>CM076572.1:665637017-666277017 GCA_034641835.2 Pinus albicaulis
TAATAGCTCCTCATCTGCATGCAAGTGTGGCTCCCTCTCAAGCGAACACTGCATGGCTTTCTCCTCCTGAAATTTGATATCCCGTCGCACAACAGTCTTGCGACCGTCTGGAAAATACACCCTATGAAGGTACAATTTGTCACAGACCACAAATAGAGTATAACCTCTCGCACTGATCCAGCTTCTTCCTAACTCATCCTTCGTCGTCATTGCATTCATTTGGGGGAACCAATATCCTTTAAATGGAAAAGTAACGTGGCCCTACCAAAATGCCTCTTCCTGCACTCATGCCAAGTATCTTATGAGGACAACGGTTCCCGCATATAATGCGCGTTGCATGCCTCACTCACAAGTGTATAATTCCATCACAAAATATCGTCCAAAAGACTCACTGATTATCTGCTCTTCGCTTCAACAACCCGTTCATTGGTGGGTTATGGGTGCGATGAGCTCTGAACCTAATCCCTTCTGCGCTGCAAAAGTCCTTGAATTCAGCAGAGATGAATTCACCACCATTGTCGCTCCTAAGAGCCTTCACATGCTTCCCTGATTCCTTCTCAACCAGCACCTTGAACTCACAGAACTTTGAGGATGTCTCGCTCTTCTTCTGCATGAAGAAGATCCAGCACTTCCGAGAGAAATCATCAACAAAGATCACATAGTACTTGTTCTTTGCTGTCGAAGCTACTGAGAAAGGTCCACACATGTCTGTGTGAATTCTCTCAAGGATCGTCATGGCGCGACTATCCTTCTCGTGAAAGGTGGATTTCACAAATTTTCCCAAGGTAAACCCCTTGCACTGATTTGACTGCGCAAGAGTGCCCTTAGGAATCCCAGTAGAAATCTGCTGCAGTATCTTCAAGGCTCCATGGTGAAGGTGGCCCAATCTCCGGTGCCACAACTCACCATCATCCCGGCTCACCACTCCTTTTGCCTTGCATGCCATTGCTGTGCAGCCATCTACTTGCAACTGATAAAGGTTCTTGATTCGAACCCCTATCTTCCGGGTTTCTCCAGTTGTCTTACTGCGTAGGAAAGCCTTTCCCTCGCTGAATACCACATCATACCCCTTGTCTTCCAACATCGCCACAGAGATCAGATTCTTCTTCAATCCTGGAACATGCATCACTTCCTTCAATACGAAGGGTTTACCAGACTCCCTCTCAAAGGAAATGGCAATTTCTTCGGTCGTGACTATATCATTATCAACGCCCATCTCGATGTGCACTCCAAGATCTTTCATCTGCATCTAAAAATGATCTCGATGTCCGTGTTAATGTGAAAAGACGCTCACCTGGTCTAAGAACCATACCATCCTATTACACTGAGACCAAGCATGCGATCTATGAAAATCCAACTCAACTGGACAACAATGCCTCCATCTGCATCCAAGAAAGATGCTTGCTTTTCTCTCTTCGCTAACACCAGGCGCATAATGTCCGTAAGCCGGCATAAGCAAGGAAAGCACTTCACCTTGACATGTTCTTGCTTTCTGCTTTCTGCACTGTGATCGGGAAGATTTCTCTTGCTCTTTCCCTTCTTTGCTTTGGCAAATAAGCACTTTTTCATCGATGCCTTTGATGAAGCATCTGTCCCCTCGTATTCCCGCCTTATCTCCTCTTGCATGAGATCCGACCAAAGTCGCTCCCATCCTGGCAACTTCTCCTGACCATTGACAGAGTCCTGATAGGAATGCCAACTCTTCGGAAGACCAAGGAGAGCCAAGTCCACCAAGTCCTCATCATCGACAGTCACCCCCACACTTCCCAGCTCATCTCTGCATTGAGTGAACTTCGTGAGGTACTTGGCGATACTGTCGCCTTTCTCCATCTTAATGTTTCTGAGTTTATCCTTGAGCGCCAACTTCCTCTGGTCACTCTTGCTCTGGAATAGATCTGTCAACGCTTTCCACATCAATTATGGAGAAGCTTTTCCATGCAGGCTGGATACAATGTGATCCTTCACGCCCTCCAACAGAATCCTTCGAAATTTCGCCATCTTCTTTTGCCAAGCCTCAACTTGAGCAGCATCAGCAGGCTTTGGGATCTCAGCATCTATGAACTCCTTCGGCCCGTTATCATCTAATACCTCCTCCATTCTATCCTTCCATGCAACATAATTTGAACTGCCCTCAAGGAAATATTCCAATCGCAAACCGTTGAAAGACATTTCAACTCCGGCACCAAGAAAACAAACTGCTGCAAAATTCGAATTCCAAGCTCAAAACTCAACTGCTTCTGGATCTATGAGAACAAATTATTTGTAGCACAGAGATCAACTGTAGGGGCATTTACTGGATATATCACCTTTCAAATAAGGATGGATTCAGAGGCTACCTGGCCCGTTACAGACTCTGTCTATCGAAATAATTGTAATCACTGTAATAGATCCCGATGATCAATTCTTTGCTCTGATACCATGTAGAAATTTGAATAATTTGCTGAATTATTCTCTGATATTATCCTGATTACACACTATTTAAGCTTCATGCATAATACATAAGCTCTTCTACAATTGATCATCAATATGCGGAAATAGAAAGCAGTCGCATGCGCTCATTAAAACATAATCAAGCACACATATCAACACAGTACATAATGGGGAAAGCAATAGCTGAAAACCCCCAAATATCTGTATATTATAATGATAGAGAACATGTAACAATACATAGCACAAAGCTCTCACAGCTCTGAGCACTATCTCAATGCTACACACAAAACTAGTTATGAAGATGAACAAGTCACAGGTTCAAATCTCCTCCACAAGTCTGCCTGCCTCTACTGCAAAATCCAAGTGAGTAATGAGTGAGATCCAAGTTCGAATCCGACTAGCTCCAACTGTGCAATCCTCATTGGAAATCTCCATCAATGTGTGTGCAAATCTCATGCACAACCAATAGTCACAACTGATAGTAGACTCACCCTTTCACCCACCTCTAACACTGGTCTCCACTGAACTGTCCATGCATTGCAGTTAACTGATGTGTTCATTAGTTGAATTATGAGTTAATAATTAGTGAATTAATTATTAATTAATTCACACCACTCATCACTAGTGTATTTTTCAGTTAGACTAAATACAACTAGTTCAACTAAGTTAAACCGAACACAACTCCACCAACTGTCTCATCAACTCCACCAAACTCTGCCACATGAGTTCTAACTGAATTCAACCATGAAATAGCTCAACTAACCCTTATGAAAAGCGTATTTCCTTCTGTCAGCTGCATGTGCCACATCCAAGCATCAAACTGAAGTGCTTCAAGAGGATAAGATAATGTTTATAGTCTAAATATTATTAAGGGTTAATAATATTTGACTGTTCTATTTTTAGCCCAGCAGTCTAAAAATAGAAACCATCTAATGTCTAAAAATAGAGGTCCATCTATTTTTACCAACTCGACCAATCATCCATAAATAGCATCCCGCAACTCATAGACCATGATCCCTATGTCTAAAAATAGACATAGTCTAAAAATAGACTTTGTGCCAAAAATAGCCTGCGGGCCCACTTAGTGAAGGCGACTTCATTTCACTAAGCTCCATCATCTTGTTGCATTTTCAACAACATGTTATTTCAAGTTATTTTCTTCCTTTCACAATTATCACATCAGTTTCTTCATTTTTGCATCGATGGTTGTCATTGCAGTGAATCTCCTCACCGATTTGATTTTCTTCCCATTTACTTTGTTTCCGCACTCGGTTTGTATTGTTTCATTTAAAATTAGTCTAATATGCACTGACGCCATCACTATCTCTCATATCAGATCATTTTCACACTTCCCTTGGGGACGCCATTTCCTTGGCTTGATTTCACTTCTCCTAGATGGGCACTACATAATATGAAGGCTCAAGATGAGAGCTTAGCCTTTGGAACTACACCGTGTGTAGTGAACGCTGGCCCAACTATACATTGTTCAGTTCTAGGGCTGAACATGCATCCCTGTCCACTCATATTGTGTAATGCACAATCTCTCCCAACTCACTGCCTAGGCTGAACTGCGCATTTCACATTTTCAAACCTCAAGCTTTGACCCTGATTGTTGGGACTGTGTAGTGCATAATTCCCACAGGAAGCCAACCCCTCTTGCCAGTGAAAATTACATAATTCCCTCCATCAGATGCCCTGTTTGATGCTTGACCTTTCCTTGAAATTTATTTTACTTAAAATTGATGTTTGCTTGCCATGAGTATCTTTTATGTCCCATAGGTACACCAGTTATTTAGCACCTCTTCTACAGTCACTGTCACAATGGCATATAAGAGAGTTTCCTCAAAAGAAACCTCTAAAATTAGTACTATGGAAGTATTTAAGAAAGAACTAGTATATGAAGACTTTCAACTATTTGTAGAGAAGGGATCAAAACTGACATGGCAGAAAATCAAATATGAGTTCCCAAAGGAATTTTAGGCAGACTTACAATTTCAGCAGTTCTAAAAGAAATAACTGAAGAATACAACAACCAGATACAAGATAAGGGAAAGAGGAAGTTTGCTGACAGGGCAGAGGAGGAACAAAGGTGGAAGATGAAATCAGATCCTATCATGCAACAAAAAACTTTGGAAATCGAAGAAAAGAGGAAGCACATGCTATAGACAGTAAAGAAGAGGATGAGAGAGAAGAAATTCATGTAGGAAGAAGAATATAGAACGTAGAAAGTAGAACAAGAACTAAGGGAAGAACAAGAGCAAAGGAGAAGTAGAAGTAGGAAGAATAAGGAAGGAAAGGTGCTATAGCAGAAGATATGACACCGATATAGGTTGAAGAATCAATATTAGATCATGCAACAGTCGAAGGAATGAGCGGACAGATGCATGAACAATATTTTGCTAAGGATATTGAACAATTATTGAATTCACATACATGTAAGTGGGATCAAAGCCGCAAGATAATGATGTGGAACTAATTCCCAACACACCTCTAACCACCATTCAAAATCCACCACCTTCAGCTGCAAACAAAGCCCCGAGCAAGGAAGGGGAGGTAGTTCCCCTTGATGATGATCTGGTGAAGGATGTGTACAGTCTGTCATTTGGTGAAATGTAGAAAAATATTGTACAAGCACAAAGAAAGCATTTTCTAGATGATCATGTGTGTCCTTCATACATGAGAGAAAGGGTGATTGTGGTAGACACAAGTAGGAATTCAAACACTATTGTCGAAGCCAACTTGGCCTTTGCAGGTGCTACGAAATCAAGCACTCAATACTTGAAGACCAAGAACAAATAGTTGGTACAAAACCTACAGGTTTCCCAGCAACAGATTGAACAATGTTTTACAATAGTGCAGAGTGAAGCTTCTGCATAGTGCTACCTAGAAGAAATGAGCGCAGCAATACTTGATGAAGTATCCAAACATGGAGACACTCTGCAGGACTTATATGAGGAGCTTATTACCATGCATAAGGTAGTTTTCCAATTTCATAACTTGCAGCTTTAGTGCAGAGATTCTTCCACTATCCTTAAGAATGTGCAAGCGGCCATCATTTATGTGCATAATTGGATAATGCAGTACAAGGCAGCACCACTCACGTTGGTAAAGATGATGAAGTCATAGGTAGAGCTAGAGAAAGAAAAGGTTCAAATACTGATGCAAAAAAATAAAAATATCACTAGGTTCATCATAAACATTTAGGCTGCATATACACGATTTTAAAAAAATTGGAACTTCATGGTGAGAACCCACAAGATCCCGTCAGTCAGTTCACTCACCTAATCTAAGCACAAGCACAAAGTGCAACATGAGATTGACGATTACTTGGAGCAGCTAAAACAGATCACCACCAAGGAGGACTTGGAGCTGAATAGATAGAACATGCATAACTACATTAGTGGCCCTGTTCATATTCGAACAATGTTGTTCTTGATTGAGTAAGAGGTTCAAATCGTCTCCAAGAAATTTTACCCAAATTCTATGGAGGCAAGAGTCCGCTTCTAGCCTGACACCATCTCGTGGTTTGGGGAGATCATCCCACAATAGCAAGCTTGGCATGAGTATGTTACCAAGAGACATCAAGTTGAGCCTCAGAGCTCAAGCGCCACCCTTGACTTCCTGAGTTACACAACTGCACAGTCACTAAGCCTCTCCCTTTTCCTACCACTTGGTTCTGACTCAGTGAGTGGATTATCATGCAACATCTTAGACCAGGGGTTTATTAGACTTATTTTTTCTTGTCACGAGTGGATTGTAGATGCATAAATTCCATCATTTTATGGCAAGATGATCAAGGAAGAGATAGAGAGGGAGGACATGCTAGAATACACCTAAGGAGCTAAGGAGATAAGATGATAATCAGACAAGAATATGGAGGAACATTGGATTATAACATAAGAACAAAGACCAGGACCACGGGAATACTCCATCATATTTACAACCTATTGGAGGATAGATATCAAGAACAAATCATATCTCACACAAAGAAAGAAACAATGAGAAGTAAAATTTATCACTACCACATAATCATGTCATCAATGTCATGTGTCGTCACAACATTGAAAACCATTCAATGTATTTTCTTGAATTATTTTGAGCCCTTTAGAAAAATGTTTTATTTTCACATGTTGTCTATCAAATTGTATGTATTAGCTTGTTTTATTGGTTCCAAGAGGTCACATTTATGAAAATGATTTTTTCTAACCATGTAAATATCTGTCACACTCATTTCCAAAGTTCTAAGCAATGTCACACAAGTGTAGTCACAGTCTTCATAAAGTATATCTTTGGTGTTGCACTTATCGCACTTGTCATAAGTTGGACCTTCAGCTGTACTAGAGTCAAAACTTACTCAGTGAAACAATGCCACCTATCATTGCAATGATTTTTGTTATCATTAACTTTCTGAAAATGATGTATTTGTGTTTTTATTTTATTTTCATCAAGAATGTAATGTTCAAGAGAAAAATTAGTCTCAAAGTAGTTTTAGGTGGTTAGTATTTTTTGGCAGTTGACAGTTCCATAAATGTCCCTTTGGAATTTTGTATAAATTTTTTTTGAAGAAGAAGTGAGGGTTTCTAGTTTTGGACCTCAAAAGCAGAAGTTCTTTACATTTTCAAATATTCTTCGCGATATGAATAAATATTTCAAAGTGATTCCAGTAATTTTTTGAGTATGATATGTGTTTTTTTTTTTTTCCATTTAAATGTTTTTCTTCATATAAAATAATAATGAAGTTGCTAGTCTTTAACTTAACAATTTTTCAAACTTTGATTTTTGTGAGTTAAAGTAAAGATAACCTTAATAATGCGCTCCTCCTTTCTGTATATCATTTCATGCTAATTCCATATTTATTCTAAAGCTTAAGACAAAAGATTCTATGCTAAGTAACCTATTGTTAAAATATTTCTACCATCTTTTCTCACTCCATTGCCATTTAAAATCATATTCAACATCAGAAGGCCACAATGAAAGATTGTTTTTTTCCCACATAATACTTGGAAATAATGTTTTATAATTAAAATTTCTGGGGTTTTAATAATGGGAAAACAAATGGTCTTCCAAATAGTTCTTATTAAATGTCTTGGGAACTGACCTCTCCTCACTCAGAGTTTATCTTCCAAGGTAGAACATTTTTTGGCGCCATTTTCGGGGAATGAAGAACAGAGTTATTTTTCCCTCAATTTTCTCTATAGTCGTTTCTTTGTTTGATGAAAAAATAAAGTTTCTAGGTTGAGTGTATCACCAAGAAAGAAGTCTTAGATCCTAGAAGGCCTGACACTATGTCTGATACCTCATAGAAAAAATCTCATATCCTTTCTAACCCAGAGAAGTTAGTTTCTCGGAGAGTTTGGAAAGGAAAATACCCAGTAACTCCAAGTCCTACCCTATCAGCTCTTAGTACCAGTTCTGTTTCTCAATTTCCAAAAACCTATCATTCATAATAATTTGTAAATAATATTGATTTTTATCAAGAAACATTATTTCCTCCTAAGAGTATTTTTCCAAAACCTACATTGGAAGAAGAATCTTTTGAGTCTGTGTCCTTTTATTTTCCTGAAATTAAAGAAATACAAACAATTGATTTATCAATTTTACATTAAAATTTTTCCATTATCAGTCAACCAGTTCCTATTTTTGTTATTCCACCTCAACCATTTTCATTTCAAGCAGGAGGGTCTCTTGTTCATCTTCCAAATCAGAATATGGTGATTCCATCTTTCCTATTGAACATATATGCACCATTAAATCTTCCTCAGCCAATGAATGCAATGCCCCAGGATTATCTCAAATTGTGGCCTAGGTTCACAGGGGAAGATGAATTAACAACATAAAAGCATGTTTCCTCTTTTTGTGGTTTTTTTTAGAATTTTAATGTTGAATATATATATATGTAGTAGAGATATTATTTTTACAGTCACTGGATGGAGAAGCAAGAAAGTGGTTCAAAAAAATTCCTGCTAACTCTATAAACACTTGGGAAGAGCTAGAAAATGTGTTCACACATAGATGGGGTGAAAAGAAAGATAACAGTTATTTTCTGACTGAATTTAATGCAATTAAAATGAAACTAGAGGAATATGTAACCAAACTCATAAAATATTCAATAAATTATATAAATATTTTTGCGGCAGAAATAAAAGCACCACCTACAGGAGAAAAAGTGGGGTTTGCAGGAGCATTTCAGTCTAATTTTGGTCTCACTTTGAAGGATATAGGATCTCCAACCTTACACATATCCAGACCGATTCACTGGAAATTGAAGAAAACTTGTCCGTTGGAGGGAAGATTAAAGAAACATATCAGATTGAAGATAAGAAGAAAGGGAAAGAAAAAGTGAAGGCTGCTAGTTAGCCTAAAGATTTTCATGAACAAAAGCTTCATGAAATTACTAAATTCATTAGGAATCTGTCAACCAAGCTTGTGAAATTGGATTTAGAAAATAAAAACCTCCCAAGACAGATTCAACAAGGACAAAATATAAATTTTCATCCTCAGTTCAATAGACAACCAATGAAAATTATGTAAATAGATAAAAAGGATCAAGATCAAATAAAACCACCTCTATATATTGAAGATGAATCAGAGGAAGCAGTGGAGGAAATCCTTAAAGAACATGGAAATCAAATTTATACTTTGTATGAAGAGGAGGGAGAAGTAATGAATTAAGATTCATGCTTGGAAACTCAGGTGCCTTTGGATGATGAAGAAATTGAAGAGTAATTGAAAAAGTTTAGATATTTTATGAAAGCAGAATTGCATAAACAATATGATCTCAGGTCAAGGAAGAGATCAAGAATTCAAGACAGCGCAGAGGAGAAAACAAATTAGATAGTTCAACAACAATCTACGAAACAAGTTGATAAAGGAAAGAAACCAATGAATATAGTTCCAACAGTCTCAGTTTAGCAAGGAGAAAGTTCCAACGATAAGAAAGACACAAGACTGTTGCACAAATATGTTCTGCAACCTATTTTTAGCTCTCACAATGTGCCAAATCAGAAGTTGAATGAAGAAGAACAGTTGAAAATAGTGAAGGAGAGTCATTCTTTTAATTTATTAAAAGAATTAGAAAAAATCAAAGTTCCAATTCCTTTGGCATAATTAGTGAGGAATCGTAATTGCAAAAAATAAGTTTATGATTTTATAAATCTATCAGAGGATAACCACTTAGTTGATGCAGTTGATTTGCAAGAGGAAAGGCCAGTGGTGATGTTTGGACCACATGTATAAGAAAAATATTCTTCTACACATCTTTTTTATATTTCTCTTCTTATGCATAATTTTATTTCTCATAATTGTATGTTGGACTCAGGGGCTTTCCATAATTTAGTTCCACTTTTAGTTATGAAGAAACTAAATTTGCAAATTACAAAACCTTACAAAGATATTTATTCTTTTGATTCCAAAAGGTTTAAGTGTGTGGGACTGATAAAGGATTTGGTGGTTTCATTGGCTAAATTCCAGCCCGAAGTATTGTGATGGATGTGGTTGTTGTAGATATTCTCGCTCAATTTAGAATGTTGTTCTCAAGATCTTGGGGGCAAAGTTGGGAGGATTACTCAAACTGGATTTTACATATGCTATTATTCTAGTTTTTGGTGAAGAAGAAAGGAGATTCTAATGAGAGACTGGGTTTGTCAAGACTATCACTAAGGAAGTTTCTAGTGATTATCCCATTTAAAGTCAGGAAAAGGATGACTTTTATTGTTTTATGTTGCAATAATCTCAATAAATTTCTAAATACACAGAAGTGCAACACCCTTCAGTAATTAAAAGCAAGGAGATAGTAGTCAGTGGAGTCTTGAATTTTTATTTTGATGATGCATATTCAAAATAAGGGAATGGAGATGAAGCTCTTCTTCTTTCTCCAAAAGGTCATATGATTCCCTTCTCTTAAAAGTTAAAATTTGACTCCACTAATAATATCATTAACTATGAGGCTTTGGTTCTTGCTTTACAAGATGAAAAAAACTTAGGAATACAATGTATTTCTATTTTTGTAGATTCTGAATTAGTGGTTAAAAAAATTAAGAACCAATGCCAAGACTAACATCGAAGACTTAAAGCATACATGAATGAAGTGTGGGATTTAGTGGATAATTTATTTTCTACTTTTAATATACATTTCAAACCTTGAGAAGTCAACAAACTAGTTGATTCATTGGCAATTACAGCTAGTAATTTCAAGACTCCATTGAATCCAGGCTCAGGTATGAAGTAGAAATAAAAAAATATACCTTCCATTCTAGACAACATCAAATATTGGAAGGTTTTCGAAGATGAAGGAAAAATTAAAATATTTCTGGAAATGGTAGGTGAATTTCCAAATTTGGAGATTGACCAAGAAGATGGAATCAAAGAAGCTCAAGAAGAAGAACCAAACAATAAATCACCTTTTAAATATTTCGTGGGAGATCTGAAGATAGTGCATTTTAAAAAAAGTTTGATCCCTAAAGGTTTGGTACCCCTTGGACAAGTTTTTTAATGCAAATGGTGTTGATGTTAATGTAAAGAAATCATATTTAGAAGAATATCTTGAAGACTGCAACCTTGGAACAGAGCAACAACCTAAATTTGTGAGATTAGCAAGACATATTCCAAAGGAATTTAAACATAGGTATGTAGATATTTTTAATAAATGTGTTTATGTGTTTGCATGGTATTATGAAAACCTCTTGACTTATGATACTAGAATTATTTAGCATAAATTTCCTTTAAAACCACAGATTAAGAAATATAAAAATAAATTGAAGCAAATTAATCCTTTGTGGTTGCCATCAATTGAGAAGGAAGTCAAAAAGTTGTTACAAGAAAAAATAATTGTTCCCGTTAGATATTATGATTGGGTGGCTAATTTAGTACCTATGAAGAAGAAGAACGGGCAGATTCAATTGTGTATTTAATTTTGGAATTTGAAGAAGGCATCATTGAAGGATAACTATCCTCTCCCAAATATGTATCACATTCTACAAAGAGTAACATGATCTTCTTGATTATCAATGATTGATGGCCTTTTAGACCACAACCATATTTTAGTTCAGGCATAATATCAGAAAAATACAACATTCACAAGCCCATGGCGCACTTTCATGTATGAAAATATTCCTTTTGGATTAATGAATTTTGGTGCTACTTTCCAAATGGATATCGATATAGCCTTTGTTGGTTTAAAGGAGAAATTTTTGCTAATTTATTTTGATGATATTACAGTTTATTCCAGGTCAGATGAAGAGAATTTGAAACATTTACAACAAATTTTTGAAAAATTCAGAAGGTATGGTTTATCTTTAAACCCTAAGAAATCTCATTTTTCTTTGAAAGAAGGAAAATTTCTTAGTCATATTGTATCTAAAGAAGGGGTAAGAATTGATCCTAAAAGGGTAGAAACAATAAAAAACATACCTCTACCAAGGAGCAAAAAGGAGATCCACGTTTTTTTGGGGAAAATAAATTTCTCCCAAATTATGTTGAAATTGCAAAAGAGATCACTGACATGCTGAAAAAGGATGCAAAAGTTAGATGGGATGTGGCTGCCAGGGAATATTTTGAAAGAATAAAAGAGGATTTCCAAGAATCTCCAGTATTGGTGAGTCCAAATTATAAAAAACCTTTTCAAGTATTTTAATTTTCTTATCCTTCTACTATTGCAGTTGTACTTTTGTAGAGAAAACAAGACAATAAAGAAAAAACAGTGGAATTTTTCAGCAAGGTGTTAAGGGATGTAGAGCTGAAGTATAATATTCTAGAAAAGAAGATTATTATTTGTTAAAATCACTGAAGTATTTTAGACTTTATGTTCTTAAGTCTCAAATTACTGCATATGTTCCTGGTGCAGTTTTCAAAGACGTGCTGAGTCAGAGTGAGAGTGATGGAAAAAGATGAAAGAGGATATCAAAGATCCAAGAGTATGACATGGACATCAAACAACTAAGTTAGCAAAGGGATAAGGATTCAATTTTTTTTTTTTACAAAGGCAAATTATCAAGCTATGGGAATCAAATTGGTAGTTGAAGTTGTTGAATCAAAGGCTGCTGAAGAAAAAAGTAAGGATAAAGCGCCTGATAACATAATTCAATATAACTACCTTTGTTCTAAGTCGTATAAAAATATTGTCCATTATCTGTGTTTTATTAGTTGTCCTACTTATTTAGATAGAACAAAGTACGAATATATTAGAGTAGAAGCCTAGAAATATGCAATAACAAATGGTAGGATGTATTGGAATGATCCAGCTGGTATTTTTTTTCTTTGTTTGATAGAAGGGGAGACTGTAGAAATTTTCAACGAATATCATAGATTTCTCTATGGAGGTCATTGTAGTTGAAAGGTTAAAGCCATAAGATATTTAATGTTGGTTTCTTTTGACCCTTTTTGTTTTTTGATGTTTATGTTCTTGTAAGAAGTTGTGAAAAGTGCCAAATCTTTACTAAAAAGAATAAATTGACACCATTACCACTGATTCATGTTTTTATTGAAGAACCTTTTAGAAAATAGGGTCTCGATTATATATGGGAGATAAATACACCTTCTAATGGAAAACATAGATGGTTCCTAAAAGGTACCGTCTATTTTACAAAATGGGTGGAAGTTGGTCCAACTAGGAGGGCAATTGATTTAGTGGTAATAAAATTTTAGAGGAAAACATTTTCACTAGGTTTTGTTGTCTGAAGAAGTTAGTGGCATACAATGCTCAGGTGTTCAGGTTTGCAATTTTGATTAAATTTTTTCAGAAGTATAATTTGATACTTTCACATTCTACCACCTACCATCCACAAGGGAATATTGGCTTGGAAAAAATATTCAAACAAGGCTCTAGGAAGGTGTTAAAGAAAACCATTGTAGAAAATAAGAAAAACTAGGATTCACAGCTGGAATTTGCTTTATGAGAAAATAGGGTGACAACTAAAAGATCAATTGGAAAGTCCCCTTTTGAATTGGTATATGGAAGAACAACTTTATTTCCCAGTTAATTAGAAAAACCTGTGGTGGCACTCATTCAAGATGCCGAGAAAGAACCAAATGCACCAACAAGAAGGAGGAACCAGCTAGTGGAATTGAATGAAAAAAAGGAGAAAGTCATGGAGAATATAATTAATTACCTAGAAAAGGTGAATCTGATCTATGACAGAAAAGGTAGAAATATTCTTTTCCAGTCCCAAGATTTGACTCTTAGATGGGATGTAAGAAGGGAGGATAAAGGCAAACATGGAAAGTTTGATCCTTTAAGGTTTGGTCCTTTTAAAATTGTAGAGGTCAAAGCTAATAACACTTTCATTTTGGAGAATTTGGATGGTGAACTATTGCACCTTCCTTTCAATGGGAAGTATCTGAAGCACTACCTCCAACACTAATCTTAATATATTTCATCATTGTATATACAAGTTTGATCACTATAAATACTTGGTGAGAACTTCATTTTAATGTTTCAATCTATAATTACGACTCCATGCCCGAGGTGAAGGCATTAATATACGGTTCTTAGTGTTTTGTCTCAAAACACTATCCCCAGGTGGAGCCAGATGCTGTATCTCGTTTTAGTTTTTCATGTATGCAATATATAGATGTACTCAAAACACAAAAAGAAAAACAAAAAAAAATCAAAATCAAAATCAGATTAGTTTAGGACTTTGATATATTTCTTAATAATGGATTAGGAAGCATTGATTGAGTTTATTGTAGCATTAAATTAATATGAATTTGGTGAGTCCTAGATCTAAAAGCGGAGGAGGTTTAAAGTTAGGTCTATTTATCAAGAGTGATGTAAATATTGTGAGGGGACCAACGGATGGAGCGAACCTGATGACACTACATGCCCAATTGTTAGCTCACCTTGTTCCACTGTAAAAAATTCAAGGATTTGTGTTTATTGCAGATCAACGATGTAGGAGCATTATGGGGTACTTCGCTGGATTTCCTCCATACGAGAGTATGCCCTCATAGTTCATCAACAATCGAGCAAGGAATACTTTTTAACCATTTTATCTCTACCCCGTCACCACTCATTCACCATTTTTCCTCTTCCACCTCATCACACATTTCACCTTGTCACCTCATCTCATCTTATCACCACTCCATTTTTTCGTTCCTTCCCACATATGCATTTAATTCCGTTTTCTCTCAACTTTCCCTGTTTTTCCCATAAAGCTCATTTCCTTTTTCCATTTAATCTCACCACTATTCTTTTCTTATGCTTCCATGGATTCAATTTTTATAATTCAGGGTTCCAGTCAGCAAAATTCATTGGTAACCAGGTAGTTGCACATCGTATCTTTCGTCCTAGCTATCAAAATTTCCAAGAAATCTATGTTAACCAGATCTTCCTCTCATATTACTTTAATGGACAATAAAATATATGTATTTGACCCAATTTGTTTCGTAAAATTCATAGTGTTGAAAATGCAACAAGATGATGGAGTTTAGTGAAATGAAGTCGCCTTCACTAAGTGGGCCCGCAGGCTATTTTTGGCGCAAAGTCTATTTTTAGACTATGTCTATTTTTAGACATAGGGATCATGGTCTATGAGTTGCAGGATGCTATTTATGGATGATTGGTCGAGTTGGTAAAAATAGATGGACCTCTATTTTTAGACATTGGGCGGTTTCTATTTTTAGACTGTCGGGCTAAAAATAGAACAGTCAAATATTATTAACCCTTAATAATATTTAGACTATAAACATTATCTTATCCTCTTGGAGCACTTCGGTTTGATGCTTGGATGTGGCACATGCAGCTGACAGAAGGAAATACGCTTTTCCTAAGGGTTAGTTGAGCTATTGCATGGTTGACTTCAGTTAGAACTCATGTGGCAGAGTTTGGTGGAGTTGATGAGACGGTTGGTGGAGTTGTGTTCGGTTTAACTTAGTTGAACTAGTTGTATTTAGTCTAACTGAAAAATACACTAGTGATGAGTGGTGTGAATTAATTAATAATTAATTCACTAATTATTAACTCATAATTCAACTAATGAACACATCAGTTAACTGCAATGCATGGACAGTTCAGTGGAGACCAGTGTTAGAGGTGGGTGAAAGGGTGAGTCTACTATCAGTTGTGACTATTGGCTGTGCATGAGATTTGCACACACATTGATGGAGATTGCCAATGAGGATTGCGCAGTTGGAGCTAGTGGGATTCGAACTTGGATCTCACTCATTACTCACTTGGATTGCGCAGTAGAGGCAGGCAGACTTGTGGAGGATATTTGAACCTGTGACTTGTTCATCTTCATAACTATTTTTGTGTGTAGCATTGAGATAGTGCTGAGAGTTGTGAGAGCTTTGTGCTATGTATTGTTACATGTTCTCTATCATTATAATATAAAGATAGTTGGGGGTTTTTAGCTATTGCTTTCCCCATTACATACTGTGTTGATATGTGTGTTTGATTATGTTTTAATGAGCGCATGCGACTGCTTTCTATTTCCGCATATTGATGATCAATTGTAGAAGAGGTTATGTATTATGCATGAAGCTTAAATAGTGTGTAATCAGTATAATCTCATAGAATAATTCATCATATTATTCAAATTTCTACACATAGAGTTTCATCAACATGTATTGCTAAATCAAATATATTCTCCTATATATGTTGAAGCTTTAAAGTAAGGTATTTTAGCTGCAATGATCCCTCAGAAATATGCATTAGGGGAAATTTGACGTCTAAAATGGGCCTCCTAAGGAAATTGTAAAATAATAGTGGAAATAATAAAATAATATTTGATTACATCATTATATTTTAGAGGGAAAAAAGGAAAAATCTAATTTTTCAACTCGTATTTTCAACTTATCTCCCTATGGGTTTACTCAAATTTGAGCAGAAACACTCGTTGCATGAAAAATTTGATTCCTAATCCAAGGAGTACCCATGTTGCATACTTTCGATGGACCCTACTACATGAAAAATGAGAAATACATGAAAAACGTGATTGCAATCACTCTTTTCATGTATTTGTCATTTTTTGTGTAGCAGAGCCCATCGAAAGTATGCAACATTAGTACTCCTTGGATGAGGAATTGAATTTTTCATCCAACGAGTACTTTCGCTCGAAATTTTAGTAAAACATTATAAAGATAAGTTGAAAATATGAGTTGAAAAGGTAGTTTTATTATTTTATAATTTTTTATTATTTTTACTTTTTTACTCCAAAAATGGTGAATCCTCCCCCATGGTTGACATCATCATCTTGAATCCTATTGGTCCTTATAAAGTTTATTTTTCTTGTACATTTTTCTTAGGAGGCCCATTTAGACCTCAAAATTCCCCTAATGGTCTTCCCATAGTTTTTTTATTTGTTGTTTCTTCCCTTTACCCACAAAAATGCTTTGTCATGAAAAAATTAGGGGAGAATATCTTCCAGGTGTCTTCAATTTAATACAACAAGCTTTATGTTTTCCTTGTTCGAAATATTACACCTCTTTCTCAGAAGAAAACTTTTTTTATACCTTCCAATCTCTCTCTGCACCCAGTTATGCTCAATTAATCTTGTTTTTAATGCCTACTTGGAAATATTTACCTGTGGAACCCACTCATTTCACTTTGGAAACATTTGCGGAGGAGGTCAGACCCATTCTTCAATTATTGCTAAGATTTTTGGAAGAGAAGACACAATTTTTATTGACAAAACAATCTTGGGAATGTTTAATCTAATTATGAATCTTGAGACAATGTTTGAAATACCTGCTTTAGGGGAAAATATGATCAATTCTCAATTGAAAGACCTTACGCTCACTAGATGTTTCAAATTTCCATCTTTGATTACTTATCTCTTTCTATAAACTCATGTTGAAATATTTATGCACCTGGGATTAAATATCATGGATCCTAATAAGAACAAGCAGACAATAGTGTTTTGGACAGATGTTGTGAGAATTAATGATAGTTATGAGGGTTTTATATATTTCAATTATTAATTTCTACCAGTTTCCTATGTAGAAATCATATAAATTATGCGTTATATATCCAAGATTCTCCTAATCACACACTATTTGAAATTCATGCACAATACAACATCTATTCCACTATTGATCATCACATGCGGAAATTAAATCAATTGCAATGCACACATGAAACCATAAAAATTCACACACATTAACACAATGATTTAACGGGAAAGCCTGAAGCTAAAAACCCCAACTATTTGTATATAATATATGTCATAGAGATCATGTAACAATCATAATACAAATATGATCATATCAAGCTCTCAGTACAATACAATCGCTACACACTAATCAGGCCCGATCTTGCAAATCCATGCATCGATCTCTGCCACCTGCTAGCATGCCTCTACTACGCAATCCCTGCTGAATAATGGCTCTGAATGAACTCGAATCCACCAAGCTTGCACTGTGAAATCCTCATTGGCATCTCCACTGAGTGTTGGATGCAATCAATGCATCACTATAGTCACAACTGATAGTCACACTTGCTCTTTCACCTACCTCTCCACTGGTCTCCACTGAAACTGCCATGCAATCGTAGTTAATCGATGTATTCTTCTACTTGATTAATGAGTTATTATTCAAGAATTAATTAACTAATTAATTCACACCACTCTCACTAAAGGTATCAACTGGCCAGACTAGATACAACTATCTCAACCGAGTCTAAATCGCAGTTAAACCTAACACAACTCCACCAACTACTTCTACAACTCCACCAAACTTTGTCACATGAGTTATAACCGAATTTCCATGCATTAGCCCGCAAACCCCTCGAAGAATAGCATAATCTTTCCGCGCTGTTGTGCCACATCCGTGCACTTAACTGAAGTGCTCCAAGAGAATAAGATAATGTTTAGAGTCCAAATATTACTAAGAGCTAATAATATTCGACATATCTATTTTTAGACTGGCAGTCTAAAAATAGATTCCGCCCAATATGTCTAAAAATAGAAGTCCATCTATTTTTCCAACTTTACCAACCATCCACAAATAGCATCCTGCAACTCATAGAATATGATCGACATGTCTAAAAATAGACTTACGCCAAAAATAGCCTACGGGCCCACTTAGTGAAGGCGACTCTTTTCACTAAGCTCATCATCGTGTTGAATCTCAACACTTCCTCTCAACAAGATAGGGATTATCTTCCACCCCGATCCTGTCTCTATGGTATTTGAATTTTCTCCTAGTGAGTGCCTTCGTCAGAATATCTGCATCTTGATCCTCCATAGGAATGTAAGAAAGCAACATGATATTTCGCTGCACACAATATCTGATATGATGGTACCGAATGTCAATATGTTTAGATCTATCATGAAATACTAGATTAACCGAGAGTTTAATGCAACTTTGATTATCACAATATATCACAGTAGGATCTAAGTGTGAACCGAAGAACCCGACCAGGATCTTCCTCATCCATATAGCCTTGCATGCAGCCAAAATTGCTGCCATGTACTCGACCTCTGCTGAAATAAATGCCACGAATCTTTGTTTCCTGCTGTACCAAGAAACTGCTATAGACCCGATATTGAAAATCCCTCCAGATGTGCTCTTTCTGTCTGTTGGGCTCCCTGCCCAATCTACATCCGTGAAGCCATGCAGCTTCAACTCATCTAACTTTCTGTACCACAATCCATATCCCGATGTGCCCCTGAGATACCTCAGGACATGCTTGTCTACCTTCCAAAAGAGCTTTGTAGGCTTAACCATAGCTTGTGAAAGCTAGTTAATAGCATAGCATATGTCTGGTCATGTATTGACTAAATACATGAGCGAACCAACCAACTGTCGATAAACAGTTGCATCCACTACCTCTGTTGATGTAGCATCCTATTTCCTCCAACCACCAAGAAGAGGAGTGTTGATAGGCTTGCAGCCTTGCATGTTGAACTTCTCCAGTATCTCTCGAGCATACTTGCCTTGAGACACAAACAGTCCACCCTTCTGCTGCCAAATTTCCAATCCCAGGAAATAATGAAGGAGGCCCAAGTCCTTCATGTCAAAATCCTTTGCAAGATCTGCCTTGCATGATTGTATCAACAGTTCATCACCTGTTAGTATCAAATCATCTACATAAAGTACAATGATCAACAACTTACCCTCCACCACAATCTGGTATAGGTTCGGATTCGCCTCACTCTTGGCGAAACCAAGTCCGGTGAAATAACTATCTATCCATGTGTACCAAGCACAAGGTGCTTGTTTCAGCCCATACAACGCTCTTTTGATCCTGCACACATGCGACTTGCTGCTAAAGAATTCGAATCCTTCAGGATGCTCTATGTACACCTCCTCCTCAATGACTCCATTGAGGAATGTAGTCTTCACATCCATCTGATGAATGTGCCAACCCATCTACGCTGAGAGAGAAAGGATGGTCCGTATGGAAGAATACCTTGCAAAAGGTGCAAAGGTTTCTTCATAGTCAATCCCCTCGATCTGTGAGAAGCCCCAAGAAACAAATCTTGCCTTATACTTCTCGATGCTCTCGTTAGCATCTTGCTTCACTTTTTAGATCCATCTCGAACCTACCACTGATTTCCCTTCCGGCCTTGGGACAATCTCCCATGCACTGTTTCTGACAATCGAATCATACTCTTCCACCATGGAATCTACCCATGCGGGATCTTCCACAGCTTCCTCAAAAGAAAATGGTTCTATCACGATACACTTTCTCATCAGAGCCATGTATCTAGTAAATCATTCAGGTGACTATCTCTGTCTGTGCTGTGATGTAGGTTCTCCTACATTTTGTGCTACATCAAGATTTAGTCACTCAGCTTCTGTAGTGCGCTTCCACCCTCTGATGTTTGGTGCTGCATGAGTGGTTTATTCCACTCCATGAACCTCCTCTTGTGGTTGATCCACATCCTGAGGCTCATTTTTAGGAAAAAGTAGCTCCTCATTTGCATGCAAGTGTATCTCCCTCTCAAGCGACAACTTCATGGCTTTCTCCTCATGAAATTTTATATCCCATCGCACAACAGTCATCCGACTATCTGGAAAATACACACGATAATTGTAGTGTGTTTCTGTGTACCGCAAAAAATCGCAACCTCTACGGTTGGCTCCAGCTTCTTCTTGGCATCCTTCATCACATGAATGTAAACAGGTGAGCCAAAAATCTTCAAATGAGAAATATCTGGTTTCTTACTAGAAAACGCCTCTTCGAGTGTACTCATGCCAAGTACTCTATGAGGACAACGGTTTTGCACATAAACCACAGTGTTGCATGCTTTACCCCACAAGTGTATGGGAAGGCCCTGATCATGTAACATCGCCCATGCAGCACCCACGATCGTTATGTTCTTTCTCTCCATGACCCCATTCTACTGTGGGTTATGAGGTGCAATGAGTTCTCTTCGAATTCCTTCTGCGTTGGAAAAGTCTTTGAATTCACCAGAGATGTATTCACCACTATTATCGCTCCTTAGAGCTTTCACCTGCTTCCCCGACTCTTTCTCAAACAACACCTTGAACTCACAGAACTTTGAGTATGTCTCACTCTTCTTCTGCATGAAGAAGATCCAACACTTACGAGAAAATTCATCAACAAATATCACATAATACCTGTGCTTTGCTGTCGAAGCTACTGAGAAAGGTCCATACACGTCTGTGTGAATTCTCTCAAGGATCGTCGTGGTGCAACTATCCTTCTCATGAAAAGTGGTCTTCACAAATTTTCCCAAAGTACATCCCTTGCACTGATCTGACTGTGCAAGTGTACCCTTGGGAATCCCGGTAGAAATATCAAAGCCCCATGGTGAAGATGGCCCAATCTCCTGTGCCACAATTCACCCTCATCTCGGCTCACCACTCCTTCTGCTTTTCCTGCCATTGCTGCGCTTCCATATACCTACAATTGATAAATTTTCTTAACTCGGACCCCCATCCTCCTGGTTTGACTCGTTGCTTTACTGTGCAGGAAAGCCTTTCCCTCGCTAAAGACAACATCATAACCCTTGTCTTTCAACATCGCCACCGAGATCAGATTCTTCTTCAATCCTGGAACATGCATGACATCCTTCAAGATGAAAGGTTTTCCATACACCCTCTCAAATGAAATGGTCCCGATACTAGATCTCCCATCTTGATGTGCACTCCAAGATCCTTCTCATTCAGATCACTAAATAAATATTTGTCTCTGGTCATATGGAAAGACGCACCACTGTCAAGAAACCACACTGATCCCATCATACTTGAAACCAAGCATGCGATCAGTGAAAATTCCAGCTCAAACTGCGAGGCTAAGGCCTCTCCAGCTGTAGATCAAGCAGCCTGCTTATTTTTCTTCTTCTATGGAAAATTAGTGGCGTAATGTCCATGTTGGTGACAGTGAAAGCACTTTACCTTGGAAAAGTCCTGCTTCTTTCCTTTCGCACCGGATTGAGAAGGATTTTTATTTCCCTTCCCTTTCCTTGCTTTGGCAGCCAAAGTGAAATTTTCTTCATCTTCATTCTTCGATGAAGATCCATCGCTAGTACCCCGCCTTATCTCCTCCTACAGAAGATCTGACCAAAGTTTCTCCCATCCTAGCAGTTTCTCTTGACCATTAACAGAGTCCTCGTAGCTATGCCAACTCCTCGGAAGCCCAAGGAGAGCCAAGCTCACCAGGTCCTCTTCATCTACAGTAACCCCCACACTTCCCAGCTCATCCCTGCACTGGAAAAACTTCGTGAGGTACCCTTTCTCCATTTTTATTTTTCTGAGCTTGTCTTTAAGCGCCAACTTCCTTTGGTCACTTATGCTTTGGAACAAGTCTGTAAAATCTTTCCACATTAAGAATGGAGAATATTTACCGTGAAGGCTGGACACTATGTGATCCTTCACACCTTCCAACAAAATCCTTCGAAATTTTGCTATCTTCTTTTGCTATGCGTCAAGTGCGGCTGCATCGCTAGAAGCAGGTTTTGGAAATTCAGCATCTATGAACTCCTTCAACCTATTATCATCCAGCACCACCTCCATCCTGTCCTTCAATGCAATATAATTAGAGCTTCCATCAAGGGCATAATACAATCGAAATACGTTGAAATAAATTTCAATGAATGGTCAACTTCGACACCAAGAAAATACTACAACAAATTCAAATTCCACCAGCACAAAACTCAACCGCTTCAATAATTTCAATCTGCTCTGATAAATATCGCTTTGATACCATGTAGAAATTATATAAATTATGTGTTATATTTCCAATATTCTCCTGATCATACACTATTTGAACTTCATGCATAATACAGAATCTATTCCACTATTGATCATCACATGCGGAAATTAAATCAATTGCAATGCACACATGAAACCATAAAAATTCACATAGATATGAACATAGTGTTTAACAAGAAAGCCTGAAGCTAAAAACCCCAACTAGTTGTATATAATATATGTCATAGAGATCATGTAACAATCCTCATACAAAGCTGATCATATTAAGCTCTTAGTACAATACAATCTCTACACACTAATCATGCCTGATCTTGCAAATCCATGCACCAATCTCCGCCACCTGCTAGCCTGCCTCTACTGCACAATCCCTAATGAAGAATGGCTTTGAATGAAATCAAATCCACCAATCTTGCACTGCGCAATCCTCATTGGCATCTCCACTAAGTGTTGGATGCAATCAATGCATCACTATAGTCACAACTGATAGTCACACTTGCTCTTTCACCTACCTCTCCACTGGTCTCCACTGAAACTGTCCATGCACTGTAGTTAACTGATGTATTCTTCAGTTGATTAATGAGTTAATATTTAGTGAATTAATTATTAATTAATTCACACCACTCTCACTAGTGTATCAATCGGTTAGACTAGATACAACTAGCTCAACTGTGTCTAACTGAGTTAAACTGAACACAACTCCACCAACTACTTCTACAACTCCACCAAACTCTGTCACATGAGTTCTAACTGAAGTCCTCCATGCATTAGCTCCAGTAAACCCTTAGGAATAGCGTAATTCCTTCTGTCAGCTGCTATGCCACATCTGTGCACTTAACTGAAGTGCTCCAAGAGAATAAGATAATGTTTAGAGTCCAAATATTATTAAGAGCTAATAATATTCGACATATCTATTTTTAGAATGGCAATCTAAAAATAGATTCCGCCCAATATGTCTAAAAATAGAAGTCCATCTATTTTTCCAACTTGACCAACCATCCACAAATAGCATCCTGCAATTCATAGAATATGATCGACATGTCTAAAAATAGACTTGTGCCAAAAACAGCCTGCGGGCCCACTTAGTGAAGGCGACTCTTTTCACTAAGCTCATCATCTTGTTGAATCTCAGCATCCTATTCAATCATAAAAAAATATTATGCACCTTTTACATTACCAAGGGATCAGTCTTTTCTTCAAATCAGTAAAGATGTTAAAGTGGGATATTGGTTTTTATTTGAAGACTATGTAGAAATCATATTATATGGAGCATAGATTCCCCCCTACAGACTCCCCGCATTTGTACCCATGAGATTTTTCTCTTTAGAATTCATCAGAAAGAGTTTGAATGTGGATTAGGTACATTTTTTTCTAGCAAATAAAGGGTATCTATTTAAATTTGCAAGAAAAGTGGGCCCTTTTATTGTAAATAATAAGCAAGCCATAGGAGAAGTGTAGAATATCCTTGAAGGTATGAAGCTACAACTGCGTGAGAAATGGTCATATGACCCTCACCATATTATTTCAAAACGTAGAGTGGAGAATGTCTATGCCCCTTATGTGCATGAGCCTTGACTAGATGTTGAGAGATTAGAAAATGGATGATAAGCCACTGCATCAAGAGGGATGGAGCTTAAGACTCATCATCCAAGAGAGAAAAAATTGAAAATAGGTAGTGAGGAGATTAATTATTTGGAAGGGGAAGAAGATGAAAGCTCCAAGAGGATTAATTTGTCTAAGGGAGGTAGTTCTTCAGTAGCAGGGGGTTTCCAATTGCAGCCAGGGGAAGTCATTTGTATACCTTCTTCCCCTTTTCCAAAAGAGACTATTCAGAGTTCTGCCCCAGTCATAAAATAATTTTATTCCCAAATAGAAGAAAGGATCATAAAAGTAAAGGGGAGCATGGAATCCAAATTTTAATCTCAGTTAATTTCTGACTATTAAACTAGATTGCTTTCTGCTATGGACCTTGAGATAAATCAACTCGAGTTATCTTTTTATCACCCCTCTACCTTGTTGGTGTCTTCTCCATCAGGTTTCAAGACTGCTAATTTGATAGTAGATGATAGAGAGATACCACTGCTTCATAAGATCAATTTTCACAGGCAGACTCAAGAGCTGATATATAGTTATTTGAACAAGACTTCCTTGGCTTCTAACAAGGCTAAAGCTTTGTTTGGCAAGGTGGTCAATCAATTAAATTTGGAAAAGGAAAATTCCAAGGCCTTGACCACCCAGAATGAATAGATAGAGAATTTGATTGTAAATGTTGGAGTGAACCCTGAAGAGATGAGTGTTGTCCAAAAATTGTTTCATGGAGCTGAGACAAAGATTTAAGTGCTCACAAATAAATTGAAACTGCCTTCTATGGAACATCCTATGGCTTCAGAAGTAGCAAATATAGAGAAAGAGAAAGAAATATTGACTAATGATCTCTTGCAAAGAAATGATGAGACTAAAAAATTGAAAGCGATGAGCTCTACTTTGCAACAAAAAATTGATTCTCATGTTAGTAATATTTTAGTACAATCAAACTCTGAAGACCCTACAGAAAAATTAACCAGGGTGATGAATGAGCTCAATATTTCAAAAAGTGAAATGAAGAATATGCAGAGAGATTTTATGATGCACTAAAAATCATTAAAGTGACTGAAAGAGATTTAGCTATGTCTCGGTAAAATGTTACAAAATATAGAAATGACGTCCAGACTGCCTCCCGAAATATCGAGTAGTTTAAGGAGAAAGTAAAGAGAAATATGTCCCTAATTCAATGAAGAGAGATAATATGGACATATCGGGAAAAAATGACCCATCTCACCATGGTTGAAACACTTGAATTTACTCCAATTCCTTCTTCTGCTTACCCTTCATTCATGTCAAATGTCATGCCCTCATCTTCCCTCTTCATTGGAATACAATCCTTGTCTTGCAACTCTTCTTGAATGGATTCATTCCACAACCTATTCCAGTTTAGAAACTTCTCTTTGGAAATGATCCCTTTGATGAAGGGCATCCATTCCTTGGTGAACCCTTTCAAGGCAATCCTTACCATATCATTATCTGAAATAGTCACACTGATGGTAACAAGATCATCTCTGGCCTAAGAAAATCTCGTCAGATACGAAGTCACTCATTTACCCTTTATCATATTGGTGGACTTTAACTTATCCTCCAATACTAATATTCAGTTCTCATTATTATTCTGGAACAAATTATGAATATGCATCCACATGTCATGTGAAATGTTCTTCCTGGACAAATAACCATTAAGGGATCCTTCACACCATCTAGGATGATCAATCTCGCCCTCATATCCAAATATTTGTACACTTAAAACTCCCTTGGTTCATTGGGATTCCTGATTTCTTTGTCAACAAACTCCCAGATTATGTTGACCTACAAGACCAACTTGATCCTTTCCTTCCATGGACTATACTTGGACAACCCTCCAACCTTTCCTCATACCAGAGACCTTCCTTCAACTTTGACATTGTCACCTACAATGTAACCAACTCCATCTTCAGTTGTACTTCATACCATATTGAATTTACATGATATTGGGTCTAGGTTATAATTTTAAAATCTCTGACACTACTGAACCAAGAATCTAAATAAGAACTATGTTTCACATTGGAAAATATAAAGCAGTAAATCACACATGCACGATATTAAAAAAATTTAAAAAATATTGTACAGCAATGTACAACCCAATCTTCGTTACATTAAACCAATCTTAATAATACAACCATCTATGTAATACAAGATACAATGATAATCACACTGCGTATAACCGATGCCATATCTTGTCATGCTAGTCCTTTTTTTCTGTATTTCTCTCTAGATGCCCCTTAGTCCTTCAAAGAACAACACATAGAGACTCCAGGAGGGCTGACATGTTACACTGCTGGAAGCAACTTCTGCTGCATGTACACAGGTTGATCCAATCTTCTTTCTAGGCTGGCCAATCGTTGAGCTCCAATCTGCCATTCTAGTAGTCACTTTTTTCCATCAAGGTGTTTCAAATTAGGCACCAAAATTCACCCAACCTTAATTTTTCTTTGTCACTTAATTATTTCTTGTCTAGGGATACTTTGGGTACCAAACACGCCGTCCTCCACCACACAGATGGCACCCAACACTCCACTATAGGTTCTGCTCCAAGTTGAGGTCTCCAACTACCCAAGTTGACCTCAAAACGTGGCACTTATAGGCTGCTATAAAAACCAATCCAAGACTGATCCAACACATGGATCCAATGCCTACAATAATGCAGTAAAATACATACCTTAAGCTCGTTTTTTTGAGGCCTGCTCCACTGTTGCAATCTAGGCCCATTTAAGGTTCAAAACACAATCCCTTTTCCAACCTTCAATTTTTCCCATAATTTCTCTAGATAAATGTGGCTGCCCTTTATTGAGGGGTCGAGGATGACTATTCAAAATCTGGGTTGTCCTAGCCCTCAACCATACCTTGACCCTCCTTCAATCTGCTAGCATCATGCTACAACAAGCCTCCACAAGCTTGCGACAACCTATTTTAGGGTCTCCCCGCCATCAAAAAACCCTTCAAAAAAGACCAAAATTACACTCCTCTTCCACATCCCTCTAGTACAAAAACTCAACCAACGAGGCCCTAAAACAAACTTTCCTCCCTACGCAGGTCACCTCCTTTTGTTGCGGCTAAGATAGTCTTGGCATATTCCCTCAACAAGCTCATCTTTTGTGATGTGTTGCATAAATTGGATTATTAAAATGACTCCAATTCACCTCCTATTTATATACATAAGAAGGGCTTCCTCCAGCGTCTAACATAGGGCTTCTGAAAATTTTAAGAGGCTTATTAACATCAAGCCAACCATAACACATTTTTCACAAATCCACTTCTAGACTTCAAAAATTCATATCTGCATTTTTAAAAATCGGAATTGGATGATTTTCATTGCATTAGATTCATCTCGAAGAGAGATATAATCCTCATCCATCACATGTAGAAATGTGCTCCTGGTTTTGTCCCAAATCACGAAGGGTGTGAACCCCAACCTTGGCTTCCAAGCCCACAGGTGACTCTTGTGGCACTTTTCCCTCCAAACACTGAACCCTAGGGCTTGGAGTACCTCCCAAGCTACTAAAAAATCAATAGCTTTTACTATTGTTTGAGAGGATTTATATGTGTTTTCATAAAAAAATTGCATTAAAGATGAAAAATATGCTCTATACTAGCCCCAACATATATCAATTATGTTGTAGAATATTTCACTATGCTCTTATTGTAATTGTTGCAAGAACAACATAATAAACATAATTTCTATAAAAATTAGGCAAATGAAACTTAAGTTTGTGTAATGATCAATACATGCTTTTAATTTTGTTGGATTTACATATATGAATGGTTACATATCTACTTTAAGGAAACATGTCCTCAAGTAGCTTATTTCTTTACAATGCGCTAACTCGAAAGGGATTTCTCATGCGATACTTCAATTCTTCTTGAGAATTTGTCCACATTTGAAATGATGTTTATACCACAAATATGGTTTATTTATTTTCATTTCAACACATATTATTTCTACACTCTTAGTTTCCTTGTTCAAGGTCACCAAGTCATTTAATTTTTTTACCAAATATGGTCTTAATTTTGCAAGAAACTCTTGCATATTGAACTTATTTAGAAGACAATAATCTAAGTACACTATAGGAAAAACCAAGATCTCTTACTCAATATTTTCGCTACCATTTCAATCCATTTGTCTAGTATTTATGATGGAATAATCCATTCATTGAATATCTCTAATAACATTATTTCTTGAAAATTCACACCATTATCCCAGATTTCATTCACTTAGAATCTCAATATGTGTGATCCATAAACTACCATGTATATTCCACTAGATAGTTTGTCACAATAGATCTGATAAAATATACTTAAAAATCCAAGATCTACACTAGTATTACAGTTTTATTTATCGTTAGATTTGTAAATCTATATATTATTGTTAATAATTGATCTAGGTGGATCGAACAAGTCCAAGTACAAGTGGCTTAAGTACAAAGGATCAAAAATAAAAGTGTCTAGAATGTGGCAAACTTAGTGTTAAGTTAAATATCTCGTCTTTCTGATTCCAACGGCACAGACGAAACTCGATTCCGAGTTCGTATGAAGGAGTCAGGAGCAGTCAAAGTTTGAGGGTTGAGTTGGTGATGTGGCAGCTTAAGGAGACAAAAAATTTGCTAAAACCCAGCCACTAGATTCCGACCAACTCCAGCTAGATTCCAGGCAAAATTGTGGGACGGATAATTTGACTCCTTTAGTCAAAATCTGAAATTTTCAAAATAGTCAGTTTACTTTATAAGATTAAAAAAATATATAAAAAACAGTGTAGGGTGAGCCATGATCCCCACCCTACCCAACAAACATAAAAAAATATAATAAATAAAAGGTGGTCAGTGGCCATGACCCTGCCGCTCCCACATATCCACAACTGCCATGTATTAATGTGTGGGGCTAACGGTCGTGACCCCGCGACCCCAACCCACATGCATATATTACGCCAAGGGTTATATATTATGGTTGGCAGGGGTTGTGAACCCCACTGCCAACCCAACCAATGTTTCCACGTCCATTCAGTGTTGATGAACTATGGGTGGTGGGCCGCCCAATGTGGGCTCGACAACCCCCTCCCCCCAACCTACCCAAAATTTAATAACAGAGGGTGTTTAAAATAAAAGGCATGATTTTTAAAAACAAATCTGAGTTATTTCGGAGGGGTGAGGTTTGACCACCCAACCCCCTCCCTCCAAATGAGGATCATAACCAATTCACCCAACGACTTCCTTTGGGAAATCCGCCAGCATTTTTATATAAAAACCTTCATTCATAAGTGTGCTCAGGTAGGCCAGGAGTGGGCACAGAAATCGAGACAGGTGGAACCATGAGCATTGTGTAGGAGTGGGGTGGAACCATGATCTAAGCCATTTTCCAGAGGGTTCAGATTTTCACTTTGGCAGATTTAGGAAAATTTTATATGGATTATGTAGCTCTTGATGCCATGAATCCAACGATGCTGTCCATTTCTTCATCAAAGGTCTTCAATTTTCGGGCACTTTCAGCTATGGAGGTATAAGGGTGTAATTTTTCATTTTATACTTGTACTTTCACTTTTTTCCACTTAATGAAAGAGGGCCTCCCCACTATTTGAGCAAGGCCCAGAGACGTAGTCCCTCCTGGACAAACTCCGATATCAATTCTATGTCTTCTTGCATGATGTTAATCACTTCTCTCTTATTATGTTTATGCCTTTAAAGTTTCTTGTTTAAGCTGCAATTTTCATGTAATTCTTAAGCACATCTCAAGAAAAATATTTTTGGATCAAGTGGTATCAAAGCAGGTGTTTGTAGATGTGAATTACATGCTTGTATTCTAACTAAAGAAAGGCTATGAAGAGGTGAAGGGACACTACAGTATTTTGATCCCAAAGAGGTACGTGCACATCAAAGAAGGAACATGGATGATGATGTTCAAAATGAGGAGGAGCTCAAATTTTGCAAGACCTTCTACACCATGGCAGATTGGGTCGATAAATTGTTCTCTAGACTTGAGAAACTAGAGAAAGTAGGGGATAATGCTTCAGAAGGACAAGGTTCAGGGCATGGAGAAAATGGAGGAGACCCACCTCCTTCTCTTCCAACGAGTGAAAGTTCTTCCTCCTCTTCTCACCATCATCATAGGAATTTAGGAAATGCATCTAATAAACCTTTATTTAAGTTAAATGTCAAATTTGATCTACCCATGTATAATGGTGAAAGTAATGGAGATAAACTTAACAACTAGATTAGGTAGCTTGAACTCTACTATAGGATTCAACAGATTGTGGAGGATGAGTCAAAGATCCAGTTGGCTTGTCTTTGACTGAATGGCACCGCTCTCATCTGGTGGGAGAGAAAAATTAAAGGCAACAATAATTTGGGTAACCTTCTTTCCTCATGGTCAAATTCTATTGCTACACTTAAATATCAATTCTATCCCTTTGGTTATAAGAAAAAAGCCTTAATGTAGTGGCAGTACCTAAGGCAAGGTAAAGGACAAAACGTGCTAAGATTTACTGAGGAATTTAGAAAAAAATCACTAAGTTTGGGCATTTCATTAGATTCACCTGAAGTTGTAACTAAGTACATTGGGTCATTACATAGTTACATTAGAAATTCATTGTTAATGTTTGAACCTACTACCATTGACTCGACCAGTGTAAAGGCCATTCATCTTGAAAACAAGGGTAGAAATGATAAGGATGATCGTTCAAAGAAACCACCTTTCAAACCTTCAAATGGAAAATTCAAAGGGAAAGGAAAAGAAGACGACATCAACAAAGAAGGACGAAGGAAAAAATCCTTATTTCACTCACTGCAAAAAGGAAGTTCATGACGACGATCATTTTTGGAAGTTGTACCCAGAAAAGAAGCCAAAGAGTTATGGTGGAAAGGGTAAGAAAAATATGGTAGCAACTGCGCAGCAAGACCTTGGATACGACTTTGGTGATGAGGCATTGATCACAACAGCAGGCACAAAAGGTACTCATTATTTTCATGTTAATTATGAATCGCACAAAAGAACTAGTTCAACAGATGAGCCTCCTCCTAATGAACGAAAGTTAATTGATTTGTTTCATATTAGAGTTGTCATAAATCATACAAAAGTAGAAACTCTATTTTATTCAAGCTCTGAAGAAAATTTAATCTCAAAATCCTTGGTTAAAAAGTTAGGCTTAGAAGTTAAGCCTCATCCGAAACCTTATCCACTTGGATGGATACATGAAAAAGTAAAACTAAATGTAACAAAGAAATATAAGGTTAAATTTGTAATTTCTTATAAACTGGTGGATGAAGTAGAACTAAATGTCATACCATTTGATATCTATGGTATTATGTTAGGGAGTCCTTATCTTTACGACAGGAAAGAATTTTTCTTTCGACATGAAAATAAATACCAAATCACAAAATATGGGGTAGAGTATATTGTAAGAGCTCATCATACCAAGATCAGTACCAATCTTGTAAGTGCAGAAAAAATGAAGAGATTGGTGAATTCCAGCAAGGGCTATTTTCTCATGGTCTTGAGAGAAAAAGATGTAGAAAAATCTGATGCTTTTCGAGGATGTGATCTAGCTCATAAACAAGAATTATGTGATTTTATTTCTAAATACGTTGTTTTGTTTCAGGAACCCATAGAATTGCCTCTGAAACGATAAATACAACATGAGATCCATTTGCAGCATGATGCTCCATTTCAAAATATTGGTATGTATAAGATGTCATCTATAGAGATGGAGGAGATAAAAAAGCAGGTACAGGAATTGTTGAAAAAAGGAGTCATTCGGCCAAATAATTCTCCTTGTGGCTCGCCGATTGTGTTAGCACACAAGAAAGATGGCACATGGAGGATGCGCGTGGATTATTAGGCACTAAAAAAAATCACAGTGAAAAATTGATACCCTCTCCCTCACATTGATGATTTGTTAGATCAATTAAAGAATTCTATCTATTTCACCAAATTGGATTTCTGTAGTGGTTATCACTAGGTCATAATTTCAGAGTAGGATGTGTGGAAAACTACCTTCAAGACCAAACAGGGGTTGTTTGAATGGATGATGTGGCATTTGGACTGTGCAACGCTCCAACCACATTCATGAGGGTCATGAATGATCTCCTTAGGACTTTCATTGATGAATTTCTCCTTGTGTATTTAGATGATATTATTTTCTTTAGTAGGACTTGGGATGAACATGTATGCCATGTAAAAGAAGTGCTTGATGTATTAAAGAGGGAAGAATTGTATGTAAAATTTTCAAAGTGTGAGTTTGAAAAAACCTATTTGGTTTACCTAGGTCATATTTTTGGTAATGGTTAATTAAAAATAGACCCCTCCAAAGTTGAGGTGATTGTAAAATGGCCTAAGCCTACCAATGTAACACATGTCCCTAGTTTTCTAGGTGCAATACAGTATTGGAGGAGATTCATTTTCAACTTCTCCATTATTTCAACACCCTTACACTCACTGACAAGTATAAAACAATTCTTTTAGTGGGGAGGAAAGAAAAAACACTCCTTTGAAGCACTGAAAGAGAAGATCAGCACCACACCAGTCCTGGCTTTACTCGATCTCCAGCAGCATTTTGAGATCGAAACTGATGCTAGTGGATACGCCATGGGAGCTATATTATTGCAACAGAAGAATCCAATCTGTTACCATTTGAAGAAGTTCTCCCAGGCTATCATCAATTACCCCACTTATGACAAGGAATTGTATGCCTTGTTCCAAAGTATGAAAACGTTGAAACAATACCTCATCAGCAAGGAAACCATTATCCATACAAATCACCAGCTCTTGCAATAACTTTAGTCACAGACCAAGCTACAACAGTCTCGTCATTTCAGGTGGATGGGGTTTCTACAACAGTTTCATTTGGTAATAAAGTATAAGAATGGCACTAGTAACAAAGTAGCATACATGATCTCTTGCCCTCCTATTGCTACTTCTATTATCTTACATAATGCTTCATTATTTTGAAATTTATGTTGAAAAATACGCTAATGATGATGAATTTAAAGCAATATATGAAAAACTAACTCATGGTTCACAGGTGGACAACTATCATTTGTAGGGGAAGCTATTGTATCACCTTGGAAAATTATGCATACGCCTAGCAGAAAGGGTACATGTAACTCAAGAGGCACATACCTCTCTTGTGTCTAGTCACTTTAGTGTCAAAAAAACCTTATGTCATTTGCAAAGGTTTTTCTTTTGGCCCCATATGAAAAACATTGTAACCCATTTTGTAAAGAGATGTGTGATGTGTTTTGTTCAAAACCCTCTAATAGAAAAATCGGGCTCTACACACCACTCCCTATTTCGGGTCGTCCATCGAAAAGTGTGTCGATGTACTTTGTAGGAGGTTTGCCTATGTCTAGAAAGGGTCACGACTATTTTTATGTTGTCGTCGACTGCACAAAGGTCATCAACTGTACTCTGGTACACTTTTTACGGGGCTATTGTAGCAAACATCCCAAGTTGTGGGAGGAGCATCTTTCATATGTGTAGCACACCTACAACCGAGCAGTGCATTCCTCTATGCAACATTCACCATTTGAGACATGTTTTAGTTACTTACCAAAGGACCCATTTGACATGATCTATGGAAGGGATGAAGATGCCAGTGGACGTGATGACAGGGACCAAGAACAACGATTCATCCAACGGATACAGACAATTCACCAAGAAGTGCAAGAGAAATTGGAAAAGAGTTAGGCCTGATATAAGGCCCAACATGATAAGCACTGAGTTGGCCATCAATTTCAATTTGGTGACAAGGTGTTGTTTCATATCAGCAAGGATCGAATGAAGGTGGAAGGCAAGAAATTGCGACCAATCCGGTATGGTCCATTTACCATATTGGAGAAGATTGGGAATAATGCTTTCCAACTTGACTTGCATGTATACATGTAGATGTACTCAGTCATGAATGTCGAGAATATGAAGCTTTATTAACCACCATTTATTATGGACACTGAGAAGGTAGGATCAGTGCCTATAGTGGATGAATTTGCACTAGAGTATCTCGATGAATTTCAAGAGGACATCATTCTCGACCGAAGAACCATGACTTCATGACGAGGAGATGTGGAGTATCTCCGTGCTGGTTTCAAAATGATGCACCCAAGTAAAGCTAAATGGCTTGAAAAGGAGAAGGTTAGGGAGAAATTCCATCACTTTACTGTTGATTGATAAGGCTTTTGGGGTCCAAAATATCTTTAGTGGGGAGGAATGATCTAGGTGGATTGAACAGGTCCAAGTACAATTGGCTTAACTACAAAGGCTCAAAAATAAAAGTGTATAGAATGTGGTAAACTTAGTGTCAACTTAAATATCTCTTCTTTCTGATTCCAATGGTGCAAACGACACTCAATTTCGAGTCTGTATGAAGGAGTTAGGAGTAGTCATAGTTTGAGGGTTGACTTGGTGATGTTGCAGCTTAAGGAGGCAACAAATTTTCTAAAACACGGCCACTGGATTCCGGCCAAATCCCGTTGGATTCAAGGAAAATTTGTGGGACAGATAATTTGACTCCTTCAGTCAAAATCTGGATTTTTCAAAATTTTCAATTTGTTTTATAAGATTAAAAATAAAAATAAAAGAATAGGGCAGGGTGGACCATGACCCCCACCCTACCCAATGAACATAACAAAAATATAATAAACAGAAGGGGGTTGGCAGCCATAACCCTGCCGCTCCCACATATCTGCAACTGCCATGTATTAATGGGTGGGGCCAACGTTTGTGACCCCGCGGCCCCAACCCACATGCATATATTACGACCGAAGTTATCTATTATGGTTGGTGGGGGTTGTGAACCCCACCTCCAACCCAACCAACATCGCCACGTCCATTTGGTGCTAGCAGAATATGGACGGCGGGCTGCCCAATTCGGGCCCGACACCCCCCAACATACCCAAAATTTAATAACGACAGATTTTAAAAAAGCAAAGGCACAATTTTTAAAAACAAATTCGAGTTATTTCAGAGGGGGTGGGGTTTGACCACTGGACACCCTCCCTCTAAATGATGATCATAGCCAATTCGTCCAACGACTTCCTTTGGGAAGTCCACAAGTATTTTTATATAAAAACCTTCATTCGTAAGTGTGCCCAGGTAAGCTAGGAGCTGGCAGGAAAATTGAGATAGGTGGAACCATGGGCACTGTGCAGGAGGGGGGCAAAACCATGATCTGAGCCATTTTCCAGAGGGTCCAAATTTTTAATTTGTCAGATTCAGGAAAATTTTATATGGATTCTGCACCTCTTGATGCCACGAATCCAACGGTGTTGTCCATTTCTTCATCAGAGGTGTTATGCATAATTATGAATTACAAATAAATCATTCTTCCCTAGACATGTGCTAATCTAAAATGACAGGTAAAATACTTTATGACTATCTTTCCTAAAAAATCGAAATCGACACACAAAATGAAATAAGAAGCTTACTTGGAGTCCAAGTGCTTCCAAAGTCTCCTTCTGTCACTTTTAATGCTTCAAATTCCAGCCGGCTATGAAAAATATTTCATGCAAGAATGAACACTAAACAACAAGAGATAGCAATAATACAGATGTCTATTCAAGTTATTTAGCTAAACCAATAAAGCATAAACCATATACATCAAATAAGAAATCATGATATGGAAAATCAAAGCTTATACAGATGCACATAGGGAAAAATAAGTAGTGATATTTATTAATGATAGAAGGGGAGGTTACAACCCAGTGATTGATTTAGTGTCACCATCTCCAAAAACATCCTAGCCTCATCACAATGCATATATCTCCAGAAATATGTCACTCAAATCAACTCCTGAATTGAAATTCCACCAATATTTCTCTACACAAATTCTTCCTTCTCAAACACTAAGATTTGTGCTCAATTTATAGAGGAGCTGAAGGTAGTTTTACAATCAATTACTTTCCAATAATAGGCAAGACATGTTCCCAATATTGTAGATGTCAAATGGACACATGGATTCGAATTTTGACACATGTGAACTCTTCTAGAAGGCACTAGCCAAGTGGAGATTCCGGAACAATGAGAATTTCACTCCCAATGTGACCAACGCACCTATGAGTGTCGAAAATTTCTTTGTAGAGCAGCCTTGCATGGGACTACATACATATACAATGCACTTAGTCCCTTTAGAGGAAGTGTTGATGAGTTCTCATATAATATATTATAAACTTCAAATCTTGGAAACCTTTGCAGATGAAAGTCTTGAATGATTTGTCTTATTCTTTGTCTTAGGGCATATAACAACTAAAATGATAGGGAATGATATACCCTATTCATTGGTCCTAGAGATGATGTATAGTTACCCATCTCATTTGGAATGGTGCCCAAATTGACCTATAACAATTGCCCCCTAAAGCATGAAGTCAGAATAATAATAACAATATTTTTATTGAGATTTTTACACTGTGATGGGCTAGAGATGAAGTGGAGCGATGACCTGCATCAATCTTACAATACATTACATCATGATATATCCTCTTGATTATAATTTATATATCCTCTTGATATATCATCTTGATCTAATAACATGTACATAATTCAGAAAGTCATATACATTGGAATGTTTCCCAATACAGACATGCCTACAGATATAGGCCCATGTTCGAATGACGATATGTATGTAAGGTCACTGTACAGATGATGTGTACAACAATCCTGAAATCACAGCCCGAATGGCTGAAACTAGATTTGGGGTCTTCTTATCTCATTCACTCGATCATTCGGGTACAAGTCTAGCCGTGTGAATATATGATTTGCAGTCCAACATGGAAAGACATCATTTGATTACCAACCAATGATGTGAGTTGGTAACAAACGCGAGAGAACCACCATTGATGTCAATGGACCTCAAGGTACTGCATTACATTTCGTAAGGCATGAATAGATGATTTGGTGTCGAATGTTAAACAAAATATTTCAGTCAAAAGTCTGGAAGCGAGGATCTTGTTGATGTTGTAACAAGTCTCATGGTACTGGAATATAATGTTTCTAAGTGAACTTCCTGGATAATGACTTGTCATCGACAAGAATCCACCTTTTGTGAAATGAGAGTTACTGATTTCGGAGACAAAGGTATGACTTAATATAGCAATTTTCAGGGACGACGGTCATGAGAATGAAGGTTTATGAGTATTGCAGAAGGATGAGTATTCACTATATGACTTCTCTTGAACATATCGGTGACACTAAGATGAGTTTGCAGCGTTGACCCAAAACTGAAGTGAAGGTATGATGAACCATAGGATTGAATGAATCGTCAAGACGATTACCCAACCCAAACAATCTCGGACATGGAGTGAAGTGTCATGTTCAAGAGTGACTTGCTACCATAATAATTCTGCTCACTTTTCCCAAATGTTCCTCGATCATTTGTCGACTAGTACCTCTTTATTTTTTAACAAGCTTGAGGAGGATAACAGTTTCTTGATCTATAATTCAACCCTTCGGGTGAATAAAGTATCTCTATTTAATAATTTAATGAGTCTAGCGATGAATGAAACTTGATTCTTGCCATGATTGACAAGCCTGTCACTATTTTATGTTTTAATGAGCTTAATGACAGTGATAGCCCAGTCCTTTTTCATTTTTAGAGAGCTTGAAAAAGAGGACGAAATAAAACTCCATAAGCACTTTTTTGTAAAGTTGTCGCTTAGAAAGTGTAAAATAATATCTAAGAGAACCTCTTTAGTCATGTTTGACCAAAGTATTCCTTTTTCATAAATAATCTATCTCAGTCTTGAAAAGGGTTAAACTTATAATGAGTAGATAGCAATTAATTTACTTTTACGAGCTCGAAAAGACAAGTTCTCAGCAATATTTTCACGTTATCAGAGTCTGAAAAGAGCTGAAAGAAGACTCCAAGGGTTCCTTTTTCGCTGTTATCGAAGCTCGAAAAGAGATAAAAGTGCACTTCAAATCCTTTTTCATTTTTAACAAAGCTCGAAAAATAAGGAGAAAAAGTATGCTTCGTGGTCAAATCATGCTTGAAATAAATCTGCATGATTAATCTATTCATCTGTTGTAAGACTTGTTCAGAACAACATAAAATGGATTAAAAATACCTGTTTCATGATAAAAAACATAATAAAACCATATTCATAGCAATAAATTTAATTTTCAAATAATTAAATGAATATTAAAAGTAGTTTTACTATTGATTTTTACCATTCCATAGTTACCATTTGCATTTTGGAGCTCTTAACCTGATTTTTCCCTCAAAATTCAGCTGTTGATTGTGATCATTTATGTGGATGGATTTGAATGTTGTTTGATCCAAGTTAGTGATATGAACCTCCTCTTTCTTTCAGTAATCATTTCATTTCCAATTTCTGCAAATTCTTACGGTTTTGGGGTCCCTAGGGTAAATTCTACCCAAAAAGAGGGCAACACATCCTTGGATGTCAAAACCTGCATTGCATAGCAAGTATATTGAAGGCTACTTGCATAAACAATGCACTGTCTCTTGTTAGGGAGTGCGTTGGGTGCAATCTAGATTTTTGGTTTTTGCATTATGCCCAAAATTTGCCCACTTTTTTGCAATGAATGGAATATAATGGTTCTTATGGTTGTATTTCAAGTTTCTAGTAGATTACAATGATGATTACATGGAAGGAAAGAGAACATGAAGAATAGGATATGATTGTCTTAAATTATCCGGGTACAGTAATATCCCTACGATATTGCAAACTTCGTAAGTATTTCAGGTTGTTAGGGATGAGGCAACAAATATAACTCTTGGAGTTCTTAGTTCGAGCATGGGATCTAGCTATCGAGGCATTTCATATTAAGAACCAAGTGGTTCCCATAATAGTTGAGGATGTATACTTTCTTACAGGTTTGTCAAGGAGAGGCTTGCCTATTTCGCTCTCAGGGTCTATTGTTGGAGGAGAGACAGTGAGATATTATGTTTGGCAACATTGTTATCCAGGGGCAGAGCCAAGAAAAGATGGAAATATAAACATCTGGGATGTTATAGATTTTCCTTTGAGAACTATCCTTTTCATGATAGCAAAACTTGCCAGCACCGTTACACTACATGTAGCGAATAGATCGTATATGCAGTATGCGCTAGAGTGCTTGGAGCCAACAATATTCAATTGGTCTGAAGCTGTTCTTTCTCAGATAAAGGAACAATTGAACAAAGCAAAGGGAGGAAAGAAGAAGAATTTCAGTTATGGTTCTATCCTTATATCCCTCTCTTTGGAATGGATTCCACTGATGTAGCCACAACATGTGACACTAGATATATCTAATCCTATAGATCCACAGATGCATAGATGGGTAGAACTCATGGGTAGGCATGCAGGCCAATCTACCATTGTATTTTCAAGTGCGTTCTTTGCCTGCTTCTGACAACAAATTGTTGTCATCGATGAGTATGCATACGCAGGCGTAGATTTTTGAGGAGATCCAGATTTAGCTTTACCAGAAGGCACTCAGTGGGGTGCAATGGGTAAGAAAGTTTTGACCATTTTTTTTATTTTCCTAAGGTTTATACAATTTTTTTGTTTTTTTGATGTTTTCCCAAGGCTAAACTAATTTTTTGATGCAATGAAAATGTTGGTCGTGTTCAACCAGTAGAGGAACCGGAGCGTGAAGCAGATGTGCCATCAAAGAGTGCTGTTGGGAGAGTAGTCCTTCACGATCTTGATATGGGGCTGAGCTTCGACAGCACATAGAGGGTTTAACCTTCGGGATTCTAGATTTCTGGATCAAAGAGTTACCCATGCGACTGCATCAACACACTATTGGGGTTCCTAACCATTGTATGGAGTTACTACATAGGATAGCTAGATCTATAGCATGTTACCATGAGCACCACTAGTTTACTTTTCACATTTTGCATGCATTTTGAGGTCAGATGACCAATGTGTCTTGGGCAAAAAAAATTTAAAACCTATAACTATATATCTATATGATTTCAACATTTTCCTATGTTTATTGTGCAATCCTATTCAATGATGTGAATTTTTTCTTTACATGTGTTGCAAATGTCTGTCTAAAATTTGATTAGCTCAGGAATCAGTCAATGTGTTCAAATTTCTGGAAATATGTTGATATTGAATAAAATCAAAGTGTCTTTCCAAAATTTGAACTCTCAAGAAAAATCTATGCAGTGTTGGATTTCTAACAGTATAAACACTAGCAAGTTGTAATACCACAAGTTGTGAGACTAACCTTATGATGATATGGTTAATACCAAATGAAATGGCATCAGAGATAATTTTGATCAACACACTATACTCATCGATATTTTTCGTTGATCTACAATAAAAATCCCTTGAAAACTCACTAACTCACCGTTCGAAGTGAAAATGGCCCACATTGCAGAGGACAGATTTTGCGTACTATGACTAGCACCATTAGCATATCCAACAAAGGGTTTTGAAGATTCACTCATCTGCGATGAAATGTAAAGTGGATTACTAATGTCAAGAAAAATCTAAAAAAAAATTAAGATAGTGAATGCAAATCAACAGCATATATATACAATATAATACAAAAAATTACTACGCTCATGATTAAGCATAGTAACGTTTCAAATACATCCCATTTCTAGGCTGCACCAATAGAATTCCATCGTAATCAACCAAATCATAGGCACCCGTAGCAAGAACTCTTTTGACAATATAGGGGCCATGCCATAATGGCTCAAACTTTCCTGTACCTATTACATCAAATTCTTGATCGTAAAGAATGACCAAGTCACCCTCTGAGAAAATGCGAGGTTGGACATTTTTGTCATATTGCGCCTTTATACGTCTCTTATGCTCTTTGTTGGCCAATTGGGCTTCACGACACGTTTCATCAAGATGGATGAGGTTAAGGAGACGTGATTCTTCTTCTGAGGTATCAGGTAACAAGTCGATTGCAGGTTTCAATGATGGTATTTCACATTGGATTGGTAAGATAGCTTCTAGACCATACACCAATTGAAAAGGAGTAAATCCAGTCACGTTCTCACCAAGGTTTGATACACCCACAAGGTGGAGTACGGGATCAAATTTCAATTTCTTTTATGAAATCCTATCATTCGTTGAAGCATATGTTTAAGAATCTTGTTGATAGCTTCAACTTGTCCATTTGATTGTGGATAATAAGGAGTAGAATTATCATGTGACAATCCTAGCTTGGCAATAAATTCAACCATCATGTGATTGAAAAAATTCTTCCCATGATATGTAACTATAGCCTATGGGACTTAAAATTGTGCAATAACATGATTAAAGAAAAACAATGCAGTTTTCTATCCTATGTTGTTGAATGCAGGCATCACTTCGGTCCATTTGGTAAAATAGTTGACCGCGACAATAATATAACCATGCCCCCCGAACAAACGAGGGTTACATGTCATGAGGTCAATACCCCATTTCAAAAATGGTTCCACAGATACAACAGGATGCATTGGCACTGGTGGTTTGCGGATTTTATGGTAAAAAATATGGTATGCATGACAACTTCTGACCGCGAGAATGAAATCTCAAAAAATTGTAGGCCAAAAGTAACCGGCGCAGAGTATCTTCTGTGCGGTAGAATATCCAGATAAATTTCCACCACAAGCCCCAACATGACAATCATTTAACACTTTTTCAGACTCCTCATGAGTGACACACCTCCTTAAAATGGTATTGACACTAGGACAATAAAGTGTATCGCCAACGATCAGATAATCTTTGGCTTGATATTGAATACGTCATTGTTCAAAGTGAGAGGTATCAGGTAGAAAAGTTTGAGTTTGGAGATAAATGATGAAATCCCCATACCAAGGATCAGATGATCCGATTAGAAACAGAGACTCGTCATGAATTGATGGTTCTGACGTAGTTGCAGTACTATCAGAGGGAAGGTCACAAAGAAGCTCAGCTAAAAATAAAGATTTCTTTGACTTGGATTTGATGAATTCCAAATCAAATTCCTGCAAAATGACAATACATTTTGAATATTTTCCCCCAAGAAATTGACATGATAATATATAAGTATGGGGTTGCAATCCAAAACAAAAGTGGTTTTTCAGAGCAGGATATAGTGGCGAAATATTTGGACAACTTGAATAGCTACCAAGGCAAGATTTTCTACGTATGAATACTTAAATTCCATATCATTGAGATTACGACTCAAATAATAGATCGGATGTTCAATTCCATCTTCTACTTGGACCAAAACCATAGCAATGGCCATTTTAGCTGCGACGATATATAGGAAATAATCATTTTGATAATTAGGGGGGTACATTAATGATGTTCGGATAAGGGTATCCTTGATAGCATCAAAAGAAGCTAGTGCAACTTGGTCCCAATGGAAGGGAACCCCCTTTTTCAAGAGTTGAGAAAATCATTTAGCCATTTCAGCGTAGTTTGGAATGAACCTTCTTACGAAGTTAGCCTTTCCTTGAAGTTTCTGTATTTGAAGTAAATTTGATGGTGCGGGAAAATCAAGAATGGTCTGAACCTTCAATGGGTAGATTCAAATTCCTTATTTTGAGACTACAAATCCAAACAAACAACCAGAACCAATAAAAAAAAACATTTATGTGGATTGAGGTGTATTTTGTAGTGTCGAAATCGTAATAAAATGGCTCTCAAGTGCATCGGGTGATCAGTCCGATTTCGTGAATGCGATGGTAAATAATCTAGATAAGGTTGAACAATGTTCTTGATGTCATTGAAAGCATAATCCATTGCTCTCTGAAAATTTGCCCCAATGTTCTTTAAACCAAACGGTAGTTTCCTATAAGTGAATGTGCCCCAAGGACAGATGAATGTTGACTTATACTGATCCTCTAGGTAGATATTGATTTGATTGTAGCTGAAAATTACATCCATGAACGAAAATATTTTAGATCTAGCACAATCGTCAATAATATGGTCGATAAAGGGAGTAGGATAGTTGTCTTTTGGACAAGAAATATTGACATCCCGATAATTGATGCACACTCTAATGGTTCCTTGCTTTTTCATAATAGGAACGATATTGGCAACCCACTCAGTCAGTGGAACAGGGTATATGAAACTAGCACACAAAATTTTTTCAACTTCTGTTTTGATGGCAATGGATTTCTTCAGATGAATAGGATGAAGCTTTTGACGCACGAGTTTGACATTAGGATACATATTAATAGTGTGTTCAACAATACTAGTATCTATGCCTGGCATTTCCTTGTAATACCAAGCAAATACATCACAGAATTCACGAAATAGAGAGCGATATGATTCAAGTTCTGATGGAGAACAAGATACACCAACATGAATATTTTCTACAATGCCAGGTTTGGTTGAAATATCGATATAAATGGTTTCTTCAATATTTGATAGATTCGCTCGGAATCAATTGCATTAATAGGTAAATAATTCTAAAAGAAATTTTTTATTGATGGGTGATATAGCTCACAAAGATAGTTTTCTTCATTATCAGGAAGATGGGAATGATGATGATAATCTTCCCATGGTTCTCCTCCTAACATCATGGCTTCCAAAATATTCTCATTTGTCAATAACATTAAGGAAAAAGGATAAGAGGAATTACCAAAATCTAAGGAATGATCAACCCAAACACTCGGCGATGCTGATTTCGGATTTGCCGCCCAAGCTTGATAAATTTATTGTTATGCCATATTAATAGGGCTAGGCAGCAGAAACTCATTCAACGTAGTAATTTTAGAATCACTCGTGCTCTCCCTTAAGCCAGATAGAGTGGAAGAGATCATGTATCAGGTCTCTATACTTGCAATTTCTGTCAATTTCACAAGTGGCGGTAATGCAAAGGTTCCCATGAGAGTGGAATCCTTTAAGAATCCTACACCAATGTTCTGAAGTTCTAGTTGGAGTATGTGAATGAACATAACGCTTCTAGTTACCTGCGACACGGAGAAAAAGAAGGATAGTTGATCAATGACTGTGATAGCACCTTTATATGGAAAGTTGATCTTTCTAAAATATGTGGTATAATTGCCAATTGTTCACATATACCATGACATGAAGTAGGAATATTATTCCAAAATTATAATATCTAGGCATCATTATTATTTTACCTAAGTTAACTTGTCACAGTTATTATTAGGTAAAGGTTTGTATATCGTGGCAAAGCATGATGTTGTTGATGATTGTGATAATATGACAAAACTATTAAGTATTGAAATTTATAGAGATAATGAGTGAGTGTCCCCTCTTGTAATATTAATTGATGAAAAAAGGTGATCAAGAACATTTATTTGTATGGAGAATTCCAGTTCTGCTGTTAGTTGCGACACATAGCCCGTATGATTAAAGACGACAAGCTTAGAATTAGTCGGATCAATTCCACCAATAACCAAAAATAAAGCCTGTTTTTGGGAGGGACAATTTTGTAATACCTCAATAGCATACATAGTTGAAGGGGATTGAACCAAATCTTCAACTATATTATAATTTGAGCAGCTCTTGCTCGAGGATTATATGTCGATTTGTGAATTACTCCCTTTGGTGGCTTGATTGTCAATTCAGGAATAGCAGTAGGGGATACTGATTCTGTAGACGGATTCATTGTCGAGGTAGTAGGTTAATCAGTGGCCTGAATACCATAATATTTATTATGCGTTGAGACCAAAATATATATTGAAGGTTTTGTGATAGATAACATTAACACTTGGGAACTAGAAGCTAGATCCGTAGCAACCAAATTTGTGTTCGGATTTGGAAATGGGTCTGTCAACATAGCTGATGCATGGGAAGTCTTCATGATTTTTAAGACTTCAGCACGGTGAGGACAATCTGTAATTTTTTTTTCCTCATTACTGATTATGCATGGATAACGAGGTTTCCTAGGTCCAAACGATTGATCAGATGATCTTTCCTGTGGGATAGAAGTTTGCTTTTTCTTAGATTTCCCCTTTTTCTTACTTCTGGGTTGCTTTTCACTTTTTCCATTGTCAAACGACATGGCATTAATTTCAGAAGAAGGTGCAGGATCAGATGTAGTAGTCTGATGTGTGCTTGCAGTGCTAATCAAGCCATCTCTGGCATGAGAGTCCTTTAATTGAGGAGGAACAGTAAAATTAGATCTCGGCGCGTTAGGAATTTTTTCATAGAGCATGCCAGACTGAGTTTAGATCAAGTCTAAATATTGGTCACGAGTGATAACTTTCTATTCTATGACGACACCACCCTTAGCCACATCCTTAGTTATATATGGTAACAAGGAATTAATGAACCATTCAGCAAGGAGTTGATCTAGAACAAATGTCTTAACCATTCTACGATGACGATGCCACTCATGAATATGATCAGAAATGGGAGTAGCATTAGTGTGTTTGAAAATTTTCAAGAGTTCCATTCCAGTTTCATATCTAATGGGTAGCTGGAAATGATTAAAAAAGACAGTAGCTAGGGAAGTGAAATTATCAAAAGAATCTCTAGATAACTCAATATACCATTTTGCAGCTGGACCTGTGAGCGTATGCTGGAAAAGACGTAGTCAAATAGAATCATAATTTAAGGAGTTTGATGAACACCATAAATGATAAGTCATGACATGAGTCGACGGATCTTCTCCAAGATTTCCATTGAACTTTGGAATATCCGAGGGTAATTTGTGAGGTATCACCGACCACCAAGGAGCATAGTTAATTGGATCATTAGTTAGCCGATTTAAATCTGGTAACTCTAAAGTTGCAACAAAGGGCAGCTGTCTATTAAGGTTAAGTTGAGCATAGCTAGGGTAAGATGGAATTTATTGAGCAACAGGCCTTTGAGCACCAACATAAGGAATATGTTGCTGGTAACCCTGATAGGGGTTGTTTTGAAAAGCAAATGCTTGAGGATTCTATTGACCAAAACCTGGATATGATACTTGTTGAAATGAAGTTTGAGGCATTTGCACCTGAGGTTGCCAAGGGGTATGTCCACTAATGTTATAACCCAAATTAAGATAACTTGGATTTGGTTGATAAGTATAACCAGGTCGCGGTTGTGATATCCCATAAAATGGTAAACTAGCTTGCGAATAAATGATTCTGGATTCAGGTTGTTGTCAATTAACTGATGGATTTGGAGTCTGTGGACCAAAAATTTGAGGATATTGAGTTGAAGGACCTGCTTGATAAGGTTGTTGTACAAAATTTTTTATTCTGTAATGATGTATTAACAAGTGGAAATGATGTGGGTGTAACAGGTTGAATTGGTTGATACGATTGCACAACCGTTTGTGGTTGGATAGGCATAGTGGGATGCCATTAAAAAATGTTCATTTAGACATTAGTTTGACCAAAAAGTGACGGAGTACTGTCATATTGGGTGACCACAGGTTCCCCCCCAGCATGAGGAGGATAATAAGATGAAAAATATTGCTCTCCAAATTCTGAGAGTCTAGTTGATATGGTACTTGAAGGAATAGACCCAGAAGGACTAACTTGATATTGTCTTGATGATGTATATAAAGAATAAAACCATTCAATACTTACTATAGGATTACCAGTTAGAATAATAGATGATGACATTGGTAAAGTCCATGGGTTTGAAGATGCACCAGAGAAAATTCTAGATAATGATTTGTAACCTGATGGGACCATAGGGTCACCATGAAAATATGACTCTGGTGAAGTTGTGAACATCGACGAGGTAGCGAGGGCAGGTACTGACGTAATTGGAATAGATGGCCCAACTGAATATGTTGGTTCAGGCATGGTTACTTGACCAAATGTATACCCTTTTGAATCTATGGGAGTTTGAATAGGAATAGGATCAACAAAAGAAGATGGTGTTGATTGAGGAAAAGACTCATACAGGTAAAGGTCCTCCCCAAAATGAGTTGGAGTTAAAGGTGTCTCGTCTTGTGGGATTTCTTCAATTGCAATTAAACCAGGTGGAAGTATTTCACTGTCAAGCCCAAAGTAAATTTTAGGTGTTTGACTGTGTGATATGGGAGACTCAATGGCTACATATATTTGTGGGATGACCAAGGAAGGAACAACTTTCGGTTGTTTGACTTCAGGATTCAAATGTTCTAGCAAACAAGAGACAGGATCTCGATCAATTTCTGGTTGAACAACGTCGGGTCTAGGAGGTATGGTCTCACTGATTGGAAGACTCCGTTTCAACAACAGTAGACGAACTGGGATATGTAGAAACAACTTGAGCCAACTCTGGTTTATGGGAAGATGATGTTTCACTATAGGTAGGAATTGTACTTGATTCAGCAGAGTGTGATCGCCTTCGCCTACCAGAAGTAACTTCTAGTGGTAAAGGTGGTTTTAATGCTAGTCTACGTGAACGACAGGGGAAATGATTTTTTTATTCCACGATTACTGATTTATTTTAACCAAAAACAAATAAACAAAATAAAAGGGTAATGCTAGGCAAAACAATTTACCAAGAATCTGTGAATTGTAGAATACCTCCTGGCGAAAAAAGAAGTACGGGCAGGCAATATCCCCGAATGTTGTGTTCGGTGTATCACAATTTACAAGGTGGCCAAATCGGTTCACTATGGATGGATGGCACCTAAAATTTGTCCTCCAAAATATACTCGAAGGTACGTGGAGGCCCAAGTTTGTATTAGCACTGTCTGATGTGAAACTGCATAGTGAGAGCACCCCTTTATACTTTTTGTATTGTAACACTGCCCGATATACCCAAAAGGACGTGGATGAGCTACGATATGCTTACGTACGTGGAGTGAGGTATCACACTCAGAATGTATCAAGGACAATTTAATGACATTTGTTATGTTTTATGATGCCAGAACACGTCTCTAGCCTAGACCTTCTAAATGTTATCGTTATGGTTCCAATGCTTTGTTAGGTAAATTGAGATAAATTTTATGTTGATATTGTTTAACAATTTTCCTTTCAAAGGTTCACCGCGATGATGTATTGGAAATTCCTAAAATGCAAACTAATAATGATAAGCAATCTTTCACTTTTAGTTTTTCAATGAAAATCCTAGCTACTAGAGGGAAAGAGCAATCAATTTGAGAGCAAACAAATTAATGAGCACAAACTAAATGTAGATTTCCTAATTGTTCCTTTTGCAAAACACACATACCACTACATGCAAATGCAAGTTTTTCTTTTTAGTTCCTTTAATGTTATGAATGCAGAAAAGAAACTAAGTGCACTAAATCAACAAAAACAAATGCCTTTTACTTTTTGAGAAATGAGGAATATAAACAAGAATTTCTCTTTTGAAGGAAAAAATGAGGAATTAAACTAAAATTTCTCTTATTAGGAAACGAAGATTTTACAACAATTTCTATTTTCAAAAGAAAATGGATCTAATGCGACAATGAAAATACTTTGAAATCAATTCGTCAATGATAAAGAAAAATGATTTAAACAAACATTGAAATTTTTTTTCTTTCAAAGGCGGAAGAGGTAGATAAGTTCACTAGTCAATATGAGGCTCAAGATTTTCAAAACATAGCAGAAAACAAACTAAAACAAACTGCAATGACAAATTCAAAGGAATTTGGATGGTTTCAGGAGGCAACACAGTCTCTAAAGAGAGACAGTGCTTTGCAACACAGGCCTGAAAGGGGGACAGTGCTATGCAAAGCACTGTGTCTTTTCCAAGAGTGTGTTGAGCATAGTGTACAATGAAAAAAATAGTTGTCTAACACACTTCTAATGAAAATTTTGATTTCAAAAAGCCTAATATTTGTGAGTAACAAATACTGGGTGAATAAACAGAGAAAATCAGAGGCTAAAACACCTAGGATAAAGAGTAATCTCCTCAGTGGAGTCGCCAATTTGTTATGCGAAATTATGAATTACGGATAAATCATTCTTCCCTAGACAGGTGCTAATCTAGAAAAATAGGTCAAAGACTTTATTACTATCTTTCCTAACTGTAAACAGACACATAGAATGAAATAAGAAGCTTACGTGGAGTCCAAGCGCTTCCAAAGTCTCCTTCTCTCGCTTTTTCTGTAGCTTAAAATTCCAGCCGGTTGTGAAAAATATTTCCTACAAGAATGAACACCAAACAATAAGAAATGGCAATAATATAGAAGTCTATTCAATTTATTTAGCTAAACCAATAAATCATAAACCATATGCATCAAACAAGAAATCATGATATAGAAAATCAAAGCTTATACAGATGCATATAGGGAAAAATAAGCAGTAACCTTTATTAACGATAGAAGGGGAGGTTAGAACCCAGTGATTTAGTGTCACCATCTCCAGAAACATCCTAGCCTCATCACAATGCAGATATATCCAACAATATGTCACTCAAATCAACTCCTTAATTGAAATTCCACCAGCATTTCTCTACACAAATTCTTCCTTCTTAAACACTAAGATCTGTGCTCACTTTATAGAGGAGCTGAAGGTAGTTTTACAATCAATGAATTTCCAATAATAGGTAAGACATGTTACCAATATTGTAGATGTGTCAAATGGACACATGGATTCAAATTTTGACACATGTGAACTCTTCTAGAAGGCATTGGCTAAGTGGATATTCTGAAACAATGAGAATTTCACTCCCAATGTGACCAATGCACCTATGAGTGTCGAGAAGTGCTTTGCAGAGCAGCCTTGCATGGGACTACCTGCATATGAAACACACTTAGTCCCTTTAGAGGCAGTGTTGATAAGTTCTCATATGATATATTATAAACTTCAAATCTTGGAAACCTTTGTAGATGAAAGTCTTGAATGATTTGTCTTGTTGTTTGTCTTAGGGCATATAAAAAATGAAATTATAGGGAATGATAGACCCTATTCATTGGTCCTGGAGATGATGTCCAGTTAACCAAGTCATTGGAAATGGTTCCCAAATTGACCTATAACTAGACGTCTTCAATTTTTGGGCACTTTCAGCTATGGAGGTATAAGGGTGTAATTTTTCATTTTATACTTGTACTTTCATTTTTTTCCACTTAATGAAAGAGGGCCTCCCCACTATTTGATTAGGGCCCGGAGACATAGTCCCTTCTGGACGAAATCCGATATCAATTATGTGTCTTCTTGCATGATGTTAATTTCTTCTCCCTTCTTATGTTTATGCCTTTAAACTTTCTTGTTTAAGCTGCAATTTTCACATGTAATTATTTAACAGATCTCAAGCAAAATATTTTTGGATCAATAGTGTATACATGCTAACTAAAATTATGTAGGAAATGGAGAACAATGAAAAAAAATATCACACACAAATTTGACACAAAATATAACTTGGGAAACCTTTTTGGGAGAAAAACCAAGCTATAAGGTGAGGTTTCTTTGCTCTCTTTATCTTAATGGAAATATGGTTCAAAAGCAAAGAAGTATGGCCTATGGCCCGTGGGCTACTACACTGCAAAAATCCCATTTTTTTTCTCTACCTCATATCCATCTTGGGTATTTTTTCTCACCTATGGAACAAATGCATTCAAAATAATGAAACCCCTTTTCCTCCTAGTGCCCCCTTTATAACATAACCTGATAACCTACTAGTGTTTAGGTTTGGCTAACTCAACTCTTAAATAGAGTTATAATATATATTTTCCTAGAAACTTACACATCATAATCATGTGGCTAGCCCACTTTTCATGAATAATGGGGGCTGACATGGCACCCTCTCGAATTATGGTGGTGAAAACAGGAAGGTAAACTTCTAAGTGACACAACTTTCACATACAGAATTTGATTGATGTGATTCTTGCATCGTTGGAAATATATCTATGTGTAGAATAGGAAAAATGTGTGTGGTGCTAAATCGAAAAAAAATTATCCCCCCCAAAAACATCCTTCCCAGGAGGTTTCAAAGACTAATTTTCCAAACTGGGTCCCACTAGTAGAAATGGTCTTGAGAGTTGATTCCTAAAAATGGTCCCAAGAATTGATTCCTCCACTTTTTCTCACTCTGAAAGCATTGATATGGATGAAAAATAATATAACGATCCAATTTCGATCACGCCTCCCCATTTTGGGAGGATTTCGGTCCCCAAAAGAGTATATTGAAAGTGGTGAGGAATTTTTTCCTCCACCTTCTCTCTAGTGTACCATTTAGATTTTTTTGGAAGTTTTCCTTTCAACACAATATTCCAAAGATCATTTTTCCCATGTCTTGTAGTTTTGTAACTCTTTTGCAAAATTGTATCTTCCTTCAACTCTGCCTTAGCATCTGGTGCCAAATCCTCCACAAAAGGTAGGACCTGTACCTCTTCCTAATATAACATGGAAGGATCATATATTTTCATATTATATATATTCATAACTGAGTAAATGTGCATATATGTGTTGAATTTCTAGTACAATCAAGAATAGTACAAAATTTCAAATTGATAGCTACTTACAATGATACAATTATTCTTCTTATAACATTCCAATCATCAAGCAGCTATACATGAAAAATTTCAACCATTCACTTTCTTCAATTGAGAAATAAATATCATAGTAAACAATAAAACAAGAGACAAGAGATAACAATATTTAGGCTAGAAGCTAGTGCAAAACCCACAAGGGGAAAAACAAACAATCTTTCCTTATGAGAGAGAATTCAATCCATCAAAATGTACATCAAAATATTCCAACGAGATTCTAATTTTATTGACCTCAACAACTTCCAAGTCAAACCAGTCAAAGGAGAGAGAATACAATTAATCCTAGTAAAAGTAAATTCTGTAACATAAGGGCCAAATTTCGGCCTGAGGTATCTTTGAACAAGAGGGCCAAAGTTTGGTCAAAACCTCAATCAACAAACCTATTCAATATCTCAGTCAAATCATAAAGTTGACTTGCAGTCAATGGCCTAAAAAATGAACATAAATTTGGTTAAAAAAGAGTTAACGAACCACAGATAAATTCTACCTTCCAAATCAATCAAAGTTTTTGTCAAACATAAGAAAATTCTCCCCAGTAAATGTAGGTCAAACTAAAGTCAAATAGTTGGTCAATGCAGATAAAAAAATCTCCTTTCCTTCTTCACATGTGTGGATGAACCAAATTATTGTTTCAAATAAGATGAGATGGGTGAGTTGAGATATGGTGCCAAATGAGGGTCAACAGACTCTTATTTATATGTGACTTAATAGGAGGGTTTTGACCTTGGGGTCAAACTCATTTATTATGTGGGGCTGACTTCTGCACTTTAGGTTAACTTGTTCAACATTCAAAAATTATAATTTTTCCTTTTTTTTGCAAATGAAAATACCGGCCATAGTTACCAATTTTGCAACACTCCCTCTTGTTTATGGAGGCAATTTTCATCCTCTCTCAAGATCAATCTCCCCTTCCAATCCATAGGTCTCTTAGCTAAAAATGAAGGAGGATATTAGATGTATAAGTCTCTCTCTCTCTTTAAATATCAATATCCCCAACCAATACATAGGTATCTCAACAACTACCCAAGGGAGAGATAAGATGTACAAGTACCATCATAAGGAAAGATACATATCATCAAAATACATCCCATAAGAGAAAACAAAATGGCATCAATTTCAATGCCCAATTGACCATGGGGTGAACCAATTAGGCCAAAATATTCAACCATATGCAATCATTACCCAAGGTCCATCTCCCAAACAATAAACAAGGTCCCTCAGTCCATGACCCAAGGGATGAATCCCTATCTTAATCCTCAACTATAAAGTCTCTTAGCCAAATGACCCAAGGGGTAAAATCTAAAAATTTGTGTCCCCAACCAAACTGGTCTCTTAGTCATCATGACCTAAGGGATCTCGTTATGCCTCTGAACCAAACACCCCAACTAGACTCACTGGCCTCTCAATCAACCGACCTAAGGGAGTGAAAATCTTCTCGACCATAATTAATGGCCTCTTAGCTACAACCCAAGGAATATTTTCAATCACATGATGTTATATAATTAGTGCTCCCTCTCTCCCAGAGATGGAATCTCTAAAACTCTAAGTTGTTCTTTGAAATAATCAAGCTTCATCTAGAACAATGGCTTTGTCAAAACATTAGAAATATGCTCATCAATAGGGACACAATAAAGCCTTATAGCTCCCCTCTAGAGAATATTTTAGATGTAATGATACTTTACCGCAATGTGCTTCAACTTGTCATGAAAATTTGGGTTCTCAAAAATATTCAAAAAACTTAGATTATCACAATATACAATTGTTGATTCCAATACTTGATCAAACAAACCAACAAACAACTTTCAAATCCACACAACTTCACAATGGGATAAAAATGTATCTATATACTCAAATTTGGTTGTAATAAGAGAAATAAAAGTTTGATTCTTACTAGACCATGAAATCATAGCAGAGACCAAGCTAAAACAAAACCCAAAAGTGTTCTTTTTAACATAAGATATTCCACCCCAATTAACATCAGAGAAACCATGTAGCTACCATTCTCCATTAGAAACATATCTCAGACCATTTTCAATTGATGCAGGAGCATTCTTCAAAACTTATAAGATCCATGAGTCTTATTTATCATTTACTAAAGGGAGTGGGTTCCATTAATCATTTTATTTATTTTTTCTAAGTTTAGTTGAGTTTGAGGAAATTTAAAATGTAAATTGATTTATGGAGAATATCTCATGAGTTGTAAAATATTAGGGATGAGTAAGGAATCCTAAGAATAGTGAGGATTTCAGGGATTTAAAAACAAATCTAATCTAGGATTCTATTGAATAAAGAGAGAAGTTGAAGAGATAATTTAGGAGACAATGAGAGAATTTTGGATTTGAACTAAATTGGTTCATGAATACTTTTCTTTTATAAATTGTGAGCTTTTGAAGAATTAAAGGGGACAGAGAGGAACGAGAGTGAGATATATGTTAGAAGGAATTTAATTTTAAAGCCTACATGCATAGATATAAAGAGGAGAAAGGAGATATAAGGGCATATCAGGCCAAATCCTGATTGTAAAGAAGGTTCTACTGATATTTGTATAATTATTGATTGATGAAGGATTGAATGCGGTGTGGTTTGTTTTGTTCTTCTATGCATTGTGAAATCTATTTATGATTAATTATTGTTTTGTTTGATACAACCAAATAGAACGAGTTTGAGATCTAAATGATTGATTGAGTTTGGGTAATTCAACCCGAACCATGGGCGTGTGACAGTATTAAATCTCAGAACTGCGTAGGCAGATTTGGTATTGTGAAAGAAATTAGATTTATTGTGGCAAGAAGAATTTGATAGTGGATCAACATATGGAGGAAAGGTGGATGAATTAAATCCATATTGAGGTTTAAATCTCGTGAAATTATGTGGAGAGATCCCTAAAGGAAGGGATTTCGATAAACGGGTTTTTGATTTTCCTGAGCAGAAGAATCAGAACAGTGGAGCAGGTTTTGGAACCATGACAGGAATTGCGAAGAATCGAGAAATTGCTATTGGGTTTATTTTTGAAGATTTCTAGGGAGTTTCGTAATCTGTTGGAACTAGATTCAGGGTTGAGAATGAGTTTATAGATCTCAGGACCAAGATCGAGAATAGGCTTGGAGATAAGCAAGCATGATGGAATAGAAATCGTGAGTTAATGCGGAACAGAGAGTTGAATGTATGTGGAACCATGAGTTAAGTTTTAGCAAAGCAGGCGAGTCAAGGTGGAACCATGAAGTGGTTTTGAAAACCACCAAAATAGTTATCGCACAGCTTTTGTGCCTTGAGTGGTAAATCTTCAAAGGCATGTGATACAGTTGAGGAGTCGACACTTCACACCCTCAAACCACTTTTATCATGCGGTTATCATTCGTGTAAGTTGCAGAGGGTTGGAGTGCGAACACCATCCGATCGGAAACAAAGTCAATCTGACGGTCGAGAATGAAGTATGGATATAATATTGGTTGGTGTTAGAGGTTCTACGCGAAGATAATATTGTGGGCCATATGTGATCTGACATAGAAGTGAGCCTCGACAGATGTGCAATGCCTTGAATTAGCGGAATGGTAAGTTATAAATATTTTAAGGCTTATGTTGAGGTTAACGAAATTTCACAGTGAGATGCGAAGTATTGTGGGCCAAGGTTAATACATGTTGGGACTTTGATATATTTATCCAAAGTTGGTTTCGTATAGTTGGAAGTTAAATGAAGGGGTTTTTTTTTAATTATGGTTTATAATCACAATATCATGAAAAGGGAAAACTTCCACATATGAAGCTATTATTGTTGGGTTTTATAGCCGTGGGTTAAAAAGTGAGGAAATCTTCTTTTGAAGATTTAACAAGAAGCTTCCATGCCAGATTATTGGATTATATGCATATGGGTATGCATTTTTAAATTTTATATGCATATTATGGGTTTTTGCTGCTGTGGCAGCATCATTTTTGGTATCAGAGGTAGACTAATGCTCTGTGGAGTTGATTGAAAAAGATTGTATTTTATTCTCAGCCTGTATATGATTTGCATTGTAATGGATCCGATACAGAGGAAGCACAGGACACGAGAGATTGTATGCAAAGAGGAATTTTGAAATATTGCAGACAATGAAACCTTCAGCATTTCATCAAAGGCAAATTGTGAAAAATACTTGAGGAAGACGAGATCAGGTAAGAGCTTTGTTGAATTTTAATGATGTGTGTATGTGATGAAAGTAGCAATAGAATTTTTAGCCAAGTAGCTGTGACAAAGAAATGAATGAAGAAATTGCAGTAGAGATAATGTAAGAAGTAAATATGGATGTACTCAACAAGAAGGGAAATTTAGACAGTGAAAATTAAAGCAGCATGTGTATTGTCCAAGCCAGTGGAAGCTCAAAGAGATCAATCATTTGAATATATCTTAGGTATGAGCCATATTTTGATGTTGGTTCCATTTGAATTGTTTCTATAAGAAATAAAATGATAGTAGCAACACACAGTAGAAGGCTATGTAAAGAGAGAGAAGAGTTGTGTTAGTGGTAGTGAACCTAAATATTCCATCTAAAAGTTGGACAGGGAGAACAACTGAAATGTTCTCAAGAGAAGATGAGTGGAGGATATAAGCCTAGGAAGATCAGAATAATAATGCTCAAGAGGTTCCAGAAATAGAGAACCAGTGCTTACCAAAAGACCAAGTACAGAGGGGGGATTGGTGAGGTAAGTGGAAGTAGGGAGTACTTGTTGTTGTAGAGGCTTAGTGTAGCTCATAGTGAGTGAGAAGCTCATAGAGATGGAGGAGAAAGTGACTAATGATAGTAATAATAGGAGTTTAGAGAGCAGCCACAACAAAATAAAGAAAGAATCCAAGGAAAATGGCAAAGGTAAGGAAACGATTCAAGAGGTATTTGACAGAGAAATTGTAGAATTGAAAGCAAGTGTTGATGCAATAATAGTGTTGCTTGAGAAGAGTATGAAGGACCAAAGTTATGGTTGGAATATGAGAAGAAATAAAATAAAGTGGAAGCTTTTTCAAAAGCAGATAAACAGAAGAATGTATATCAGATTAAGAGAGGAACTCAGAACAGTTGAGTTAGAGATGGAAGATGACTATTATAGACCTGAACAAGAATATTACTTTGCTGAGAAAGGAATCATTGATGAATTTCTGAACTATTGGACAAGTTCGGATCAGCAGAGAGATGTGATGATTAAGACATCAAAGAAAGAGGAGCCTAGTATTTTTGAAACTGATGATTTTTGTATATATGCAGGTGATGAACGATATTTATAAGATATGTTTAGGCAGGTTGCTGAAGAAATAAATATGTTAGAAGAGGTGACTGTAATGGAATAGTTCTTGAATGAACATGTGTTCAAAAACACTACAGATGTACAAATGTTGAAAACTAACATGAAAGATGGAGGTAATGAATCTAGTGAGATTTGGAAAAGGAAGGACAAACAGTCTGGAGATAAAAGGAAATTGCAGATTGCAAAAGAAGAAGCCGAAGAGAGGTATGGATATAGCCTTATGATAGGAACAACCAAAAGTATGTGTACAGTGCAACCATTTTAGGTAATGGAATTATCTCTTTCATTTTTACTCAAAAATTATGGACTTTTATTGATAGTTAATGGACAAGAAATTTTCTTGGAAGAACATAATGGAGCATTAATGGAAAAGGATCTTACTAAATATTATACTGTGGAAGATGCTAGAAGAGGGATTCATAAAGAGAATTCAGTCCAAGGAGGTATTGCTAGTCCAAAAAAGGCTATAAATAGGAGAGAAAAAGAAGACATTCAAGAACGTAAGGATTAGTTGGCAAAGGTTGATGCACAACAGAAATTTGGAAACAATGTTATTTGTACAAATTGCAAACAGAGAAAAGAGGAATATAATCAGCAAACTAGAAAGAGACAAGCAGTCCGAGAGGATGGAGGCAAGGATTCTTTCATGAATGATGCATTTGTAGTGAGCAGCAAATGGTTTCAATGGAATGTGATATTTATGGTATTGATAGTGATTTTCATTGTAAAAGGAACTTTATCATGGAAGGAAAAATCTGTTGCATATGATTTTGTTTCATGTCAAGAAACAAAGAGGATTAGAGACTGGCAGGTTTTGATTGAAAAGGAAGAGGCATAGAAAAGACAATTTAGTAACTTATAAATTTGTAAGGGAGAAGAAGGAAGAATGAAAAGAAGTGTGAAAGGAAGGAAGGCTAAAGAAAAGAGCAGAGAACAGAATTTTGAAATTAGATAGCATTCAGAGAAAAGTGAAAACAAAGCAGACTTTTTTAAGAAAAGGCAATATGGAGGAATATATGACAATTTTGATATGTCATATGCACATCAAGAGGATGAAAAATCAGATAAATTATGGAGTAGGATTGATGGGGAATGTAATGCATTTTCTGATTTTGAATTATTAACTATTGAATGTGTTTTTCAGGGTGAAAGAAAAACTATTTTTGGAGATATGTTTGCACAAGTAAACATAAAGAAGTTTTGAGATTCAACAAGATGAGGAGCTTAGTGAAAAGAGTCGCCTTCACTAAGTGGGCCCCGCAGGCTATTTTTGGCACAAAGTCTATTTTTAGACTGTCTATTTTTAGACATGTCGATCATATTCTATGAGTTGCAGGATGCTATTTGTGGATGGTTGGTCAAGTTGGATAAATATATGGACTTCCATTTTTAGACATTTTGGGCGAAGTCTATTTTTAGACTGCTAGTCTAAAAACAGACATGTCAGATATTATTAGCTCTTAATAATATTTGGACTCTAAACATTATCTTATTCTCTTGGAGCACTGAAATTCAGTTAACAGATTGTTCAAATCAGCTAGCTGAAGGAATTAAGCAATTCCTAGAGCTACTGGTGGTTCATGCATGGAGGGCTTCAGTTAGAACTCAAGTGGCAGAGTTTGGTGGAGTTGGTTTCTAGTTTAACTACACTTGTGGAGTTAAACTCAGTTGAACTAATTGTGTCTATTTATAACTAATTGATAATTTCAGTGGAGTGAGTGAATTAATTATTTAAATTAATTCACTAAATAATAACTCATTATTTAACTTGATAGAGACAACAGTTAACTACAGTGCAGAATAGATCAGTGGAGACTCAGTGGAGAGATTGGTGAAAGAGAAAGTGTGACAATCAATTGTGACTATAGTGTTGCATTGTATGCACCACACATTCATTGGAGATGCCAATGAGGATTGCGTGAGCAAGGCTGGAGAAATTCAAACTCATCCAGAGCCATTCTTCAGCAGGGATTGTGCAATAGAGGTAGGCTATCAAGAGGGAAAAAATCATTGCATATTTTTGCTGATTGTTCTTGATTAGTGTGTAGTGATTGTGTTGTACTAAGAGCTTGATATGATCAGCTTTGTATGAGGTTTATTACATGATCTCTATGACATATATTATATATATATAGTTGGGGTTTTCAGCTTCAGGCTTTCTAGTTAAACAACTGTGTTAATGTGTGTGAATTTTTATTGTTTCATGTGTGCATTGCAATCTTGATTTAATTTCTGCAAATGATCAATGGTGGAATAGATTCTATATTTTGCATGAAGTTAAAATAGTGTGAGATCAGGAGAATATTGGACATATAACACATAATTTATATAATTTCTGCTTGGTATCAGAGCAGTGTTGATCATTGCAGGAGATTGCAATTATTGAAGTGGTTGAGTTTTGTGCTGGTGGAATTCGAATTTGTTGCAGTGTTTTCTTGGTGTCGAAGTTGAGCATTCATTGAAATGTGTTTCAACGGATTGCGATTGGAGTATGCCCTTAATGGTAGCTCGAATTACATAGCGTGGAAGGATAGGATGGAGGTAGTGTTGGATGATAATGGGTTGAAGGAGTTCATATATGTTGATATTCTGAAGCCTTCTTCTAGCGATGCAGCCGCACTTGACGCATGGAAAAATAAGGTAGAAAAGTGTCAAAGGATTCTGTTGGAAGGTGTGAAGGACCACATTGTGTCCAGCCTTCATGGGAAAGCCACTCCATTCTTAATGTGGAAGGCTTTGATATACTTGTTCCAAAGCATAAGTGACCAAAGGAAGTTGGTGCTTAAACACAAGCTCAGAAAAATAAAAATGGAGAAAGGCGACAGTATTCCAAAATACCTCACGAAGTTTGTCCACTATAAGGATGAGCTGGGAAGTGTAGGGGTTACTGTTGATGAAGAAAACTTGGTGATCTTGGCTTTGCTTGGGCTTTCGAAGAGTTTGCATAGCTACAAAGACTCTATCAATGGACGGGAGAAACTCCCAGGATGGGAGCGACTTTGGTCGGATCTTGTGCAGGAGGAGATAAGGCAAGGTACCAGGGATGGATCTTCATCAAAGAATGAATATGAATAAAATTGTGATTTGGCTACCAAAGCTCGGAAAGGAAAAGGGAAGAAATCCTCCAAATCTGAAGCTAAAGGCAAGAAGCATGATTTGTCCAAGGTGAAGTGTTTTCATTGTCACCAGCACGGAAATTTCGCCACTAATTGCCCACAGAAGAAGAAGAATAAGAGCATTGCTGGTTCTACAGCAGGAGAGGCCTTAGCCTCGTAGTTTGAGCTTGAATTTTCTTTGATCTCATGCTTGGTTTCAAGTGTGATGGGATTAGTGTGGTTTCTTGACAATGGTGCGTATTTCCATATGACCGGAGACAAAGATTTGTTTAGTGATCTGGAGGAAAAGGATCTTGGAGTGCACATCGAGATGGGTGATGATGGTAGATACAGTGTGACTGGTATCGGGACCATTTCCTTTGAGAGGGAGTCCGGTAAACCTTTCATATTGAAGGATGTCATGCATGTTCTAGTATTGAAGAAGAATCTGACCTCCATGGTGATGCTGGAAGACAAGGGTTATGATGTTGTTTTTAGCGAAGGAAAATCTTTCCTGCTCCATAAAACAACTGGTCAAACCAGGAGGATAGGGATTCGAGTTAAGAATCTTTATCAATTGCAGGTAGATGGCTGCACTGAAATCGTAGGCAAAGCAGAAGGAGTGGTGAGCCGAGATGAGGGCGAATTGTGGCACAGGAGATTGGGCCATCTTCACCATGGCACCTTGAAAATTTTGCAGCAGATTTCTACCGAGCTTCCCAAAGGTACACTTGCACAGTCAGATTAGTGCAAGGGATGTACTTTGGGAAAATTTTTGAAGACCAATTTTCATGAGAAGGATAGTCGTGCTTCGACGATCCTTGAGATAATTCACAAAGACGTGTGTGGAACTTTCTCGGTTGCTTCAACAACAAATCATGGGTATTATGTGATATTTGTTGATGAATTTTCTCGTAAGTGTTGGATCTTCTCACGCAGAAGAAGAGCGAGACATACTCAAATTTCTGAGAGTTCAAGGCGCTGGTTGAGAAAGAGTCGGGGAAGCAAGTGAAAGCTCTCAAGACTGATAATGGTGGTGAATACATCTCTTTCGAATTCAAAGACTTCTGTAGCAAAGAAGGAATTCGAAGAAAACTCATAGCGCCTCATAACCCACAAAAAAATGGGGTTGCTGAGAGGAAGAACAGAATGATCATGGGTGTTTCACGGGTGATGTTGCATGATTAGGGCCTTCCCATACACTCGTGGGCTGAGGCATGCAACACTGCGGTTTATGTGAAAAACTGTTGTCCTCATAGAGTACTTGGCATGAGTACACCCGAAGAGGCGTTTTCTGGTAAGAAGCCTGATATTTCTCATTTGAAGATTTTTGGCTCACCTGTTTACATTCATGTGACAAAGGATGCTAGGAAGAAGCTGGAGTCGACCATAGAGGTTGGGATATTTGTGGGGTACACAGAAACACCCCACAATTATCGTGTGTATTTTCCAGACAGTTGGATGACTATCGTGCGACGGGATATCAAATTTCATGAGGAGAAAGCCATGAAGTTGTCGCTTGAGAGGGAGCTACACTTGCATGCAGAGGAGTAGCTACTTGTTCCTAAATATGAGCCTCAAGATGTGGATCAACCACAAGAGGAGGTTCATGGAGTGGAAGAAATGACTCATGCAGCGCCAAACATCAGAGGGTGGAAGCGCACTACAGAAGCTGAGCGACTGAATGTTGATGCAGTATAGAATGTAGGAGTTCCTACATCACAGCGCAGACAGAGAAAGTCACCTGACCGATTTACTAGATACATGGCTCTGATGAGCAAGTGTATCGTGACGGAGCCATCCTCTTTCGAGGAAGCTGTAGAGGATCCTACATGGGTATATGCCATGGTGGAAGAGTATGATTCAATTTTCAGAAATAGTGCATGGGAGATTGTCCCAAGGCCGGAAGGGAAATCATTGGTAGGTTCGGGATGGATCTACAAAGTGAAGCAAGATGTTGATGGGAGTGTTGAGAAGTATAAGGCAACATTTGTTTCCTGAGGCTTCTCACAGATCGAGGGGATCGACTATGAAGAAACCTTTGCACCTGTCACAAGGTATTCTTCCATACGAACCATCCTTGCTCTCTCAGCGCAGATGGGTTAGCACATTCATCAGATGGATGTGAAGACTGCATTCCTCAATGGAATCATTGAGGAGGAGGTGTACATTGAGCATCCTGAAGGATTTGAAATATTCAGCAGCGATTCGCATGTGTGCAGGCTCAAAAGAGCGTTGTATGGGCTGAAACAAGCACCTCGTGCTTGGTACACATGGTTAGACAGTTATTTCACCAGACTTGGTTTCGCCAAGATCCTAGCATCCCAACCCAGCACCAGACTATGGAGGTATTGATCATTGTGCTTTACAGATGATTTAATACTAACGGGTGATGAACTGTTGATACACTCATGCAAGGCAGATCTTGCAAAGGAGTTTGAGATGAAGGACTTGGGCCTCCTTCATTATTTCATGGGATTGGAAATTTGGTAGCAGAAAGGTGCACTATTTGTGTCTCAAGGCAAGTACGCCCGGGAGATACTGGAGAAGTTTCACATGCAAGGCTGCAAGCCTATCCACACTCCTCTTCTTGGTGGTTGGAGGAAGGAGGATGCTACATTGGCAGAGGTAGTGGATGCCACTATTTATCGACAGTTGGTTGGTTCGCTCATGTATTTAGTCAATACACGACCGGACATATGCTATGTGGTGAACCAGCTTTCACAAGTGACAGTGAAGCCTACCAAGATCTTTTGGAAGGCAGGCAAGCATGTCCTAAGGTATCTTAGGGGCACATATAAGTATGGATTGTGGTACAGACATACGGATGAGGTGAAGTTGCATGGCTTCATAGTTGCAGATTGGGCAGGAAGCCCAACGAATAGAAAGAACACATATGGAGGGATTTTCAGTATCGGATCTACGGTAGTTTATTGGTATAGCAGGAAAAAAAGATCCATGGCACTTAGTTCAGCGGAGGGCGAGTACATGGAAACAAGTTTGGCTGCATGCGAGGGTATATGGATGAGGAAGATCCTGGTCGGCTTTTTCGGTTCTCATTTAGATCCTACTGTGATATATTGTGATAATAAGAGTTGCATTAAACTCTCAGTTAATCCATTATTTCATGATAGATCTACACATATTGACATCTGGTACCATCATATCAGAGATTGTGTGCAGCGGAGGATCATGTTGCTTTCTTACATTCCTATTGAAGATCAGGATGCAGATATTCTGACGAAGGTGCTCACCAGGAGAAAATTCGAATACCATAGAGACAGAATCGGGGTGACAGATAATCCCTATCTTGTTGAGAGGGAGTGGTGAGATTCAACAAGATGATGAGCTTAGTGAAAAGAGTCGCCTTCACTAAGTGGGCCCCGCAGGCTATTTTTGGCGCAAAGTCTATTTTTAGACTATGTCTATTTTTAGACATGTCAATCATATTATATGAGTTTCAGGATGCTATTTGTGGATGGTTGGTAAAGTTGGAAAAATATATGGACTTCTATTTTTAGACATTTTGGGTGAAGTCTATTTTTAGACTGCTAGTCTAAAAATAGACATGTTGGATATTATTAGCTCTTAATAATATTTGGACTCTAAACGTTATCTTATTCTCTTGGAGCACTAACATTCAGTTAACAGTTTGTTCAATCAGCTAGCTAAAGGAATTATGCAATTCCTAGAGCTACTGGTGGTTCATGCATGGATGAATTTAGTTAGAACTCAAGTGGCAGAGTTTGGTGGAGTTGGAGAAGTAGTTGGTGGAGTTGGTTTCTAGTTTAACTACACTTGTGGAGTTAAACTCAGTTGAACTGATTGTGTCTATTTCTAACTGATTGATACTTTCAGTGGAGTTGAGTGAATTAATTATTTAAATTAATTCACTAAATAATAACTCATTATTTAACTGGACAGAGACAAAATTAACTACAGTGCAGAATAGATCAGTGGAGACTCAGTGCAGAGATTGGTGAAAGAGCAAGTGTGACTATCAGTTGTGACTACAGTGTTGCATTGTATGCAACACACATTCATTGGATATGCCAATGAGGATTGCATGAGCAAGGCTGGAGCAATTTGAACTCATCCAGAGCCATTCTTTAGCAAGGATTGCGCAGTAGAGGCAGGCTATCAGGAGGGCAAAAATCAGTGCAGATTTTTCTTGATTAGTGTGTAGCGATTGTATTGTACTAAGAGCTTGATATGATCAGATTTGTATGAGGATTGTTACATGATCTATATGAAATATATTATACACAGATAGTTGGGTTTTTCAGCTTCAGGCTTTCCTGTTAAACAACTGTGTTAATGTGTGTGAATTTTTATTGTTTCATGTGTGCATTGCAATCTTGATTTAATTTCCACAAATGATCAATGGTGGAATAGATTCTGTATTTTGCATGAAGTTAAAATAGTGTGAGATCAGGAGAATCTTGTACACATAACACATAAGTTATATAATTTCTACAAGAAGTATGTATGTTCTGGAAATGCAGAAAGCCATTTTTCCTTATGGAAACAAGAAGGTGATAATAAGCAGCTAGTTGACTAAAAAATTCAAGATGAAGGAAGGAGAGTTGACATAGCTCTTAAACAAGTCAATGCAGAAGAGAAAGAAGGTTACAGAGGATGTGAAAGTACATTCCACAAACAGGTTTTGTTTTTAGTCCAAAGGAGGTTTGAATTTCAAGATTCTATCTTGAGTTTGCAATTAAAATTTTGGATGAACAAATCAGTCATATTTAATATGAATATGGAGGCATTTGACCCAAGTTCAATAACTGAATTAATTACAGCCGATGGACAGTATGAGGTTGAAAGAATATATGTTCTTGTATCAAACAAGAAACATTTTTTTGAGATTGGGAGAATGCTACTTAAATTATTGGATAGGTGGATGATGGAAATTATAAAGATGATAAGTCAGGTACAGGTCAAGAAAAAATACATAAAGTTGGAACTCAATTTTATTAAGATAATGGAAAGACAACAACATACGAGGGAGTAGAAATTTATATTGTTTGAGAAGTTGTTTATGTAGGATATCAACATCCAAACATTATGTAGAAGAGATGGTTATGATAGCATAGCAAAAGGACATCAACAACACAGAGTTTGGCATCCAGGAGAAAGAGAGAAGGCAAAAAATGCACCTACAATTGAAAGAGGACAGATAGCCAGTTGGAAGATGAAATTTGATAAAGTTTACAACAGAAGCAGTTGGGTGACTCATGAACAGGAATCCATGAATTTTTTCAACCTAGGGAGTCTGATGCAGGGGCATTTTTCGAAACTTATAAGACCAATGAGTCTTATTTCTCATTTACTAAAGGGAGTGGGTTCCCTTAATCATTTTTTTTATTTTTTCTAAGTTTAGTTGAGTTTGAGGAAACTTAAATTGTAAATTGATTTATGGAGAATATCTCGTGAGTTGTAAAATATTAGGGATGAGTAAGGAATCCTAAGAATAGTGAGGATTTGAGGGATTTAAAAACAAATCTAATCTAGGATTCTGTTGAATAAAGAGAGGAGTTGAAGAGATAATTTAAGAGACAACGAGAGATTTTTCAATTTGAACTAAATTGGTTCATGAATCCTTTTCTTTATAAATTGTGATCTTTTGAAGCATTAAAGGGGATAGAGAGGAATGAGAGTGAGATAGATGATAGAAGGAATTTAATTTTAAAGCCTATGGGCATAGACTATAAAGGGGATAAAGGCCATATAAGGGCATATCAGGCCAAATCCTGATTGTAAAGAAGGTTCTACTGATATTTGTATAATTATTGATTAATGAAGGATTGAATGTAGTGTGGTTTGTTTTGTTCTTATATGTATTGTGAAATATGTGTATGATTAATTATTGTTCTGTTTGATACAACCAAATCGAACAAGTTTTACATCTAAATGATTGATTGAGTTTGGGTAATTCAACCCGAACCATGGGCAGTGTGACAATTTTAAATCTCAGAACTGCATAGGCAAATTTGGTATCATGAAAGAAAGCAGATTTATTATGGCAAGAATAATTCGATAGTGGATCGATGTATGGAGGAAAGGTGGATGAATTAAATCCATCTTGAAGTTTAAAGCTCATGAAATTATGCGAAGAGATCCATAAAGGAAGGGATTTCGATAAAGGGGTTTTCGATTTTCCTGAACAGAAGAATCAGAACCATGGAGCAGGTTTTGCAACCATGACAGGAGTTGCGAAGAATCGATAAATTTCTATTGGAGTTATTTCTGAAGATTGCTGGGGAGTTTCGTAATCTGTTGGAACCAGATTCAGGGTCGAGAAAGAGATTATAGATCTCAGGACAAAGATCGAGAATAGGCTTGGAGATAAGCAAGCATGATGGAATAAAAATCGTGAGTTAATACAGAACAAAGAGTTGAATGTATGTGGAACCATTAGTTAAGTTTTAGCAAAGCAGGTGAGTCAAGGTGGAACCGTGAAGTGGTTTTGAAAACCACCAAAATAGTTATGGCACAACTTTTGTGCCTTGAGTGGTAAATATTCAAAGGCACGTGATATAGTTGAGGATTCGACACGTCGCACCCTCAAACCACTTTTACCGTGCGGTTATCGTTCATGTAAGTTGTAGAGGGTTGGAGTGTGAACACCATTCGATCAGAAACAAAGTCAATCTGATGGCAGAGATTGAAGTACGGATATAATATTGGTTGGTGTTAGAGGTTCTACGTGGAGATAATATTGTGGGCCATATGTTATTTGACATACAAGTGAGCCTCGACAGATGTGCAATGCCTTAATTTAGCGGAATGGTAAATTATAAATATTTTAAGGCTTATGTTGAGGTTAATGAAATTACGCAATGAGATGCGAAGTATTGTGGGCCAAGGTTAATACATGTTGGGACTTTGATATATTTATCCAAAGTTGGTTTCGTATAGTCGGAAGTTAAATGAATGGGTTTTTTTTTTTTAATTATGTTTTATAATCACAATATCATGAAAAGGGACAACTTCCGTATATGAAGCTATTATTTTTGGGCTTTATAACCATGGGTTAAAAAGTGAGGAAATCTTCTTTTGAAGATTTAAAAAGAATCTTCCGCGCCAGATTATTGGATTATATGCATATGGGTATGCATTTATAAATTTTATATGCATATTATGGGTTTTTGCTGTTGTGTCAGCATCATCAATAGTATCATGCAAATATCTTAAAATATGTTTCATTGCAACCTAGTGCACATGTCGAAGCTTAACCAAGAATTAACTAAATGTATTCACATAAAATAAAATATCAGGTCTTTTTTTCACAAGATAGTTCAACAAGCCAATCAATTTTTGATACATAAAGGGATCAATCAAATAATAATTAGAATCAATTACATTCTTAAAAATTTGTGACCATTAGAGTGTCCATGGACTTGTAGTCCATCATGCCAAATTTCTAAAGGATCTTGATAGTGTACTTTCCTTTTCCAAAAAATATTCCATATGGATTCTTCCAAATTTCCAATCCCAAATAGTAATGGATAAGACCAATATGCTTCATCTAAAATTCTTAAATCAACTCCCTCTTATGCTATAGAATGAGAACTTTAGCCCCTATCAAAAATAAAACATCTACATACAATAGAAAAATAAAGGGATCTTCTTTAACAACTTTGAAGTAAAAATTCAGATCAACATCACTCTTCTTGAAACGAAGACTCAAAAAATAGCCATCAATACAGGAGTACCATGCATGAGGATCCTACTTTAGTCTATACAAATCTTTCTTCAATTTTCAAACATGTGTCTCTTTGTCATGAAACTCAAAGCCTTGAGGTTTCTCTATATAGACTTCCTCTTCAATGAATCCATTTACGAAGGAAATCTTGACACCCATTTGATGCAATTTATAACCTACAATAGAAGCATGAGAAATGGCATATCTAATATAAGCATACCTAGCAACCGGAGAAAATGTGTCTTCATAATCCTCTCCCTCTTTTTGTGAGAATTCTTGGGCCAAAAATATTTACTTATACTTCTCAACAATTGCTACAGTTGCATGCTTGATTTTGTAGATATTTTTGGAAGACACAACAGATTTCCCTTCTTGCCTTGACATGATTTCCCATACATCATTCTTTAATATATATTGGTACTCTTCAATCAAATCATCTTTCCAAACTTGATGCTCAATTGCTTGAGTCATATGTGGATGGCTCAAAATCAATGATATTACACATCATTTTTGCATAACATGAACACTTATTTGACCTCTTGCTTCCCCTAAAAGTGCCATGAAGTGCAACATGTCCTTCAACTTCCTTCAAATTTTTTCAATCCAGACAAGTCTCTTTCTAGTCTCAAGTACAGTGGCTCTTGGCGAGTCAACAAATTATTCCATAGGCTCAGGTTCTTTAGATTTTGATTCCACATTAATTGGAGCCACCTGCATGTTATCATTAGATTCCAAGCGTGAACCTTTGGAATTATAGAAAACAACATCCTCATCAAATATAACATACCTACAAGTTTCAATAAAATGTTGTCTTGGAACATAGACCTTGAAGGAATTTGAATTTTCACTGTAGCCAACAAATTTTATTTTCTTCCTAGAAGGTTCCAACTTCATTATTTTCTCCTTGGGCACATGAACATAAACAAGACAACCAAATATTCTCAAATTCTCAACATTGGGTCTCTCACCCATGAAGGCTTATTTAAGAGTCTTGAAGTCCAATATTCATTGAGGGAAACTATTTTGAATTTAAATAGTTTTCCTCGAAGCTTCTCCCCATAGAAACATCAACAAATATTGATCACGAAGTATTGCTTTGGAAGCTTCCATAATTTTTGTATTCTTCCTTTGATAAATTCCATTTTTTTAGAATAGTAGGGAATTATTAGCTCCTCCTTAATTCTAGCATCCTTGCAAAAATAAATCAGTTCCTTGGATACATACTCTCCTCCATTTTCAAACCCTAAATTATTGATATTTATTCATGTATCATTTTCAACCTATGCCTTGAATTCTCGAAACTTCTCAAAGAATTCTTCCTTGGATTTCAATAAATAAATACATGTTTTATGAGAGCAATTATCAATAAAAGTGACATTGTACAAATGGTCACCCAAGTATTTATCAGACATAGGTCGACAAACATCATATTTCACAAGATCTAATATTCCTTTGGAGCTAATATCACTACTAGTACATCTTCCTTTAACATTTTCCCCAAGGGAACATCCCTTGAAAACTCCATCATGTTCAATTTTTATTTCATGTACACCTTTAAAAAAATATTTCAATCTCGGTACTGCTTTATAATGAACATGTGTGTACATTTGATTCCAGAGCTCACAAATATCAATGGTGTTTTGTAATAAGGATTGAATTGAGTGTCCAAGGAGATTATATAGGCCTTGAATTCGCACATCAATGATGATGGAAGATTCAAAGGAGGCATCCTTCTTCCATACTAGAACTTGTCCATCCATAAAAGAAATATTATATCCTTTACCTTCAAGAGATGAAATAGACAAAAATTTCTTCTTCAAACCAAGAACATATAAAATATTTTAAATAGATAGATTATCTCTTAATTCCAATTGGAAGGATGGAAAACCAATGGCCTTGAATTCGTATTTACCATTAGTTCCAAGATCAACCCTTTGATTTATCTTATTTTCAACCAGTTCAAAGATATTTTCATGACTTGTAGTCATGTGCCTAGAGGAATAACTATCCACAAACCATATTTCATCATTATCTTCAATGGAACATTTAAATTAGAATAAAATGATTTTTCATCATCATATTCTCTCTTTCTATGCCTCCTCTTATATGAGGATTCATCAAGGTCAGCTGCAGAAGAATGATGCTTCCATTTACTCTTTTGATCATCATTCCTTTGAGGGAAAATATTTCAAAGTGACCATATGCTTGGCAACATAAGAATTGAAAATTTTTCATCTCTTCTATATCTTCTATGTCGAGAGGGAGGATGAGGTGTTCTTTGTGGAGTGGTTTCCCTTCTTGGAGTAGATCTTAGAGAAGATATAGAATTATGTATTCTATCATAGCTTCTTTGAAATCTTCCAAATTTCTTCTTCCCTTGCTATTATTTGAGCAGGAATAAAAAGCTTGAGATTCTTCACCTAGATTTGTAATCTTGCCTCTGGAAAGGAACCTTGATTTTTCTTGTGTGTAGGTAACCCACAAAAGAAGTGCATTTTCTCTATTACTGAAACTTGTTGCAAAAGCATCCCAAGATTAGGTAAACCACCCAATGCCACATATACCAATTCTTTGTCGGATATTTCTTCATCAATAGCCTTGATTTGATACCTTATTTGAGAAATCATTACAAATTATGATGCCACAATATCATTCTTTATGATCTTCATTTCACGAAGATTACCCCTTAGACGCATAGATTGATTGATGTTGGAGATTGTGTACAAACCAATGAGGGCATCATATGTTTCCTTGGAAGTTTTGTGATAAAAAATTTAGGGAATTAAATGATCCCTAACATATTCAACAATGATGCTTCTAGCCAAGATATCATCTTCCTAAAACTTGTCTTTTCCTGCTTGGTCAGTTTCTTCAGTGAATTTTCCCAATATATTATTCAAGACCTTATTTTAATTTTCCTTATTTATTTAGGGCATCTAACACCTATCATTTTATTTATATCGATGCCTATAAAATATAAATTTTTCCTAAATTTTTTTAATTTTTTCATTCTTTTGCATCCATATCCTACCTAAACATTTTAAAAATTATTTGACTAATTTTGCTAACTTATCAAAAATAGATAATTTTAAAACATCGGCTCCATCTGGGGACTTATTCCCCCTATGGGATGCAGAGAACAAGTAGATCCAAAAGCCTTCTCCTTGGGCTATAGAGTCTTTGCGGAAACATATACTCACTTGCAATTTTCAAAAATAAATAAACTCTCCGAATATTTACAGATTTTGAATGAATGGAGAATAAATACTGAATATAATGGTACTTCCCATTGATTGACAATGAGGAATAATCTCCTTCCAAATTCTATAGGATAAATTTATTGTTCGCTTTGAATTTTGTAAAGTTGAATGGACCAGACCATAGGTTGTCAAATTTTGCATGTTTTCCTCTGTCTTATCTTTGTATCCCATCTGAGCACAAGGTCACCTTTCTTAAAATTTATTTCTCTTGATTTTTTGTCAAAAAACTCTTTCATATTGTTATGGTATTTTCTTAGCTGATACCAAATTTCATCCCTGTCTTCATTCAACTCAATAATTTGGTTAACCCTTCTTGAGAAATCATCTTTTTCTTCATAATATTCCTGAAGAAACCTCATAACAGGTAAAGCTAAATGAGTAGGAAAAATTTCTTCCTTACCATAAACTAATTGGAAAGGATACTTTGCTATTGATCTCTTAGGAGAAACTAAGTTTTCCCAAATGGTATGGATTAAGTGGTTGTCCCAACTCTTTTTATGATCTTCAAGAGTATTCTTAATGACCTTAACTAAGCTCTTGTTGGAAGATTCTGCAAGTCCATTACCCCGAGGATAATATGGTGTAGAATGATGTAATAGGATTGAATATTTTTGACAGAACTCTATCATTTTAACACTGATGAAGGCTGCTACATTATCTGTTACAATTTGTTGACGACATCCAAAACTTGATAAGATATTTTATTCAAGGAATTTAATCACAACAGTATCAGTTGCATTTTTAATAGGTATGGCTTCTACCCATTTGGTAAAATAATAAATAGCAGTTAGAATCCATCTGTTTTGATTACTTGATTGTGGATGAATTTCCCCAATAAAGTCCAACCCCCATTGTATAAAATGAGCATCAACTGATAATGGAACCAAAGGAAGTGCTGAAAATTTTTTTTTCCCTGCAAATAATTGAAATTGTACACAACTCCTTACTCTTGCTCCAACTTCTTCGAAAAGTGAGGGCCAATAAAAACCTTCTTTCAAGATTTTTTAGGCTGTTTCTCTCCAAGCATAGTCTCCACCACAAAATACCACATGGAATTGATCTATAATCCCCTCTGTTTCATTTTCAATTAAAAAAAGAAGAAGAATATTTAGAGGGTATTTCCAATATATATTAGCATTAATAATGCAGTATTTTATTTATTTGATTTTTAGAACTTTGCACTGCTTCAAATTAAGATCATCTGGACATTGAAAATCTCTGAGAAACTGCACAATGTTAGAATACCAATTAGAGAGTAGATACTTCCGATCTATGTGAACAAGAATGGATTGATATAAAGGAAGAGGTTCTTGTGTGTTCTCTCCTTCCATAAGAGAAGGAGGTTCTTGTGGATTCTCCTCTGATATTAAGGAAGGTTATTTTGGATTCTCCCTTAGTATGGAGGAAGGTTCTTGTGGATTCTCCCTTAGTGACATTTCAGCAACCATATTTATCCCTAATAATTTACATTTGGATTCACCTAGTAATTTGGCTAGGCCTTGGCCTTTTACTAGATTTGTGGTTTTAATTTCAAGATCAAATTCAAGGATTTTAGCAATCCATATTCCTCTCTTTCCATCAGTATCAGGCTAGGTTAAAATAGTTTTGATATCATGATTGAGAACATAGGAAGTAATGTGTGAATGCAGGACATAGGTTATAAAGGCTTTGAGGGCTTGAATTAAGGCATAAGCTTACTTTTCCATAATATCATACCTAAGTTCATCATCCCTCATAACTTTGGAAAAGAAGTCTATAGGCTGGTCATCACCATTGGAGTTCTTTTGTAAAAGTACAACACCTAGGGTTGTCTCGAATTCAAAAGATAATATGATAAAAGTTAAAGAATAATCAGGACTAGCTAAAGAAGGGGCTTCAGATATTGCATTTTTTATTTGATCGAAAGAATACCTAGTTGGAACTGTCCATTTCACTTCATTATTTTTCTTTAGCATATCAGTTATGTCCTTTACTATCTTTGCATAATTAGGGATGAACCTTCTAAGAAAATTAATTTTTCCAAGGAAGGTTTGAATCTCTTTTTTATTCCTTGGTAGAGATAGAGTCTGAATGGTTGATACTCTATTTGGGTTAATTATAACTCCATCCTTGGAGATTATATGCCATAGAAATTTCCCTTCCTTTACAAAAAATAAATATTTCTGAGGATTGATGGATATGAAAAATTCCTTGCACCTGTTAAAAACCTTTCTCAGGTGTTTTAGATGATTTTCATCAGAATCAGAGAAAATAGTTAAATCATCCAAACAAATAACAGTAAATTCAGAGGTTTTACCTACAAACGCTAGATCCATTTCTCTTGAAAAGTGGCTCCAACATTAGATAAACCAAATGGAATCTTGCCATACATAAATGTACCCCAAGGAGTGGTGAAAGTAGTTTTCTCTTGATCAGCTTGACTTACCATGATCTCGTTGTAACTTGAAAATCCATCTAGCATAGAAATCCTACTTGATCCTGAAACTTTCTAAAGTAAATAACCCATTTTAGGCAATGGATAATTATCTTTTATGGATACTTTGTTCAGGTTTTAGAAGTCTACACATAGCCTAATCTCACCATTCTTCTTCCTGACTGGAACTAGGTTAGCTACCCAATTAGAATACCTTAAAGGTAAAATGATATGAGTATCAAGAAGGTTTTTGAGTTCCTTTTCAATGGTTGGAAGTAGTATGGGATTAATTCTTCTTAATTTCTGTTGGAAAGGTTTTTCCTGTGGTTTTAAAGGAATCTAATGCTCTATTAAAGCTATATCATTATTTTTTAATTCGTTATAAGACCAGAAAAACACATCTTTGTAATTTTTAAGAAGATTCAAATATTTGAGTTTCACATCCAAATGCAAAGTTGATGATAAATTAACATGTCTTACATCATCTAAAGTCCCAATATTTCATTCTTTAATTTCTTCTTCAGGTGATTTAGACAAAGGGCTTTTAGAGACATCATTATCATTGAATAGTTTTTCCAATGGAATTAATCCTTTAGGAATAAAATTATTAGATAATTGAATGATATCATGATCAATAATTTTAGAATTAACTGAATCTTCTGGATTTTGATGATTTAATTCTTGAATATATCTTTGGTATTATTCAATTTGCATGTTTGAGAACTCATTGATGACTTGAAGGAAAGACTTTAATTGTTTGTCATCTTCAAAAATATGTCAATGTTTAAGGTTATCAAGGATTGATGGTGTGTATTTAACTTGAATTTGTTACTCTAAGGATACTGGCTAAGGAATTTTGAAAGAGCTTGCTGAGACAAAAAGTGAATCGGCATGCATATTTTCATCTCTAGGAAGAGAAATTATGTTAAATCCAAGGAAAGAGTTTTCAATTGTATCCCAAACTTCGTTTCTATAGGATCTAAGCCTAGGGTGTTTATTTTGGCACAGGTTTCTAACCTGCTTGACTATAAGCTCATAATCATAGAAAACAGTCAAGTTTTTAACCTTTAAAATTTTAGCCAATTCAAAACCAAGAAGAAAAGCCTCATACTCAGCCACGTTATTGGTAACGTCAAATTCAAGTTTACATGACTGAGTAATGTTTTCTTTGTTTGGTGAAATTAAAACCATTCCTGCTTATGCTCCTTCCTTCGAGAAAGACCTATCAAAATAAAGTTTCTAGATATCTAATTCTACAATATCTGGTTTAGAAGATATATTTTCAATGGCAAGTTGAGTGTTTGATGATTTTTGGGAAGATAACTGAAAGAAACTGAAATCTTGATCTATTGCATAGATAGGGTGGTATTTTGCTTGATTAGCTCTACAAAAAGTGTGAAGGAATTTGACTTCTCTTATAACCTTAAATGCTCACCTCCATAGACTGAAATAGTAGCAAAATACATGTACATCTGAAGTGATCCTCCAAGTTTAGCACAGCATCATCTAAATAGAAGTATGCCAAATTTGGGTGGAATATCAGTAACAACAATGTCTAATACTATAATCTTAACAGGTATTTGGGCTAAGGTCACAACTAGATCTTTTATCAGTCCTAGACATGGAAATTTCTTTGAATCAAAGGTGTAAATATCATGATAAGAATGAGTAATGTCTTGTAATGTGTTAGAAACACTTTCCCTTAGCATAATTGAAAATTCATCTCAAATGCTTTAGAAAATCTGACCTTTGCAGCTGCTACTGGAGGTTTATAATCAACAGGCATTTTGTGGTAGAGTTTGTTAAATCTCTTACTAAATTTAGTAACTAGTTCACCGGGATTTATCTTTAACTCTTCAAATTTAGTGAGAAAATAAACAACATATTTCTTTACCATCCATTATTTTTTAAATATAATTATAAGTTCATTCCATGTTCGAATAGAATCAGCTCTAAGTTTCCTAAACTAGATCCTAATGTTACCTTCTAAAGACTGTAAAAATAATCTCATATAAACATCTTCATGGTCGATTTTCATATTATCAATGAAATCTAAGAAGGTTGCTATATGTTCCTCTGCTGAGGGACTTGTTTCTCCATAAAATATTGGTAAATGTTTAAGATATCCATCAGGAAAATTTCCCAAGATGTTAGGAAGAATAAGAGAAGCATACCTTGCTTGTATAATGGGTTGAAAATCCATTTCAGATGATGATGAAGATGTAGGTGAATGAGTATTAGAGGATGGAGGAGAGTGTGAGGGAGGAGGAGGAAGTGAGGATTTCAAAGGGATTTTAACAATAAACTTTTGGGATGATGGTGTTAAATCTTCTTCCCTATATTCAAACAATGGATTAGAATAGACAGAAAATGTATCTTATTGTTTAGTAGAGGTTGATGGAATAGAATAATAAAATGGAGTGATGAAATATATAGCCTTGAATTCGTGTAAATGTAAGCCAAATTTTGTCTCAGATGTAGGTGAGTCTAAAGGGAAAGATGGAACTTGATATCACTCAAGTGATTTTGTCAATAAGGATGGTGGAAGATATACTCCTTTTGAATAAATTTCAGAAACTATAGGAGGTAATTGAGTCGAATCAGGATGGGAATGATCTCACTAAAAAGGGATCTACATATGAAAACTCTTTAGGGTGTAAAGCTAAAGAGGAAGAAGCATAAATGTTATGTTTTCTTCTTAAAGAGGCTTCCCTAATAATTCTTTCTAGATCTATTAAAGGGTTAACAATCTCAGATTCAGAATGTGATCTAGTGTGCTTAAAGGGAGCCAATTTGAACCAGTGGAATCGCCAGGTGAAATTTTTTGACCTATATCCTTATCTTTTATTCACCTTAAAGGAAAGGGGAAAATCGTTTCCCTAGGGAAAATTTAGCTTTCAATTCTTTGTCTCCCTGAAAATGGCACCAATATGATTTTTTCCTTTGAGATAACCTAAGGTCTATAAGTTATTCCAAAGCATCTAAATATTTGTTGTTTCTGAATAGTTGGAAGACCAGTTGTTACATGGTAATTTGTCACCGTCCTTGCAATCCCTCGTCTCGTACATTGGAGGGCTTATTCCATGACCTGTGAGTAGTGACATGACCTGAAACTACTTTCATGGCATCCCCCTTGACAAGGAAAATCATTCCCCTGAAGACAATTTCCTGTGAAAAGCCCTAAAAATAGCCCTTTTGGCCTTGGCACGACTAGCCAGTTCAGCCTTCGCGCCAATAGGGGAAATCCACCAAAGAGGGCGCACCAACTGGCGCTCTGTCCCAGTGTATCACCCGTTCCAGGCTTAATAAGGATTATTTTTTAAAAATAAATGGCGGAATTTTGATTCCAAACAACTCCTAAACGAGTCTCTAAAATGATTTGGGATGTTTGGCACCGGATCTCCATGTAGGGGAAGCGGTTTTCCACCTATCATGGAAGCTTCCTTGAGAATAGGGCCAATCCCACTATTGTAGGGATCCAAACTCCCCTTCCACCATCTATATAAGCTTTTTATTTTCCCTTTGCAAGCTAGCCTGAACAGAGTTGAATCAATAGTAAGGGGATTATCGTCAGACAGTCGAAGAGAGAGAGACTTGTCCTATTCCCGACGAGCTTTACCGAGACGTACTCCTCTGTCGACCCGCCAAAGGAAGATCCAGCATCAGAGCTCAGGTTGTATATTTCTTTGCTCTGATTAATAATAAATGAATTCGATTATGGTTCCACTCAGATGTTTATGTTTTATGTTATGAGTTGTATCTTCTCTGACTGATACATAATTGCATGTATTAGGTTTTACACATGTGTGTTTGTTTTCTCTTCTTCTACGTGCAGGTGTTTGATCACGTCGAGCGGGAGAATTTTCATCTGCCAGAGAAAGGGATGGAAGTACCATCTTCTCCACAAGCGACAACAGTGTAGGACTTAAGGTAGGCCTCTTGTCGCATATTGGTCTTTTGCAATTAGGAATTTGCGTCTTAGCGTGACTCGGTTGTTACTAGACCCGATCTGGGCTAGTAGGGATCGCCTCTGTCCGCAGAGGGGATTTACCTCTCCAACAAACTGGTGACTCTGCTGGGGAGACATTGATTGGAGTTTTTCTTGTCTTTTTGGTTGATTTTGGTCTTTGCCTGCTTGATGAGCTTTTGTGGTTCACTCTCTTCCAGTGTTAAACTTTTGTTTAGCTTCACCATCTCTGATCTTCTCCTTGATTGCTCTTTTTCATATTTTGCATTAGTAAACTCGAATGGCGCGGTTTTTTCCCTGAAATTCATGCCAGCTGGCGCATGTTTCCAGTTTATCCCCCGCACCAATCCTGTTCTGGTGCTAGTTGCAGCCTAACAGTCGCGCCAATCCTGTAGGGTGCTAGGGTTTGCTTCTTTTTGAGCTTTCTCATCTTGGTCTATGGTTTTGGTGTCTTTTTTTTTCTGCCTGAGTGTTATGGAGCCTTGTTTGACTGTGTGTGACCTTCATCCTCCAGTTGTTTGCCCTCTTCTATCAGTTTTACATTCTGGCCCTACGGCATCTAGGTGCTATAGCGTGTCGAGCCTCCCATGGGAGTTTTTGGTCCTCGTTTGCTCAGTAAATTTCATTATTGCTTCTTTACATTCGTTTGGTGGTTTTCCATTATTGTATTGCATTATTTGAGTGATTTTCTTATTCCTCATTCAAATTCCGCTTTGTCTCATTTTGAGCCTAGATTACACGGTTCATTTGAGTCTTTGGGATTCCTCTTTGTTTTGAGGGACTTCTTTGTCAATTTGAGGTCTGATTGTGAGTTTGGCATTGAGTGAACTTCCTTGTCTTTGTTATTTTGCTATCACTTCTCAAATTGTTCCTTTCATTAGTTTTCATTGTGTTTAGTGCACTTTGCTCTTAAACATTGAAAATACAAAAAATCTCTTTTGCTTTTAATTAGTTAATGTAAATTGAACCTTTTCTATGTTATTAGTGATTTGTAACTCTGAAAGAAAAGCTTTTAGTTTTCATTAGTGTGCATTAGAGACACTAGCGATTGTTTTGTGATCATTTTTTTATTGTGTGAAAGCTGTCAACCTTCCCATAGTTAGCCATTCATCAAACGAAATGATACATTGTGGCATGTAGTGTGCATTTAGGGGATTTTGAGACATAAAATTCAGTAGGACCTGGAAATTGAAACATAATTGAAGATCAACACTAAAATTTATTCAATTTACCTTAAGGCAACATTGAAACATTAACAAAATATTTAGAGGCCTAGGCTAGTGACATGTTCCGGTGTCGTTAAACCTAGTAGCTGTCATTCGCCTCTTGGCTTTAGACAGCACTAGTACGGACTTGTGCTCCCCATACCATCGCGTATATAAAGGGAGACCCCACTAGGTTACTATCCTTTATCCGTAGGAAACCGAGTCTTTCGCCTTATACCCGTGATACACCGGACACAACATTCGGGGAGATTTCCTACATGTACGTCAAGTCCTTGGTTGATTTCTCTTTTATTTTGAAACCAAGGTGTATATTTCAGTTCATGGATATCTGGTACACCCTTTGCCTAGATTACTAGAGTAGTCATTTTGATCTTTTTTTACTCTTTAAATTTGAAAGGATCATCAAGCACTTGTCCTTTCACGCTTGTTTCAAAATTGAAAGAGATAGAGTCACCTTTCATCTGTTTCTCGACTCTTAAAACATGAAGTGGTGAAGTTTCTAAGTTTCAATGTGGTAAAATAAATCATCTGCGATCACACACCCTTTTAGAATTTGCTTGTCGATCGTTTGATTGTGTGCCTTGATTTTTTTTTCAGCCCGTGTGTTTTCTTTGATCTCTTCCTCTTGGCGTTACTGTCACAGTGGCGAAACCCTCAGTTTCGTCTACTGGTAGTCTGTACACAGAAGATTCATTAGAGGTCTATCAATCCTCTGCTAAACCTCAGCAACCCATTGTCTCCGAGTTTCCCGACGGGGGACCAGTTCTATCTGAGCTTCCCTTTGGATGACCAGTTGAGTTCAATTGGCCCTTATCCAATACTTGATTTGGATTTGGAGTAGGGGAATATTTCCCTCCTCTTACATTGAGTTCGCCTTTTCTAGCTGCTGTTATTCCTCCTAGTCCTCGCTGTCTTCTAGAAGATCTAGCGGCAGGCTCAGATATGAGCTCATCCAGTCCTTCTCCAAGTAAGGAAATCCCCACGTCTAGAGAAGATTACCAGTTTTTCCCAGAAGACAAACCCAAGTTATTTGTCATGTCTTCTCCAAGTCCTTCACTTCCAGCAGGGTATAGATCCTTAAGTCAGATTATGACCATTGTCGCCTCTATGGGAGTATCAACTCCTTCTACAAGGCCAATTATTCCTTTGTTGGGGATGTCTCCAAGGACACCCCTCACGTCATCCCCTCAGGTCACTTCAGTACCTATCAGGCCCACTGTCTGTGTGGCCGCATCTACACCCACTGTTACCACTCAATCCATAAGGACTACGTCACTTCTCGAAGAATTTTATATAGCATCTGCTATTCCGGAGAACATTTCTCCTAAGGAGTATCAGTTGTGCCTACAACAATCGAACTCCGAGGTCGGTCAATCCTCCCAAGATCCCAACCATCCGTATTTTTCGCATTATGCACAGGATGGTACACCCATCTACATTTTTCCATATCAATATGATGAGCAGGGAAACCCTTTATGTTTTCCTACTCCAGAGGCTTATCAATATGTTCAAGGTTTTCTGTCTAACCAGGCTGGGCAACCTGCTCACCCGCAAGGACAACCCTTCTAGGGCCAACCTTCGGGCCAACCTGGTTATCCTTATAACCCATAAGGACAACCCTTACAGAGTCAACCTTTGGGCCATTAGGGGTTATTATATGGTCCATAAGGATAGTCCTACAATCCTTAAGGTCAACCTATACAGCCTCACCCTGTGGTCCAACCAGGGCAACCTTAAGGACCCACAGGTCAACCAGGGTACCAACCAGGGTCGTTGTACGGTCCTGGGGGTAAATTCCAACCCTCTCAACCTATGGTGCAACCTCTGCAACCTAAATTACCTATTGGTCCGAATGTTGCACAGCCAGGGCCCTCTTATGGTCCTATTGCAGGTCAAACTGGTTATCAGGCACAGCCTGGCCCTATTCCACCACCAGGCCAACCGGCCCATCCAGCACAGCCTGGTGTTCCTCACCAGCCAGGTCAACCTGTTCAACCAGTGCAACCTGTTCACCCGGGTCAACCTGTTCAACCAGGACAACCTGTTCAGCCCGGTCACCCTATTCAACCAGGGCAGCCCATTCAGCCAGGTTAACCTGTCCAACCAGGCTAGCCTACACATCCTGTCAACCCTGCTCAACAGCCGATTTACTCTATGTCACAATAGAATCCACTTGTGTGCCCCACTTATCAGGCTCAGCAGGGCCCCACTTATCAACAGCCCGCTCAACCCCAAGGCGGTTATTATCTTCAAGGTCAATCTCGACCGATTTACAACCTGCCCCAAGGGTCTAATTATTATCTTCAACAACTAGGCTATACCTATACTCAGCAATCAAATCCGTATACTTCTCAAATGGGGCCGACATATAATCAGGGTCCATACACCGGTTATCAACCCCCATACACTGGTTACTAGCAACCGTATCAGATTAGTTATACGGCCTATACCCCCTATGGTCGGAATCCTTCGGGACAAAACCAATGGGGGCAAGGATATGCTCAAACAGGGTGGAGTACAGGTATAGGTCCTTATCGAGGGCCTTTCATGCCTTTCAATCCGCAGCTACCATTCTTGGTCACCTTGGAATTACCAGACGTTTCTAAATTAACCAATGATCCGATTCTTCACAATCCTTATTGGCCTCTGGTTCCGACCAAGGTACCCGGTGACTGTCCTAAGTTTGAAGGTAAAGCTGGAGAGGACCCCCAAGTTCATGTAATGACCTACCATTTGTGGTGTTCGTCCAACTCTTGGGTGGATGATTCAATTCGTCTGCGGCTCTTCTAGCGCACTCTTACCGGTGTTGCCACTAAGTGGTATATAGAATTACCCTGTGGCATCTTTCAAGACTTCAATACATTAGCTATGGCTTTTCTAACTCACTTCCAGTTACCAGTTCATTATGAAGCTGGGACGCATCTCATGACTTCTTTGAAGTAGAATAAAGCCACCCACATATCTGATCACATTCATGAGTGGCGACGTCGTCGTAGATTAATCAATTTTTATATACCTAATCAGCTACTAACTCATTGGTTCACCACCTCCTTCATTAACAAAATCACTCAAGATATTGCTATGGGGGCATGTGTGACTGAAGAACAAGCCATCGCGCATGCCTAGTACCTTGATCTGGTGTACTCTCAGTTTGGCACGCTTTATGATATTTTGACTGATGCTCACGGCCAGGAACCTCTAAAGCACCACCTACCCCAACAGTGGATGGTGTTATTGGTTCCGTTTCTCAAATTTCTCAGAAATATTCAAATGGGAAGTAGAAGTCCAATTCTTTCAATAATTCTGCTCTTCCCGCCCCTCCATATTTTGGCAAGACTGCGGAGGTCAACGCCATTCAGGCTAATCCTACGGAAAAGGCCTCCAAAGGAAAGAAGAAGGGCAAAGGAAAATCCAAACCTGATGCCCCAAAACCAGAGTCTTCTAAACCTCGTACTGATGACGGTTCTCAACGTAAACCGAAGTAACCCTACCTTATTAGTGAAGGAGACCATTATACCAAATATTGTCCCTGACGATCTGAAGTTAGTCAACTTTTTAAAGGCTCCAAAGGGACTCCGACAGTTCTCAAAGAACCGTTCCCATCTCAGCAGACCCATATGGTTGAGCATCCTTCACAATATGTACCATTTGGGTCCCAAGTGTTTATGAAGAATGGTGCTACACCTGTCTTAATTTATACGCGTTTGAAGGATTATGCTGGATCACGCCAAGCAGCTGGGAAGGAAGTCGTGGATGGCCCACCTCCCCCACCTGTCTCTGGTCCTTTAGAAATTGAGAAGCCCAGTGGTGAACCTGTTATGAGGCTACCTTCTAAAGGTGTTCTTCGAAAATCTTCCTACAACCCAAACGTTCGTGCCACTCAGCACTACAGTATTGTTGAGGATTTGGCACAGGCGCCTTCTGCAATGTCTGCATTGGAAGTTCTTCAAAGTTTCCCATCGCAACGGAAAGCTCTGTTGTCTGCAATCAGTGGAATCGATCCCGCTGATTCTAATATTCTCACCTTCGACCTAGAAAATTTTGTTCCCTGATTTCCACATCAAATTGCTCTTGTTATTCAAGTCAATATCAACAACCTCAACATCCATAGGGCCGTTGTGGATGAAGGTGCTTCCACCTGTGTTATGTCATCCGCCTGCTCGAAGGCCATTAGCTCTCAAGCTCTTACATCATATCCCAATGCCTTATAGGAATTCGATGGTCGGGAATCAAAACCCCTGGGTGCTCTCGAGAGTTTTCCGATCACGTTACAGGGGAAGAAATTCAACATAGAAGTAGAAGTGGTTGATGCCAAGCTTAACTACAATCTTCTTCTTGGCCGCAGTTGGACTCACGCCATGCTATGCATGCCGTCCACCCTCTTTCGGCTTCTCAAGTTCCCTCATGAGGGAAAAATCGTCACTGTGGATCAGTTGTCTTTCTTCACTTCATCCTCTGAGAAAAATGTTCCTTACGTGGATCAGATCCCCAATCCCCCTGATAGTGTAGGACCCGGTCTCTTTAAAAACCCCATCCTCATGGGTATTTTTCCCGCACCACCATTACACACGATTCAATTTAATATGGTATCTAGGTCCGACGACCCTTAGATCATCCCTTCGCCTGAACAGGTGACCTCTTTCGGAGAATCGATGCCGTTAACTGCAGTTGAGATTAATTATTGCGAAATCATCACTACATCTGATCCTCCTCCCGAACATGCTCATTTGAGCATCGCTCTAGATATATATTCTCAATCCCCCAGGCTTGGCGATGCAGATTCGCCCGACCCTTTAAGAGAATTTTTCCCTTCTGATGAAGCCATTGTTGAAACTATGTCTCTTGAAGATCTACCGTGGAGCGATGGACATCATTGTTCCTCGTTCATGCCTGGCCTGGGGGCAATGTCTGATTGTCTAGAGCACTTCTCATCTCAGGTTCCCACTTTGCCTCTTCAAACACCGATATTGACTCATGAGGTCCTTTTGGAGGGAAACCTGAGTAATATCACTCAAACTATGCCGATCGAAATCTCTGTCAAACCAGGGGTAGTCGAGAATATTCATGTGGGAGTAACTTTTTCTCCTGAAGAGATACAAGTTTATACAAACCTTTTTCGTGAATTAAAAGATGTTTTCGCGTGGTCCTATGAAGAGATGCCTGGGATTGATCCCAGCATAGTCATGCACAAGATTCCTAACTATCCAGGTGCGAAACCAGTGCATCAATGCCTACGCCTAGTGCATTGCCGAAAAGCTGCAACTATTAAGGCAGAAGTTGAAAAAATTCTTAACGTGGGCTTTATCTATCCTATTCCCCTCACAGAATGGGTTTCAAATATTGTCCCTGTAGATAAGAAGCAGGGCACTATACACGTTTGTGTTGATTACCGAGACATCAATAGGGTCTGTCCTAAGGACAATTACCCCACTCCATTTATAGATCAAATTATTGATGAATGCACGGGGAGTGAGATTTATTCTCTTATGGACGACTTCTCTGGGTACAATCAAATCAATATTTTACCCGCTGATCAACACGAGACTGCCTTTATCTGTCCGTGGGGAACCTTCGCTTACAAAAAGCTCCCGTTGGGTTTAAAAAATGTTGGGGCCACCTTCCAGTGTGCCATGTATTATGCTTTCCATGACATACACCATATTGTTCAGCAATATCTGGATGATTTTCCAGCCCATTCAGCTCGGCATGAGGACCACCCTGAACACCTCTGCCAGATTTTCCTTCATTGCATACGCTACAATATTAGGCTCAATCCTCATAAGTGTGTCTTCTGCGTGGATTCTGGCCATATTTTGGGATTCATCGTCTCTAAATATGGAATTCGCCATAACCCCCTCAAGGTCAAGGCCATCGTTAACCTCCCATCCCCTTCCTCGTTACATCAACTATAGAGTCTGTAGGGGAAAGCTAAATTCCTACGATGCTTCATTCCAAATTGTGCGGAAGTGGCCAAGGGCTTTACGCGACTTTTGAAACAGGACATTCCCTTCCATTGGGACGAGATTGCCCAAAAATATTTTGATAAGCTTAAAATGTTTCTCATCAACGCTCCGTTGATACATCCTCCCAAATACCATCGCGATTTCACCCTTTATTTGGCCGCTGTGTTTAGCACGATAGCTATGGTTTTAGTACAGGATGATGATGATGGAAATGAACACATTTTTTACTATCTATGTCGAAATCTTTTGACATGGAAACACACTATGCTCATGTTGAGAAGTTGGCTCTCGTCGCGGTTCAGGCCGTTCAGCGATTCCACCATTACATCCTGTTGCATACCGTAACCGTGGTTTCGAACTGCAATCCCATGACGTATATCTTGTCTTGATAATTGCTGGGGGGAAAGTACTCCAAGTGGATTGTAATCCTTTAGGAGTTCGATTTAGATTTCACCATTGCTAAGTTGACGAAATCATTGGTTTTCACTGATCTGATTTTCTCCCTCCTAACAAACTCTGTTCCATCCAGATCCGATGATCATATCCTAGATGAAACACTCTTTCTTATTAGCACTCATGACCCATGGTATGGTGACATTATCATGTATCTTCAAACATCCACATTCCGGTCTGAATTAAAAAGGATGCTCGATGTCGGATTCGACATCAATCTCAACCATATCGCATTGTAGGAGATACCTTGTATCGTGTCGGAGTTGATTCCGTGCTCCGCCGGTGCTTGACCCTGGAAGAGGCTGAAAGTGTCTTGAATGACTGTCACAGTGGCGCCTGTGGTGGTCACATGTCCGGATATGCCACCGCCCAGAAGATTCTGCATGTGGGTTACTTCTGGCCGTCTATATTCAAAGACTGTATTGTTGCAGTCCGAAAATGTCATGCGTGCCAGGTCTTTCAGCGCAAGATGCGCACGCCACCCTTACCCTTGAATCCTGTCATTACCATGGGCCCTTTTGCTAAATTGGGCGTATATTTTATGACATGTAACCCTCACTCGGCTGGGGGGCATGCTTATATAATCGTTGTCGTAGACTACTTCACTAAGTAGGCCGGAGCGATGCCCACATTAGCTGCCGACGGTAAGACAACTGCCCAATTCCTTTTCAACCATGTTATTATGCATTTCAGAGTCCCTCAGGCCATTTTTACCAATCATGGCACCAATTTTCGGGATTACATGATGGCTAAGCTGACGTCAAAGTTGGGCTTACGCTATGATAGCTCAACTCCATACTACCCCCAGGCGAATGGCTAGGTTGAGGCCGTGAACAAGGTTTTGGTTACAATGCTTCAAAGAAATATTGGTATCCACATATCCAATTGGAATCTCCAATTGTTCTCAGCTCTTTGGGCTTATCAAACGTCTGTAAAGAGCGCAACGTGTTTCACACCTTTCCAATTGGTGTATGGCTTGGAAACAACTCTCCCGGTTGAATGCGAAATTCCTTCCCTGAAGTTGGCTGTGGAACTTTTTCTTGACACTTCTCCAGAGGAAGAACATCTCTTATATTTGGAATGACTGGATGAAACCCTCTGCTTAGCTGCCTTAGTTATTGAGGCACAGAAAAAGCAGGTCAAAGCCCACTTCAATCAATCGGTTTCTCCACGTTCTTTCATTAAAGGGGACCTCGTCCTCCTATATGACCAAGCACATGATAAACTTAGAGCAGGAAAATTCCAGCCCATGTGGCATGGGCCCTATATAGTTAAACGAGTATTAAAAAATGGGGCCTAGGTATTATCGACTACGAAGGAGTTCCCCTGGCACAACCTAGGAATGGGTCGTACCTCAAAAAGTACTACGCTTGAGTTATTCTCGTGTGGTGTGTGTGTACATAAGTGAGTGTTTTCATTTTTTGTGCATATGCGGTGTGGTGTGCTTTGTAAGTGTCTTTCTGCTGATTGGGTCTTCCTAATTGTGTAGTTGTCTATTACTCATTTTGTCAGTTTCACGGATGGTGCCTCCCGCAGTACTAGGAATCTGTCCTTGGCATCCTGGGTAATCTATAATCCTGCTGGTGAGTTGGTTAATTTGCAAGGTGTTTGTCTAGGGCCTACCACAAATAATTTTGTGGAGTATAGTGCCATTTTAGAATTATTAAACGAGGCTATTAACCTTGGTATTCGTGCATTACTTGTGTATCTGGACTCACAGCTTGTAGTACTACAACTTAACGGTAATTATTCAGTTAGAAACCCATCCATTTTACGTCTGTATCTATGTATTCATTTACTGGAAAGAAATTTTGATTACATTACATATCAACATATACCTAGACACATGAATGCGTTAACAGATGCAGTAGCTAATTTGGTTTTAGATAGACATTTGCACAACTTATAAAAAACATCATCACATGTAAAAAGATCCCTCCAGAAATAGATATATATATATATGTTGAATAGTTTGCAATTTGTGTACATTGCATAAAATCAAAAAATATGCATGTCTATCTAATAATAACCGGAGACAACATGTCTCTCAAAATATGCACATAAAATCCCTAGATGGCTAATTAGCATGGTGCTCGTGGTAACATGTCACCGTGCGCACCAATCACCTCAGCAATCGATGGAGGCGACTAGGCACCCCCATAGTGTGTCGCTGGTAAGCCATCGGGATGTCTACTAGCCGTGCATAGTCTAGGATTCCCCAGGCGATACCCTCTAGGTTCTGGATCAGCTCGCTCCCTTTGCCACCCTCAGCTTGAGGGTCATGTCTGAGAGGGGTCCTCCGTGCAATGGGCAACGTGCCCGCGGGCCTCTCTGGGCCAAAATCTGCATACACATAGAACTGTTGTTAGGATAGGCATGTATCACAAAAAAAATCATAAATACATAAAAAATAAAAAATATTCATACCCAGCTCCTCGTCCCAGTCCTCCCCCTCTGGAAGTGGAAGATCTGGGTCTCCCGTGAAGTCGGTACCAGCGTAGGGCCAATCCTCAACTACGATCAGCTGACGCCATAGCCATACAAAGAACTCGGGCCTCCAGGACATCTTCTAGCCCCCTCCTGATCTGGGCATGAGTGCTGCCCATCGAGCCATCCTCATCTCCCTCAATGACGGCTCGGCAACTATCACCCCTTGGCCCTAGAAAATTGGTAATCATTCTAGAATGAATGACACCAGAATGGAACCATACCCAAACTGTTTCATTTTGGCCTTCTTGCACTTTTTCAGCTGCCATTTGATGTTTGTTGTCACGGTAGTGGCCCAATCAAAAAGTGTAGGATTCATGCATTCGAAGGCTAGTAGGAGCTGTGCTTTGGTTGCCTCGTGCAGTGCCTGTGATCCCGCAGCCTGCATAATGGTGTGAAGCACTACTCGGAGTGCTAGATCACAGATTGTGTGGATGTCTACTTTCCCATTGCCCAATCCTGTCTGTGCCCCTAGGCACACTCTCACCATTACCATCTCCATTTTTTCTCCAGAAGGTCTACTACCTGTCATGATTGGCACTGGGCCTCTGCGTGACAATCCAGTTATGAAATAAACATCAGAGACCTCAATTTCTAGCACTTGGTCTCATAGCTTGAACACTTCTTCATTCTCGTCCCATATGCTAACCAAATATTGCAATAGCTTAGGTTGAGCTCTCAAACATGGTGTGAGGAAGAACTTCTTGAGACCATAGTCCCGGAGGGAATTCATGCAAGCTTCATTTTGCATGGCCATTTTGTCCTCTTCCCCATGTTCTTTCTCCCTCCACTCAATCACCATTGTGGCTGGATATCTACACCAACATGGTCAAAAATACCTTATTAGATCTCTACAACACTTAAAAATTCATTTGAAATGGCTCACATTTTGATAAACTAAGGTGGAAATTTGAGTTGCGCCATTGGCGTGACCCCTTTGCAAAAAGGAGCCAATTGGCGAGGGTCCGTGCCTGATACCAGCGCCAGTTGGCCGAGCCCTAATTTTGCAAAAGGTTCCCCCAGAGATCAGACACACAATGGAAATTTGCAAAAAATGAATCAAAATAAAGCTAAGGGGAGCACCTCTTACCTGGAATGAACAAGAACTGGGATGATGTATTGGATTAGTCGCAATCACCGCCACAAGTTTGCACACCAAAAGCTCACTGTTGCTTTCCAAATGAGGTAAAAAGTAAAAGTTAATATGTTTTACTATTTTTGGCATATTTATAACTTTTCAAATTAAAATTAGGGTTTGAAAGTCATTTTTCCCAATATTTTAATATATTTTGTCAAAAAATGGATTTTACGCTCACTTTCATGTGCAGCAGCAGGTTTTTATGCAGCTTGGACGGTGGTACGAGTTGTATTTTATACTTTTTCGGACTCGGTAAAAACATGAAAAAGTTATTTCCAAAGTCATCTTTCAGCTCTTTTTCGACTCTCTAAACATGAAAATATTGTCGAGTTGCTTATCGTTTTGATCTCATTAAAGTGGATGCAAAACAACATCTACCCAATATACGTTTACCCCTTTTTCGGGCTGGGGTAGATTATTTATGAAAAAGGAATTCCCTAGCCTATCGCGACTAGGAGGTTTTCTCAGACATAGTTTTCTACCTTTTCGGATCTAAGGGACTATTTACGAAAAGGGACTATTGGAGTTTACTTTTCCATTGTCTTTTCAAACTCTCTAAACATGAAAAGACGCCGAGTTCTTCCTTTGTCAGACTCGTTAAACCCTGATGACATCGGATCCAGTCGTAATGACGATATTCGAGTTCCTCCTTCCTAGGGCTCGTTAAATGTACTAGGATGGATTCGTCCGAAGGATGAACTTATATCACAAGCATATGCTATCCCCTTCAAGTTTGTTTTCAAAAATAATTTGGGTACTCGCCAGAAATGGTGGGGAAAAATGGAACCAGTATCATCGTCGTGTCGGCAGTATGTCGCTCTTGAACATGGTACTTGTCTGCATTCGTGTCGGGTTGGGGACATCTCATCTCATTCTATGTTTTCCTCTGTGGGTTTGGATAATCCTTTTTGACCTCTCATCTTCTTTTTTCCTTGTCATCATGACCTCTGATCTTTTGATGTCAAATAACTCCAAATCCATTGTCATGCCGCCAGTATGTTCAAGAGAATTTGACCTCTGCAAATTTCAACCTTCCTCTGATTCTCATCTGATCCTGATTCACAACATTATATTCCTCTATCTGGCATCGATGATGTGGGAAACACTATGTCCCACCTTCAATCGAGGTCACTTCCTGTCGACTTCAGCTCATTATCCAGGTAGCTGATCTAGAGACTCCCTTCTGGTACCTTGGAGCCTACATGCCTCAATGGCAGGTTCTTCACATTTGATGCAAGGTTTTCATCATTGACCTTCGATCGGATGATTCTGCGGGTGTTCAACGCCAGCTCACTATTCACATTCCATGGATTGTACATATAGTACCTTGAGGGCCATTGTCATTATTGGTGGTTCCTCTTGTGTCTTTTAACAACTTTCATCATTGGTTGGTTTTCAGACGATGTTATTGCATGTTTTCCTTCAACTCACTTATTCACATGCTTGAAATTGTACTTTGTTCGGGTCGAGATGGAGCGCAATACCTTGGATTTTGTCTGTTAGAATCTAGGCTATGATTTTGTGGATTATTCTGATTAATTACATGACTCATTGATTGGATGGATGCGACCATACTTTAGTCTATTTATCGATCCTTACTTGATGGCTGCGTCCATGCCTTGGATCTGGATTATTGTATACTCTATTATGGATGGCTGCGCCCATACCACATATATCATGCATTTGAGATATCAGTTGTACTTGTCTACGCAGGTTTTTTGACGGTAGTGTTTTCAGTTGGGCGTGTTCTCGTAAAGCATTTCCCCCCCCTCTCTCTCGGGCCTCATGCTTTAGGGGGCATCTGTTACACAGTAATTTGTCACCGTCCCTGAAATCCCCCGTCCTGCACATTGGAGGGCTTATTCCATGACCTGTGAGTAATGACATGACCTGAAACCACTTTCATGGCGTCCCCCTTGACAAGGAAAATCATTCCCCTGAAGACAATTTCCTGTGAAAAGCCCTAAAAATAACCCTTTTTGCCTTGGCGCGACTAGCCATTTCAGCCCTCACACCAATAGGGGAAATCCACCAAAGAGGGTGCGCCAACTGGCACTCTGTCCCAGTGTATCACCTGTGATAGGCTTAATAAGGATTGTTTTTTAAAAATAAATGGTGGAAGTTTGATTCCAACCAACTCCTGAACGAGTCTCTAAAATGAGTTGGGAGGTTTGGCTCCGGATCTCCATGTAGGGGAAGCGGTTTTCCACCTATCATGGAAGCTTCCTTGAGGATAGGGCCAATCCCACTATTGTAGGGATCCCAACTCCCCTTCCACCATCTATATAAGCTTGTCATTTTCCCTTTTCAATCTAGCCTGAACAGAGCTGAATCAATAGTAAGGATATTATTGTCAGACAGCCGAAGAGAGAGAGACTTGTCCTATTCCCAACGAGCTTTACCGAGACATACTCCTCTGTCGACCCACGAAAGGAAGATCCAGTGTCAGAGCTCAGGTTGTATCTTTCTTTTTTCTAATTAATAATAAACAACTTCGATTCTGGTTCCACTCAGATGTTTATGTTTTATGTTATGAGTTGTATCTTCTCTGACTGATACATAATTGCATGTATTAGGTTTTACGCTTGTGTGTTTGTTGTCTCTTCTTCTACATGCAAGTGTTAGATCATGTCAAGCGGGAGAATTGTGATATTCCAAAGCAAGGGACAGAAGTGCCATATTCTCCATAAACGACAACGGCGTAGGACTTAAGGTAGGCCTCTCATCGCATCTTGGTCTTTTGCAATTAGGAATTTGCATCTTAGCGTGACTCGGTTGTTACTAGACCCGATCTGGGCTAGTAGGGATCGCCTCTGTCTGCAGAGGGGATTTACCTCTCCAACACCAGTGAATAGTTTTTTGAAACAGGTGATTTTAACTTAGAAAGATCCTTGAAAAAATGAAAGGTTGTTCTTTAAATACACATGGTTAATTTGTTTTTAAGTGGGATGGATAAGAAGAATGTAGAGAAGTATAAATGATTTAATATTCAGATAGATTATTTTACCATTTATAAGCATAAATTATGAAAACGATGTTTTCATAATTAACAAAATATAGTCAAGTCATAACAGGAACCTTTGTGTAATTAAATTCCAAGAGGAATTTACAATAGAAGATAGTTTTGTAAATTAATCTCTTAATCCAACTACAACTTCACAACGAATCGAAAATGAAACTAAAATTCAATTAAATTTTCAATTGGATAACTATTAATGAATTAAATTATATGAAGAATAGATAATGAAAAACATAATAGAAATAACTCACAGGAATACAAGCCATATGAAGTAAATCCATAATCCTTTATTCAATAAAAAATGCTCCAGCTATTACAAACATGTTTGATAACTAGCTCAAGGGTGCAACCTCAAATACTTGCATGCATGAAGTATTTAAAAAAAATATAAAATTACAATATATTCCTCAGTGAAAAGGCAAGCTATATTTTCTCAAAATAAACTGAAATGAAAGGAATTCAATCCAAAGGAATGAATCTGCATGCATGTCCCTGCTTTAAAGGAAAATTGTTGTTGAGTGACCACTATTCTAGTGCTACGCTGGAAAAATTGATTTGTCTTGTAATCATGATATTCGCAAAGCTTATCCCATTGTTCTTGATCTGGAATTGAAACTATAATAACCCTGCGGTAGATTTCATCTACCTTAGTATACTTTGGAAAAGTGGGTTTTACAATGAAAATATGTTTTATCTCATGATGAATAAAACTGATATTTTCAATAGCTTTATAAAAGGATTTGCCTGTCATAGAACCTTTAATAGAAGACATAGATGCAGTCCTTACTATTTCTTTGAGCTTATTCATATAATACTCCCTAGGCATTAATTTATCATTTATAACAAACAATTAGGGTAGACCTATTTTAATCAATTCATCGATTATTGAGAGAAATTTTTTGATTGCAACATCAAGAGTGTGACATTTCTCTGTCAACTGCACTACTAAGTTATTTTTTATCAGAAATTTATTTACCTCGAGGATAGTCTCACTCTTGTCATCTACCCCTAGATCATCCATTTCTTGGTTATATTTAGAATTTAGAAACTTTATAATGTTGTTGGATGTATTAGGCATTTCTCCTATTTGAGTATTTATATCAGAAATTGCATGGTTTTCCTTTTCCACTAATTCCTTTTTCTCAAAGATGATCTTGATACATGGCTAGATTTCACCCATTTCCTCAATGATGTTGTTCCAAATAATTTCTTTGAAATTACTAAGGGTCTAGCCAATAGAAGCTTTAGTGGTTGATTTCTTCCATATTTCTACTTGGTTCTGAGCTCTCTGAAGCTCTGATGCATGGAAAGTATCAGACTTATTTTGTTGATTCTCTAGAAGTTTCACTTGATCCTGTAACTTCTTAATTTCTTCAGTTTGCAATTTAATGTTTTGGATTGTAGTAGATAATTGTCTGAAACATATCCTTTACTAATGGTAGCAGATATAGCAGTAGGAATAGCTGTAATAGGAAGTGCTTCCAAAGGGGCAACTTGCTTGGTTGGCATCTTGCTTTCTTTAATCAACTTCTCCATCTCTGTTTCCATTTTCTTAAACTGTGTATTTTGTTCCATGATGAGCTTCATCATGTATGCCTTTTTTGTCTTGGTCTCTTCGATCTCCTTAGCTAAAGGATATTTCGTTGTTGGTATTTTTAACTGCTTCCTTAATGTTGCAATATCTACATTCTTTTTCTTAATCAGTTCCTCTACAACATTAACATTTTTAGGATCATAACCCATTAACATTAACATTAACATTAACATTAATATTCCAAGGTTTTAATCCTGGTATATTTTGCAAAAGCTTAAACTTTTTCCATGTTGAATTGTGACCAGAAATTTGCTAATGTGACCTGAAATTTAGATAAAGTCATAGCAATGTTAATTACAATGGAGAAAATCATCACCCCAATCTATTTATGCATCTCCATTTGGTCAATGGGATGTATATCCTTAACATCAAACTCAAGAGATGTCTTCTTATAATATGATTCTCCTTTGGGTTGGGGAACTTGTGCTTGAAGAAATTCCATTAGAATTTTTCCTTTCTCTGAATCAAAGGCTGAAAATAGCCTTCTTTGGGCACCTGAAGTTTGTTTTCAAAATTGATTGTATGTGTTTAACTTCAAGGCTTCGTTTTTTAGTTTGATTTCATTCAATATATCCATGGTGATTTTCACTGGCACACTTGAAGTTGATGTACCTATGTGCATAATCTATTGTTGTTGCTCTGTTGTAGTCATGGAAGTGGTAGGAGACTATGTGGACTTCTCACCTATTAATGAAGATATAAGAGGCTCATTAGTGTTAATAGGAGTCTACTGCTCTCAATATTTTCTAAAGCGTAATATAGAACTAAGCTTAGCCTTCTTTCTCTACATGATTTTAAATCCCTTGCTGAGGATATCTATCTCTCAAGGGGATTCTTATTCTTTGTTCCTTTTGATTGTCTTCTCTTCATTTGTAGGAGTCTGTACTATTGTTGAAGAGACTTGTTGCTCTTCTACCTGATGTAATTTATTCTCTATCCACTCTCGCTAGCTCTTATACTTCTCTATTTTTGGCCTTGGCATGTGAAAATAAGGATTATATTTGGTTTCTACCCTTAATTTGGAAACTATCCTTAATGGATCATATGACCAAGTGAAGCTAAGATCAAACTGCATTTTCTTCAATAATTGGTCTGCCTCTGCTCCTGCTTTCCTGTTGTTACATATGAATGGGCCAACCTACGTTTTTAACTTAAATTGAGAATTTTTCTTGGCAGGGAAAAAATGAACCTGATCCATCTGCCTAATAAATTATAAGGCAAAAATCCTCATTGGGATGGATTTTGGCGACTTATATGGTTGCAACCCACGTCCAAAAACTCTTATCTCTGTGTAATTTTCATATAAGTACCAATCTACTGTTTGTACCTATTCTGACAGCTACAAAATCTTTTGGATTTCTTCACTAATTCTTGGTTCATTTCTGCTACTTAGAAGACCAATGGCTGGGTGAAAAAACATCCTAATGAACTATTTATATGTGAACTCATTCTGATCTTTCATAACCAGGGTGGTCCAGAAAATGACCGACTGCTGGTCTCCTTTCTCATTCAGTTCCTACAATGACAATTTCATGTTGTCCCCCTGGAAGTATATGAACATGTAGACTAAGACAAAGGTATATTTAAATATCTCCTCTGTGTTGAAATTTTCCAACTACTGATGAATAGACTCTGCAAGGAAATGACTAAAATTGAACATAATTGAAGGTTTGGCATTATTAGAAAAGAATGATAAAAATACTATAATGGCCTCATCTACATATTGATCAGAGTAGTATCCAAGAAGGTAAGATATAATAATGGTTATCTTCTTGGCTTTCTCAAGGAATAGGGATGAAAGATAAGGAGGATTTTTCTTAGGAAATGAAGCATCTTTTGCTAGGATAATTCTAAAGTTTGGGTTCTCTTAGCAAGGTCTAATTTTGGTATATTTCAACTAGAGCTTCATGAGAAAATGGGGTACCATTGTTGACTGTGGGGGCTAACATCATTTGATCAATATCTTGAGGGGTTATGGTAAACAAAACTTTTCCATTAGAATTGGTTATGCCCCCTTGGCTTGGAAAATATGAGGCATGGAATTTCATAATGAAATTGGGAGTGTTGTGGGTACGAGGAAAGATATAAAGAGGTAGGTTTAACCGCTAGAGCTGGATTTCATCCGATTTCTCAATCCATTTATCTTTGAGCCAACAATACATCTTGAGACTATTAAGATCACAAAGTGTTTCTGAATCATGTAGTCTATATCAGCCATAGGGAAATGATGAAGGTCTACAGTAGGAAAAATTAGAGGATTGATTTTTTCCTTGGGTCCTTTATCCTTAGGAGGTTGTTATGCGGATTAATCCCTCTTGTAGACAAGAGCGATCTCCCTAGTATTCAATGAATATATAGAAACAAACATCCATTTGGAAATATTTTTCTCTAGACTAATTTCAATTCAGAATTATTATAGCAAAGAGAGAGGACATGCTCCTACCTTGAAATCCAACGTTCAATGTAGTCTTTTATCCAGTCACTCCAAAGAGGCTTCTCCTGTAAGTACAACCTGCAATCAAAGACAAGACAAAAGAACCAAAGCATCTGTAGCATATAATAATCAATAAAATCTAATCCAACTTAGTGATCAAGGAGTCTAAGTATTGATGTTATTCAATAAGCATAAGAAAAACTCAATGAGGAAAAGAGATCCATATGTATTATCTTGAATGAAATGAGTAACTTTACAACCTGATGCCTTGATGTCATACAGATTTCTCCCGAGGTCCTAAGAAATCATTCCTCCTTCATTTTGACAAGCCTTCCTCTATGAATACCAGCATTGAGTTGTGGACATAAGGGTATGATCATTCTCATTCCAACAAAAACTAGTGTAGAGAGTATGCACTCTTGGGAATTTCTTCAGCAACTCAATGTATGTCTTTAAGCTACCCTTGAGACTGAAACGTGAGCTCAATTTATAGGGAAATGGAGGTAGTTTCAATTCCATGAAGAGGGGGATGGATTCCTCTCATGAAGGGATTTGAGCTCCATGGACCAAGGGATAAACTCCATGAGTGGAGGGATAAAGCTCAAACTGATCGTGCCTCTAGAAGCTTCTAGTTGGGAGAATATTCGACCGGCTAGGCTTCTAGAATTTAATTTTTCCTTTATTTTGATTTTTATAGGGGTCTGCAGGTTTTAGTAGCATAAAGTACATGGGTTGCCACAGTTTATAGACCAAGTATCTGCAAACCCACAGGAAAGGCTATAAAAAGTGCGGAGGTATACTTTTAAGGGTTTTAAAGAGCTTTTCAATAATTCCAAGAGTTGGTTTAGGAACATTAGGGTTTTTTTACTTCTAAGGGAGCATAATATAGGTAGTGATAGACCTATATGGATAGTCAAATTTCATGGTGACAATATAACGTGTAACAGATTTCCCCCAAAATGTGAAGTGTGAGGTCATTCTGAAGAGTGAAGTGATTTATCATTCCGAGGATTGGATTGGGGACACCAGTTGAAAACCTATAAAAAAATTCAATGCAAACACACACACACACACACACACACACACACACACACAAAGATATATATATATATATATATATATATATATATATATATATATATATATATATATATATATATATATATATATATATATATATATATATATATATATATATCATCGTTGAGGTAGGCATTCCCATACTCAGATCAAAACTAACTAAATGTTCTAGTACATATATGGTTTCAATGTTATAACAAAAGTAGACACAGTATGGGTGCAGCCATCTGTCATAAGTAGTATCATGAATAATAAAACTCCTTGCAACCTGGATGGTGAAAACTAGATCCAGGGTCTTGATTTTCGCTTCTCGAACTAGTATGATTCTATCCATGCGATTGATTGTGTAGAAGTCGAGCATGGTAGAAACCACTTGATTATCGATCAGTGATGTGAACTGTGAACAAGTGTGAGAGAAACCATGAATAATGCCAATTATTCTCAAAGTACTCCAATACAATCTATGAAGTGTGAATGAATGATTTGAAGTAAAAAAACTCATCGAATCATTCAATTGAAGGTCAATGATGCAACCTGTCATTGAAGGTGAGAAACCTGCCATTAGGGCATGCAGATCCCAAGGTACTGATAGGATTATAGATCAACATCTTAGATGATGAGCTAATGCCGATAGAAAGTGATCCATCATAGGAAATCCCACGACACGAAACCATTAGATCAAGATTTGAAGAAATATTTGTAAGGACTAACTCAGGGATGGTCAACGTGAATGGAGACAAATGTTTGCAATGAATGATTTATTTTGAACTATCTCTTGAACACATAACCACACTGCAGATGGTTTGGCAGCAATTGACCTAAAGCTAATACCCAGAAACCCGCTGAAGAATTTTAATGTGGGTCAATTAACTGTTAGACAATGGATTTCCCAACCCAGGTACTAGTGTGACAAAGTGTCATTTTCAAGAGTGGCATGCTTCTTTCTAAACAAGGGTGACAACTGGATTATTTTTCTCTCTTTTCCCCCCACCATTATTGGCAAGTACCTCTTTATTTTTGACAAGCTTGAGGAGGATAACATGTGCTTGTTTTTGTAAGCTCATCCTTCGGATGAGTCCATATTTGTATTAAAATCAAACCCTAAGAAGGAGTGGTTCGGTCCTGTTTGTAATCGACAGGTCCTTTAATGTTAAATTTTAACAAGTCCAATATAGGAGAAGCTCAGCATTTTTCAATTTTAAGGATTCAGAAGAAAAACATAAGTAAACTCCGTGGTTTTTCATTTTTGTAAATTTATTCTCTCAAGCCCGAAAAGGATACAATAATACAGGAGATAACTTTATTGACAACTATTAGTCAACGTATACCTTTTTCGTAATTAGACCATTTCAGTCCGAAAAAGGGGTAAACTTATAACGAAGGGACGACTATTCATTTAATTTAACAAGTTCGAATAGTCAAATACTCGACAATATTTTCATATTTCGAGAGTCAAAAAATGGCTTAAAAGAGAACTCCAAGGTTTCAATTTTTCGTAATTTTCAAGAGCCTGAAAAATTGATAAAAGTATACTTGACGTCAAAATAATTATTTTCACCAAAAAATCTTGTATTCTGCACGAAAACTCAAAAGATTACCCATGCCTGTTTCCAAGAAGTAAAAATATTTAAAAATATCCTTTTAAAGTGAAAAATAAGTAGAATATAATATTTTATTCATTCAAAAACTATAAAAAGGAGTTAAAACAAAATCATTTTCACCTTTTGTTTTCAGTGCAGTGAATTGAGAGCTTTTGGCAAAAAAGTTTCATAGCGAATATCAGGAGAACTGACCATCCATTCCTTGAATTGTCAGAACCAGGTAATCCACCTCATCTTCTTCTTCATTTCTATCTGTTTCATTTTTCTTTTTTAGCCTTAATTTCATTTCTTGGGAGGAAATTTATGTTTAAAAATGTGTTCTCGAGGGTCCGCGGGTCATGCATTCGGTAATTGTGGACCACGATAATTTTTTAATGAGAAAACTATCGGGCTGCCATGGTTTTTTTGTGGAGCCCATGCAGACATCTGCATTGTCTCCTCACAAAAACTGCGAAGGCGACGTGACCGTTTTAAAATTCACAAATTCTCTTAAAAATGATTCAAGTTTTGCACTCAAATGGTTTCTAACTTTCAAATGTGTTGATTTGTAGGCTATTCCACCATGTTAGAGTGGCGTGAATGTGAACATGAGGCTATAAACAATGAAGCCATGGAAGATGCTACAACAATACATGCATTGTAGACTTGTGGTTTATATAAGTTTTGGGCTATCCAAGGTATGAAAGCACAAATAGAGTTGATGACATGGCTAGTAAATGCATGGGAAGTTCACGATCAATGCTTCATCATTGGTGACCATCAGCTCAAAATTGAGCTAGAGGATATCTATTTTCTTACTGGATTGTCCCGGAGAGAAGAAACCATATCCTTGTTTGAGGCTAGACATGGAGGCTTATCCATTGCTAGCTACAAACAACAATATTGTAGTGATGAGGTAGATTCAAAGGATAGTCACATAGATATTAAAACTATCTTGCGATTGGATCTCAAAGTGATTGCATTTATAGTAACCAGATTGTGTGGGAGTGCAGCTCCACATGTAGCCACTAAATCACAAATTCAAACCGCAGTAGAGTGTTTTAGAGGGACCATATTTAACTTGTGTGAAGGAGTATTGGCCAACATGAAAGGCCAATTAACTAGAGAAAAGAATGCAAAGTTGAAAAACTCTGGGTATGGCGCCATTCTGATTTCTTTTGCATCAGGGAGAATCCCACTTCTCACCCATTAGTTGATTCTAGTATATCGTGGGGAACCTCAGGAACCTCATATGGTACGTTGGGTGGAATTAATGGCCCGCCATGGTGGCGATGCCAGTTTAGTGGTTCGGTTCACTCCGACATACTTTATGTGGCTAGGGAACCAAGTCTTCACCATCGAAGACATCCCCTATGCAGGGATGGATTATAGAGGTGATCCTGAGACATCATTGCCTCCAGGGGCATAGTGGGATGAGTCAGGTAAGAAAATCATTTTTATGTTTTTAATCTAATTTTTATTTTTATTTTATCGTCCAATATTGATAACAATATTTAAATTCAGATTTCGATCCACGATAACCAACTACACTCTGCCGCTTTGATAGGAAGCAAGCACAACCTATAACACCCCCATAGGATTAGGTAGCAGAGATCCTAGCAGATATGGAACACAACCTGAAGATGTTAACTATAAAAATTCCTGATATAGGGACAAATGACATTCCTCTCCGGCTTCAGAGACATGTTACGGGTGTTCCAGGACCATTTAGGAGATTCCTGCGCAAAGTGGTGTGTGCCATAGTCAATTACCATGATCATCATCACGAATAGTGGATGATCATTGTGGATTTCCATTTTTTGTTTTTTGTATCAATATCTACTAGATCATAAGGTGTTTGAACATATGATCATAGACGATGTAATATTTTTTGAAAATAAACCTATATATGATATTACTACTTTCTCTGAGTATCTTATTCAACATGTATCGAATGTTGTTTTGGTTTACTATGTTAATGTTGCAAATGTCTATTTAGAACATGATTAGCTAATGCATCGGCCACTATGTTTAAATTTCTTGAAATATATTGATATTTGATGTAATCAAATTGTCGTTCCAAGAGAAAAAAATTCAAAAATAATCTCAATAACACTAGATTTTTAATTGCATATACTATGTTTAAATGTAATACAATGAGTTATGAATCCAACCTAATGATAAAACGTCGAATACCAAATGAAATGGCATCAGATAATAACTCAATGACTGCGCTATATTCTGCAATATTGTTAGTTGTTTGACCAAGGCACACCCCATGCATAGAAACTAACTCATCGTTGGGTGAATAGATAACCCAAGCCGTAGAAGAGATATTATGTGTCCTATGATAGGCACCATCAGCAAAACCATTGTATGTTTGAAGGAATGTTGACATTTTCAATATCAAGAGTAATCAATATAAGCAACGATAATAGTAACAACAAACTTAAACTAGACACACTTTTCTAATCTAAGACACACTAAAAAGTAACTATTGTACAAGAGAGATCTTCACATGAAATTCCAGCATAATATCTCTTAAGATAAAGACCATTTCTGGGCTTATCTAAAGATACCCTGTCATAATCAGTCAATTCATAGGCTCCTTTTGCAAGCACACGCTTGAAAATATAGGGATAGTGCCACATCGGTTTAAATTTTCGAGCACGTAGCTTATCGTTAGCTTGATCGTATACTAAGAATAGGTCACCTTCTGAAAAAACACAAGTGGTAACACTTTTATCATACTGAGATTTCACACATTTATTATGAGATTCGACAGCTAATGCAGTGGTGCGCCGAGTCTCATCTAATTGTGCTAAGTGCAAAAATCATTTTTCCTCTTCAGTTGCATTCAATGGGTAACACAACTTCTAAACCATAGATAAGTTGAAAAGGAGTGAACCTTGTAGCAGTTTTCACAGAGTTTCGGTATGCCCATAGTGCCAAAAAAAGCATGGTATACCAATTTGATTTGTGAGTTCCGATGATCCATTTAATCATGTTGGTTAAAACCTTTTTGATGGCTTCAACTTAGCCATTAGCCTGCAGATAATATGGAGTAGAGTTATCATGACACAAGCCAAGTTGATTGGAAAGTTCGGTCATCATAATATTTCAAAAATGACTCCCATGGTCTATGATAATACCCTGAGGCGCACCGAAATGAGAAATCACACGATTGAATACAAAATTAGGTGCAGTTTTTCCATCTGCCGTGAATGTAGGTGTTGCCTCAGCCCATTTGGTAAAGTAATCTAAAACGAGAATAATATATCCATACCCCTCGGCCGAGTGAGGGTTACATGTAATGAAATCAATGCCACATTTCACAAAATGACCGACAACAATGATTGGGTGAAGAGGAGTTGGAGGCGGACGTATCTTTCGTTCAAAAATTTGGTAGTTGTGGCCTTTTCGGACTGCAATAATACAATATTTGAATAATGACCACAAAAAATAACCATCACGCAATATATTTTTAGTTGTGGCAAACCTAGACATATGACCACCACATGCTCCAGAGTGGAAATCATTCAAAACCCTTTCAGCCTCTTCATGAGTTATACAACTTCGAAAAATAGAATCCGCATCACGATGATACAGAGTGTCCCCAACAATATTGTATTATTGGGATTGATATCGTATTTTCCATCAATTTGAATGTGAAAGCTCTGGGTGAAAGGTTTGGGTTTGAAGATATATAATGATATATCCCTACCATGGATCTAATGTACTGATGAGAAACAGAGATTCATCTGCAATGGGATTATCTACCACGGTTTTTGTCTCAGTATTGGGAAAGTCACACATGAGTTCTACAAACACCAGTGATTTATTTGATTTAGATTTCTTGAATTCTAGATCAAACCCTTGTAGGATGAAAATCCATTTAGAGTATTTTCCCCTGAGTAATTTTTTTGTCAAAATATACATCATCGGATTGCAATTATATATCATATTCATTTTACGTAACAGTATGTATTGATGGAATCATTGGAAAACTTGCATTGCTGCCAAGGCCAATTCCTCCACATGCGAGTATTTTATTTCCATCAGGTTAAGATTCTGAATTAGACAATAGATCGCATGCTCATTATGAGATTCATCCTCCTGAACCAAAACCATTCCAATGGTGGAATCAGAGGTAGCTAAGTATAAAAATTAGTCCTAGTGGTAATTGGGTGGATGCAATAAAGGTGCATGGGTCAACACGTATTTTAATGCATCAAAATATTTATCAGCAATCTCATCCCAAATTAAAGGAACACTTTGTTTCAACAATCAGGTAAGACATTTTGTTAACTCAACATATTTTTGGATAAACCTATGTATAAAATTTTCTTTCCCTTGCAAACTTTGGAGTTGGAAAAGTATGGAAGGAGGAGGTAAGTTGATAATGGCCTCAACCTTTGAGGGGTCGCCACGAATGCCAGCTTTTGAAATGATGAATCCTAGTAATCATCCTAATTGCACACAAAAAACACATTTGTGTGGGTTCAAACGAATCTTGTAATGCCTACATATCATGAAAATAGCTTACAAGTGAGTATAATGATCATCCTTGTGTAAAGAGTGAGCAGGTAATTCATCCAGATAAGGTTGTACAATATGTTTGATATCATGAAAAGCATAAGACATGGCCCTTTGAAAAGTTGCACCAACATTTTTTAATCCGAAAGGTAATTTGCAATAAGAAAATGTCCCCCAAGGACATATAAATGCTTTTTTTGGTTGATCGGAAAGAGTATGTTGATTTGATTATACCCAAAAAATCCATCCATAAATGAGAAAATTTCATTTCCAGCACAATCATCAATAATTTGGTCGATATAGGGGGTAGGATAATTGTCTTTTAGACATGCTTTATTAATATCCCTATAATCGACGCATACTCGTATAGTCCCATGTTTCTTGGTAACGAGAACTATATTAGATACCCAATCTATCAATGGGATTGGATAAATAAATCTTGCGCATAATAGCTTTTCAACTTCAGCTTCGATAGCAGCAACTTTTCGCGGATGTATTGGACATAATATTTGTCTAATAGGCTTGGAATCCGGGTATGTCTTAATTTCATGAATGAAAATCTTAGGATTTATTCCTGGCATCTCTTCATAAGACCAGGAAAATATGTCTCAGAATTCTTGAAATAGGGCTTTGTATGTGTTAATCTCGTCAATCGTACAAGAAACAACTATATGAATGTTTTTAAAAATTCCAGGTTTAACTGATATTTCGATAGGAACTGTTGTAGAAATATTTCCCAAATTAGTCTCAGAATCCAAATTTGTAATCGATATGGGATTTTGTGGTTCCTCGACATAATAAATCGTAAAAATAGACGAAAAATCATTTTCAAAATTATCAAGATTAGGTAAAAACTAAGATCTATGATGTAGATCATCCTAGGTTAATTCATCTAATGACAAAAATTCTCGAATGCTTTCATCAGTGTGAAACACTTGTTGAAAAGGATCAGAAAGTGATGTCAAGGTTGAGCTTGATAGTGAAGAATATTCTTCGGTGATCACTTTCATTTGATCAGGAGTAGTTGAAAGTGTGTCAGAATATGACTGTACTGCCACATATGCCATTTCAAAAGGACTCAAAGGCATCTCTCCATTGAAAGAATCCAGTTCTGATTCTGAAGGCACTACCCAAGTGTCATTGAATGGTATAGTGCTTGATGAGATCATATTTATTTTGTCAATGGTACGTGGTACGTTGGGTGGAGGCATAGAGAAAGTTCCCATCAGAGATGAGTCTTTTACTAAACCTACACCAACATCTTCATATGGGATATTTATTTTTCCAACATGTTGGGTACTGTCTATAGAAGTAGGGTCGAATGAATAATATGGCAACTGATCGATTTTCACAATCTTTCCTTTATGAGGAAACATGATTAACTAGAAAACGGATGAAACGATATCAGTCATGGAATAGGACCAACTACGACCCAAAATAAGGTTTTAATTCAGAGGGGCATCAACAACTTCCACATCTAGATTAACAATGTTACCTTCTACTTCTATAGGTAGATCCTAGAGTATTCCGTATAGATGAAATCCTCTTCCATCAAAGGCTTTAAGTATTGTCGGTGATTGGTTGAGTGTTGGAGAACCGAGATTTTTCTAACAATTTAACGACATTATGCATGCGGATTACCCCTCATCAATCATAGTTCGAAAGACACGTATGTTTTTTACTAATACTGGCATATGAAAAGCCATCTGATGAGGGAGTTTCGGTGTAAAATTTTCTAGATCAAAGACCATGAGGTTAGAATCCTGAGGATCAATAGCTCTGATAGCTGATAATAGTAATTTCCTTTGTGATGGACATGATTTTAGCACTTCCAAGGCTGACATTGCTGAAGGGGATATCACCAAGTCGTTAACAATGTTGTAATTTTGGGTAGCTCTCGCATGTGGATTGAAAGATGATTTTCAAAGTACACCTTTAGTAGGAAGTTTAATCACTAGATCAGGATTAGGTTTCTTGATGTGAAGCAAATCGGAAACCAAAGGAGATATAGCTGGTGTTTGACTAGAATTTTCTGTCTCTTTACCAGTTACAGGATTTTTAGTTCCATAGTCTTGTGATCGCGTCGCAACCATAACCTCAGACATCATTAAAATATCTACCGATGAATTTGAAGATCCTATAATTTTGCTATCCTATGTGGGAAAAGGATCCTTCAAGGCAGTGGGTGTGGCTGAACCTTTGACAAACTTAGAGACCTCAAACTGATGTGGGCACTCTTTGGTATAGTGATCCTCATCACAGATAAGACAAGGATAACAAGGTTTTCATTTTTCATCAGTTGGTTCATTATTTTCGGTTTTCTCTTTGGGATATGTGGTTTGTTTGTTTTTATTCTTTCCTTTATTCTTATTACTAGTTTTATATTTAGCTAGAGATGATTCTACAAAATGAATGTCGTCATAATTTTCAAGGGAATAATCTCCTTTCGATGAATCTGGTAAATTTTGGAGAAGTAGTTTTGGAGGACATCTTCTTACTCTTATTAGCACTAACTAAACCAGTTACACTGTATGCAGCATGAGAACCTGAAGGAGTTGCAGTTATTTGACTGGGACATGGTAAGTCAGGAATTTTTTCTTATAGAGTACCAGGCTGTGTATATATAAGGTCTAAGTATTGTACTTGAGCAATGACCTATTATTCTGTAACAACACCTCCATTAGCTACATCTTCAGTGATATTTGGAAGTAATGATTTGATAAACCATTATGCCAATATTTGATTAGAAATAAAAAATTTCACTAAACGTCATCTTCGTCTCAATTCATTATTGTGATCTGAAATGAATGTAGATGTAGATTGTTTTAATGAAGTTAAGAGTTTCGTGCCATTTTCGTATTGGACTGGCAACTGAAAGTGTGTTAATAAAGTTGTTGCTAACACGTTGAAATTGTTGAATGAGCCACGTGGTAGTTTAATATACCACTTTGTAGCTAAACCTATCAGTGTTCTTTGAAATAATCTTAATCGAATGAATCATTGATTAAAGAGTTGGATGCACACCAGAGGTGGTAAGTCATGACATGGTTTGAGGGTTCTTCTCCAGATTTACCTTCTAACTTAGGAATATCACTGGAAAAATTATTCAGCATTGGTAGCCAAAGTGGAAGATAATAAATCAAATTGTTCATTAGATGCGAAAAATATGGTAAATCCAAAGTTGCTATGAATGGTAACTGACGGTTAGGTTCCTGATGAGTAAATTGATACCCTTGAGGAAACATACCAGTACCAGGAGGAGGATATCCAGGATAACCTGGAATAGCCTATGCATTTGGGATTGGAATGCCTCCCGGATAACTAGGGTTAGCCGTACCATACTGAGGTTGAGCTAGTATCTAATATGTGTAAACAGGGTAGAGTTGATGTTGATATACCGGATTCTGTGCTACAAGTCCATATTGAAACTGCCCTTGATATGGTTGATAAACAAACTGGCCTGTATAAGGTTGGCTTGTTACAATTGTACTTGTACCAGGTTGTCCCGTAGACAGTTGAACAATAGTCTGAATTGTGGGTCCAGGTTTATGTGTAGTGACTTGAGGGATCGGTTGTGATGCTTAAGGGGTTATAGAAATAGGGGTTCCAGAAATTCCAGGTGTTATCACTTAGAAAAAATGAAGCATCATTTGACAAAGTCATATAGGTTCATGTGTCAAAGGTAGGGTTATAGGATTCATTTTTCATTACTTGGTCAAGGAAAATTTTTAATTTTTCTTATTAAGCTTACCCTAAGGTCTAAACCCACTCTCTTTCAAATCACCTCATGTCACATCACTCATAATTTTCTAATATTTTTCATTTCCCAAGGTTTTAACACCGAAATGGTTGTTTTAGCCAAGAACCACAGTTTCGTAGCGAAATACACTAAGAAATTTCACTTTTCGCTATGAAACAGTTGATACTTTAGCAGCAAAAACAACTAGAAATACACTAAGAACGCTACGAAAGTGAGGTTTCCTATCTGTCATGTCAAATTAGTTTTTAGGTGTCAAAAAATAATTTGACAGGGATAATTTAGATGCCATTCGATTCAATTAGGGTAAATATCAAGGTACATGGTTAGGGTTGAAGTCATCGTCACCATTTTAAGCATGTATGAGTCATAATTGTGTTATGAGTGGGCATCGAACTTCAAAATCTTTCCAAATTAAGTCATTTCTCATTCTTCATTCCTTCTTTGTGTGATTTTGAGCTCTGGAGAGCTATTTCATTAAGCCAAAGCTATTGTAATATTCCAAAATGGAAAATATAGGAATATAGAACATATGTAGCATTCCAAATAAATCAAAACAGGAACATAGTACTAAAATCTAGAAAATGTCAGAAATATGCTGCAACTAGAAATTACATTAAGGCATCATAATCTATGAGTATAAAACAACAGAGCCATATCATTATATATAACAACAAATGAAATTACATAGTGCTCCAAAAGGAATGCTCTCAAGCCGCAAGATGGCTGAAATATACTAAAGAAACCAAGCACTGGAAATGTTGTGTTGCTACTGCTATTACTGTTACTGAGGAGAAGAACCATGTGCGGAAGGCTGCTAGAGTGCTCCGAATGATCCAAGCTTTTAACCATAGATTCTACTCAACAAACCTAGAAAAACCCAGAAATGGTTTGGCCAAATTTTAATTTTGGATTTTCGGCCTTTTTTGAGTTTCCCACTGCATTTCTGCTGTCTGAATTACGCATTCCTTGGGAATGAATGCTGATATGATGCTGAAGGAATGATATATCAGCTTCAAAAACACCGAATCAACTCAATAGGTGAAGGGTTGGTACCCTCATTGGAAAATAAGCTCAGAAAATGTAGATTTCTCTCCTCCACTGCTACACCCCTGCAACACAACCCAAATCTAAACAGAACTGTGTTGTACATGAGACTGAAGCTTGGAAAAATTCTTGATTGTGGAAGTATAGTGCAAAATCCTCCAAGATATTCTCAATGGAAGAGGTGGGATTCTCGATCAGGAACACCCTGTGCTAAATAGCACATGCAATCTTAGCTAAACAACTGAAGAAATCTATATGTCTAAACAGACCATATCTCAAAATATCAAATATACCAAGATGAATAATATGGCTTCCATCCTCTTCCTTTTATAAGGTATGAGCTTCCAAACCCTAAGCCCCATTCATTAATGGCACTACTTCCATGTAATGTGTCTCCATCTAAAACTATGTTGTCCCTCCATTAATGTCCACTCCTCCATGACAACGTTATTGATTTGGTCAAAGTTGACCCACTCCACATATTTTAGCCCCTGTTCACAGCTTAGGGTGCTTTATTGAGCTGGATAGATGATCCACTTTCACATGAGAAGTGGTTTTATTCTTCATAAAGAGATTTATGGGCCTCCCTACCCATTTATTCACCTATCTAAGTGACAAAACTGTTGGGAAAAATACTGAGAGGGGGGGGTGAATCAGTATTTACTGCATAATCAAATATTTTTACTTTTTCATTCCTTAAAAAACCATACGCTACTTTCCTTCAGTAAACTAGCGTATATACGCGGATCCCCTTTATGAAACTCGCGTATACACAGAGATCTAGATATGTCATTAAACTTCACTTAAACCATTCCATCATTTATTCATCGTATATTCAATACAAGAAGAAGGTAAACAAGAAGAACAAAACGAACCATCACACAAAGCAATCACACATGAACACTGTGATTTTTAGGTGAAACCCAAGTCGGGAGAAAACCACCGCCGGGCAGCTGCCCACCCTTCACACAGAGAAAACATCTTACAACATATGTGTCGGCGCAGATTTCGACCCAAGACGTTGGTGCACCCACCGCGCTGCTCACTGCCTTCTCCCGGAAGGGAGCTCCAACCCCCCCGACTCGTTTACCAAATTTCTCTCTCCCCGAAAGGGAGCTACTACCGCTCTCGTTTACCACCCTCTCCGGAAGGGAGCTGCCAACCCCCGACCGGAAGGCTACAACCCTCGCACCACCTTGGACCACGTTTCATCAATTTTCACACCGGATCCAACAACTTCAATAGAACACCACTATGTGCCACATTTCATCATATTTTCGCACTGGACCCTTTTCCACACTTTTAAGCCCAAACATACATCACCAACAGATACATATCAACACAGATCAGATAGCAGAAACACAGTAGAACAGATCAGATATTTCATACCCCTTGCTTCAGCAAACTCTAGTTTGCATACGGGATTTCCCTTTACTGATGTCGCGTATATACGCGCTTCCGTCCACACAAACCAGCGTATACCTCAGTGTATAATTTATTGCGCATACGCGCTTTCTCTTCGCTGAAGCCGCGTATATACGCGCTTCCTCCGCGGCGAAGTAGCGTATAGATCTTCAATGATTACAGAGCTGCATACTTCATCAGATCAGATCTTCAATTCAGATTTAACCCTTTACATCAGACAGATGTTCGCCTCATCACAGATCTAATCACTCCATAAACAGATCTAGCAAATACAAGTACATTTCAGATCTAGAGATCCCGCTTCATCATTTCTTCATAATTGCATCATAGATTCAGATCTATCTTCAAACCTTTACCCTTTCCATACAGATATACTTCACAGAGAAGTATTCATTCAAGCTCAGACATCTTGCTCTCACACCCATGTTGTGCACAATGAATTTCTTCTCCTTTTATATGATTATCCTTTTTCAATACCATGATCCCCTTTTTCAATACCATGGACCAAAACAATACCATAAGCCCAAAACTACCTGGACGGGGTCAATTAGGCGGATCATTACCCAATACTATGGGTCAATACCATGGTGGTTACCCTTGTATTTGCACTTTTTGAGCGCTTTAGCCCATACGCGACTTGTAACGTTCCTTTCCGCGTGCATACGCGACTTCCCCTAGGCCAATCCGCGTATACCAAGAGACATGCTCTTTTTTATCATTCTCTGAGTACATTCTGAAATCCTTTCTTCATTGCCTTCTGTAAATACTGTAGATACATCAGATTTCCTTCATCAAGGACATATTCTATCAAACACAACTTCATCAAGTAAGTTGTCATCATCTTCATCAAGTGGGTTTCCTTTCAAGTACAACACTCAACATCATATCATCAACAATCATCATATCACTTCAGATTTACATCATTTAACAAGTCCATCAAGTCAAGCATAACATCATCAGGTGGAGTGCCATCAAGGACAATACATGTCAACAGTCGCACGTCTTCATCTTCATTCAGTGGGTTGCCATCAAGGACAACACTCTGCATCATATTTCCAACAATCTCCCCCTTTGGACTTGATGGCAACCACGATGGTGTTTCGTTACCACAGCAGATGGATACCATGTCACTCTCCCAAATATGTCACATCATTACCTTCTCTTTATTCAAACACCATGTCACTCTCCCCCTTTGACATCAAGGGCAAAGGGCGGATCAAAAACCAACATTCTCCCCCTTTTCTCCTCATGTGGAAGAAACAGTCTGCAGATCTGATATGTGCTGAAGTGGCCAAGCTCCCCCTGAGTCCATGCCGAATCTCCAAACATATTTGTCAATGAAGTACATGACTCTATGAACTTCCTATCACCAAAGACTCATACTTACATCAAATATCCAACCAAGTGGATTTACATATAAGACTCAAGTACCCAACCAAGTGGGTTTACAAAATTTGACTCAGCTACCCAACCAAGTGGGTGTACAAAAATGACAAGTCCTTACATGACTGAATATTACAATTTTTACATCATGGGTCTCAACAAGACCTTTTCACCAAAATATAAATATGACCATTTATGACCAACACCAGAAAGTCCTCAAGAAAGAGAACATATTTCAGAACCATCATAATGCCAACACTGCATTATAGTCAGCAAAGCTAATGCTCCCCCTGAATCTGTGCAACCAAGCAATTTTTCCAAATGACTAAGGCTCCCCCTTAGTTTGTGCATCCTGAAAACTTCCACCAACAAATCATCAAGGCATCTTCATCAAAACATTAGAAATAGAATTATGAGAACTGGAACACCACCAGAGATACCAAACAGTATCATAGATACCAAAAAGTACAGCAGTTGTGCTGAAGAGAGCTGAACCAACCAAAAATTTGTCAGCAATCAGACATACGCGGTTTTCTGTGCATGAACTCGCGTACATACGCGACTGTGTTTCAGGAAACCCGCGTATCCCAAGCCATCTTCTAAATTTCAACCAGATCTGATTCTCAGTGAGGCAAAGACAGTGTTCAGCTTCTTTCTGAGATATTTGAATGCTTCCCTGGACTACAGATGGATAGAACAGTGTAGTTGTGTCTTCAAGCGTCATCCAATGGTGGTAGCATAAGCACATTAGTATCCAAGTCTTCAGATTCTTTGCAGCATCAATACATCCTTTCCATACCAGAACAGCGTCTTCTCATAAGTGTCAAGCAAACATCCATGTGGTCCAACATCACCATGATCTTCAAGATTTAACATGAAGTAACATACGTAGGCAAAAGATCTCTCAACCAAAGTACAAAACTCTGCATGATCTATTCTTATTTTTGAATCAAACGACATCCAACTCATCCATGTGTGAGCACAAAAGATACTTATCAGCAAACAGGGCTCAAAATCTCATCATAATAAACCATATACCAAGTCATCATCATTTGAGCATGAGTATCACAAATACCAAGAACAAGCAGTCATATTGCCAACAATACAATCATTAGTATTCAACCTGCTGCTCCCCTTAAACCAATGCTCTTCCTTAGCTTGCAATCTGAAGCACCTTTCAACAGCACGTCATCAGCAACAATCTCTGCATGATCTGTCCTCATCTCTGAATTATAAGACTTTCATCTCAACAACGAGTGCTCTTCATCATAAAGCAACCAGGCTTCATCCATAATGTTCAACACAAGAACCCATGTATCATTTCATTATTATGAGTATAACCAGAATAATGCTAATAGTGCAATCATCAGCAGTCAGACTGATGCTCCCCCTGGACCTCTGCTCCAGATCTTCAGTTATCAGATAAATTCTTTTATCATCAATGCATACGCGACTGTGTCTGCTGAAACTCGCGTGTGTACGCGACTTTTGTGAATATAACTCGCGTATGGAAAGTGTAATATAGAAAATTTTACACCTTCATCTCCTTCTGCAATTTTACCTTCAGTTCCTGTCTTTTCTTCACACCAGATACACTGTCAGAAATACATCTAACCAGAATAATCAAATCAACCATGAGAGTCATCATGCATTGCTCCCCCTGTGACGATACAGTACTAAATCTCCTAATGTATCCCACATCATTCCTGCAGTCAATCAGAGAAGTAAGCTTCCAGAAGCGGATGACTGCAGTAGGGTCTGAATTCCCTACGTTTCTGATCGGTCCTCCTTCTTTTTCCAAATTTGCTTGAGCTTTCCAACTGTGTGCTGAAAATTGTCCACTTTCCCAGATCTGTTCATCCCGCATTCTTTTTCTACATGTCCATACTTGTTACAAGCATAACATCTCATGTGGCCAGAGAAATAAACATAAGAATCATAATGAGTATTTCTATTCTTCCTCCTTTTACAATCAGCGGCTTTATGTCCATACTTGTTACATGAAAAACAATATCCCCTGAAGAAGCTAGAGTACCTTTCTGAGTAGAACTTGTTTGTTTGTGGCTGAAATGATCTGCTCCTGCAATTTGCTGCAACATGCCCATAATTATGACATTTAAAACATTCAATGTTCTTGAATGAATTCCTTTGAGAATTCATGATTGTTGGTCGATCTTTTATCTCTTTCAACACTTCAGGTTTTGCATTGACTATCTCTGAATTTTTAGCACTTCCTTGTGAGCTAGATTCACCTTTAATAGTTTCATGGAAACCAAGACCATGTTTGATAGCAAGAGACCTTTGATTACTCAGAATATTGTCCAAGATATTAGTACTATCATGAAACCTTAAAAGTTTAACCTTTTCTTCTAATTTACCTTTGAGAATATTTACCTCAACCTCCAAGTCTTGACATTGCTTTGTCATGCTTTCTTCTTTCCTTCTTCCATCTTCTATTTGATCCTTCAGATTTAGAATCTCTTCTTTCAACCAATTTTCGTTTTCTTCACATGTTTGTTTCAGATCTTCATTCTTCTTCTTCGATGCTTTGAGATCTTCTTTCAGAGATATGTTTTCAGCTTCAAGTCCAGCATTCTTCTTATTTGATTTTTCGAGACCTACTTTGAGGGAAATGATTTCTGCTTCAAGTTATTCATTCTTCTTATTTGATTCTTCAAGATCTGCTAGTAGAGAGATGATTCCAGCTCCAAATTCTGTATTCTTCTTGTTTGATTCTTCAAGATCTGCTTGTAGACGTTCTATGACAGACCAGATTTTTGCTCCAAGTTCTTCATTTTCATTTAGTTGTAGAGGTTCCTCACTCTTCTTACTTGATGCTTCTAGAGAGATGACTGTAGCTTCAAGACCTTCATTCTCCATTTTCCCCATTGTTACGGATCTCCTTCAAGCGATTAAGCTTCTGCAGAAGGACCACGCTCCGATACCAATTGTTGGGAAAAATACTGAGAGGGGGGGGGTGAATCAGTATTTACTGCATAATCAAATCTTTTTACTTTTTCATTCCTTAAAACCCATACGCTACTTTCCTTCAGTAAACTAGCGTATATACGCGGATCCCTTTTATGAAACTCGCGTATACACAGAGATCTAGATATGTCATTAAACTTCACTTAAACCATTCCATCATTTATTCATCAGATATTCAATAAGCAGTAAACATGTGCAGTAAGAACAGAATAAACCATTACACAAAGCATCACACATGAACACCAGGATTTTTAGGTGGAAACCCAAATCGGGAGAAAACCACCGCTGCAGTTGCTCAGCCTTCAATATTTTTATTATAGAGAAAACATGTTACAACATATGTGCTGGCGCAGACTTGACCAGCACGCAGGCACCCACCTGCGCTCATTTACCAGCCTCTCCTGGAAGGGAGCTCCAAACCCCTGACTCGTTTACCAGCCTCTCCTGGAAGGGAGCTACGACCCCCCGATCTCGTTTACCAGCCTCACCTGGAAGGGAGCTACAACCCCCTGACTGAAGGCTACAACCCTCAGCACCACCTTGGACCACGTTTCATCAATTTTCACACTGGATCCAACAACTTCAATAAAACACCACTTGCAGGCCACATTTCATCATATTTTCAAACTGGACCCTTTCCACACTTTTAAGCCCAAACATACATCACCAACAGATACATATCAATACAGATCAGATAGCAGAAACACAGCAGAACAGATCAGATATTTCATACCCCTTGCTTCAGCAAACCCTAGTTTGCATACGCGTTTTTACTTCACTGATGTCGCGTATATACGCGCTTCCGTCCACACAAACCAGCGTATACCTCAGTGTATATTTTATTGCGCATACGCGCTTTTACTTCAGAGAATCCGCGTGTATACGCGCTTCCTCCGCGGCGAAGTAGCGTATAGATCTTCAATGATTACAGAGCTGCATACTTCATCAGATCAGATGTTCAATTCAGATTTACCCTTTTCACTTCAGACAGATGTTCGCCTAGATGTTCGCCTCATCACAGATCTAATCACTCCATAAACAGATCTAGCAAATACAAGTACATTTCGGATCTAAAGATCCCGCTTCATCATTTCTTCATAAGTGCTTCATAGATTCAGATCTATCATCAAACCTTTACCCTTTCCATACAGATATACTTCACAGAGAAGTATTCATTCAAGCTCAGACATCTTGCTCTCACACTCATGTTGTGCACAATGAATTTCTTCTCCTTTTATATGATTATCCTTTTTCAATACCATGAGCCCCTTTTTCAATACCATGGACCAAAACAATACCATAAGCCCAAAACTACCCGGACGGGGTCAATTAGGCGGATCATTACCCAATACTATGGGTCAATACCATGGTGGTTACCCTTGGATTTGCACTTTTTGAGCGCTTTAGCCCATACGCGACTTGTAACGTTCCTTTCCGCGTGCATACGCGACTTCCCCTAGGCCAATTCGCGTATACCAAGAGACATGCTCTTTTTCATCATTCTCTGAGTAGAGTGTCTATAGATCCTTCATTGCCTTCGTAACACTTGTGAGATACACGTATTTCTTCTATCAAGGACATATTCTATCAAGTCACGGACCACTGCTAAGTTGTCATCATCTTCATCAAGTGGGTTTCTTTCAAGTACAACACTCAACATCATATCATCAACAATCATCATATCACTTCCCTGGGATTACATTATTTAACAAGTCCATCAAGTCAAGCATAACTTCATCAGGTGGAGTGCCATCAAGGACAATACATGTCAACAGTCGCATGTCTTCATCTTCATTCAGTGGGTTGCCATCAAGGACAACACTCTGCATCATATTTCCAACAAAAACAAAACTTTAATATTCCAATTAGCTGCAAGCTAATTTAGGAATATTATAGTCCTCCCCTCCAAAAAAATTTTTGTCCTCAAGCAAATACAAGGATACTACAAAATATCTAATGGATATGTCTCCTCCCAAGAATACAAGTTTGCCTTTGGTGGATAAACCAAATAGCTCTCATCACGAAGAAGTGGGAGATATATGGAAAGAGTTATATGATGTCCATTGGCCTCCTTAAGGCATGAGAGATGATAAATGTTTGGTGCCTCAACCCCAATGAGAAACTCCAATCTCCATGCTATCATCAAAACAAAGTGAGCCATCCTTGTTAGCTCATAGAAAAACTCACCAATCCCCTTCTTATGCAATGTGTAGGGGCTGCATGGCTGAAAATGAGAGATAAATTTGTTCAACTCACATTGTCTCTTCCTCCATTTATGATAGATATGGAGCTGTTGATCTTGGGTTGTCATAATCTGGTCATTAAGAAGCCAAAATGCACTTGGGTTCTCATGATCCCACTCTTTGGGTCCAAGAATCACTCTTGCCCTATCCCTCCTACATATAGTGAATAGAGTGTCATCACCATATGGGATCCAAAATAAAAATGGACTATGTATTATATAGCATGTTAGATGGTGATAATAGTCCCTCAAGTGATACCTGCGTTATTCTTCCTTTTGTTGTCTCAAAATATTATATGATAAGTGGCCATCCATCCACTTTATTGCTGCCATAAGCTTCTCAAAAGCTTGAAAATTGTAGAGTACATTAGGTGTTGGCTGAATATGATCCAAGAAAAACACATCTTTCCCAAAGTCCTCCATAAAGTGGTCATCCCCATCACTGAATGTAGTCCCAAAAGGACCATGAAATCCACAAAGAGGTTTTCTCTCTTATGGAGCAATGTGTTGCACATGCATGGTAAAGGAGTGCACATACATTGTTAGTTGATAAATAAGCATCGAAACACAATATTTACCATATATTGTAGACAATTTGGTGAAAAGGTCCATAGATGAACCTGTTAGCCCCCCTATGAAATTCTTGGCAAGCAAGCTGGGGGCTAGTTTGTTTTAGAGTCTTCAAGGAATGCCTTTCCCCCTGAAAACCCATCCTCCTTGAAGCCTCTTTGTGCTTTTCCTTGTATAAATCCTATCTGATGATCTATCCCTAAAAGGCCTATTGTTCCCTTTTGCATCCCTGCAGAATGCCTCATTTTGTCCTTCTTGCCCTTTCGAAAAGTTTCCCCTTACACTCCCAATTTCCTCCAAAAAATCTCCATCGAATCCCTCCCTTCCCCTTGGTTTTCCCAAATTCCCACATATCTCCCTATCGTTGCCTCCCTCGAGCCTAAAATTGCATTAAAATGAGTTAAAATGTTATATTTCATGAATTTAGGCCTAGCCGTTTCTCCGCTGGCCCTGCACCCTTTTTTCCCATGTAACTCGGCGCCGTGTCCGAAACGCTGTCCCCAAAGTCGCTCCCCGTAACCATGAAACTTTATAATAATATTTTTATTATAAAGTCCCCCGTTTTCATCTCCACCATCCATTTAAATATGATCCAACGGTGTAGAGCTCGCCCGATCAGTGGTCCTCACTCTCGTCCCCGCGCGCTGATCAAACCACCTATTTATTTCGCACCGCCTTTGGGCAGGTGGCGGTTTTCCCTCGTTGCCTAGCGATTCCACTAGCCGCCCACCGCGTGTCCTCTGTACGACTCCGAAACCGCTTTCTCCCCGCGCGTTATCTTTCGACCAGAGTCACACAGCGAAATCGTCGTGAGCCGTTGGATCTCGCGCGCCCCATCCAACGGTCACCCATCAACCGAAGCTGCGTACGGGATAAACCACATTCGTCGTGCCCGATGGCCCACCATATGTTACCCTCACCGTTGATTTCCTCCGCGATCAACGGTTCAGATCTATTCGCCTTCTGTTGACCACCCCCCCCGAGTCCACTCACCACGTCATCTGTCCACTTGGCTATCCGTACTCCGCGTCACCCCACGTGCATATTCCGTACCCTTCGACCATTCCATCGCATATAATGTCCCATTCTCATGTTTTTTAATGTTTTTCTTGTGTTTTTCACTCTGCAGACCGTCAACCACCGACCAGAGCGATTTTTCGCCGTTTCCTCTGCAATTTCTTCCGCCATGTCACTGATTGCACACCTCTCTCATCCTCCACATCATTCGCTACCCCGTCCATTGCGTCCTTCATAGCTCTTGTGTTTTTTTAGGATTTGCAGCAGTTAATGACTGCCATGATCGCCCAGTTTTCTATGCAGCGACCAAGAAATGTAGAGAAGTCTTGTACCTAGATACATTTAAGGAAAAATGGCCAGGGAAGGTGAAGACAGGACGTCCATTGAAGAGAACATGGTTTAACTTTGTGGAAAACCTCTCGGCGCCATTAAAACCTGAGCTAACATGTCAGAGGCCCAGATGAAGCAGCAGAGTGTTTTATCGCAAAGAGGAGAGATTAAGGCACGCTAATGATAAACTTAAACCTTAAATCGGTGTTTTACAAAGGCAAAGCATCAGTTTGAAGACCACGAGGAACAATCAAGAGATCCTGAGCACGAGTATGAGGTAACATCAGGGTTATTCATCAGCAAAATGCTTTTATTAAAGTACAGGGCACCCATATAGCTTTTAATATGCACTTTGTCCCTAAAGATCTTTCCACCAGACGACAGTTCAAGACCACCAGAGCATTTATATGATAGACTTCTCAGAAGTTTATTTTATTTTTGTTTGAATCATAAGTACAGCACCGCAGCCAAAATTTCCAAGTCATACCCAGAGAAGATCACTCCTGTATAAAGAGGTGACAGAAATTAAATATTCAGTAGTCAAACAGAATGGGTTTTGGCCCTGCATGCATTTCTGTGTTCAATGTTACATTTAATGTTCACCCACCTCCTCGGTAGATCTTCTGGTCATCTCCAGCTATAAATCTCGAGAAGAAACATTGTAATGGTTGTTGGTTGTTGATGAGATATCAGTGAAATGCAAGAAATTTCCTCTTGAGACAAGTTCTCTCTGTAATATTGTAAGATAGGCTGAGATATGATGTATTCAGACTGAATGTTCAAGCTATGGGCTATGATGTACCTGATTGGTGTTGTTTTTAATATGACAAGCATGTTTCTTTGGATCCTGATCTAAGGCAGCTAGTGATGTTTTCCTTTCTCTGTATTTCTGATTGACTTGCTTCATTTCGTTACGTTTCTTTAGGCTCGCATTAGAAGTTTGGCATAAGATTTACCCTTGATAGGTACCTTATGTTGCTGCTCTCCTAGCCTTTATGTTTTCTTCTCATATGTGTATCTGAATATTGGTTTCAATTGATTTAGCCAGTGTAGTGGATGTTATTGCCTGCTCTTTGATGTATGGATTGATGAAATCTATGTTTAGATGTTCTTGTTAGGATTTAGTTGGATGAGTTAGGAACACTGGGAGGTCTAGAACCCTGTCTCTGCCTCTCCAGGGTCTCTCCATCTGAATTAAGCCTCTCTAAGACCCCTTGTCCTACCTCTGATTTTGTCCAAGCAGGCCTAGAGTTAAATGACCTCTGACCTGATCTATAGACAGAGTTGGTTGGCTTTTTTTCCCTCATTTTCGGTCCTTAATGTCCCACTCCACCCATCATACATTAAGATCCAAATGTTCTAGATGACCAGCCCAACTGAAAGCTTGCACATTGATTACAAATAAATCCTTTATTGACTCCATAGCCCAATGGTTTTGATGTTCCCTGAGCTATCTGTCTTAGCCTAATTCCCTCTATGCTCATCCTTGTTTTACATTGGATCTTTCTTTCCTGATTCCCAACAACCAAACACAAATGATCAAAAAAACAACCCTGTGCCTATAACTAGCCTAAAACCTTATATTTGAGCCTCAAAGATACAAAAAATTTGACAATTATAGAGAGATCCCTCTCTAGACATAGGAGGGCTATATATTGAGGTCTGAAAGTGGTTTTATGTTGTCTCATCTTTTGGTCTTGTCAACCTGGCCAAAACATGGGAACACGAACATAATGGCAACTCTGCTGGGGACTTCTGAGTACATTTCACCTTAAACATTCTTAGAAACTCAGAAACTTAGAACTCTGGTTAGGTTGACAGTAAGTCACTCCTTTCTTGAATCGACCTCCATTATTGAATATCCACCATACTCTTAGACAGAGTTTGGAAAGGGCCAGGTAGCCTCTGGATCTCACCCTCTTCCGAGGTGACATATCTGGTAAATTCCCTCCCAATCAATCTCTGGCTGGAGTTTACTGTCATGAGGAGATTCCTGAAAGGTGATAGCGCCTGAGCACTATGGTGGACAGTGTGACCCTTTAGATACACCCTAAAACCCTCCACCTGGCGACTCCATCGTTCCTAAACTAAAAGACTCCATGGGTGATCAGTAGGCCTGCTGATTATCTTGGCTTTGCAATAGACTCCACTGGGAGACCAAACCCCGAGACAACATCAACCACAGTAGAAACAACAAGTAGGGTTAAGCTGCTTGGCTGAGAAACAACATTCTGGCTTTCAGAACCATTCACACAAGAGCTTATCCCAACCCTGACCCACCTGAAATAGTTGACAATCTGGAGAGTATCCTCAAAGGAGCTCCTACACCTAACAGACCAACTATTTCCAGTCACATTCATAGAGCTAATTCTGCACCAGAAAACCTAATAGCTCTAGCAGCTTTTCTCCCTGACCTAGACCTACCTAACAGTTTATCAAGAACTAGGTCATTCAATCACCTAGACCAACAAGACCTCGAGCCTCGCAGTACACCATATCATAGTGGTCATCACACTAGGGACAGAGGGACCCCTCCATATAAACCACCTGATATCCACTTCATTCAAAACCTGGGACTCTCCCACCCTAGATCTGCCCAACAGACTTCTGCTAGTCTGAATAATCCTGTCATCCGAAGACCAGCTGCTCGAGCCAACCCTCTACCTCATCAGAACATTATCATGGCAGCTTGGTATGCACCTTTGCTCTTGCCTCAACCCTTGTTACCCTTACCTAACGATTATCAGTAAAAAATCACACACTTCACTGCTAAAGAATCCATCACAGCTCAACAACATGTAGATAAGATGGAGGATTCTTTTGACTATATGGAAATTGATGATGAAACGATTAAAATGAGAATCTTTGCCCAAAGCTTAGGGGGTGATGTAAAGAAATGGTTTAAAATTTTACCTCCTAGTATTACCCAAGATCTCCCTGTGTTATATCAGAACTTCATAGACAAATGGGAAGTTAGAGCAAACCCTCTCCAGCTCTTAGCAGAATACATGAGCCTTAAAAGGAACGTAGGAGAGAGCGTCCATGAGTACACCACTAGATTCAAGAGCATTTACAATGCTCTCCCTCCACACATGAAACCTCCTCAAGGTATGGCTCTGGCTAAATATCCAGATGGATTTGATGCTGACATGGTCTATGAGCTTAGAGATAAAGAGTATAACACATTGGAAGACATGCAGAAAGGAGCCATAACCATAGAGGCAAACCTGATGGAGAAAAGGGCAAGATTAAAAGCTGAGAAAAGGGTAACCTATAGGGATGACAATGTAGCTTCCAAATCTGATCCCAAATATGATAGACTGTCTAAAAACATGGAAGAGATACAAAAAATGATAAAAATGATGGTTTTCCAAAACCAGAACCAAAACATTAGAAGAAACAATGCTGCTCCCAACAGACAAAAAGAGTCAAATCAACAAATTATTCCCCCATTTCAAGAAAAAATTTTAGATGAAGATGAGGGGACCATTGAAGAGTCTGAAGGGAATGGAATAAACATGTTTGAAATAGAAGACTCAGTCCTTAACTGTGATTTGGGGGAAGACCAGCCCTCACCCTCATACTGGGATGAAGAATGGTTAGAAACTGAGGATTTCAGATTAGGATTTGAAAATGCCATGATACAGGTCAGAGAACAGTATGAACTTAGGAGCAAAAAGAACCAAGAAAATCCCAAAACAAAGACTCCTAAGGTAACCATCAAGAAAAGGCCTAACAGATCTTTTAAAGCATCTGCTGCAAATGACAAATCAACAGCTGAAAGTTCTGGTAAACACAAGGAAAAAGACAACCAAGACACTGAAAGACAAAGCCAGCCAACCAGCAGCACTAGCACTGCAGTTAGTGCTCCTGATAAAACGGTTCCTGACCTTGTACATAGTGAGAAATCACAAACTGATTTAGCTACTAAATCAGTAGCAAATAAAATAGAGTTAAGTGCTTCCAAGAGTCAATCCACTTTCAATTTAGAGAGTGAGATTGCAAAAATCAAAATTTCTGTACCATTAGCTGAGTTGGCCACTCAGAATGTATATAAAGGCCAAATTTTGAAAGCACTAAATTTAGGGGAAAACAATGACTCTGTAAATTTGAATGATGATCAACCTGCCCTCCTATTTGGTCCAAAGATTGAGGGAAAATTTTAGGAAGGGGTAGTTCCACCTTTCTATATCAGTCTCAACATTCATGAAAAACTACTCCACAATGCCATGCATTATTTTGGAGCATCACACAATTTAATGCCTAAGGTAGTGATGGAAAGGCTTGGCCTAGAGATAACCCGACCTTACAAAGATCTATATTCATTTGACTCTAGTAGAGTAAAATTCCTAGGCCTAATCAAGGACTTATGTGTGAGTTTGACCGAGATTCCTGCTAAGTGTATGGTCATGGATGTGGTGGTGGCAGATGTGCCACCTAAGTATGGCATGTTATTGTCAAGATCATGGGGAGCCAAACTGCAAGGAACAATGAATATGGATGGCTCATATGCCACTATCCCTATATTTGGCCAGCTTAGAAGACTGTATAGAGAGTCCCAGTTGAAATTCCTAGTTAGTAGCCCCGAGCAACCTAAAAATTCACCATTATACTCTGTACACACAGACCTGGATTCTTTCATTCTTTATAATGACCTATCCTTAGGAGAGACAGAGTCTGAATGCAGAAGTGCAAGCAAGGTCACAGAGCCCATAGACTTTAGCATAATGGCCACCCTAGAAGAATACAATGAAGAAAACCATGGGCAGGGTACTGAAAACGAAACTCAGAATGAACCAGAAATAGAACGCAAACAGCAAGGTAGCCAACTCTCTGAACTCCACACAGCCATGAAGACCAAGATAACTCGCAACCTAGTATAGACTCCTCAACACAACATAATGGTGAACCCCCATGGGAGATGAACTTTGATGGGTCCTGTACTAGGAAAAATGTTGGAGCAGGGGTATGGCTATGAAACACAAAAAATAATCATGCAGAGAGCCATGCTGTGAATCTGCATTTCAAATGCACTAATAATATAGCAAAATATGAGGCTCTCATCCTGGGTCTGAACCTATTGAAAAAATTAGGGGCCCATAGGATAGCTATGAGAGGATACTCTAAGTTGGTAATCAAATAAGTGAATGGTGAATATACAGTGAGACATCCCCGACTTAGAGCATACAGGAATGACGCAGTAGACTTACTGAAAACCTTTGTTGAATATGAATTGGTATTTGTGCCTAGGAGCCAGAACATCATTGCAAATGGATTAGCTTTCATGGATAGTTCATATCCTAAGACTCCCCTTGACCAAAAAATCATCATTCAAACCAATTTCAGGCCTGCAGTACCAGACAACGAAAAATATTGGCAGGTCTTTGAAGGAGATAAATGGATCAAAGATTTCCTAGTGGGCAGAAATGAGTTTGAATTCTCTGATTCGGACTCAAAATCTGATGATAGTTTTCCAAGTGAGGATCCCCCAGATGAACAAGAAGCACCCTGTAACATAGAAATAAACACCTTTTCTGAGGAAACTGGAAGTTCAACCGAAAAATGTGAAAATGCAGACAACGAAGAGATAGAGGTGTTGCAGGCCAAAGATAAGAACACACCCAGAGGCCTAGCACCCCTAGAGGACCTTTTTGACTTTGACGACTTAGCAAAAAAGCCCACTATAGAACATGTAGACTCAGATATAGAAGAACACAACATAGGCACCAAAGACAAGCCTAAAATGATCAAACTAGCTAAGTCTAAACCTGCAAACATGAAGAAAAAATACATCGATCTATTTAAGGAATTCATTGATGCGTTTGCATGGAGCTATGAAGACTTAAAGGCCTATGAAACCAACATCATACAATACAAGATACCCCTGAAGGAGAATCAGAAAAATTTTAGGAAAAAACTCCGTAGAATCAATCCAAAACAATTGCCTGCAGTTTAGAAGGAAATTAAAAATATGTACGATGCAGGCATAATAGTCCCTGTAAGGTTTTCTGATTGGGTGTCAAACTTAGTGGCTGTGAGAAAGAAAACAGGAGAGATTAGATTGTGCATAGACTTCAGAAACCTCAATAGAGCCTCTCTGAAAGACAACTACCCCTTGCCTAGAATGGAACATATCCTACAAAAGGTAGTGGGCTCTAAGAGAATCTCCCTACTTGATGGTTTTTCAGGATACAACCAGGTTCTGGTACTCCCAGAAGACCAACTCAAAACAGCTTTTACCACTCCATGGGGCACCTTCATGTATGTGAAAATTCCCTTTGGACTGATGAATTCTAGAGCTACCTTCCAGAGAGCTATGGAAATAGCTTTTTCAGATGAGATAGGACACTTCATAGTTATCTACTTGGATGAATTGACTGTCTTTTCTAAAACTGAAGAAGAACATTTGAAACATCTGAGGAAAGTCTTTGAAAAATGTAGAAGGTATGGTCTGTCCCTAAATCCTAAGAAAACTATTTTTGGGCTTCAGGAAGGTAAACTTCTTGGCCACATCATATCTGAGAAAGGGATTAGGATAGACCCACAACGAGTTGAGGGAATACTTCAAATTACACATCCGAGAAACATCAAGGAGTTGCAGTCCTTCATAGGGAAGATCAATTTCCTTAGGAGATTTATTCCCAATCTTGCTGAGCACCTTAGGAAAATGACCAACATGCTAAAGAAAGATGCAGGAATCAAGTGGACTGTTGAAGCCAAGAAATCTTTTGAGTCAGTAAAAATTGCGCTCACACGGGCCCCTGTTCTTATCAGCCCAGACTTCTCAAAATATTTTCTGATCTTTTTCTTTGCCTTTGAACATACAATAGTTGCAGTCTTGCTGCAGAAAAATTCGAAAGGGCATGAGCATCCCATCGCCTTTTTCAGCAAATCCTTGAGAGACGCACCCTTAAAGTACAACATTATGGAAAAACAGGCCTATTCCCTGGTAAAGGCCTTAAAAGACTTTAGGGTGTACATTCTGCATTCTCACACTGTTGCTTTTGTGCCCAGTATAGTGGTCAAAGATATCTTGTCCTAGGACCCTGATGGGAAAAGGGGCAAATGGATTGCTACAATCTTGGAATACGACCTTGAAATAAAAACTACCAAGCTGATCAAAGGTCAAGGCTTGGCCCAGTTAATGGCTGAATCAAACTTACAGGCCCTTGACATTAACATGATAAATGTCTTAGATGAGCAGGAAGGATTGCCCCATCCAACTGTTGAGGAGCAGTTTCAGAACTCTCTTTGGTAGTCTGATATCCTTTATGTGCTCACAAATCTCAATGCCCCTCCAGAACTATCCAAAACCAAGGCTAGATTCATAAAACTCAAAGCCAGAAATTACTGCATCATGGATGAGAACATATACTGGAAAAATCCAAATGGCCTATTGTTGAAATGTTTGTCTGAAACTGAAGTTGAAAAAATCAAACAAGAGTTTCATGCTGGGGAGTGTGGAGGCCACCTGAGTTGGAAAGCCACTGCAAATAAAATACTCAGGGCTGGTTACTATTGGCCTACACTCTTTAGTGATGTCCATAAAATGATAACTGCCTGTCATAAATGCCAAATCTTTTAGGGTAGAAAAAAGCTCCTTCCCCTCCCTTTACAACCTATCACCGTAGAAGGTCCCTTCATGCAATGGGGCCTAGAATTTATTGGGGAAATTCACCCTTCTTCTTCGGGGCAACACAAATGGATCCTAACTGCTAAAGATTACTTCACCAAATGGATAGAAGCCATACCCACTAGGAATGCCACTGATTTTGTCATCATTAGGTTCCTAGAGGACTTCATCCTATCTCGGTTTGGCTGCCCAAGGAAAATAATCACTGACAATGCTGCTGCTTTCGGATCCAAGAGAATTATTGATTTCTGTCACAGGTACGGAATAGCACTTGGCCATTCAACTGCCTATTACCCCCAGGGTAATGGATTGGCTGAATCATCCAACAAAAGCCTGGTCACAATCATCAAAAAGCTGCTGGAAGAGAACAAAAATTCATGGCATAAAAATTCGGTACATGCTCTGTGGGCTGATAGGCTCACCACCAAGAAATCCATTGGCATGTCACCATTCCAGCTGGTTTACGGAACAAAAGCAATTTTTTTTACAAGCCTTGGAGTTCCAGTAATCAAACTTGTCCAAGAGATCCAATCAGAGGAGAACATAATGGTGAGAAGGGTCAATGAAACTATCCATCTGCAGCAAACAAGGGAGTAGGTTTATAGCAGAGCTATCAAAGTTCAGGAAAACATTAAAATGCTATTTGACAAAAGAACCAAAGCTGCTAATTTCAAAGCTGGAGATAAAGTTCTGAAATGGGATTCAAGGAGAGAGGACAAAGGTAAACATGGCAAGTTTGACAGCTTGTGGCAGGGTCCATATATCATCCAAGCCACAGTGGGTCCTAACGCATTTTTATTACAAGAACTTGATGGTACAGAGCTGTTTGGGGGTCCTGTCAATGGCAGGATGCTCAAGCACTACTTCTGCTAAATTTCAGTTTCTAGTTTCATTCTCCATTGTATATATCATTGCAGTTTTATTTAAAAAAAAAAAAAAAAGGAGTGGCTCAAACATGATCAAAATATGAGCCAAAAGAAGCAGAACAGATGGTCCTGATATGCTCAAAACCTGGACCAGCAGTAAAAGGAGAATCAGCTCTAACATGTCCAAAACCAGAGCTGAAATGAACATAGGAAGTGACTCTAATTTGCTCAAAACCTGAGTCACGAGAAAATAAGGGTGCTTCAAAACTGCAGATTTCATGCCTTCACAGTTCTGTCTTCAGTTTTCCACAAGTCTTCACTCCAGCAAGTCAGATAGTCTAATCCTGGCTTAGTTATTTTTCAATTTCCTGTTTTAGAATGTACGAGAAGAAATCTGTTGGACAGTCTAATCCCAGCAGATGTTAGATTAGGTAGAGAAGCATATGAGGCCAACAGTCTAATCTGGTCTCATGGAGAAATAAGGGTAGATTTAGAATAGGTTTGTTTTTGTTTTGAAAATAAAATGTAAAGGGTCTACTAGCTCAAATGCACCCAAAGGGAAATGTTAGAACTGTAGTCTGGGTAGGTAGATTGGTTGGGAAATATTTCTGCTGATTTGTGTCTTTAACATATTGTGGAAACTAAAAATTAAAGAAAGAAGGGATGTGCCAAGCAGCAGGCATCTGGCCTACTCCAAAGATCATCTCTGGTTTCTTGACTCCTTCAAGAAGAAGCCATCCCCATGTGGAGCCACTGTTAGCCCCCCTATGAAATTCTTGGCAAGCAAGCTGGGCGCTAGTTTGTTTTAGAGTCTTCAAGGAATGCCTTTCCCCCTGAAAACCCATCCTCCTTGAAGCCTCTTTGTGCTTTGCCTTGTATAAATCCTATCTGATGATCTATACCTAAAAGGCCTACTGTTCCCTTTTGCATCCCTGCAGAATGCCTCATTTTTTCCTTCTTTCCCTTTCGAAAAGTTTCCCCTTACGCTCCCAATTTCCTCCAAAAAATCTCCATCGAATCCCTCCCTTCCCCTTGGTTCTCCCAAATTCCCACATACCTCCCTATCGTTGCCTCCCCTGGGCCTAAAATTGCATTAAAATGAGTTAAAATGTTATATTTCATGAATTTAGGCCTAGCCCTTTCTCCGCTGGCCCCGCACCCTTTTTTCCCATGTAACTCGGCGTCGTGTCCGAAACGCTGTCCCCAAATGCGCTCCCCGTAACCATGAAACTTTATAATAATATTTTTATTATAAAGTCCCCCATTTTCATCTCCACCATCCGTTTAAATATGATCCAACGGTGCAGAGCTCGCCCGATCAGTGGTCCCCACTCCCGTCCTCATGCGCTGATCAAAACCACCTGTTTATTTTGCACTGCCTTTGGGCAGGTGGAGTTTTTCCCTTGTTGCCCAGTGATTCCACTAGCCGCCCGCCGTGTGTCCTCTGTATGACTCCGAAACCACTTTCTCCCCGCGCGTTATCTTTCGACCAGAGTCACGCAGCGAAATCGTCGTGAACCGTTGGATCTTGCGCGTCCCATCCGATGGTCACCCATCAACCGAAGCTGCGTACGGGATAAACCACATCCGCCGTGCCCGATGGCCCACCATATGTTACCCTCGCTATTGATTTCCTCCGCGATCAATGGTTCAGATCTGTTTGCCTTCCGTTGAGCACCCCCCCCCCCCCGACTCCGCTCACCACATCATCTGTCCACTTGGCTGTCCGTACTCCGTGTCACTCCACGTGCATATTCCGTACCCTTCGACCATTCCGTCGCACATAATGTCCCATTCTTGTGTTTTTTAATGTTTTTCTTGCGTTTTTCACTCTGCATATCGTCAACCACCGACTAGAGCGATTTTTCGCCGTTTCCTCTGCAATTTATTCCACCATGTCACTGATTGCACACCTCTCTCATCCTCCACATCATCCGCTACCCCATTCATTGTGTCCTTCACAGCTCTCATGTTTTTGCAGGATTTGCAGCAGTTAATGACTGCCATGATCGCCTAGTTTTCTATGCAGCGGCCAAGAAATGCAGAGAGGCCTTGTACCTAGATACATTTAAGGAAAAATGGCCAGGGAAGGTGAAGACAGGACGTCCATTGAAGAGAACATGGTTTAACTCCGTGGAAAACCTCTCAGCACCATTAAAACCTGAGCTAACCTGTCAGAGGCCGAGATGAAGTAGCAAAGTGTTTTAGCGCAAAGAGGAGAGATTAAAGAGCGCTAATGATCAACTTAAACCTTAAATCGGTGTTTTACAAAGGCAAAGAATCAGTTTGAAGACCCCAAGGAACAATCAAGAGATCCTGAGCACGAGTATGAGGTAACATCAAGGTTATTCATCAGCAAAATGCTTTTCTTCAAGTACAGGGCACCCATACAGCTTTTAATATGCACTTTGTCCCTGAAGATCTTTCCACCAGACGTCAGTTCAAGACCACCAGAGCATTTATATGACAGACTTCTCCGTAGTTTATTTTATTTTTGTGTAAATCATAAGTACAGAACCGTAGCCAAAATGTCCAAGTCATACCCAGAGAAGATCACTCTTGTATAACGAGGTGACAAAAATTAAATATTCAGCAGTCAAACAGAATGGGTTTTGGCCCTGCATGCATTTCTGTGTTCAATGTTACATTTAGTGTTCACCCACCTCGTCGGTAGATCTTCAGTTCATATCTAGCTATAAATCTTGAGAAGAAACATTGTAATGGTTGTTGGTTGTTGATGAGATATCAGTGAAACACAAGCAATTTCCTCTTGAGACAAGTTCTCTCCATAATATTGTAAGATAGGCTGAGATATGATGTATTCAGACTGAATGTTCAATCTATGGGCTATGATGTACCTGATTGGTGTTGTTTTTAATATGACAAGCATGTTTCTTTGGATCCTGATCTAAGGCAGCTGGTGATGTTTTCCTTTCTCTGTATTTGTGATTGACTTGCTTCATTTCGTTACGTTTCTTCAGGCTCGCATCAGAAGTTTGGCATAAGATTTACCCTTGATAGGTACCTTATGTTGCTGCTCTCCCAGCCTTTATGTTTTCTGCTCATATGTGTATCTGAATATTGGTTTCAATTGATTTAGCCAGTGTAGTGGATGTTATTACCTGCTCTTTGATGTATGGATTGATGAAATCTATGTTTAGATGTTCTTGTTAGGATTTAGTTGGATGAGTTAGGAACACTGGGAGGTCTAGAACCCTGTCTCTGCCTCTCCAGGGTCTCTCCATCTGGATTAAGCCTCTCTAAGACCCCTTGTCCTCCCTCTGATTTTTTCCAAGCAGGCCTGGAGTTAAATGACCTCTGACCTGATCTATAGACAGAGTTGGTTGGTTCTTTTTCCCTCATTTTCAGTCCTTAATGTCCCACTCCACCCATCATACATTAAGATCCAAATGTTCTAGATGACTAGCCCAACTGAAAGCTTGCACATTGATTACAAATAAATCCTTTCTTGACTCCATAGCCCAATGGTTTTGATGTTCCCTGAGCTATCTGTATTAGCCTAATTCCCTCTATGCTCATCCTTGTTTTACATTGGATCCTTCTTTCCTGATTCCCAACAACCAAACACAAACGATCAAACAAACAACCCTGTGCCTATAACTAGCCTAAAACCTTATATTTGAGCCTCAGAGATACAAAACCTTTGACAATTATAGAGAGATCCCTCTCTGGACCTAGGAGGGCTAGATCCTGAGGTCTGAAAGTGGTTCTATGTTGTCTCATCTTTTGGTCTTGTCAACCTGGCCAAAACATGGGAACACCAACAGAACCTTCCCATCTCTCAATCAAAAGAGGAAATGATTGAAACAACCTTGCAAGGTGGTTTCTCTCATCCTCATACATAAAACAAGCTACATATATCCTGATATGTTGGTGCAAATCTTCTTTGAGATACTCCCAATATAATCCCTCGATGATGGTGTGATAAGACTCAATGAATTTTACATGTCCTGAAGAGAGTGCCTCATATGCTGCATGTGGAATCCCCTCCTTGAGCTTGGAGTCTCTATTCAAGTAGATCTAATCATGGAAATAAATGAATCCATCAACCACTCTATACTCCCATCTATCACTTTCACATCAAGAACCTTACATGTGAAGAGGCTCTTGGAATATTCCACCAATAGTTGGGACTCCCAATATGGATCTATGCTTCTCAACAATGACAGTGTTGTAGAAATCTGAAATGAAGCACCTGTCACATCATGACTCTCCTCTTTGACATGCTCAATGCCAAAGCCACATGTCAAATTACTATTACCCCATTTTTGTTGCCTATCTTGCAGCTGATATTTCCTAAGACAAGATTGGAGTACATAGAGGTCAACCTCCTCTTGAAAGGTATCTCTCCTCCAAAACTTCCATACTTTGGCCAATGCATACAAGAGTGTCAATAACCTCTTGTCATACTCATAAATCTTCCTCATATGTGGAAGTATCATTTGCTGCCCCAAGGTTATGGAGTAGCCCTTTGACACCATTCTCATTCATCATAGATTTTTGAATCATCATCTTTCAACGCAAATAGCTGAGGGGGAGATTGCGATGTCCATATCAGGAAATTTCTCACCTCTCCTTTGGACCCACCAAAGGTTCTCTGCATTGTGCTAGCTCCTCCCAAGGCTCCTTCCTTAGCCAAATATATCAATGTTGCACCATGTTGAGAGTTTCTCTCTTTGGAGAAAATGCTCCATCTTCCTCTTCATGAGGTTCTAGATCTGCTACTGCTGTGACAACGCTGTTACCTCTTCTCTTCCCTTCCCCTTCATTATGAATGGAGGTTTCCTCATCATCATTGAGAGGTTCTTTGTTTAGTTCCTCCATGTCTTCATTTGAAAAGAGAACTCTTTCTGAAATGGGGATCTTTCCTTCAACAAGGTATTATGCAAGTTTTTAATCCCCTCAATAGTTTTCTGAAATGGAGTTGGATTTATAGATCCTTCCAACTCATGCAAGGGTTTTGTTTGTGTATGCTTGGTTAGCTCAACCAAGCAAGTTTCAGAATTTTTTTCATCAAATATTTTTACTAACCTCCTAGTGAACCTTCCATAAGTGGATATATTTGCATCTTTTAATGAAAAAGATCATAAAACCACTAGGCATAAGCCTTACCTTCAAGGTGCAGCATTTCTACTCTAATGGATTCATCTTTTGAAACTTGGTGTTCTGCAAATAGGCGTCTAGCTCCTTCACCCAAGCCCTAGCTGAACATTTAGGTGACCCATCAAAGGTAGATAGAAAGAATCTACCCACATCATGCTGCTTGCAACTCTTGCCTCCATTGTGGTTGCTAGGTATTCTTTCCTCTTTGATCTTGCAAAACCCTTGGAAGTTTATATGATCTCTAAATCTCTGAGTTTGAGATTCATACTCTTGAATATAGTCACCAAGAGTCTCCTCCTTTGGCACATCTCCTTCCTCCATCTCTCTTGATATGAGCATAGGCAGGGTAGAGCATTGTAGATCTGATGGTGTAGCTGAATGCTCACACCCATAATGAGAAAATATGGAGCTTTCTTCATGTACAAGCCCTCTTGGAGAATCTCTACATCTCTCCATTCTCATCTCTTTGATGTCTCTGCTAATGCACTGCATAGTTTGAATAAGAAGTTTTGAGAACTCCTTCCCTCCTGATAATGAAATTTTGCCTTCATCTCTTCTGCATATCTTCTCATTTCTATGAGAAGCTTCCTTAGTGACATAATGGCTGAAGTACACAGGCTGAGCCAAGATTATGCTTCGATATCGCTGTAATATTCCAAAATGAAAAAGAGAGGAATATAGAACATATGCAACATTCCAAATAAATCAAAACAGGAACATAGTACTAAAATCTGGAAAATGCCAGAAATATGCTGCAATTGGAAATTACATTAAGACATCATAATATATGAGCAGAAAACAACAGAGCCATATCATTATATATAACAGAAAATGAAATCACACAGTGCTCCTAAAGGAATGCACTCAAGCCACAAGATAGCTGAAATACACTAAAGAAACCAAGCACTGGAAATGTTGTGTTTCTATTGCTACTGTTGCTACTGAGGAGAATAACCATGTGCAGGATGTTGTTAGAGTGATCCAAATGATTTGCGCTTTTAACCATGGATTCTACTCAAAAAACCCAGAAAAATCCAGAAATGGTTTGGCCAGATTTTAATTTTGGATTTTCAGCGTTTTTTTAGTTGCCCACTGCATTTCTGCTACCTGACTTACGCACTCCCTAGGAATGAATACTGATATGGGGCTGAAGTAATGATATATCAGGTGCAACAACACCCAATCAACTCAATATGTGAAGGGTTGGTCCCCTCATTGGAAAATAAGCTCAAAAATGGAGATTTCTCTCCTCCAATGCTACACCCCTGCAACATAACACAACTCTAAATAGAACTGCGTTGTACATGAGACTAAAGCTTGGCCAAATGCCTGATTATGGAATTATAGTGCAAAATCCTCCAAGAGCTTCTCAATGGAAGAGGTGGGATTCTCGATCAGGAACACCCTGTGCTAAACAACACATGCAATCTTAGCTAAATAGATGAAGAAAGCTATATTTATAAACATACCATATATCAAAATATCAAATATACCAAGATGAATAATATGGCTTCCATCCTCTTCCTTTTATAAGATATGAGCTTCCAAACCCTAAGCCCCATTCATTAATGACACTACTTCCATGCAATGTGTCTCCATCTAAAACTGTGTTGTCCCTCCATTAATGTCTACTCCTCCATGACAACGCTATTGATTTGGTCAAAGTTGACCCAATCCACATGTTTTAGCCCTTGTTCACACCTTAGGGTGCTTTATTGAGCTGGAAAGATGATCCACTTTCACATGAGAAGTGGTTTTATTCTTCATAAAGAGATTTATGGGTCTCCCTACCCATTTATTCACCTATCTAAGTGACAAAACAAAACTTTAATATTCCAATTAGCTACAAGCTAATTTAAGAATATTACAGCTATGGATGGTAATTTCAAAGGTCTGTCAATATCAGTGATAACGCGAGGCAGAAAATTATCAAGCGAGGTAGAGAAGACACTAAAGAACTATGGTTGCAAAAAGAAAGACAAATAAGGGTGGCCAATGTCTCATATATGAGCCATTATATATGAACCTGATCAATGAAGACCCAATAGCTATAGAAGTCTTCAAAAGGACAGGATGTTTATAGTTTTGTGAAATATTACAAGGTTTCCATGTACAGTTTTCCAAAGAATTTGCTCTAATTTTCAGTGGAACAACTACGAAAGTGAGGATGTTGAACCTCACCATTACACTAGAGGTCATTACAGCAGCAACATGGATTCCAAGGGGACAAGAGAAATGGTTCAAAGGATTCAAATTCAACATGGAGGAGTAAAAAGAGTTTATCAAGCCATAAAACAGTGAAATGGACCTTACAAATGCCATTATAAGGAGCTGCATGAAGGATAACTACTCAAAGTTGTTGCTTATCATCCAGAAATTTTCCACTTGTGAAGGGAGATACCATAAAGTCTATTCTTACCATTTCAAGCTTCTCCTACACTTTGGTGGTAAGATATCTCTTTATCTTCCTTTCTATTTACACAAAAGTTTAGAAAAAATGGCGGATAAGGTCCAAGAAAAATCTGAAGGAAGTGAAACCTCATTGTTTCGTCATGCTTTAATAAAATTGTTGGTTTTAGATGAGCTTCAAAGAATAGAAAGGGATTGGTCTTATTTCCTATTTTTATAGTGGTTTTGAAATGGATACCCTTACCCCTAGAAGAACTCCTAAACCTAGGGGTATCCCATCACCTTTAGTGGTAGAGCAAAGTGAACCAGTCATGATGGAAACAGAGAAATTGCAAAGTTTTGATACACCCACTGTCCCACTTGCAAAACAAAAGTCAAAAGTGATCAAAATTGCAAAACAAGAACAAACTGTGAGTAAAAAAGGAAGCAAAAGGATTACAAGGAGTCAAACAGTGGCTTTAGAAGACAAAAAAATGGCTTTAAAAGACAAAATAGTGGCCAAAGGAAATTTATAAGACATACTACATGCCATTGATATTGAAGACGCTCCTATAGTTCAGGCTGAGGATATAGATGAAGGTGGACAGAAACTCAAGAAGGCCAAATCTGCAAAGAAAATAGAGTTTGAAGGTGAAGATGTAGGTTCTATGTTTTAGGCTAGGAAACCTATGACAAGGCATTCTAGAAAGATGTTGGAGAGCAGTAAAGAGGTTCATCCACCTACTGACACAATCCAGCCACCACAAGACATTATTAATCTTTTATCACCTGTAGAGAAAGTTCCAGTTAGCAAGCCAAAGAAAGGAAAAGATAAAGTAATGGAAAAAACAGAGTTTGAACTCCTTGAAGAATAGTTGAAGTTGGCTAATCATGAAATGGTTGTCATGAAGAGGGAGTCAAGGAAACATAATATCTAGAAGATTCAATTTGAAAAGATGAAAGAGGTTTGGGCGGAACAGGTTGATATTGTATCAAAGACCCTAGACAACACACAACAGTTAATCAAATGGACTATGCCATTGAGGAAAGAGGTCAAACATGTCAGAATAATGAACTTGCATTTGAAATCTACCAACATAAATTTGAAATATCAGGTTAAAGACCTACAGGAATAGCTAGAACTAATCCATGAGGAGTTGGAGAAGAAAGGCCTAAAAATGACAGTAGTTGAGGAGTCAATAGCTCAACTCATCATCAATGAGGAAGAAACACCTCAAGACTCATAGTTTGAAATTGGTTTATGTTTTTAAAGGTCTATGGCATGTTAGAAACAATTTTTTTACACCTGGAAAGTATATTTTTGAAGCTAGACAAAAATATGGAAAAAACACAGTTTTCAGCAGTTTCGTAGTGTTTCCTAGGCTTGAAGCCAGGAAAACGTTACAAAACCACCTGTAGCTTTCTTTTTGTATTAAAAACCACTTTGGGGAGTTTCCAGGAGGAATAAATCAAATGGAGGATGTGTTAAGTCATGATGAAGACAATACAAAAGGAAAGAGACAAAAATTTTGATGGAAAAGGGCATTTTTGTAACGCTATGAAAGTACGCTACGAAATTGTCATACTTTCGTAGCGTGTGGTTTTGAAGCTTTATGAGTAGGTTTTAGGGAAATTTTGGATAGGTGGATACCTTGAAAGGGTCAAAGCACTATGTCAACAGTCATCCAAGACTTGAAGACTATGAAATGAAGACAACTCATCAGCCAAACCATTCATTGAAGATAAGGACCAGTTTTCCTTAAAAATAGGGTTTGTTTCCAGATTTGGAGGAGGCTAATTAAGATGTCATGTAGTGATGAGTCCCATCACACCCTATTCGAACATGTGAAGCAATAGTTGTCAAATATGTAACTATTTTAGGAGATAAGGTAGTTGATGTAATAATGAATAGTTTGAGTCCTATTAGGAAAAGGACTGTTTTGTAGTGTAGCTGCCATTTTCTCATTAAAGCATATGTTTTCTTGTTATGCAAGGTGTCATTACGAAAATTTTGATGAAACTAGCCTAGAGGTAGATCATCTCTCATGTAACAAGTCTATTTAAGAGCAGAGATTCAAATTTGCCAAGGGTTGGAGATTTTTTGTCAATACTACAGCTTTATGTAACTTGACTGTTTTCAGTAATACAGAGGACTTTTACATGAACAACCTGACATTCTCATGGAGTTTTTAGAGCTTAATTGATCTATACTTTATATGTGTACCATTTGCAGTGGTTTTCATATTTAATACTCAGAATTCATAGGTGTATGCTTTGAATTCCTTTACTGATGAATTGGCTATGTTATTTCATTTTTATTGTGTGATTTACCTCTGGTAAAAACTCTTAATTGCCTCAGCTTCCATGTCAAGTGAACTTAATACTAAACTACTGAAATTGTTGACTCCATAAGCTGAATGATTGCAGACTTATACTATTTTCAACCTACACACATCACAAGCAAGTTATTTTCCAAGTAGAGTTAGCCATCTAGATTCATCTTTATCAAATATCATTAACCCCTTTTGAGAGAGCCCTCTAAGACTGAAGAGGCTAAGCTTCAGTCACAAGTTGGTTTGAAAAAATTACATGAAATTTTCTTATTAGTAGCCAATCAAGTGAAATTTTGTGATAACACCAGGGATAGGTGTGGTAGGCTATTGAACAAAAGTTGGTGCAAAATTTTGAGGTGGAGTTCTAGGTGTACTCGGACCAGGTTGCTGAACACTATTAGGTGCAGATACCTGAGGTATAACTTGAAGCATAGGTTGGACAGGTTGTTGGATTTGATTGTAAGCAATCGGTTGACCAGGCTGATTATAAGGTACTTGCACGTTAGGTTGCAATTTTTGTTGATTCAATGATGGAATCCACACCGTATTTACTCCAGGATATGGAGCTCCCATTGAAGGTTATGATGGACCATAACTAGGTTGATAATTTGGAACGTAAGCTTGATTGTTGGCTGGATAATTTCCACTAAAAGATTGACCTCCTTGTAACAATTGTTGTTCCTGATAAAAATACATACCCAAAGGAGGTTGTTGTCCTGGGAAAGATTGTTTCCCTGCCATAGGGTACTCTCCTTGAAGAGGTTGTGGACCCTGAATAGAGTACTGCCCTTGAGGTTGATATCGTCCTTGAGGTATGTACTACCCTTGAGGTATGTATTGTCCTTGAGGTGTGTACTCTCCTTGAGGTATGTACTGCCTTGAGGTATATACTGTCCTTAAGGTTGTCCCCCAGGTGGTAAATTACTACCTTGAGGATGTCCCCCAAGTGTTAAATTACAACTTTGAGGGTCAAGGTTAGGAATATTTCCACACATAGACTTGTTCCGCGTTCAAATTTTCAGTATGAGATTCATTTAGACCAGGTGATTTTACAATTTTTTTGGGAGAAGGAGATGCTCCTGAGAATGTACCAAAAAGCGACTAGTATCCTGAAGGAAAAAATGGAACACCATACAAATAAGTTTCTAGAGATGCAGAAAACATGGATGACTCATTATACATGTTTAATGAAGGTCTGTAATTACCTCTTGGTATAACATAAAAAGGAATGTGGGGTGGTGAATAGTTGAGACCCGTATTATGCAAAAAATTGGTTAACTGAGAATACCAAGGATCTTGTTTAAAGGGGCTATAATAGTAAATCGATTCACTTGGCCTTAGATCTAAATATTCTTGATGTGAAGTGTTACACAGTAATTTTTCACCGTCCCTACAATCCCCCGCCCCGCACATTGGAGGGCCTTTTCTGTGACTTGTGAGCAGTGACATGAACTGAAACCACTTTCATGGCATCCCTCTTGACAAGGAAAATCATTCCTCTGAAGACATTTTCCTATGAAAAACCATAAAAACTCACCTTTTGGCCTTGGTGTGACCAACCAATTCAGCCCTCGCGCCAATGGGGGGAATCCACCAAAGAGGGCGCGCCAACTGGCGCTTTGTCCCAGTGTATTACTCATGCCAAGCTTAATAAGGATTGTTTTAAAAAAATAAATGGTAGAAGTTTGATTCCAAACAACTCCTGAACGAGTCTCTAAAATGAGTTGGGAGGTTTGGCTCTGGATCTCCATGTAGGGGAAGTGGTTTTCCACCTATCATGGAAGCTTCCTTGAGGATAGGACCAATCCCACCATTTTAGGGATCCCAACTCCCCTGCCACCATCTATATAAGCTTGCCATTTTCCCTTAGTAAGCTAGTACTAAGAGCTAAATCTGTAGCAAGAAGACTATCGCCATACAGCCTCTGAGAGCCAAGCTAAAGAGAGAGAGCTTTGTCCCATTCCCAATGTGCTTCCTTGAGACGTGCTCCGTTGTCGACCCCGCCAAAGGAATATCCGACGTCAGAGCTTAAGGTTGTATCGTTCCTTTGTTTTATTAATGATAAGAGACTTTGATTATGGTTTCATTCGTGTATCTTTATCTTTGATGCAATGAATTACATCTTCTCTGATTGATGTATAGTTACAAGATTTAGATTCTATGTTGTGTATCGTTGTGTTTCTTTGCATGTGTGCAGGTGTTCGGACGTGCTAATCGGAAGGATTGTGATCTTCTGAAGTGGAGGATGGGAAGCGTCATCCTTCTTTAAATGACCATCATGTAGGACCTGAGGTAGGAAACTCGTCATTTCTTGTCATTTTGTAACTAGAGACCTGCGTCTTAACGTGACTTGATTGTTACTAGACCTGATCTGGGCTAGTAGGGATCGCCTCTGTCCGTAGAGGGGATTTACCTCTCCAAAAAACTGGTGACTCCACTGGGGAGACATTTATTGGAGTTTTTCTTGTCTCTCTCGATTGCTTTTTGCTTTTGTCTGCTTGATCAACTCTTCTGGTTTGCCTCCTTCTAGTGTAAAGCCTCTGTTCAACCTCCACCATACCTGATCTGCTCCCTGTTTTCTCTTTTTTATTTTTTTCATTAGTAAACTCGACTGGCATGCTTTTTTACCTGGAAGTCATGCCAACTGGCACTTGTTGCTGGTTAGGCCCCCACGCTAATCCTGCTTTGACGCTAGATGCAGCCAGATAGTCGCGCCAATCTTGCGTGGTGCTAGGGTTTTCTTGTTTATGAGCCTTATGAGCTTGATTTATGGTTTTGGTGTCTTTTTTCCAATTGCCTGAGTGCTCTGAAGTCTTGATTGACTGAGTTTAACCTCCATCCTCCAGTTTTTTGCCCTCTACTATCGGTTTTACATTCTAGCCCTAGGACATCTAGGTGCTATGGTGTGCTGAGCCTCTCGTGGGAGTTTTTGTTTTTCGTTTGATCAGTCAACTTCGTTTTTGCTTCCTTGCATTTGTGTGGTTGGTTTTTATTGTATCGTTGTGTGATTTGAGTTATTTCTCCTTTTCTCATTCAAGTTTCACTTTTGTCTCTTTTCGAGCCCAGATCACACAGTTTGTGTGAGTTTTTGTTGTGATTCCTCTTTGATTTGAAGGATTTCTCCATCAGTTTGAGGTCTGATTTTGTATTGAGTGAACTTTCTTGTCTTTACTCTTTTGCTATCATTTCTCAAATTGTTTTCTTTATTAGTTTTCATTTCGTTTAGTGCATCTTGCTCTTAAATATTGAAAATACAAAAAAAGTCTTTTGTTTTTGATTAGTTAGTGTAAATTGAAAACCTTTCTGCGTTATTAGTGTTATATAACTCTAAAGGAAAATATTTTGGTTTCATTAGCGCACATTAGAGACACTAGTGGTTGTTTTGTGATCATTTTGTTATTGTTTGAAAAGCTCTCAACCTTCCCATAGTTAGCTATTCATCGAACAAAGTGATTTGTAGTGGCATGCAGTGTGCATTTAGAGGATTTTTGAGACATAACATTCGATAGGGCCTAAAATTGAAACATAATTGAAGATCAAATCAAAAATTTATTCAATTTACCTTAAGGCAGCATTGAAACATTAACGAAATATCTAGAGGTCTAGGCTAGTGACGTGTTAGTGACGTGTTCCGGTGTCATTAAACCTAGTAGTTATCGTTCGCTTCTTGGCTGTAGACAACACTAGTACAGACTTGTGCTCCCCATACCGTCGCGTATATAAAGGGAGACCCCACTATGTTGCTATTCTTTATCCGTAGGAAGCCGAGTCTGCTGCCTTATACCCGTGATACACTGGACACAGCATTCGGGGATATTTCTTGCACATATGTCAAGTCGTTGGTTGATTTCTCTTTCATTTTTGAACCAAGGTGTATACTGAAACTCACAGATATCTGGTACACCCTCTTGCATAGAGTTCCAGAGTAGTCATTTTGATCTTTTCTAACTCATTAAATTTGAAAGGATCATCAAGCGCTTGCCATTTCACGCTTGTTTCCAAATTGAAAGAGATAGAGTCACCTTTTATCCATTTCTCGACTCTTAAAACATGAAATGGTAAATTTTAAAGTTTCAATGTGGTAAAATCAATCACCCACGATCACACTCCCTTTTAGAGATTGTTTGTTGGCTATTCGATTGTTTGCCTTGGTTTTTCCCCATGTGTTTTGTTTTGATCTTTTCCTCTTTTCATTACTGTCACAGTGGCGGAACCCTTAGTTTCATCTACTGGTATTCCTTACACAGACGATTCGTCAGAGGTCTCTCAGTCCTCTGCTGAACCTCAGCAGCCTATTGTCTCCGAGTTTCCCGACGGGGGACAAGTTCTATCTGAGCTTTGCTTTGGTGGATCAGCTGAGTTCAATTGGCCCTTATCCAATACTTGGTTTGGATTTGGAGTAGGGTAATATTTCCCTCCTCTTACATCGGGATCGCCTTTTTTAGCTGCTATTATACCTCCTAGTCCTAGCCGTCTATTAGAAGATCTAGTGGCAGGGTCAGATATAGACTCACCTAGTCCTTATCCTAGTGAGGAAATTCCTACATCTGGTGAATATTACCAGCTGTTCCCTGAAAGCAACCCCGAATCTTCTATCATGTCTTCACCTGGTCCTTCGCTTCCAGTAGGGTATAGATCCTTAAGTCAGATTGTGGCCGCTGTCGCCTCTATGGGAGTATTAACTCCGTTCACAAGGCCAGTTATTCCTTCGTTAGGGATGTCTCCAAGGACACCCCTCACGTCATCTCCTCAGGTCACATCGGTACCTATTAGGCCTACCGTCTGCATAGCCGCATCTACACCCGTTGTTACTACTCAATCCATCAGGACCGCGTCACTTCCCAAAGAAGTTTACATAGCATCTGCTATTCTGGCGAATATCTCTCTTGAGGAGTATCAGTTGTACAGACATCGAAATCCGAGGTTGGTCAGTCCTCCTAAGATCCCAACCATCCTTATTTTTCCCATTATGGACCAAAAGGTACCCCTGTTTATGTTTTTCCATATCAGTATGATGAGCAGGGAAACCCTCTACGTTTTCCGGCTCCAGAGGCTTATCAGTATGTCCAAGGTTTTCTGTCTCCCTAGGCTGGGAAATCTACTAACCAGCAAGGACAACCCTTTCAGGGCCAACCTTCGAGCCAGCCTGGTTATCTATATGACCCGCAGGGCCAGCCTTCTGGCCAGCAGGGGTTGTAATACGGTCCGCAAGGGCAATCCTACAACCCTCAAGGTAAACCTATACAGCCTCACCCTGTGGTCCAACCAGGGCAACCTCAAGGACCCACAGGTCAACCGGGGTATCAATTAGGACCGTTCTATGGTCCTGGGGGGCAAATCCAACCCTCTCAACCTATGGTGCAACCTCTGCAACCTCAATTTCCTATTGGTCTGAATTTTGCACAACCAGGGCCATCTTATGGTCATGTCATAGGCCAACCTGGTTATCAGGCACAACCTGGCCCTATCCCACCACCAGGCCAATCAGCTCACTCGGGGCAACCTGGTGTCCCTCTTTAGCCAGGTCAACCTATTCAACCAAGGCAACCTGGTGTCCCTCTCCAGCCAGGACAACCTGTTCAACCAGGACAACCTGTTCACCTAGGTCAACCTGTTCAACCAGGGCAGCCCACTCAGCCAGGTCAACCTGTTCAACCAGGCCAACCTGCACATCCAGTCAACCCTACCCAACAGCCGATTTACTCTATGCCGCAACCAAGTCCACCTGTGCACCCAACTTATCAGGCTCAGCAGGGCCCCACTTACCAACAACCTACTCAACCCCAAGGCGGTTATTACCTCCAAGGTCAATCTCGACCGGTTTACAACCTGCCCCAAGGTTCTGGTTATTACCTTCAACAACCAGGCTATACCTATACTCAATAGTCAAATCCATATACTGCTCAAACGGGGCCGACATATAATCAAGGTCCATACCCCGGTTATCAACCCCTGTACACTGGTTATCAGCAACCGTATCAACCTAACTATATGGCTTACACCCCCTATGGTCATAATCCTCCAAGACAGAACCAATGGGGGCAAATTTATGCTCAACCAGGGTGGAGTACAAGTACAGGTCCTTATCGAGGGCCTGGCATGCCTTTCAATCCTCAGTTGCATTTCCTTGCTACGTTGGAATTGTCGGATGTATCTAAATTGACCAATGATCCGATTCTTCACAATCCTTATTGGCCTCTGGTTCCAACCAAGGTGCTTGGTGACTGTCCTAAATTTGAGGGTAGAGCTGGAGAGGACCCCCAAGCTCATTTCATAAACTACCATCTGTGGTGTTCTTCAAAATCTTGGGTCGACGATGCAATTCGTCTACGTCTTTTTCAGTGCACGCTTACCGGTGCTGCTACTAAGTGGTATATAGAATTACCCTGCGGTATATTTCAAGACTTCAATATGTTATCTATGGATTTTCTGACACACTTCCAGTTACCGGTTCATTACAAGGCCGGGATGCATCTCCTAACTTCTCTCAAGCAGGATAAAGCCACCTACATATCTGATCATATTCATGAGTGGCGACGTCGTCGTAGAATCATTAAGTTTGATATACTTGATCAGTTTCTAACTCATTGGTTCACTACCTCATTCGTTAACAAAATCGCTCAAGATATTGCTATGGGGGCTTGTGTGATAGAAGAAAAAGCCATCACTCGTGCCCAGTACCTTGATCTGGTGTACTCTCAGTCTGGCACGTTGTATGATATCTTGACTGATGCTCCATGTCCAGGGACCTCTAAAGCACTAGCTACCCCATCGGTAGATGGTGTTATTGGTTCCGTTTCTAAGACTTCTCGGAAGTCCTCTAATGGGATGCAGAAGTCAAATTCTTCCAATAATTATGCTCTTCCCGCCCCTCCAGATTCTGGTAAGACTGCGAAGGAAAATTCCATTTAGGCCAATCCTGCAAAAATACCTCCAAAGGAAAGAAGAACGGCAAAGGAAAATCCAAACCTGATGCCCCAAAACCAGAGTCTTCTAAACCTTGTGCTGACGATGGTTCCCAACACAAACTGAAGTACCCCTACCTTATCTGTGAAGGAGATCATTATAACAAATATTTTCCCCAACGAGCTGAAGTTAGTCAACTTCTGAAAGGCTCCAAAGGGACTTTGACAGTTCTCAAAGAACCATTTCCATCTCAGCAGACCCAAATGGTTGAGCAGCCTTCACCATCTGCACCATTTGGGTCCCAAATTTTTATGATGAATGGTGCTGCACTTGTTTCAATTGCTACGCATTTGAAGGATTACACTAGATCACGCCATGCATCTGGGAAGGAAGTCGTTGATGGCCCACTTCGCCCACCTGTCTTTGGTCCTTTAGAAATTGAGAAGCCTAGCGCTGAACCTGTTGTGAGGCCACCTTCTAAGGGTGTTCTATGAAAATATTCCTATAATCCAAACGCCTGTGCCGCTCAGCACTACAACATTGTTGAGGATTTGGCACAGGAACCTTACGCAATTTCTGCGTTGGAAGTGCTTCAAAGTTTCCCATCGCAACGGAAAGCTCTGTTGTCCGCAATCGGTGGAATTGATCCTGCTGATTCTAGTCTTCTCACCTTAGACCTAGAAAAATTTTTCCCTTGACTTCCGCATCAAATTGCTCTCATTATACAAGTCGGGATCAACGGCCTTAACATTCACAGAGCCATTCTGGACGAAGGTGCTTCCACCTGTGTTATTTCATTTTCCTGCTGGAAAGCCATTGGCTCTCCAGCTCTCACTTCGTCTCCCAATGCCCTGGAGGCATTTGATGGTCGGGAATCAAAACCCCTAGGTGTTCTCGAGAGTTTACCGATCACGTTACAGGGTAAGACAATCAACATGGAAGTAGAAGTGGTTGATGCCAAGCTCAACTACAATCTCCTTTTTGGTCGCAACTGGACTCACGCTATGCTATGCGTTCCGTCCACCCTCTTCCGGCTTCTGAAGTTTCCTCATGAGGGAAAGATCATCACTGTCGATAAGTTGTCTTTCTTCACCTCATCCTCCGAGAACAACGTACCTTATGTGGATCAGATCCTCAATCCCCCCAACAGCATAGGACCCGTTCTTTTCAAGGACCCTTTCTTTTCAAGGACCCTGTCCTCATGGGTATTTTTCCCGCACCACCACCGCACACCATTCAAGTTAACATGATCTATAGGTCAGATGACCCTTGGATCATCCCTTCGCCTGAACAGGTGGCCTCTTTTAGAGATTCGATGCCTTTGACTCCAGTTGAGATCAATTACTGTGAGTTTTTCACTGCATCCGATCCTCCTCCCTCTGATCATGCTCCTTTCAGCATGGATTTAGATTTATATTCTCAATCCCCTTGGCTAGGCAACACAGATTCGCTTGATCCTTTAAGAGAGGTCTTCCCTTTTGATGAAGCTATCGTTGAAATAATGTCTCTTGAAGATCTGCCGTGGAGCGATGGACATCATCATTCCTCGTTCATGCTCGGCCTGGGGGAAATGTATGATTGTCTAAAGTGCTTCTCATCTCAGATTCCCACCCCGCCTTTTTAAACACCGATACTAACTCATGAGGTTCTTTCGGAGGGAAATCTGAGCAATATCACTCAAACCATGCCTACTGAAATCTCTGTCAAACTGAGGGTATTCTAGAACATTCACGTGGGAGTTACTTGTTCTCCTGAAGAGATTCAAGTATACACGAGCCTTTTTCATGAATTCAGAGATGTTTTCACTTGGTCCTATGAAGAGATGCCTGGGATTGATCCCAATACAGTCATGCATGAGATTCCTACCTATCCAGGTGCGAAGCCCGTGCGTCAGTGTCTACACCCAGTCCATCCCCGAAAAGCCGCAGCTATAAAGGCAGAAGTTGAAAAAATTCTTAACGCGGGCTTCATATATCCTATTCCCCTCACAGAATGGGTTTCTAATATTGTCCCTGTAGATGAGAGACAGGGCACTATCCGGGTCTGTGTTGACTACCGAGACATTAATCGGGCCTTTCCTAATGATAATTATCCCACTCATTTTATAGATTAGATCATCGATGACTACGCAAGGAGTGAGATCTTTTCCCTCATGGATGGCTTCTCGGGTTACAATCAAATTAATATTTTACCCGCTGATCAACATAAGACTGCCTTTATCTATCTGTGGGGTACTTTCACTTGAAAAAAGCTCCTGTTTGGCTTGAAAAATGCTGGGGCCACCTTCCATCGTTCTATGTCCTATGCTTTCCACAACATACATCATATTGTTCAGCCATATCTGGATTATTTTCTGGCCCATTCAGCTCGGCGTGAGGACCATCCTAAACACCTCCGCCAGATTTTCCTCCATTGCAGATGTTACAATATTAGGCTCAATCCTCACAAGTGCATCTTCTGCATAGATTCTAGTCATATTTTGGGATTTATCGTCTCCAAAGACGGAATTCACCTTGACCCCCTCAAGATCGAGGCCATTGTTAACCTCCCATCCCCATCCTCGTTACATCAACTGCAGAGTCTACAGAACAAAGCCAACTTCTTACGATGCTTTATTCCGAACTACGCGGAAGTGGCCAAGGCGTTTACGCGACTTTTGAAATAGGACGTTCCCTTCCATTGGGACGATATTTCCCATCAATCCTTCGATAAACTTAAAAAATTTCTCATCAACGATCCATTAATATGTCCTTCCAACTATCATCGCGATTTTACCCTTTATTTGGCCACTGCGTTTAGCACGATAGCTATGGTTCTAGTACAGGATGATGACGATGTAAATGAACATGTAGTTTACTATCTATCTCAGAATCTTCTCGACACTGAAACACGCTATGCCCATGTCAAGAAATTGGCACTTGCCACTGTCCAAGATGTTCAACGATTCCGCTATTACATCCTGTTGCATACGATAACCGTGATTTCTGATTGCAACCCCATGACCTACATCTTGTCTCGAAAATTTTTGGGGGGCAAGTAATCCAAATGGATTGTAATCCTTCAGGAGTTATATTTGGAGTTCACCACTACCAAATCAACGAAATAATTGGTTTTTTCTGATCTTTTTTTCTCTCTCCCGACAAACTCCGTTCCATCACAATCCGAGGATCATATTCCGGATGAAACACTCTTTCTTATCAGCACTCATGATCCATGGTACGGTGACATTATCGTGTATCTTCAAACATCCACATTCCGGTCTGAGTTGACAAAAGATGCTCGACATCGTGTTCGGCATCAATCTCAACCATACCGCATTGTCAGAGATACCTTGTATCGAGTCGGAGTTGATTCTGTGCTCCGTCGGTGCTTGACCCTGGAAGAAGCTGAGAGAGTCCTGAATGACTGTCACAGTGGTGCCTATGGTGGTCACATGTCTGGATATGCTACTTCCCATAATATTCTGTGTGCGGGTTAATTCTGGCCGTCTATATTCAAGGACTGTATTTTTGCAGTTCGAAAATATCACGCATGCCAGGTTTTTCAATGCAAGATGCCTGTGCCACCCCTACCTTTGCATCTTGTCATTACCATAGGCCCTTTTTCTAAATGGGGAATATATTTTATGACATGTAACCCTCACTCGTCCGGGGGGCATGCTTATATAATCATTGCCATGGACTACTTCACTAAGTGGGCTGAGGCGATGCCTACATTAGCTGCCGACGGTAAGACAACCTCTAAATTCATTTTCAACCATGTAATTACGTGTTTCGGAGTTCCTCAAGCCATTTTCACTGATCATGGCACTCATTTTCGGGATTACATGATGGCAGAGTTGACATCAAAGTTGGGCTTACGCCATGATAGCTCAACGCCATACTATCCCCAGGTGAATGGCCAGGTTGAGGCCATGAATAAGGTATTGGTCATGATGCTTCAATGAACGATTGGTATCCACAAATCCAAATGGCATCTCCAATTGTTCTCACCTTTCTGGGCTTATCGAATGTCAGTAAAGAGCGCGACTGGATTCACACCTTTCCAGTTGGTGTATGGTCTGGAAATGACTCTCTCGATTGAATGTGAAATTCCTTCTCTGAAATTGGCTGTGGAATTATTGCCCAACACTTCTCCAGAGGAAGAACGTCTCTTGTATCTGGAAAGACAGGATGAAACCCGCCGCTTGGCTGCCTTGGTTATTGAGGCACAGAAAAGGTGGGTTAAAGCCCATTTTGATCAATCGGTTTCTCCACGTTCTTTCATTGAAGGGGACCTCGTCCTCCTATATGACCAAGCACATGATAAACTTGGAGTAGGAAAATTACATCCCATGTGGCATGGACCCTATATCGTCAAACGAGTATTAAAAAATGGGGCCTATGAGCTAATCTATTATGAAGGTATTCCTCTGGCGCAGCCTAGAAATGGGTTGTACCTCAAAAAGTACTACGCTTGAATTATTATTGTGTGGTGTGTGTACACAAGTGAGTGTGTTCATTTTTGTGCATGTATGGTGTGGTGTGTTTTGTAAGTGTCTTTTTGCTGATTGGGTCTTCTTGATTGTGCATATGTCTATTACTCCTTTCGTCGGTTTTGCGGATGGTGCCTCCCACAGTACCAGGAATCTTTCCTCGACAGCCTGGGTAATCTATAATCCTGCTGGTGAGTTGGTCAATTTACAAGGTGTTTGTCTAGGGCCTACCACAAATAATGCCGGAGAGTATAGTGCAATTTTGGAATTATTGAACGAGGCTGTTAACCTCGGTATTCGTGCATTACTTGTATATCTAGACTCACAAATTTTAGTGTTACAACTCAATGGTCATTATTCAGTTAGAAACCCATCCATTTTATGACTGTATCCATTTATTCATTTACTGGAAAGAAATTTTGATTAAATTACATATCAACACATACCCAGACACATGAATGCGTTAATAGATGCAGCAGCCAATATGATTAATAATAGCCAGAGACAAAATGTCTCTCAAAAATGTGCAAATGAAAATCCCTAGATGACTAATCAGCATGATGCTCATGGTAGCATGTCACCGCCCGCACCAATTGCCTCAGTAAACGATGAAGGTGACTAGGCACCCCCACAGTGTGCCTCTGATAAGCCAATGGGATGTCTGCTAGCCGAGCATAATCTCGGATCCCTCGGGCGATTCCCTCCAAATTCTGGACTAGCTCACTCCCCTCGCCACCCTCAGCTTGAGGATCATGTGCGAGAGGGGTCCTCCGTGCGATGGGCGACATCCTGGTGGGCCTCTCTAAGCCAACGTCTGCATACACGTAGAATTTTTGTTAGAACATGCATGTATATCCAAAAAAATCATAAAATACACAAAATAAAAAAGAGTCTTACCCAGCTCCTCATCCCAGTCACCCCCCTCCGGGAGCGGAAGATGTGGGTCTCCCGTGAAGTCTGTATCGGCATAGGGCCAGTCCTTTATGACAATAAGTTATCGTCGGAGCCATGCAAAGAACTCAGGCCTCCATGACATTTTTTGGCCCCCTCCTGATCTGGGCATGAGTTCTGCCCATCGAGCCATCCGTGGCTCTCTCAATGGTGGATCGGTGACTATCGCCCCCTAGCCCTGGAAGATTGGTAACCACTCGAGGATGAATGATACCAAGATAGATCCATATCCAAACTACTTCAGTTTGGCCTTCTTACACTTCTTCAACTACCATTTTATGTTCATTGTTACGGAAGTGGCCCAATTGAATAGTGTCGGATTCATGCATTCTGATGCTAAGAGGAGTTGTGCTTTAGTAGCCTCATGCGATGCCTGCGACCTCGTAGCCCGTGTAATGGTATGGAGCACCACCCTAAGTGCTAGATCGGGAACTGTGTGGATGTCAACCTTCCCACTGCCTGATCCTGTTCGTGCCCCTGGGCACACTCTTTCCATCACCATTGCCATTTTCTCACCAGATGGCCTAGTACCTTTCAATATTGGAACTAGACCTCTGGAGGACAATCCAGTTATGAAATAAACATTGGATACTTTGAGTTCCAACACTTAGTCTCGAAGCCTGAACTTCTCTTCGTTCTCATCCCAAATACTGATCAAATACTGCAATAACTCAGGTTGTGCCCTCAAACATGGTGTTAAGAAGAACTTTTTTAGACTGCAGTTTCGGAGAGCGCTCATGCATGCTTCATTCTCCATGGCCATTTCATCTTCTTCACTATGCTCCCTTTCTTTCCACTCAATCACCATTGTGGTTGTGTACCTACACCAAAATTTTCATAAACACCTCATTAGATCTCTTGAGCAATCAGAAATCCAGCTGATTGGTTCAATTTTTGTAAATCTTGAGCGAAATTTTAGGTTGCGCCATTGGCGCGACCCCTTTGCAAAAGGAAGCCAATTGGCGTGGGTCCATGCCCGATACCCTCGCCAAGTGGCCAAACCTTAAAATTGCAAAGGTCCCCTTAGGGATCCAAAAACATAAATGAATTCTATAAAAAATGAATTAAAACAAAGCTAAGGAGAGCGGCTCTTTCCTGGAACGAACGAGAACTGAAATGACATACTGGATCGACTACAATCGTCGCTGCAAGTTTGGACAAGAAAAACTCACTAATGCTCTCACAAGAGGTAAAAAGTAAAAGTGAATATGTTTTTACTATTTTTGGCATATTTATAACTTTTCAAAGTCAAATTAGGTTTTGAAGGTCATTTTTCCAATATTTTATTATATTTTGTCGAAAAATGGGTTTTACGCTCACTTTCATGTGTAGCAACAGGTTTTCACGCAGCTTGGATGATGATACGAGTTGTATTTTATACTTTTTTGGACTCAGTAAAAATACGAAAAAGTCATTTCTGGACTCATCTTTCAGCTCTTTTCTGACTCTCTAAACATGAAAAGATTTCCAAGTCGCTTGTCGTTTTGATCTCGTTAAATTGGCTGCGAAACAACATCTATCCAGTATACGTTTACCCCTTTTTCGGTCTGGGATATATTATTTACAAAAAAGGAATACCCTAGCCTATCACGACTAGGAGGCTTTCTCAAACACAGTTTTCAACCTTTTCGGATCTTAGGAACTATTTATGAAAATGGACTGTTCGAGTTTACTTTTTAGCTGTCTTTTTAAACTCTCTAAACATGAAAAGACACTGATTTCTTCCTTTGTCAGACTCGTTAAAACTTGATGACATCGGATTCTGTCATAATGACGATACTCGAGTTCCTCCTTCCTAGGGTTCGTTAAATGTACTAGGTTGTATTTGTCCGAAGGAAGAACTTATATCACAAACATATTCTATCCCCTTCAATATTGTTCTAAAAAATAATTGGGGTACTTTCCAGAAATGGTGGGGAAAAATGAAACCAGTATCATCGTCGTGTCGGAAGTATGTCGCTCTTGAACATGGCACTTGTCTACATTCGTGTCGGGTTGGAGACATCTCATCGCATTTTCTTCTTGCCTCCATGGGTTTGGGTTATCTTTTTGACCTCTCATCTGCTATTTGCCTCCTCATCATGACTTTAGATCTTTTGATGTCAAATACTGCCAAATCCAGAGCCCTACCCTCGATATGTTCAAGAGAAGTTGACCTCTGCAGTTCCAACCCTCCTCTGATTCTTTACTAATCCTGATTCACATACATTATGTTCCTCTGTCTCGTGTTGATGATGTGGGAAGCACTATGGCCCACCTTCGATCAAGGTCACTTCCTGCTGACTTCAGCTCATTATCCAGGAAGCTGATCTAGAGACTCCCTTCTGGTACCTTGGAGCTTGCATGCCTCAATGGCAGGTTATTCGCATTCGACGCAAGGTTTTCCTCATTGGCATGTTCACCTTCAGCTCACTTATTCACATGCTAGGACTTGTACTCTGTTTAGGTCGAGATGGAGTGCAAGACCCTGGATTTTGTCTGATGGAATCCAGGTTGCGATTTTTTGGATTATCATTGGTTACACGACTCATTGATTGGATGGCTGCGACCATACCTGAGTCTGCTTATTGATCCTTTCTGGATGGTTGCGTCCATACCTTGGATCTTGATTATTGTATACTCTATTATGGATGGCTGCGCCCATACCACATATCATGTGTTTGAGATATCAGTTGTGCTTGTCTACGTAGGTTTTCCGACGGCAGTGTTTTCAGTTGGGCACGTTCTCAGAAAGCATTTCACCCCTCTCTCTCTCTCAGGCTTCATGCTTTAGGGGGCATTTATTACACAGTAATTTGTCACCGTCCCTGCAATCCCCCATCCCACAAATTAGAGGGATTTTTTCGTGACTTGTGAGCAGTGAAATGACCTGAAACCACTTTCATGGCATCCCCCTTGACAAGGAAAATCATTCCTCTGAAGACAGTTTCCTGTGAAAAACCCTAGAAACTCACCTTTTTTCCTTGGCGCGACTAGCCAGTTCAGCCCTCGCGCAAATGGGGGAAATCCACCAAAGAGGGCGTGCCAACTGGTGCTCTGTCCTAGTGTATTACTCGCGCCAAGCTCAATAAGGATTTAAAAAAAAAAAAAAATGGCAGAAGTTTGATTCCAAACAACTCCTGAATGAGTCTCTAAAATGAGTTGGGAGGTTTGGCTCCAGATCTCCATGTAGGGGAAGTGGTTTTCCACCTATCATGGAAGCTTCCTTAAGGATAGGGCCAATCCCACCATTGTAGGGATCCCAACTCCCCTTCCACCATCAATATAAGCTTGCCATTTTCTTCTAGGAAGCTATTACTAAGAGCTGAATCTGTAGCAATGAGACTATCGTCAGACAACCTCTGAGAGCCAAGCCAAAGAGAGAGAGCTTTGTCCCATTCCTGACGACCTTCATTGAGACGTGCTCCGCATTCAACCCCGCCAAAGGAAGATCTGAAGTCAGAGCTTAAGGTTGTATCATTCCTTTGTTTTATTAATGATAAACAACTTTGATTATGGTTTCATTCGTGTATATTTATCTTTGATGTAATGAATTACATCTTCTATTACTGATGTATAGTTACAAGATTTAGATTTTATGCTGTGTATCTTCATGTTTCTCCACATGTGTGCAAGTGTTCGGACTTGCTAAGCAGAAGGATTGTGATCTGCCGAAGCATAGGACGGGAAGCATCATCCTTCTTTCAAAAACGATCACGTAGGACCTAAGGTAGGAAACTCGTCATTTCTTGTCATTTTGTAACTAGAGACCTGCATCTTAGCATGACTTGATTGTTGCTAGACCCAATCTGGACTAGTAGGGATCGCCTCTATCTGTAGAGGGGATTTACCTCTCCAACATTAAGGAAGTATAACTTCTTATTATGTGCCAATAATCTCTTCAATGCTAATGAGGCCAGGAGGAAGGTTCTTAGTGATGGGAAACTTCACTCGAGGTGAATGAGGATGACCAGGGATTGGGGTTATGAACTCTAAATCAGGCTCAGATGTAGCAGGTTCAGTTTCCGATTTAGAAATTTCAGGCTCAGTAGCGGATAATTCACTAGTTGTGGAAGCAAGTTCAACTAGTTCAGAAATTGTTATTTTTCTTTGAGAACTTTCTATTTTTTGAGGTTGATCTACTTCGTAATCAAGATTTATTATAACTAATGTTTCCTCTTTTTCAGTTGATCTGGTCCCTGATGGTTGGCCTTTTTCAGATTTAAGCTTTTCTAACTGACTTGGTTTGTACTCAAGGGGTTTCCCCTGCATTCTACGGGATTGTCTCAGTAATTCAGCCACAATTAAAATTTTAACACATTATATCAAAGAAAATTTCAACAAAATAGACCAAAATTTTCTAAGGAAACAATCAAAACGATCACATGCCTACAAAATCTAAGAGAGCAATCCACACACAAACTGTATTTTTCCACACTAAAAACACTAGTTGGTGATGAAATCCAACGTTGTAGGATTCTAATGTAGAAAACTTGGCATTTGGAATAGTTACCCCGGCAAGCTACTTAATGAAACAGTCCGGTGCAAGTCTTTCCACTTATTCCATCTTGAAGTGAAAATTACCCTCCGGAAAGTCCAAGTGAGTCTAACCGACGTCTGTTCTAGGTATAGTGGGACCTTCCCTCCACCATCACCTTGGGAAAAATCCTAAAGATTATGGTCACTAAGGTCACCAACGGGAACAAATGTACCTAGGGGAACAGTCTACAATCCGATATACACGTAAGGGCCGAGTAACAAGCCCAATCCCCTTGAAGGCTCCTTGATATGGTAAATCCAAGGTTTGCCAACAAGTGACTTCAGGCTCCTCGACAATGGTCTATCTGAGGTTTACCGTTTGTATTACGTGCACATATGTTATCTTTCCCAATGATATAGGTACGATTACCTCACTAGTTCTGACATGATATCGTGCTTGATTATTTTAAGAAGAGCTTCCTAGAGCACAAATTCTACAATTAGATTTTCCTACTGCAAGATTGCTACTTTTTTGTTTAAAATATCTTGGAATATTAATTACAACCTGTTCCAAAACACTATCCTAAGCTATGTTGGTGGAATGAGCCCTAGAAAATGTTAAATATCTAGATTTATTTTATTAAAGTGTTGTTTTTAATTTGGCTATTTCTTAAGACAAAAGGTATGGAGTTGAAACTTCAATGATGTTTGTGACCCGACTCAAAAATACGCTAAATGCATATAAATGAGAAGTGCAACTCTTTTCTTTTCAATGAATCTTAAGGGAAAGATTGAGAGATTTAACAATTTCCAGAGCACCAATTATTTCATTCATAAACAAAATATTTGAAAAGAAGACAGTTTCCTAAAGAACTCAATTTTCAAAAATGATCAATTGCTCTTTTGAAATGAAATTCCTTTAATGATAAGATCAGAAACTACAAATCAATAAACAAACCATTTCCAAAAGAAAACAATATATAAAAACTCAAAAGATATAAAATTTGAAATCAAAGAAAAATCAAATTTTGAAGTCTATCTATAAATTTTGAGGATGTTTTCTCCTCGTATGTGATCAAACCAAGAAAAAAATTTACTTATCTCAGCAGAAATGAAAACATCCAAAAATGATTTGGTGTGATATCAGGCTCTAGTAAGCTAAAAGCTCTTCCAAATTTGCAAAATGAAAAAGGGATCAATTTTCATAAAATTAAGGTTTGCAATGATCTTAATGGCTCAGAAAGACAAAATCATCATACCAGTAAGCTAAGGTAAATGAAGGTATCTTGTATGGAGCAGCAAGGTAAACTTCACTTATAAGATGCAAATAGGATGATAAATCACACAAACACAAAATTTGTTGAAAATAAATTCACACATAAGATTTGGCAGCTAGGATAGACTAGGGAAAACAAAAAGAATCAGGTGATCTAGCTCCTAAAAAGAGAATTTTTATTTTTTCAAATATTTTCTAGAGGTACGCAGTTTGTAATGAAGAATGGAGCGGTATCGCACTATTTTAAACTAAAAAATGCAGAGGCTGTTGCACTGTTTTCTACTGAAAACTACGGAGGCAAGGAAAAACATAGAAAAAATAAATATTCAGCTTTGATTTTCATGGATTCTTAAAAGATATCTACCCAACCCAATCTCAGATAAGTCAAAATCAGAAAACTCTAAAATTTAAACTGAAAATAAAAAGAGAAAACTAAGTTCTATTCCCCAGTGGAGTTTCCATTTTGTTATGTGGATTAATCCCTCTTACGGACAGGAGCGATCTCCCTAGTATTCAACGAATAGCTAGAAACAAACATCCATTTGGAAATCGTTTTCTCTATAATAATTGCAATTCAGAATTATTATAAGCAAAGAGAGAGGACATGATCCTACCTTGAAATCCAATGTTCGATGCAGTCTTTTATCTAGTCACTCCAAAGAGGCTTCTCCAATAAGTATAACCTGCAATCAAAGACAAGCCAAAAGAACCAAAGCATCTGCAGCATATAATAATCAAGAAAATCTAATCCAAATTAGTGATCAATGAGTCTAATTATTGATGTTATTCAATAAAAATTAGAACAACTCAATGAGATCCATATGTATTGTCTTGAATGAAAAGAGTAATCTTACAACCTGATGCCTTGTTGTCATACAGATTTCTCCTGTGGTCCTGAAAAATCGTTCCTCCTTTAGTTTGACAAGCCTTCCTCTCAAAATACCATCATGGAGTTATGGACATAAGGGTGTGATCATTCTCATGCCAACAAAAACTAGTGTAGAGAGTATGCACTCTTGGGAATTTCTTCAGCAACTCAATGTATGTCTTTAAGCTACCTTTGAGACTAAAACATGAGCTTAATTTATAGGGAAATGCAGGTAGTTCAAGTTCCACGATGAGGGGGATGGATTCCTCTTATGAAGGGATTTGAGCTCCATGGACGAAGGGATAAGCTCTTGAGTGGAGGGATAAAACTAGAACTGATCACGCCTCTAGAAGCTTCTAGTTGGAAGAATCATTAGGGAAATTTTGAGGTCTAAAATGGGCCTCCTAAGGAAAATATAAAATAATAGTGAAAATAATAAAATAATATTTGATTACATCATCAAATATTGGAGGGAAAAAAGGAAAAACTACTTTTTCAACTTGTATTTTCAACTGATCTCCCAAAGTATTTACCCAAATTTCAAGCGGGAGTACTCATTGAATGCAAAATTCAATTCCTCATCCAAGGAGTACCCATGTTGCATCCTTTCGATGGATCTTACTACATGAAAAATGAGAAATACATGAAAAACGTGATTGCAATCATGTTTTTTCATGTCGCAGGGTCCATAAAAAGTATGAAACAAGGGTATTTGTTTGATGATAATTAAAGTTTGCATCCAACGAGTACTCCCGCTCGAAATTTGAGTAAAAAATTTGGGAGATAAGTTGAAAATACGAGTTGAAAAAGTAGTTTTATTATTTTATTATTTTTTAATCTTTTTACCCTTTTACTTAAAAAATGGTGAATCTTCCCCCATGGTTGACATCATCATCTTGAATCCTATTGGTTCTTATAAAGTTTATTTTGGTTGTACATTTTTCTTAGGAGGCCTATTTTAGACCTCAAAATTTCCCTAATGATTCGACCAGCTAGGCTTCTAGAGTTTTCTTTTTCCTTTATTTGGCTTTTTACGGGGGTCTGCAGGTTTGAGTAGCAAAACGTGTGGCAGTTGTCATAGTTTATAGACCAAGTATCTGCGAACCCACAGGAAAAGGCTAGAAAAAGTATGGAGGTAGACTTTTAAGGGTATTAAAGAGATTTTATCCAATTCCAAGACTTAGTTTAGGAACATTAGGGTTTTTGACTTCTAAGGGAGCATAATATTGGTAGTGATAGACCTATATGGACATTCAAATGTCCTGGTGACAAAATAACATGTAACAGAAGCATGATGGCTAAGGTTGGGAGTGTAATATGATAGGAATACAGACAGTTTCTCAAGCAGAAAATGTGTTATAGACAGGGAACATAAATATAATTGGAATGAGAAGATGATAGAAGCTTGAAAATGTTGGGTTTCTCATGAGAAACCTGCAAATAAACAACATTGTAACTGCCAGTGTAAATTCTAATCACAAGCATACGAAAAAAACTCACTTTGGCTGTGCATAAAAAATAGCCCTAAAATCAAATATGGCTGCCAATTTCTTTAGATCTGCAATTATTTGACCAAGATAAATGCTACAGAAATCCAGATCTATGTAGTTAAGGATATTAAACAACAAATAATAAGAGTTGTACCATGCATCCAATGAATAAGACAAGAATATTTTTAAAGAATTTTTGTATTTATGACACCTAGGAAGGGAACATAGAAAGATGTTACTAGTCCCCCTCAATGGGATGGGTTTTTGTATGTCCTCAGCACTTCAGATCTAAGATCTCTCTCTCTTGATGGTGTAGAAAACCCAAACAAAAATGGAACGCAAAGGGAGTTCACAAGAAAAAATATAGAAAAATATGACAACAATGGAGGATCAAAGTCAGACCAAAAGTATAGATCTAGAGTGATCTTTAGGCAAAAAAAGGTAGTGAATGAATGGAAAAACCCTTCTATTTATAACAAAATATTGAGTTAGTCTAGATATTGAAGCATAGTTAAAATATTATTAACCAAATCTAGATACAACTTTTATAGAATATTTTATTATTTTTGTTGGAGGGAAAAAGAATTTGAATTTTTTCAAATCCCTTTATTTGTAAATAATAAATAAATAAATGATTTATTTATTACTTTAAGAGTGTGGTTGAGTAATAATTAAATAAATAGTGATTTATTCAATTATTTATAAATGATTTAGTCAAATTTAACAAGGAATATTATTTAAATAATGTTTAAATAATTATTCCTAGAAGATAATAAGATAAATAGTGATTTATCTAATTAATTTTCTTGTTTTGGGTTAAATATGACCAGGAATATTAATTAAACTGTTGTTTAATTAATTATACCTTGAGGAGAATCAAACAAATATGGATTTATTCAATATTTCCTCATGGGTTTTCCTATTTAGACCATAAAAAACTTAATAAATATGGATTACTAAGTTATTTTTCATAGTGAAAGAAATTTTACTTAGGGTAAAATTGGTCTTACATGGTGTACTTTGGTTCATCTAATAGTAACACGTTAGATGACCAAAAATTGGTGTAACGGATTTCCCCTCAATGTGCGAGCGTTAGGAGCTAATTGTATGACAGAAGTACGTTGTAGGAACTCAATCACTAGACACCGAAGGGGGAGTCAAAGAGAGAGAAATATAAGGTAGACTAAAGTGCAAGAGGACAAGACCTCGAGGAGGCCAGACTTACAGGTGCGACAAGTCTCTTTTATGAGTGAGTACCTGTTCTACAAGAGGCAGGGGAGGCAAACCTATGCTCGTCGAGATAACGAAGTACAAAGAATAATGCATCCAGTAAACAAGGGACTGAATTATATAGTACATGCTGGCATAAACATGGGCCAGATAAAAACATGATAATGGATCCCACATACATACTATGCCTAGGATAATAGCCAGGACTTATACAATAATATATGAGTACATGAGATATAAGTACAACCAAAGAGGCCTTGTAAAATAGGAGAGGGCTCTGGAAATCTGAATGATACATGCAAACTAAAAGGCGCTGCAAGCGCCTGAGGCTGGAACCATCAAATCTATGGATTTGCATCAAGGATGTAATAGAGAGATCATCCGAGTATGTGGGGGTCTACCTAAAGAGACACCCCCTTATGAGGTCTGAAACATCTCACACACACCTGCGAATCATTGGTACAATTTGTTGCATCACTAAACCATCAATTATACGGATCTCGATCATGACATAAGGAGCTAGAGCTAAGAAAAAGTCAAGTCAAAGGGCAATAAAGAGTCCATTTTCCTAATCTGAGGCATCGAACAAGAGTGGAAGCTGGAACCAAGGTATACCGCCCTCTAGACCTGTCTTTTGGAATGAATAAGCTGATGTCGACAAAAGGAGGTTTTCCATAGGTGAGGCTATAAGGGATCCTCAACTAAGGAACGAGGGAAAATAGTAGAGAAAATAATAGACTGACACTAGGGATAATGGTGGAATGGGGGTACTGAGTAGCGGTCTAATGAATTCCCTTGTTAGAGCATAAAGGGAATGGATGACCTGGCACATTAGGGGAATTTTAAGGTCTAAAATGGGCCTCCTAAGAAAAATGTACAACAAAAATAAAATTTATAAGAACCAATAGGATTCAAGATAATGATTTAAACCATGGGGGATGATTCACCAATTTTTAAGTAAAAGGGAAAAAATATTAAAAAATAATAAAGTAATAAAACTGCTTTTTCAACTCATATTTTCAACTTATCTCCTAAAGTTTTTACTCAAATTTCGAGCGGGAGTACTCGTTGTAATCTCGTTTTTCATGTATTTCTCATTTTTTTTGTAGCAAGACCCATCGAAAGTATGAAACATGGGTACTCCTTGGATGAGGAATTAAATTTTTCATCCAACGAGTACTCCTGCTCGAAATTTGAGTAAAAACTTTAGGAGATAAGTTGAAAATATGAGTTGAAAAAGTAGTTTTTACTTTTTTCCCTCTAAAATTTGATGATGTAATCAAATATTATTTTATTATTTCCACTATTATTTTATAATTTCTTTAGGAGGCCCATTTTAGACCTCAATATTCCCCTAATGGCTACTGACTCGACACTGGAGGGGATGGGGGATAGTATCACTGAAGGAAAAAATGTACGACATGAGAGAGGAAAAAATAAATTAAAGATGGAGGACTATAGTGGGATAAAAGGGGACTCGAGATAGACTCCATGGATGCAATGGTGACTCAACTCGGATGCTCTAAACAAGGGTGACTCGATGATGCTTCCACACAAAACAGGCCTGGTGGGGACCATAAAACATGAGTACAAGATGGTTACTCATGATGAAAATTGACATGAGCATGGACAAGTATGAAGGCGAAGTAGTGCCCCAAGTACAAGTGTTGCAAGTGAAGAAATTTGATTTTGAGGAGTGGTGAAGTGACCCTTCTTGGAAAAAATGTGTCTAGGTGAAGTATAAAATCACAAAAAACTAAAGCATACCCATTTGAGAGCTCGGTGAGAGATTTCCAACGGTGCTGATGGTTTGTCAAACCGAGCTAGGTTTGGTCATAGCTGGTGAAAGAAAAATCTGGGGTTTCTCTTTTAATAAGGCATTTTCCCTCCAATTTGATTCATTTGCAAGTGTATATATGGTGAATGTAGAGAGGAGAAAAGGCCCTAAATCTTGCAGTGATCATAGCAGACAAACTGATTGTTGTAATCAAGATCCATCATTTTTAGGTAATATGCATAACCATACTCTTTCAATTCAGTGGAATAAAGTTTCAGATTAGGCACCCAGAGCTCAAGAACAGGTTGGGTCGCACTTTTCGGGGTCTGTTTTGCGACCTGGGTAGCGGGTACTGGGAAAACATCTGTGACCTATCCTAGGAAATGACCTGAAAAGTGTGACCTATTAGAGAAAGGGGTTTTTAGTGCTGTTTTTGGCTGAGATATGGGATTTTTATGGTTGAGGGGCATAGGTTCCCCCAAGCATGTTATGGTCATTCCAAATGTATTTAGAAAAGGGGAGTCTAAACACATTTTTATGATGTGGTGTGCCATTTTTTTTTCTATGGTTATGAAATTAAAAAAAGGGTATGGAGGGTTACTAATCTCTTTTGGTACTGCATATATGAAGCAAATGGAATAAGTTTCTAGGTTGGCATACATGGTGTCACTATCCCAAAGAGTGGAATTGGAGATAATGAACTGGTGCTCACCTAGAAAACACATAGGTTGGTCAACAACAATGTCTAGGGGACTGGGTTGTTGATGTAAGAGGAAGGAATGGTGAGGGAGATCATCCCTAGAGTGATATAAATTGATATGGGACTCTAGAGGTTCTTCTAAGTGGTGAAAAATGATGGTACTAGAGTCGAGACGACCAGATGCACTATGAGGGTTGTGGAGAATTGCTTCTCATGGACTCTCAAATATGGGTGCCCCCTTACCAAGACATTGTGTGTTAATGTAATGACCACAAGGTGTATGTGGTTATAATGTATGGTTTCGATGTAAGGGGGGATAGATAAATTCAAGGGTGGTGATTGCTTCCATAATGTTGTCATCCTAATAGAAGATGGGGTGACTGGTGGAAGAAAAAACACCTGACGTGGTGAAGCTACCTGACTCATCATCATGAGAAGAAAGGTTCACATGCGCATCGTCACGAAGGGTGACTGAAAAATAATTAGATGAAGGATCCACCAATGTTGAGCCTAAGGTAATCGTTGAAGGGAGGTTAAGCGAAACAGAAGGGGAATTCCTAGAGGGGTTTTCCACCGTGGATCTCATAGATGATGATAGGTAGAAAATGGTGGGCGAAGGCTATGTCATCTCGACATATAGAGGGGGATGTCAATGGGAGTAGGCATGACCTCTAGTTCTACTGAAGAAAAACGTGCAAATAAGGGAGAGGTGGACTCATTGTGGTTGTCCTCAAATTGGAAAACTATTGCTAAAGAGGAGAAATACTTTTCGAGGTGGGGACAGAGGTGAGTATAGTGGCCATGGAAATCACACAAAACACAAGGATGATTTGTGCGCAAAGACTTGAGTTTCAGGACTGAATAGGGTATAGTGACATATACCTCTGGGATATCAGACTCCGGAAATGCTTCGTTAACCATGGGCTTGAGGCGAGGAAATTTAGGACAGGTGTGGATGGCATGATCGACAACATCACATAAAGCACACCGGGTGGTACACTTTGGAGGCTGAGGAGGAGCAAGGTTTTTCAGGGCAGCCTTGTCTTTAGATGCCTTCTTGTGAGCTTTTCCCCCCTCACCTGAAGCTGTCACAATAGGAGTAGGTTTATGTTGATGTGGTTGAGGCACGGAAGCAAATGGAGGGGTCATGGGGATCCGTTGAACCGGGGTCAAAGAAAGATAAGGTTTTGGCTTACCAAGCGAGATAGTGGTTGGGGGATCAATGTACTAGATTGGGATCCCCAGGGTCATGTTAGGAAGGGATAAGGTAGCCATAATAGGTACCGAAAATAATCTAGGAGGGGGAGCTAGAAACAGTCTCTGATCGGAGGGGTAATGGCTAGGCAGGACAAATCTGAGATGGTTAAGGCCAGGGGGAACTATGCTAGGAGGGTAGGGAGGATCCTAGATACTAGCTGCAGATGAGGGGCTTTGAGGAGGGGGTCCTGAAGGCTGAGTCAAGGTGCTAGGAGCAGGTTGCGGAGGGCGGGGCCGCTGACTAGTCAAAGCAGGACATTTGAGGTCGGACCGCGATGATTGGATCATGCAAACATTAGACGAGATGGGATCAAAGACAGAAGGAGAAATACCAGGGAAAGAACCAAGCAAAGAGGAGTCTCTGTAGACTATGGCTGAAACATTGGTCAAAGGTTTGACTATCTTTTTATTGGCCACCAAAGAGATGATGGACTCAGGGGAGGTCTCAGACTTCGGTTTGTAATATGTCAATTGGTCGATGGTGAAAATATTTCCATTGTGAGGAAAGAAAATCTTACGGTGAACCATAGATGGGACAACAAAAATCGCATAGTTTAGCTACGACCCAATAGAATGTTGTAATCTAAGGGGGCATCAATGACTTCTACATCAACACAAACAGTTTTTCCCGCAAGAGTAATAAGAAAATTGTGGAATAGACCTATGGGTTGGGAAGAGTGGCCATCCCACACTTGGAGGGTGATAGTGGAAGGGGCCAACTCTGGAGATCTTAGTTGCTTCCAAACCGAAGCAGACATAACACAAGTTGATGCCCCCTCATCAATGATACAACGGGAGACGTTGGCATTCTAGATCTTGACAGGGACTTGGAAGGTGATGGAGGTAGGAAGGGGAGGATGTTCTGACCGATCAACATTGAAGATGATCAAACAATCATCTGAAGGATCCATAATTCCCATGGAAGTTAGTAGATATTTTTTGTTGTGAAGGGCACGACTGGAGGAGTTCCAGCATTGAGATGGCAATAGTGGATTGCGTCAAATCATCTACTATAATATACGAATGGGTAGTTTTTCCAGAAGTAGTGTTTTAGCGTATGAACCTCTGCCTTAGGCTAAGGGATTTGTAAAGGACCATTGTTTGTTGAAAGAGGTTCTGTGGAACCTGAAGAAGGGGGCTCGAGGGTAGACATAGCGGGAGGCTTGTTGTACCGATGAGACTGAGTCTAAAGGTTGAGTTCAATGGTAATGGGTTGGTTAGAGTTCATCACAAGAATATAGTAATCAAAGGTACCAGATGGAGGAGGTTGAGTGGCCACCTGACCTTCAGGGAGTTGGTTAGCCACGAATCTTTGCTAGGGGAAAGGATTGGTAAACATATCCGGCGGGATAGGTGCAGCATTAGGAGGAACTGAAGGGGAGGCTTGTTGTCCTCACGATTTTGCTTGAGTCTCCCACAATTGATACATCTAAGGTAAAAGAATAAAATTGTGGGTGTAGTAACCATATACACTGCGATAAGAACAAGGTTTATTCATCTGAACAGGCCTGTCTTGCTTGGGCTGAGTGCCCTGTTGCTGGTTAGTAGTGTTAGGTGTATTCCCTTGGGGATTAGGTCCTGGATTACCTGGGGTAAATTGATTTTGGTTGCCTTTCCTCTTCTTTTTTGAAGTAGGAGGATTAGTCGCGCCCTGTTGTGCATACATCTGCCCCTTGGGGGGTGGTGGCTACTATTGCGGGGGTTGAGAAGGCAAGGGAGGTGGGGGTGTTAATGCTGGAAGAGTTGGATCACCAGGCTACAGATACAAATAATACAGAGGCTAGGCAAAATTATGGTAAACATGTTGGGCAAAAGGAGGAGGCATGTCATATCTTGGATACATGCCACCGGGAGGGGGAAAAGTGCTGGAGGAGTTGGCCCCTCCCTGAGGGAAACCATAACCAATGGGAGGATGAGTGTACGGATGAGAAAGGGCTCCAACGATACCATCGGCAGCATGGGATGCCCCCAGTGCATTGGCACCACCAGGTCTAGGGAGATCAGTAAGATGGTATAAACATAACTAGACTTTGTATAGATCAGGTCATATCTTAACGCAATCTGGAGAGAAACTTCTTCGGTCTGAGGGAAATGAGATGCGACATCTTTGCTAATAGCAGAAAAAAGGGATCTGAGAAACCAATCCATGTAGACATGGTCTTTGAAGGTAGGGGATCGACATAGGCTCTTTCTTCTCTGCCATTCCAAGACATGATTGGATAGGCGAGTCACAAACGATTGACAAAAAGAGGTCAAAAGTACTAGTTTCATAACGAAGGGGAAGCTAGAAGTAAGACAAAAAATCCCTGGAAAGAGTCGCAAAAGTAGTATGAGAGGAGGAGGCCTAGTCAACATACCACTTAGAAGCTTCTTTGGTAATCGTACGCTGGAACAACTGAAGACAGATAGAGTCATCGGTGATGGAGTTAGAATAAAACCACATGTGGAAATATCGAACATGGTTTGTAGAATCCTCTCTAGCAAGACCTTCAAACTTGGGGATGTTGGAAGGGAGCTTGGTTGGCATAGCAGGCCAACTAGGATCATGGTGTATGGGGTCATTGATCAACTGGTTAAAATTTGGAAGATTGAGGCTTGCCATATAAGGGAGAAGCTGGGATAGTTCCTGTTGCAGTCCCAATAGTAGTATTCCCAGCATTAGGGCCAGGGCAACCACCAGCGTTAGGTCATGAACTAGACATGGTGAAGGTGACAGGGGGAGAGCCGGGGATAGAACTAGAAGGGGAACCCAATGAACCAGAAGCAAATTCAGAATGGGGACTCGGTAGAGGACTAACTCGAATCCTACGCGGAGGACTAAGTATTCCTAACAGAAATTGAGGATGAAGGCCAAGAAGTCTCCGGAGTAAATTCCTTGGGGGCGCCATGATGGAAGAACAAGCACGGATCACAAAAGGAAGAGAGACCAACAAGGGAAAGGAGGTGTAGGATCAAATTATTACAATGTCAAAACAAGGGCAGAGAGGTGCGGGATCAAATGATTACAATGTTATAATCTTGGCCTGGCGGTGTAAACCAGTCGCTCTTCACTTAGGGTGTTCATGTTAAGTGTGTTAATTTTAATTTTTAAACCCAGAAGTGTGTAGAGAAAACAGAAAAAATGTGTTGTATAACTGTAAATAAATCTGCAAATAACATTAAAGTAAACTGAATATGACAGAAAATAAACAGCTAAAGATACATCAATCTAAACCCAAGGAGGCAGGCTTCCCAATAGCTAGTATATGGGTGGGAAAAATCTAATCAAAACACACAAAAATATCCAATGGATGTAAAGTTAGGAGGGACAATGATCTAAAGGTCATATCTGCTGTAAATAGGAGAAAAATAACAAAAAGCTAGAGGGAAGAATGTTGCAAATGAGGTGGCGAAAGGCTACAACATGAAGGGAAATGGAGGGGACCCTAGAGGAGGAACAAAAAAAACTGAAAAGAGGTGTTTTGGATGGATGAATAACCATTCTGAAATGTATCTAAAGGTACATGATCAGATCTGAAAAATGTTTGAACACACTGAAATCTCAGACGACCCGCATCATCTAAACTCCTCCTAGAAAGGTGGAAGTGTACTGAAGCCCTAGGGGGCTAGGTTCCTACTTCGAAGAGTAAAACATAGCAATTACAGGTGCAAGACAGGTGGAGATGAAGGTCAGAAAACCTTGAAAAGTAGCCTAGACAAAACCAAAAAAATTCCCACAAAAAGTACAGGTCACAACTTCTGAATTGTTTTTAGGAGAGGTCACAGGTTTGAGGCTGTTTTCTATGTCTCAAAGGTTGAGGTCACGGGTTTTGGCCCAAAAAGTGTGACTTGCACTTTCGGCACTCTCAGTAGCAAGTTTTATAAAAAAGTGTCGTCTCAGCTGTGGCTGATACCTGTCACCTGCGCAATAGGCACATAAACACATGGAAGTTAGAATTTTTACTGTTTAGGGTTTTAAAGGTTAAAAACAACATCAAGAAAAGAAAAAAAAGAGGTGTTGAAGTAGCTGGTCATGCAGGGATGTGAAAAATGACAGCAGTCATAATTATAAACCCTTGTGGAGTCACCAGTTGGTAGTGTGAATTCTAATCGCAAGCGTATGAAAAAAGCTCACTTTTAGCTGTGCATAACAAATAGCCCTAACATAAAATATGGCTACCAATTTCTTTAGATCTGCAGTTAGCTGACCAAGACAAATGCTACAGAAATCTAGATCTATGCAATTATATATATATTAAAAAGCAAATAATAAGAGTTGCACCATGCATCCAATGAACAAGACAAGAATATTTTTAAAGAATTTTTGTATTTATGACACCTGAGAAGAGAACATAGAAAGATGTTACCAGTCCCCCTCAATGGGATGGGTTCTTGTATGTCCTCGATGCTTTAGATCTAAGATCTCTCTCTCTTGATGGTGTAGAAAACCCAGAAAAAAATGGAACTCAAAGGGAGTTCACAAGAAAAAAGATAGAAAAATATGACAATGATGGAGGATCAAAGTCAGACCAAAAGTATAGATCCAGAGTGATATTTAGGCAACAAAAGGTAGTGAATGAGTGGAAAAACCCTTCTATTTATAACAAAATAATGAGTTAGTCTAGATATTGGTGCATAATTAAAATATTATTAACCAAATCTAGATCCAACTTTTATGGAATATTTTATTATTTTTGTTGGAGGGAAAAATAATTTGAATTTGGTCAAGTCCCTTTATTTGTAAATAATAAATAAATAAATGATTTATTTATTATTTTAAGAGTGTGGTTGAGTAACAATTAGATAAATAGTGATTTATTCAATTATTTATAAATGATTTAGTCAAATTTAACAAGGAATATTATTTAAATAATGTTTAAATAATTATTCCTAGAAAATAATAAGATAAATAGTGATTTATCTAATTAATTTTCCTGTTTTGGGTTAAATATGACCAGGAATATTAATTAAATTGTTGTTTAATTAGTTATCCCTTGAAAAGAATCAAACAAATATGGATTTATTCAATATTTCCTCATGGGGTTTCCTGTTTAGACCATAAACAACTTAATAAATCATGGATTACTGAGTTATTTTTCATAGTGAAAGCAATTTTACTTAGGGTAAAATTGGTCTTACATGGTGTACTTTGGTAAATCTAACAGTAACAGGTTAGATGACCAAAAACTGGTGTAACAATAACCTGTAAATGGAAATAAGAATATTTATATAGCAATGTAGGCTTTCCGTTGGTGGCGTAGGTTAACAATTAAGTTAATTAAATTATTAAAAAACTAATAATGGAGATATGAGATTGTAACGGGTGAATGAGATGACAGATGAGGTGGCAGAAGCGGAATGGTGTGGGGGGTCAACGGTCAGGTGATTGGTATCATAAATCAGCTTTTGGAGGGGGGGGGGGTGTGGGGGGTTGAGCGGCTTCTGGTTTCACGCATAGGGGGTCCGAAAGCCTGAGGTGATGCCACGTACCTGCGGGTGGTTTTATTACCGTTCGAGTTTAGACCCCCCCCCCCCCCCAACCCCCCCTCCCCTCCCCTGGTGATAAGGTTCGGATCATGAAGGGGGGCCGAAAGGCTTTGAGAGTTTTCAGATGCCGAAAGGCTTGGGGAGAACCATTGGATGTGTGGAGATATGGGAGGACGATTGGAAGTGGTGATGTGGAATAGTGGGGTCAGGATTTATAAAGTATCGGGCATTATATAAAGGGGAATGCCTTAGGGGAATGAAAATGAAAAGGGATGAATGTCGGGGTATGTTAATATGGTGTTAAAAACTTAGGATACTGTTAATAATGCTTAGGATAATGTTTAAACCACATAAATCATTCTTCTTTTATTGGCACATTTAGACTAGCAGACAGTGAAATTTTTAAAACATAAATGAAGCTTTCGTTTTCTTTTTTCTTCCCTAACATTTTATTTTGATTTGACTTATTTATTTAGGGCATCTAAAACCTATCATTTTATTGATATGGATGCCTATAAAACATAAAAATTTTCCTAACATATTTTAATTTTTTCATTCTTTTGCATCCATATCCTACCTAAACATTTTAAAAATCATTTGACTAATTTTTCCAACTTATCAAAACTAGATAATGTTACAACATCATCTCCATCTGGGGACTTCTTCCCCCTGTGGGATGCAGAGAACAAGTAGATCCAAAAGAATTCTCCTCAAGCTATGGAGTCTTTTTTGAAACATATACTCACTTGCAATTTTCAAAAATAAATAAGCTCTTTGAATATTTACAGATGTTGAATGAATGGAGAATAAATACTGAATATAATGTTTCAAGTAATTTCCATTTACTAGAAATGAGGAATACTCTCCTTCCAAATTCTGTAGGATAAATGTATTTTTCCCTTTGACTTCTACAATGTTGAATGGACCAAACCATAGGTTTTCAAATTTTGCATGTTTTCCTCTATCTTCTCTCCTTGTATCCCATCTAAGCACAAGGTCACCTTTCTTAAAATTTCTTTCTCTTTCTTTTCTATCAAACAACTCTTTCATATTGTTATGGTATTTTCTTAGCTAATACTAAATTTCATCCCTGTCTTCATTAAACTCAATAATTTGGTTAATCCTTCTTGATAAATCATCTTTTTCTTCATAAGATTCTTGGAGAAATCTCATAACATGTAAAGCTAAATGAGTAGAGAAAACTGCTTCCTTACCATAAACTAATTGGAAAGGAGACTTACATGTTGATCTCTTGGGAGAAACTCTATTTACCCAAATAGCATGGATTAGGTGGCTATCCAAACTCTTATTATGATCTTCAAGAGTCTTCTTAATGACCTTAACTAAGCTCTTGTTGGAAGATTCTGCAATTCCATTACCCTGGGGATAATATGGTGTAGAATGATGTAGTAGGATTGAATATTTTGAGAGGACTCTATCGTTTTAACACTGCTGAAAGCTGCTGCATTATCCATTACAATTTGTTGAGTACATCCAAATCTTGATAAGATATTCTTTTCAAGGAATTTAATCACAACAGTATCAGTTGCATTTTTAACATGTATGTCTTTTACCCATTTGGTAAAATAATCATTAACAGTTAGAATCCATTTGTGTTGATTACTTGATTGTGGATGAATTTACCCAATAAAGTCCAAAACCCATTGTAGAAAAGGAGCATCAATTGATTCTGCAACCAAAGGAAGTGCTGATAGTTTTTGTTTCCCTGCAAATAATTGACATTGTACACAACTCCTTACTCTTGCTCCAACTTCTTTGAAAAGTGAGGGCGAATAAAAACCTGCTTTCAAGATTTTGTAGGTTGTTTCTCTCCAAGCATAGTGTCCACCACAAAATCCTGCATGGAATTGGTCTATAATTCCCTTTGTTTCATTTTCAGTTACACAAAGAAGATAAATATTTAGAGGGTCTTTCCAATATATATTATCATTGATAATGCATTATTTTATTCATTTGAGTTTTAGAGTTTTTCACTGCTTAAAATTAAGATTAGCTCGACATTGAAAATCTCTGAGAAACTGCACAATATCATAATCCTAATCAGGGAGTAGATACTTTTGATCTATGTGAACAAGAATGGATTGATATGAGGGAAGAGGTTCTTATGGGTTCTCTCCTTCCATAAGAGAAGGAGGTTCTTGTGGATTCTCCTCTGATATTAAGGAAGGTTCTTGTGGATTCTCCGTTAGTGACATTTCAGTAACTAGATTTATCCCTAATACTTTACAGTTGGATTCATCTAATAATTTGGCCAGGCCTTGGCCTTTTACTAGCTTTGTGGTTTCAATTTCAAGATCAAATTCAAGGATTTTAGCAATCCATCTTCCTCTCTTTCCATCAGTATGAGGCTGGGTTAACACATTTTTGACAGCATGATTGGGAACATAGGCAGTAATGTGTGAATGCAAGACATAGGTTCTAAAGGCTTTGAGGGATTGAATTAAGGCATAAGATTGACTTTCCATAATATCATACCTAAGTTCAACATTCCTCATAATTTTGGAAAAGAAGAGTATAGGCTGCTCATCACCATTAGAGTTCTTTTGTAAAAGTACAGCAGCTAGGGTTGTCTCTGATGCAAAATAAAATATGCTAAAAGGTAAAAAATAATCAGGACTAGCTAAAGTAGGGGCTTCAGATATTTCCTTTTTTGATTTGATCAAAGGCATACCTAGCTGGAACTATCCATTTGATTTCATTATTTTTCTTTAGCATATCATTTATTTCCTTTATTACCTCTGCATAATTAGGGATGAACCTTCTGAGAAGATTAATTTTTCCAAGGAAGGTTTGAATCTCTTTCTTATTCCTTGGTAGAGATAGATTCCGAATGGCTGATACTATCTTTGGGTCAATTATAACTCCATCCTTGGAGATTATATCCCTAGTAATTTCCCTTCCTTTACAAGAAATAAATATTTCTTCGGATTGATGGATATGCCAAATTTCCTCTACCTGTTAAAAATCTTTCTCAAGTGTTTTAGATGATTTTCATCAAAGTCAAAGAAAATAGTTAAATCATCCAAATAAATAATAGTAAATTCAGAGGTTTTACCTACAAACAATAGATCCATTGCTCTCTGAAAAGTGGCTCCAGCATTAGTTAACCCAAATGGCATCCTGGCATACATAAATGTACCCCAAGAAGTGGTGAAAGCAAGTTTCTCTTGTTCAGCTTGACTTACCATGATCTAGTTGTAACCTGAAAATCCATCTAGCATAGAAATCCTACTTGATCTTGAAACTTTATGAAGTAAATAATCGATTTTAGGCAATGGATAAGTATCTTTTAAGGATAATTTTTTCAGGTTTCGGAATTCTACACATAGCATAATCTCACCATTCTTCTTCCTAATTGGAACTAGGTTAGATACCCAATTAGAATACCTTAAAGGTAAAATGACATGAGCATCAAGTAGCTATTTGAGTTCCTTTTCAATGGTTGGAAGTAGTATGGGATTAATTCTTCTTAATTTTTGTTGGAAAGGTTTTTCCTATGTGTTGGGGTGTGTTTGGTGCACGTATGTATGAAATCATGCCAAATTAAGTGTGGTATACCCACTTAAGTTATTGGTAACATATAGAAAAAGAAGTGGAGTCAAGCAAGTTAGTGGACACAAGCTAGAATCATAAGCATACTAGATAGATAAATAGCATGCATATATATAATAAAACTAAACTAAAAACTAAAACAAATAAATACAAGCTCTGAAAAGAGTCAAATGACAACAATAATGTGAACGGTGGCTCTAGGCCCCTCTTACAGTGAGCGTTGGTAGTAATAAGAGTGAAACTTTACCCTCTTATCAAAGGGCCCCTAGAACATGGGTTCCAAGTCCCAATGCAATGATGTTTTTATCCCAAGCTTTCCTCGGTGCAATCTCCCTCTCTCTCTATTGTGTTGGACTGAACTTTTTGGATGGACAACAATTGAGTACCCTCTATCTTCAGCTATGGATCACACACTGCTAGTATTGCTTGGGAAATTATGGATATCATAACAATGTGTTCACCCATTCTTCATCTCATGGTGGCCTTATACATGAGATTTGAAATCCTCCTTCCCTCTCTTGGTACATTGTGGATGGTGACCCAAGAGAGGGGTATGATTCCTTTATGTGCCCCAAACATTCCATTGTGTGCTCACTTGGTGTCTAAGGAGGTGTTGGTGGCTATCCTTAGGTAACTTTAAGTGAGGAATAACTTGTCCTATGCTTTGTGTGGTCTCGGATAGTGACATTTCGCCACTCCCAGGACTACGCGCATTTCGGGTCATAAGGCATGGAAAGGCACTCTTCACAATGGATACTGCACGCAAAAGCATTTAGGACTTGTTCAAATTTTATTTTTCCTTAGACCTTGGAGATTTTTAAATACTTTCCAGATTTTGTAATGTCTTCCAGCCATGTAAACCCTTCTTCTTGATATTAAATAATGTCGTCTTCTGCTGTACTATTTTCCAGTGTTAACAATTGGCCCCTAATGTGTGAGGTTTAGGAAGAACTGTATAGCCAAAATACATGATAGTTTCTTTTCTGTGTATAGTTCGTAGACAGAGAGAGACCTACGTGAAGCTTGGAATTGAAAACACCCTACACCAGTTCCAAGAATGACCGTGTCCTAAGGGACCCCTGTACGAAAATATAATACAATACATATACAAATTTTCTACGAGGCGGGCATGTCCCATGCTCATGATGTTGTGGCTAGTTAAACAAATCTATTTTGACAGATATATGTTCTGTCTGTATCACTGATGTGGTAGTATATGGTGGCTGTTGACGACGACTGCTGACGTCCTCAGGGGCATTTTTTCTTTGACAATAGGTGGAATATGGTACCCATATGCGTAAAATTGGTATGACATATAGCTGCACATTATACACATAGGTGCTAGCTGGGACATTCTCATGTAAGCATTGCTGAAAGAGATGCTTATGGAGGCACGGGTCTTCGATGAATATGATCAAAGTGCAATGGTTGTAAGGTACGATACCATCTTGACATGAAGGATTTTATTGTAGTCGAATTTCAGGAGGATCGATGACATATATGGGCAATGATGTCTCCCATAGTTCCACTTGAGGATGCCCCTTTTATGGAGAGGGTTAATCCAAGGTACCGCTTCCTTTTTGGAGAATAGGTGTCGAAGTTGACAAAAAGGAAGCTGCAACCGGCCGAGGGGTCGATGACATGAGGGGTTGGGGACCTGGATGTGATGGGTTTAATGTAGGAATGTTGGTGAGGGGTGACTGAAAACTAATGATGAGGATTCAGTGGCCCAAGGTCGGAGTATACTAAGAAAATTGGTGGCAGTCATAGTTATTTCTGATGGGGAAATCCCTGGAGTCAATAGGACTTCCGGGGCGGGTATAAATTAGCTATGAATGTCATGGTGGATTGTGCATGTGGGTGTAATACTCCGACCAAGGGTGTTCAGGGACTACTTCCAAGGGAGAAAAATATGGATGGGAGGGTGAAGGACGTAGTGCACCATCAGGGTCTTTGTACACTTACCAAAAGAATAAAATAATGGGGTTTGGTTTGTACAAAACACAGATATGGGTACCCCAAAACATGAAATTGTTCACTCACTGATGTTGTGAGGAAGGTGTTTTGCTCAGGATGGGGGTCCCATAGGTTGGTCTCATGTGCGGGGTTGATGAAGCGGATGAGAAAGTATCGCAAATGGAATTATGCTGGTGGAGGTATGGTGGGCCAAATGCAAGGCGCGTTAGCACACTTTTGATCTGCTTATACAACCTGGTCGTCTAGGAAGGGGGTTTTAGCTTGTATGGTAAACTTGACCTTATGCATGGTGAATGGATGGGCATGAGGTGCTTCCTGGACTAAAGTGGTATGGCCATGGCGTCACTTTTACTGTGATATATGGTCTACTATGGGTGACGAGTGCCATGGAGGGTAGGCTCTATCGACCAATGAGGATGTTTATCATGTGCAGGGTGAGGTGATGATAAACATGGTTAGATATGAGGACCCTATGGTTTATTTCTGATGGAGAAGTGATGTCAGGATATGCAGAGCTGAGTAGGGCTCTATCATGCTAGGGGTAGAATGATACCTTCTCTAGAACTTTTAGTAGATGGCTTTGTGGATGGTTTGCAAGCTTTTCCTGCAAAAAAAAATACCTCAAGTGAAAGCATCTTCTTTATCAAATATTATTTAAAGTCATGAGATTTAAAAAAGAAGATGCGAGACGGCATACCTGTCAGCACTGAAAAATTAATTTTTTGGGAATGTGATTGTGTGGCATCGCCTCTGTTCATCATGGAGTGCTGGTCGTGATGCAACTTATGGTTCGGAGAATGGACCTTCTGATCTCTCGTTATGGTCCTCCCAAGTTTTTGAAAACAGAAATATATAGGTGAATATGGCCCTAATTCAATTCATTTGTACTTGTTGAGCTTTTGAGAAGTCAGAGGCTTCTGCATAGCATTTCTTACTGTTGTGGTCAGCCTGAGCACCAGGGATTAGCGATACCGTGCCCAGGTAACCTCTATGACGTCCTACACTTTAATTTTTTTAGTTTGATGGTGCGAGGGTTCGTACAGACTAGCTTTGTATGGATTCTAGGTGTTTTATTTCCCTAGATTGTGTGGGCGATCAGGGAAAAGGAGCACCCTATTTGTGCACATTTTCGGGGGACAAGCACGCTAAAGCACTCTATTCCCCTTTTTTGGCATGCCCTGAGCTCACCTGTGCAAAATACAAGTGTGCGCTAAGCACGTCTGTCTAAGGGACATGCGTGCAAAGCCGAGGTGAAAAAATATTATTTTTTTTTGCCTATTTTTGTGTTTTTCTGTACTGATGGGTACTTGTTTTGATGACAGGTTACTGTGGCGGGAGTGGGATTGGCTCGAGCTTCGGATTGCATTGGCTATTGATGTTGGGGTGCACCATCAACTGGCGCAATGGGGGCTCCTAAAGTTTGTGGAGAACGAGCTTCTTCGGTCGTAGGACTGATTGCTACACTACTTGATCTGAAACTAGCGTAGGAGTCGCAACATGTTCATCTTGCGGGGGACAAACCTAGTCATCTGTCCTGAGATGGATGTGTATTTTGTGACCAGGTTATTACCTCATGGTGAGGCATTGAGATATCCACTCCCTTCTAGGAGGGTGGATTTGGAGAGGTTTCAGAGATGCCACTGTGGTGGAGTGCCTCTTACAGAAGGGTGCATCAGCATTGTATCCATGACAGATTTGGCAGAGCGATGTGCTCTGGTAGTGATTGTACGACTTGCCGGGTCATCGGCTCTAGATCAAGCATCAGGCCTGCAGGTTGGAGTATTGCACTGGCTGAGGTCCGGGTATTTTTATGACTTTTCTTGCTTTTGTTATGATGGGATGGTGGTGCAACTCAACAAGGTCCACAGTGGATCGAAGTTTTTTTCTTATGTTAGCATCTTTTGCAGCATTATGTACGAGAGGGTAGTGTTGTTGAGGCTAGTAGTGGCAGTGCCTCTTGGGGGGCCATAGGAGCCTCGTATGAGGAGGTGGGCTCTGGTGATGTCGCAAGGCAGTTGTGGCATGTTAGGGCATTATTGGAACGCCACAACAGAGGCCTAGTTCGAGGCCAACCCGCAGATGTTCTTGCCATTCCCATATGTGGGGATGGACTTCTGGGGGGATCCAGACATGGGTCCTCCTTTTTATTATTCTTGGGGGCCACAGGTATGTTGTGTATATTTTCTGCATTTATTTGAGTACATATGTACTTATGTGTTTTTCTAGTGACACTAACATCATTTTGGTTACTCTTGTAGATCTTGGCAAGGTGGTTCGCCATGTGGCTCGGTTGATTGGCCACGATCCTCTATGGTGACCTAGGGGAGTTTAGGGAGGAGGTGCTACTGGAGGACCTGTTGGTGTTGCTGGTGGTGCTGCTGGAAAATGTAGATACGGCAGATGCTTGTATTGCGGAACTAACTGCTCAGGTGTCAGTTCTAGAGGATGCCTGGGGTTGAGTGGACCGCTTGACCCAGGGGATGCTCGCTTAGGGATTTATGGATGACCTCGAGGAGGTCTGGTTTGAGACTTTGATGGCCCATGAGAAGGACTACCTACCTGTCTTACGTCGGGTGGTGGTCTCGGTGGTGATGAAAGCTCCAGTGGTGGCACTGGGAGCGGTTTTGGGTCCAGGTGCCCCTCTTAAGGGGGCACCGCCCTAGAGTGTACTTGTACACGGGGAAAGCACCATGTGGATGCTTCCCCTATTTTTGATGAATTTTTTATCTTTGGGCTCACCGTAGGGTCAACGATACTATTTTTGTACTCATACATACACATTGTGATATATATATATGTATATATATATGAGAGATATTTTTTGTGGCTCTATATGATGTGTCAACTGTTTCGGTTTATTTATGATGTTATGATGATGGATATCTATATTTTTGGTTTTTATGTATGATGGTTTATTCGAGATGCATTCTATTTTAGGATATTGTTATCTGTGTGATAAATTGTTTGGTTTTGACTCCTTGGTACATGTGTAAATGTGATATAGTCAAATTGTTTGCTTAATCTTTTTGCACACAAATATTTTCTAAACACATGTGTATCTCTTGTCTCAAATGTTTGGTTTAACTACAACACTACTAAATGGGAATCGAGGTAGACATACATATGGCATATGCCCTGATGGAGGACATCACACATAAGTCTAATGATGGCATCATATTCTGCTTGATTGTTTGTTGCTAGAGTGATGCACACATTGTTTGAGCACAGTGGTGATCGGTCAGGGTGGTAAATGACCCAAGCAGCTGTGGCTAAAATTTGAGAACATCTTGATGCTCCATTAGAAAATTTGAAATATGGTTCAGGTTGGTGATCCATGATGGCACTTTGAGCACTTTTAAATAAGTCTTTTGGTCAAAAAATTTCAATGGTTAGGATTGTGTACGTTCACTCTAGGAAAGGGTCGTTTTGGCCCTTATGGGTAGAATTTCTTGAGGTAAAGACCGTTGACGGGGTTGATGAGGCATGTCCCGTTTGGTTCCGTCAAGATGTATGCCCCCTATCAGAGGAAATTTTTGATGATGTATGGTCCTTTCCACAAGGTTTCAAACTTTCTTGGCCCTAGGGCTTCTTTTGCGACATCATAGCGGAGGACTAGCTCGCCCTCGGTGAATGAGCAAGGGTTGATGTGGCGGTCGAATGATGCGTTTACCCTTTTCTTGTGGGCCTCGTTGTATTGCAGCGACTATCGTTGATTTTCGTCGATGAGCTCTAGTTGTACTAGGCGCTATTCTAGAGGCTAGGTATCATCAAGGAGTTCGATGGAGGCATGAAAATTTGGGCTCTTGCAGAAATCAATGTAGAAGCACAAGGTACCTTGATTTTTTGCGACAGGAATAGGGTGGAAATCCTGGGATGTGGGGGTGTCTGCAATCATATTTTCGATATTTGATGATACCAATCGTATATGGTGGATCGTGTCATCAACGTTCTGTGGGGGAAGAATCTCTGTAATGGGATTCCGCGTGAGCGTATGGTTGGGTTCCCTACTAGGGTGGTCAATTTCCGGTAGGTGGAAATTGTGCCTACTGCAGAGTTGCCTAAATTTTTCCATTAGTCGGCATACCTCTAGTGTGTGATTTTTTCCAGTGCAGATAGTGCATGGTATCAATGTGCCAATGGAGTAGATTGTATGGGAATCAACGCTACTCAAGGTCCTGGATGTGGATGCTTGGAAAGGATCCATCGTAGAAGAGGTTGTATTCTACTTCCATGTCCATGTTGTTGGCTTAGGTATGTCTAACCCTTTGGGGGAGTGTAGACTCAATGTTGCTCTTGCCTCTCTTAGCTTGGGGAGGTGTACACATTTAATCGTATGGTGAAAGTGTGAACAAATCTAGCAATAGGTGTGCTTGATCTTCTCTTGATTAAAGAGAAGTTTATGAAGGAGAGAAGAGACTATGTGAAGACTGTTTGCAAGGGGCTTCATTTCTCTGCACTAGTTGACTTGGTGATCATTTAGGTTGCATAGTCCACATTTTATCCTCGGCTTAGCCTCAATGATTTTTGGTTGGTGTGTCATCTTGGTTTTCCCCCCAAGCCCTTGTGGGGGTGGGGTTGTTGACCCAGTAGTGTACCTTCTATACCACTTACGGAGGTCATCCTCCCTATTTTCTATGGTATGAATCGTATTGATGGTAGGAAAAAGTTGCGAGGCATAAGTGTAGTATCTCTCGTAATGATTTCCTCGACATATTAGGCAGAATATCCTCGATATGGGGGTTCCATCGTGCTCAGTTCTAGGTCTGGTGGAGAGCCAACATCGTAATGCTACTAAATCAGGACAAGTGGTGATTGCATGATTGGGCGTTTTGCATAACGTGCATGCTGGTCTTCTCTGTAGAGAGTTGTTAGGGGTAATTAGGGGTTCCCTGATTTGTCACTTTTCGACTGACAAGAACATGATGGATCTTCTCGTCACATCTTCTTGGGTTGTGGAGCTGTCCGTGGACTCCGCATCCATGTCATATTCTTGGGAGAGGCGGACTATGGTAGAGCGTAAGCTAGCAAGGGCTAGCTGGAATCAAGGGATATAGTGACAATTCTCCAAAAGGTGATTGTTGGTGCATAATGGAAATGTGAATTGCGCTTCTCGAAATCCAACGTAGTAAACCCTTTCTATACGATACCATCTATGGATGAGTTCCAGGGATGTGTGCTCTTCGAGGAAGTGACCATGTTCATCCCATAGCGTGCAACGTATAGTGGGCATGACTAGGGGTCTTTCTTGTGCCCTTCGTTGTTCTTGTAGGTATAGGATGGTACAAGGTTCATTTCTGGATGCCTGGGCGAAGGGATCCTCTTGATAGGACTGCTCGATGGTGTGTAAGGCATCCCTATATCACGGGATCTCTGGGAAATGGTGGGTATAGTGCCCATAGTTCCTGCATAGAGCGCATGCGTGATTGGTACGCAAGGCTTTGCATTTACCTCTAGTGTTAGGTTCCTTTTTATGGGAACAAGGCATTGCAATGTCTGTCTCAGATCCAAGGAGTGGTTTTAATTCATCCAGCTCTAGACAGATATGGGTAGGGTGACCTATTACGTCGCATATGGCACAAACTGGTGGTTCCCATTGTATGGCAGGGGTCACCATATTCTTTCCTCTCTTCTTGGTTTTCTTGGTCGTGATCACTGGTTTTGCAATGAGAATCTCCTTTGCAGGGGTGGTTTCAACCATTTCTTGGATGAGTGGGGCCTCCTCAGGATTGAGGAGCTTCAATCTTGTGGCAGTAACGTGGGTGGCTCTTGTTCCTACAAGGGAATGAGGTACCAAACTGAGATTTCCAATGATATTTTTGGTAATATCAGTGTTTCCAAAACCTGCTGGGAGACGAAACTAGCTGGGGGTAGAGGAAAGGGGTTTGGGAGGCAACGTAGGCTAATGAGGCTGTCGTGGCGAATGACTCGATGCCATTACTACTTGTGTCCGTGTCCTGACTAGCTTCAGCACTGGATGTGGAAATCATGCACATCGGAGCCCTCATGACATCAGGTGATGACTCAAGGATTATGGGAGGATCTCCTAGGAATGACACTAGAATGGACGACGGTTTGAATTGGTTGGGGCCATATTCCTGGTACCGTGAGAGAGAATTTGAGGATGTATATACATAGGGTATAATTACATCTATGTTTCTTAGGGGCCGCTTCTCGCTATGCGTCAATTGGTCTATAGTAATGATGTGGTCCTCATGGGGGAACATCATGATGCAAATGACGGAGGAGGCTATGGCAGACATGGGGTACTTATAACTCTACCCAAGGAGTATATTTTAGTCCAGGTAAACGTCCAAGACTTCAATTTCTATGTGGACCATCTTTCTGGCTAAGCAGACCAGGATGTTTTGGTAGAGGCCAACGAGGGTTGATGGACGATTGTCATATGCTCTAAGCGTAATGACTGAGGGTTTTAGTTCGGGAGACCCTAACTTCTGCCAAACATTTTTGGACATGATTCACGTGGATTCACACTCGTCTATAACACATCAGTGGACTGTGATATTCTGGACTGACACTAGTATCTAGAAGGTGACCATGGAAGGAAGCCTAGGGGTGGCTTTGTCTAAGTCAAAATCCATTAGGCGCGTATCGGCAGGGTCGATAGTCCCTAATGCAGAAATTAGGGCTTTCTGTTGTTTTGAGCATGACTGCAATACTTCCAAAGATGACATAGCAGTGGGAGATTGTGCTAAATCATCCATGATACTATAATTATGGGCTGCTTTGGAGTATTTTCTTGCTCACCTATTAGGTCCCTTCACCATTTTTGGCAATGGTTCTATAGGCATATTTGAAATGGTCAAAGGTGTAGTCAGCACATTGGTACTTGCCCCTGACATATTGGTGTCTAGTGGGGTGTCGTAATTGAGATTCTATGTTTGAAAAAACATCTCTTCACCAGTCATGTAGATTTCATGGCTGCTTTTCCTGGAGTCATCTGTATTTTGCTGTTGAGTGATTACCGTCCCTTGATAGGGGAAAGGTTCACGCATCACAGTTGGTTTCTGGGAAGATCCTCCTTGTCCTCGGTTAATTTGTAGCTTCTTTAGCTTAGGGAGATCAGGAAAATGGTGAGTATATTGGTCGTACTCACCACATATCAAACAAGAATGGTTTGTTCGAAGAGGTGGCCTTTTGCTCTACCATTGGGCATTGCTCGGCTCCTGGCTCTGATTCCGGTTGGAGTTGCCTCCAACCTAGGATCATGGTGGGCATTGTTGGTTATTGCCCCCTTGTCCAAGGTTCCCTTTTGGCTTGCTTTTTTTTTTTTCTTCACCACGTTAGGAGGGTAGTTCTCCTAGTTGTATTGGTGTGGTTGGTTTTGGGACGACTACACAAATTTCACCTGTGCATTGGTCTGCATAGGTGGGTCTTGTGCTAGGGACTGAGCATAATGAGGTCCCTGGTTTGCTCCTGGTTGTTGGAGAGGAGCTATTCCATAAGTGTTTCTTTCTGCGTACTGAGTCCCTTGAGCCGGAGGATAATTTCCTCCTTGGTGATACGTTGGCACCCTATTGGTCAAATTTTGCTGAGGCATATGATGACTTTGAAAACCGAGTTGAGGTACGTTCTGGGTAGAACTGTATGTGTAACCAGGGTTTTGAATGCTGCTACCTAGGAAACCTTGTGTCAATGACCCAATTAGTCCGTCTGCAGAGTTCAACATGCTTGGAAATTCTTGATAACTTTGCAGGCGCGGGGTGTTAGGCAGGATGTTATAAATGTATCCTGACTGCATATAAATAAGCTTAAGCTACTAGGCTTTGCTGATAGCGTCCTCTTCAGATGTGAGTATTTTTTGCACCACATCCTTTGAAATATTTTCCGTAAGAGTTTTCAAGAACAAATCTAAGAGAACCTAATCGTCAAGTTTATCTTTACATAAATTGTGACGCCACCTCCATTCATGGAGATGGTCCGAGATATGGACGGTAGGGGTCTGTCTAAAATGTGTTAGTAATTCCATTCCAGAATCATGGTGAATGGGTAGCTGAAAATATGTTAGGAATGCAGTGGCGAGGGTGTCAAAGGTTCCATGTGAAACTGAGGGTTACTCCATATACCACTTTGTGGCTACTCCAGTCAGAGTTCGTTCTAATAGTCTCAATCGAATAGTGTCGTCAATGATACTGTTCGATGAGCACCACAGGTGGAAGGTCATGAAATTATTACCTGGGTCTTCCGCTTACTTTCCTTCAAAATTTGGAATATCTGAAGGGAGCTTCCTGGGCATGGGAGGCCATGTAGGGTTGTGTGTGATGGGGTCGTTAGTTAGCTTGGTTAAATCTAGTAGATTCAATGAAGCTAAGAAAGGTGACTGGGAGGTTGACGTTATTGCAATGTGTGAAAACGCAAAGTTCTGTTTAGGAAGATGGTTAGTCTGCGACGTACCCTGCTATGTATTCGGTTGGCTTCCTGAATGGGATGCACTCCTCTTCCCCCTAGGGGTTGTGGGAGGAGTGGTCTATGGTGTGGTCTTGGGAGACTGACTAGGGTTCCCAACTATGGATGCCCCAATAAAGGACAAACCTATAATGGTGGCAGAATTCTGTCTTTGACGCCTAAATGGTGAAAGACTTGGAACCCCTCCCAGTAATGGGGGGAGGTCCAAAATATTCCTAGATCAATGAGGTCTCGTTAGATCCATTTTGGTGTCAACCAGGTTTGGTTTTGGAAATATTTGAGAGGATATAGTCTATGATCAAAGAAAAATTCTTGTCACATACATAAAACAAAGCAAAAAATAAAATAAATTTCCCTTTAAATTAATCTATGTGATCAAGCAATAAAAAAAGTGGTTTTTTTTTGTTTGCGCATGATACTCAAAATCCTAGAAGAACTATTCATCCTCACACACTAAAATGTAACTGGGCCTTGAGAAGATATCTTGCGAGTGCTGGCACAACGTCCCGTAAGAGCTAGTGATGCCCCTAGTCAACCGAATAAAATCCACCAAGGTAAGGGTAGAGTGTCTGGCGCTTGCCTACACCGTCACCTATAGGGAAAGGATGCCCTAGTTTTGGTCACTAATTACCACCATCCCATGTGAGCATTCAAGTCTTGGGCTTCTTGGAAATTCATCTAACAGTACCGAGTATCAGCCGGTCAGGTAGCCCCAACTGATACCACACACATTGTGCCTAAGCCTAACCCCATCTGAAACAGGTCTCTGTCACACTCGGGTTTTCTTTTCCGTGGGTTGATATGTGGATTTGAAGCTCCCTAAATAGTCAAATTCTATGTTTCAAGATGAAGAGTGATCAATGCGGCTTATTGGATGCCTACCCCCTTGATCCTAACTTAAGCTATAAATTATTTTATGGCCCCCGTGGGGAGAATTTAATGAGCTTGGTTAAGTTAGTTTTAAGTGTCTTTGCTTCACTTAGTGAGTGAATGTGTGTGAGCACAAAGTGGACAAGAACATATTTTGAACATGTGGATATTCGATGATCCTTTTCAAATCCCCTATTTAAACTATGTTGTATTGTTCCTGGCTCAAAAGAAAAACATGTGTGGATTATGGGCCGCAATCTATTTTTACTAGTTAATAAATGTGACCAACTAAAGGGATATGGCGAGTTTTGAATAGGGAGCATTCACATGCTTACCTAGGATCACCAGAGGAGGCAAAGTTAGCAGAGATTAATTTCTCTTCTATAAAAAAATCAATCCTAGTCCCACAATGTCTAGTGCAAAAATTAAACTGAACTAATAACTTTTACACTAGAAAAAAGAAACTATCTATGCATTCGTGGTGTTGGGCCACTTACGTTGGCTAGTTATCTAAGTGTGTTGGTACCAAAATTTGCAAAAAACAAATTTTTTTTTGAATGCAAGTTATCCCCCCCCCCCCCCCCCCCCTTAAACTATGTGTGAACTTTCCAAAAATTAACTTGATGTAAAACTGACACTAAGCCTACAAAAAGCAGTTAAGAGTGAGATTTAGCAAGCTGTGGGGTACCAAAACTAGTGTTGGCAGGTGTATTAGGGGATGTTAAGAACTTTACAAGCAGGAAAAGACAGAAACATTGGAGAAATTTCTCATTCTGTATTTTGCGCAAATGGCTAAAATAGGCGTGATGTCTGCGTGCGAGTTAGCTTTGAATGCATGCCCTGGGTGTGTTTTTGGGAGGAAAAAGTGCGCAAAGTCATGAAAAATAAATTTTTGGAGCTGTTCTGCTTCATTCTGTCACTTGGGATGGACTAGGGAATGCAAAAGAAATCAGGGGAAATTCAGCTCCACTCCACACCACAGACAGAGGTCTCTGCAAAAATACACAACCACATAAACTTGGTAATAACATTAGTGGAGTCACCAATCTTGTTGGGGTGTGTTTGGTGCATGTATATATGAAATCACACCAACTTAAGGGGTGTGGTCTACCCACTTAAGTTATTGGTAACAGGCAGAAAAAGAAGTGGAGTCAAGAAAGTTAGTGGAACAAGCTAGAATCATAAGCATACTAGATAGAGAAATATCATGCATATATAAAATAAAACTAAAATAAAAACTAAAAAAAATAAACACGAGCTCTGAAAAGAGTCAAACGACAAAAATAATATGAATGGTGGCTCTAGGCCCCTCTTATTAAGCGCTGGTAGTAATAAGAGTGAAACTTTACACTCTTGCCAAAGGGACCCTAGAACATGGGTTGTAAGTCCTGATGCAAGGATGTTTTTATCCCAAGCTTGCCTCGATGCAGTATCCCTCTCTCTCTATTATGTTGGACTAAACTTTTTGGATGGCCAAAAATTGAGTCCCCTCTATCTTCAACTCCAGATCACACATTGCTGGTATTTCTTGGGTAATTATGGCCAACATAACAATGTGTTCACCCATTATTCATCTCATGGTGGCCTTATATAGGAGATTTCAAATCCTCCTTCCCTCTCTTGGTACATTGTGGATGGTGACCTAAAAGAGGGGTATGATTCCTTTGAGTGCCCCAAATATTCCATTGTGTGCTCACTTGGTGTCTAAGGAGGCATTGGTGGCTGTCCTTAGGCGGCTTCGAGTGAGGAATCTCTTGTCCTATGCTTTGTGTGGTCCCGAATAGTGAAATTTCGCCACTCCCAAGATTGCGTGCATTTCGGGTCATAAGGCATGCCAATGCGCTCTTCATGAAGGATAATGCATGCAAAAGCATTTAGGACTTGTTCAAATTTGATTTTTCCTGATTTTTCCTCAAACCTTAGAGATTTTTAAATACTTTCCAGATTCTGTAATGTCTTCTAGCCCTATAAACCCTTCTGCTTGACATTAAATAATGTCTTCTTCTATTGTACGATTTTCTAGTGTTAACACTGTGGTTTTAAAGGAATATTATGCTATATTAAAGTTGTATCATAAGTTTTTAATTCGTTATAAGACCATGAAAACACATCTTTGTAATTTTTAAGAAGATTCTAATATTTGAGTTTCACATCCAAAGGAAAAGTTGATGATAACTTAACATTTCTTACATCATCTAAAGTCCCAATATTGCATTCTTCAATTTCTTCTTCAGGTGATTTAGAGGAAGGGTTTTTAGAGACATCATTATCATCGAATAGTTTTTCCAATGGAATTAATCCTTTAGGAATAAAATTATTAGATAATTGAATGATATCATGATCAATAATTTTAGAATTAAATGAATCTTATGGATATTGATGATTTAATTCTTGAATATCTCTTTGGTCTTCTTCAATTTGCATGTTAGAGAACTCATTGATGACTTGAAGGAAATAATTTAATTGTTCGTCATATTAAAAAATCTGCTAATGTTTAAGGTTATCAGGGATTGATGGTCTATATTTAACCTGAATTTTGTACTCTAACGATACTGGCTAAGGAATTTTTAAAGAGCTTGTTGAAACAACAAGTGAATCGGCATGCATATTTTCATCTATGAGAATATCAGTTATGTTAAATCCAAGGAAAGAGTTCTCAATTGTATCCCAAACTTCGTTTCTATAGGATCTAAGCCTAGGGTGTTTAGTTTGACACAGGTTTCTAACCTGCTTGACTATAAGCTCATAATCAGAGAAAACACTCAAGTTTTTAACCTTTAAACTTTTATCCAGTTCAAGACCAAGAATAAAATCCTCATACTCAACCACGTTATTGGTAACCTCAAATTCAAGTTTGCATGAATGAGTAATGTTTTCTTGGTTTGGTGAAATTAAAACCATTCCTGCTTCTTCTCCTTCTTTTGAGCAGGACCCATCAAAATAAAGTTTCCAGATATCTGATTCTACAATATCTGGTTTAGAAACTATATTTTCAATGGAAAGTTGAGTGTTTGATGATTTTTGGGAAGATAACTGAAAGAAACTGAAATCCTGATCTACTGCATAGATAGGGTGGTTTTTTTCTTGATCAGCTCTGCAAATAGTGTGAATGAATCTGGCTTCTCTATATAACCTTAAATGCTCACCTCCATAGACTGGAATAGTAGCAAAATACATGTCCATCTGAAGTGATCCCCCAAGTTTAGCACAACATGATCTAGATATAAGCATGCCAAATTTGGGTGGAATATCAGTAACAACAATGTCTAATACTATACTTTTGACAAGTATTTGGGCTAAGGTCACAACTAGATCTTTGATCAGTCCTAAACATGGTACATTCTTTGAATCAAAGGTGTAAAGATCATGATAGGAATGAGTAACTTGTAACTGAAGCTGGTCCATGATTACCTTTGGCATAAGGTTGTGTGAAGCACCAGAATCAAGCATACAGTTATACAATAAAAAATCATGAGTCTTAAATGTCACATAAAATGGTGGAACAATCTCATCGATTATATCAGAACTAGGTCCAAACACTACTTAGGGCTTTTCATCTTGCAAACCAATAATATCTCTCTCAGCATCTACACTAGAGGATTGTATCCATTTAGACACTTGATTTTATAACCAAGAATTTAGGAAAGTTTTGCTAAAGGTATAGGAATCTTAACCCTTTCCAATTCCTTTTCAATATTAAAATTTTTCAAAATTATTTTATCAGATGTAATAGTTTCAGTGGACGACTCTATAATCTGAGGTGTTGGATTTTTTGTTTGAATGGATTTTATTGTAGGTTTGATGATTGTGGTAGATTTTGGAGGTCTAACTGGGCCTAATCTTGGTCTCATATCATACCTTTCATTTAAATCTGCAATGAGAAATTCAGAAAATGCTTGGTATTTTGAAATTTGAGTATCTTGTTGTTCTTGTTCCAAAGACTATGATGAAGATGAAGGGACTATGGCCATCTGCTCTGTTGAAGAATCAAAATTATTGATATCTTCTGTGATTTTAGGGCTAGTATCATGTGGTTGTTGATCATCAATCAACAAAGGAGGTTGAATTTTTTGATTTGGTATCTAAAGAATCCGAAGTTGAGGAGCTCTCCAAGATTGATTTTGATTTTGATTTTGAGGTCTGGCAACAATTTGTTGAGAAGTTCTAGGTTGTGTTTCATCTTAGAGATTCTATTGGAAAGGTTTCTAAGTAAATATGTGATTTCATCAATTTTATTATCTTCAAGTTTAGATTTGGAAGAGGATGATTCATCAAACTTAGCTTTTAATTTTCTTTGTTCTTTCTCTTCTTTAGCTTTAATTTTACCAGAAGCTGACCTATTGGTTTCTACCTCAATAGAATTAGTCTGCATGTCTTGTAATGTGTTAGAAACTCTTTCCCTTAGCATAACTGCAAAGTCATCATAAAATGATTTAGAAAATCTGACCTTTGCAGCTGCTACTGGAGGTTTACCTTCATCAGGCATTTTGTGGAAGATTTTGTTAAATCTCTTAATAAATTCAGCAACTAGTTCATGAGGATTTCTCATTAACTCTTCAAATCCAGTGATAAAATAAACAACCTCTTTCTTTACCCCATTGGTTTTTAAATATAGTTATAATTTCATTCCATGTTTGAATAGAATCAGCTCTAAGTTGCCTAAACCAGATCCTCACACTACCTTCTAATGATTGTACAAATAATATCATATAAACATCTTCGTGCTCGATGTTCATATTAGCAGCGAAATCTAAGAAGGTTGCTCTATGATCCTTTGCTGAGGGACCTGTTTCTCCATTAAATTTTGGTAAATGTTTAAGATATTCATCAGGAAAATTTCCCAATATGTTAGGAATAATAAGAGCAACATACCTTTCTTGTATAATGGGTTGAAATTTCATTTCAGATGATGATGAAGATGTAGGTGAATGATTATTAGAGGATGGAGGAGATTGTGAAGGAGGAGGAGGAAGTGAGGATTTGAAAGGGATTTTAACAATCAACTTTTGGGTTGATGGTGTTAAATATTCTTCCTTATATTCAAACAATGGATTAGAATAGACAGAAAATGTCTCTTATTGTTTATTATATGTTGATGGAATTCATGTAAATGTAAACCCAATTTTGTCTCAGACGTAGGTGAGTCTAAAGGGAAAGATGAAACTTGATATCACTCAAGTGATTTTGTCAACAAGGCTGACTGAAGATCTACTCCTTTTGAATAAAGCTCAGAAACTCTAGGAGGTACTTGAGTCAAATCAGGATGGGATGATATTATTGAAAAGGGATCTACAGATGAAAAATCTTCAGGGTATAAAGCTGAAGAGGAAGAAGCAGAAATGTTTTGTTTTCTTCTTAAAGAGGCTTCCCTAATAAGTCTTGTTGGATCTGGTAAAGGGTTAACAATCTTCGATTCAAAATGTGATCTAGTGTGCTTAAAGGGAGCGAGCTTGAACCAGTGGAATTGCCAGGTGAAAGGTTTTGACCTATATCCTTATCCTTTATTCACCTTAAAGGAAAGGGGAAAATCGTTGTCCCAGGGAAAATTTAGCTTTCAATTCTAAGTTTCCCCGATAACGACACCAATCTTATGTTTTCCTTTAAGATAACCTAAGGTCGATAAGTTATGCCAAAGCATATAAATATTTGTTGTTTTTCAATAGTTGGATGACCAGTAAACAATTTTCTGAAATAGGTGATTTTAACTTAGAAAGATCCTTGATAAAATAAAAGGTTGGTCATTAAATACATATGGTTAATTTGAATTTAAGTTGGATAGATAAGAAGAATATAGAGAAGTATAAATGATTTAATATTTAGATAGATTATTTTTCCATTTATAAGCAGAAATTATGAAAACTATGTTTTCATAATCAACAAATTATAATAAAATCATAACAGGAACCTTTGTGTAATTAAATTCCAAGAGGAATTTACAATAACAGATATTTTTTTAAATTAATCTCTTAATCCAACTACAAATTCACAACGAATCAAAAATGAAAATGAGATTCAATTACATTTCCAATTGGATAATTGTTAATGAATTAAATTGTATGAAGAATACATAATAAAAAATAGAATAGAAATAACTCATACGAATACAAGCCATATGAAGTAAATCCAGAATCCTTTATTCAATAAAAAATTCTCAAGCTATTACAAATTTGTTTGATAAATAGCTCAAGGGTGCAACCTCAAATACTTGCATGGATGAAGTATTTAAACAAAATATAAAATTACAATAAATTCCTGAGTGACAAGGAAAGCTATATTTTCTCAAAATAAACTCAAGGGTGCAACCTCAAATACTTGCATGGATGAAGTATTTAAACAAAATATAAAATTACAATAAATTCCTGAGTGACAAGGAAAGCTATATTTTCTCAAAATAAATTGAAAGGAAAGAAATTTGATCCAAAGGAATGAATCTGCATGTCTGGCCCTGCTTTAAAGGAAAATTTTTGCTGAGTGGATATTATTCTGGTGTTGCGGTAGAAAAATTGATTTGTCTTCTAATCTTGATATTCGCAAAGCTTCTCCCACCATTCTTGATCTGGAATTGAAGTTTTAATAACCCCGCGGTAGATTTCATCTACCTCAATATACTTTTCAAAAGTGGGTTTTACAATGAAAATATTTTTTATCTCGCGATGAATAAAACTGATATTTTCAATAGCTTTATAAAAGGCTTTGTCTGTCATAGAACCTTCAATAGAAGACATGGATGAAACCCTTACTGTTTCTTTGATCTTCTTCATATAATCCTCCCTAGGAATTAATTTATCATTTATAACAAACAGTGAGTTAATATCTTTTTTAATCAATGCATCGATTCTTGAGAGAAATTTGTTGATTGCAACATCAAGAGTGTGACATTTCTCTCTCAACTGCACTACTAAGTTATTTTTTATCAGAACTTTCTTTACCTCAAGGATAGTCTCAGTCCTGTCATCTACACCTAAATCATCCAGTTCTTGGTTTTATTTATAATTTAGAATGTTTATAATGTTGTTGGTTGTATTAGACATTTCTCGTTGTTGAGTATTTATATCAGAAATTGTCTACTTTTCCTTTTCCACTAATTCATTTTGCTCAAAGATGATCTTGATACATGGCCATATTTCACCCATTTCCTCAATGATGTTGTTCCAAATAATTTCTTTCACATTACCAAGAGTGTAGCCAATAGAAGCTTCAATGGCTAATTTCTTCCATATTTCTACTTGGTTATGAGCTCTCTAAAGCTTTGATGCATGGAAATTATTATAATTATTTTGCTAATTCTATAGAAGTTTCACTTGATCCTGTAACTTATTAATTTATTTAGTCCGCAAGGTCATGTTTTGGAGTGTAGTAGCTAACTGGTCTACAACATCTCCTTTACTAATGGTAGCAGATATAGAAGTAGGAATAGCTGTAATAGGAAGTGATTCCAAAGGGGCAGCTTGCTTGGCTGGCTTCTTGATTTCTTTAATCAACTTCTCCGTCTCTGTTTCCATTTGCTTCAAATTTGTATTATGTTCCATGATGAGATTCATCATGTCTACCTTTTGTGTCAATGTCTCTTCAATCTCCTTAGCTAAAGGATCTTTTGTTGCTGGTAATTTTAACTGCTTCCTTAATACTGCAATAGCTTCATTCTTTTTCTTAATTAGTTCCTCTGCAGCATTAACATTTGCAGGATCATAACCTAGTTTGATCACCAAATATTCCAAGGTTTTAATCCTGGTATCTTTGGCAAAAGCTGAAAATTTTTCCATGTTGAGTTATGACCAAACATTTGCTAATGTGACCTACAATTTAGATAAAGTCATAACAGTGTTAGTTACAGTGGAGAAAACCATCTCCCCAGTCTATTTATGCATCTCCATTTGGTCAATGGCATGTATGTCCTTAAAATCAAACTCAATATATGTCTTATTATAATCTGATTCTCCTTTGGGTTGAGGAACTTATGCTTGAAGAATTGCCATTAGAATTTTTCCTTTCTTTGAGTCAAAGGCTGACAATAGCCTAATTTGGGCACTTGAAGTTTGTTTCCAAAATTTATTGTATGTGTTTATCTTTAAGGATTCATTTTTTATTTTAATTTCCTTGAATATATCCATGGTTTTTTTCTCTGGCTCACTTGAAGTTGATGTACCTACATGCCTAATCTGTTGCTGCTCTATTGTAGTCATGGAAGTGGTAGGAGACTGTGTGGATTTCTCACCTATTAATGAAGATATAAGAGGCTCATTAGTGTTGATAGGAGTTTTATGCTTTGAATCTTTTTTATGGCTTAATATGGAACTAAGCTCAGCCTTCTTTTTTTACATGATTTTAAATCCCTTGCTGAAGATATCTATCTCTGAAGGGGAGTCTTATTCTCTATTCCTTTTGGTTTTTTTCTATTGATTTGTAGGAGTTTGTACTTTTTATGAAGAGACTTAATGTTCTTCTGCCTCATGTAATGTATTCTCTATCCACTCTGGCTGGTTCTTATACTTCTCTATTTCTAGCCTTGGTGTGTGAAAATAAGGAGTAGATTTGGTTTCTACCCTTAATTTGGAAACTATCCCTAATGGATCATATGACCAAGTGAAGCTAAGATCAAACATTATTTTATTCAATAATTGGTCTGCCTCTGCTCTTGCTTTCCTACTGTAACATATGAATGGGCCAACCTGCATTTTTAACTTAAACTGAGACTTTTTCTTGGCAGTAACAAAATGGACCTAATCCATGTTGATCATCTTCCTGATAAATTATAATGAAAAAATCCTCATTGGTAAGAATTTTGGAAACTTATATGGTTGCAGTTCACATCCAAAAACTCTTATCTCTATGTAATTTTCATATAAGTACCAATCTCATGTTTGTCCTGTTATGACAGCTGAAAAATATTTTTGATTTCTTCACTAATTCTTGGTTCATTTCTGCTGCTTAGAAGACCAATGGTTGGGTGAATAAACATCTCAATCAACTATTTATATGTGAACTCATTCTGATCTTTCATAACTAGGGTGGTCCAGAAAATGACCGATTTCTGGTCTCATTTCTCAGTTAGTTTCTGCAATGAAAATTTCATGTTGTCCCCCTGAAAGTATATGAACATGTAAACTAAGATAGAGTTATATTTAAATACCTCCTCTTTGTTGAAATTGACCAATTTCTGATGAATAGACTCTGCAAGGAAATGACTGAAATTGAACACAATTGACGGTTTGGCATCATTAGAAAAGATTGATAAAAATCCTATAATGGCAGATCTACATATTTATCAGAGTAGTATCCAACAAGGTAAGATATAACAATGGTTATCTGCTTAGTTCTCTTAGGCAATATGGATGAAGGATAAGGAGGATTTTTCTTAGGAAATGAAGCATCTTGTGTTAGGAATAATTCTAGAGTTTGGGTTCTCTTAGAAAGGTCTAATTCCTGGTATATTTCAACCAGAGCTTCATGAGAAAATGGGGTACCATTATTGACTGTGGGGGCTAGCATCATTTGATCAATAGCCTGAGGGGATATGGTAAAAAAAACTTGTCCATTGGAATTGGTTATGGCCCTCTGGATTGGAAAATATGAGGCATGGAATTTATTAATGAAATTGAGAGTGTTGTGGATAGGAGGAAAGATATAACTAGGTAGGTTTGACTCGAGAGCTAGATTTCATATGAATTCTCAATCCATTTATCTTCGAGCCAAAAATACATCTTGAGAATATCAATATCACAATGTGTTTCATGAATCCTATAGTCTCTGTCAACCATAGGGACATGGTGAAGGTCTATAGGAGGAAAAATCATAGGATTGATGTTTTCCTCGGGTTCTTTATCCTTGAGAGGCATGATGGCTAAGGCTGGGAGTGTAATCTGATAGGAATATAGATAGTTTCTCAGGAAGACAGTGTGTTATAGATATGGAACAGAAAGATAATGGGAATGAGTAGATTCCAGAAGCTTGACAATGTCGAGTTTCTAGCGGGAAACCTCCAAATAAACAAAAATGTAACCTGTAAATGGAAATAAGAAGATTTATATAGCAATGTAGGCTTCTCATTGGTGGCGAAGGTTAACGGTTAAGTTAATTAAATGGTTAACAGACTGATAATGGAGATATGACCATTTAATGGGTGAATGAGATGGCAGATGAGGTGGCGGTAGTGAAATGGCGCCGGGGGGGAACAATGTGAGTGGTATCATAAATCGGCCTTTTTTTCTTTGGGTTGAGTGGTTTCTAGTTTTGCGCATGGGGGGTCTGAAATCCTGAGGTGATGCCATGTATTGGAAGGTGGTTTTAATTTACTGCTGAGTTCAGACCACCCCCTGGTGATAAGGTTCGGATTGTGAAGGGTGGCTGAAAGGTTGTGAGAGTCATCAAATTATGAAAGACGTGGAGAGAACCGTTTGATGTGTGGAGATATGGGAGGATGATCAGAAGTGGTGATGTGCAATAGTGGGGTTGAGATTTATAAAGCATTTGGCATGATATAAAGGGGAACACCTTAGTGGAATGAAAATGAAAAGGGATGAATGTTGGGGTACGTTAATATGGTGTTAAAAACTTAGGATAGGGTTAATAATGCTTAGGATAATGTTTAAACCATATAAATCATTCTTCTTTTATTGGCGCATTTAGACTAGAAGCCAGTGAAATTTTAAACATAAATGAAGCTTTCCTTTTCTTTTTGCTTCCATAACATTTTATTTTGATTTTCCTTCTTTATTTAGGGCAGATAACACCTATCATTTTATTGATATGGATGCCTATAAAACATAAAAAATTCCTAACATTTTTAAAATTTTTCATTCTTTTACATCCATATCCTGCCTAAACATTTAAAAATTATTTGTCTAATTTTTCTAACTTAACAAAACTAGATAATGTTACAACATTTTCAATGCTCTTTCCCTTCACCAAATCCTTGATACTATTGGAGCGGCTATAACCACCCTCCAACATTTTTCAATTGCTTAGATTTTGGAGCCTAACTTCCCTTCAAAGTAGCTTACCTTGCACTGCTATCAAGTATCTATTCTTTTACTAATTTTTATCTTTTCGTTTTTCTTGTGTTCACTTGATCTTCACTTAGCAATATTTCTAAGTCAAAAACTGACCTCTTATCTAAGCCTAACACAAAAATTTTGGGCTTTCCTCCATAAACTACGCAATTCATGGAGCCAGAATTGACCTTGATGTTTTGAATTAAACAGCCATGACTGCCATCCTAACCTTTAACTCAGAAACTACACAATCATGATAGGCAACCCAACACTAAGCCTAGAAACTATGAAATCACTCACTAAGCTCAGAAACTGTGTATTTCACTCAGCTGAGAGCTGCCAATTCCCTCGAACTGCATAATCCTTCTTGGTGATGTGCATGGAATTTCTTCTTGGGAAAAGAAGAAAGTTAAGAGTAGAAAAAATAATCCCTAGAATCTATGGATCTATTTTTATGTGTCACTTTTCCCTTGATTTTTGGCATGCACATCATAAACCTTAGTTCCTAAAATATATGTAATCAACGATCCTAGAGCTCATTAGCTCACTCAATCTTAAAGCTTTAGCATTCCCAAAGAGATCAAGGAACATTCGGTGTGATCGTCGTTGCTCTTTCGAGTGAGTTTTTGGCTTATCGCTTTTAGTCGATTTTTCTGTCGCTTTTTTCTGTTTGGCTTGTATGAGTGTTTTTTTTCTTATTTATTTGGATACATGTTGGTGTTTTAACTTTCTTAAGCTTTTACATGTGTTGTTTCAAGTTATTTTTTTCCTTTCACAAGTATCACATCAGTTTCTTCATTTTTTCACCGATGGTTTCTGTTGCAGCGAATCTCCTCACTGATTTGATTTTATTCCCATTTACTTGGTTTTTGAACTTGATTTGTATTTATTCATTTACACTTAGTATAATATGCACTCACGCCATCAATATCTCTCATATCATATCAATTTCACACTTCCCTTGGGGATATATGCCATTTCCTTGGCCTGATTTCACTTTTCGCAGATGGGCACTGCGAAATCTAGAGGCTTAATATGAGAGCTTGGCCTCTGGAACTACGTAGTGTGTATTAAATTCTAGCCGAACTACACGTTGTGCAGTTCCAGGGCTCAGCTTGCATCCTTGACCACTGAGACTGCACAATGCACAGTCTCTCCCAGCTCACTGCCTTGGTTGAACTGCACATTTCACATTTTCAAACCTAAATATTCGACCCTGATTTCTGGGACTATATAGTGCGCAATTCCCATAGGTAGTAAACCCCTCTTTCCATTGAAAATTGAATAATCCCCTCCATCAGATGCCCAATTTTCTACTTGAAATTTCGTTGAAAGTGATTTTAGTTAAAATTGTTGTTTTCTTGCCATGAGTATATTTTATGTCCCATAAGTAAACCAGTTATTGAGCACCTCTCCTGTATTCATTGACACAATGGAATCCAAGAGAGTTGGCTCAAAATAAACCACTGAAATTAGTACTAGGGAAGAAATTGAGAAGGCGCCAGTATATGCAGAAACTCAACTATTTGTAGAGAGGTATCAAAAAAGAAATGGCAGCAGATCAAATATGAGTTCACAAAGGAATTTCAGGAAGACTTACAATGTCGGCAGTTCTAGAAAAAACAACAACAGAAGATAGTAGCCAGATACAAGATAAGGAAAAGAGGAAGGTTTTTGACAGTGCAGAGGAGGAACAAAGCTAGAAGATGCAATAAGATCCTATCATGCAATAAACAAATTTGGAAATCAAATAAAAGAGGAAGAAAAGTCTATATATAACATGGAAGAGGATGAGAGAGAAGAAAATCTTTTAGGAAGAAGAATAGAGAACGCAGAAAGTAGAACAAGAACTAGGGGAAGAATGGGAGAAAAGGGGAAGTAGAATCAGGAAGAAGGAAGGCAAGGTGCCATAGCAAAAGAGATGACACCAATACAAGTTGAAGAGTCTGTACAGGATTAGGCAGCAGTAGAAGGAACGAGTGAACAGATGTAGGAACAAGAGTTTTCTAAGGAGTTTGAACAATGATTTAAGTCACACACATGTAAGTGGGATCAAAGCCACAATACAATGATGCAGAACTAATTTCTAATGCACCTTAGGCCACCATTCAGACTCCACCACCTTCAGCCGCAAAGCAAGCCCCGAGTGAGGAAGGGGAGGTAGTTCCCCTTGATGATGATCTTATGATGGAAGTGTAGAGTTTATCATTTGGTGAACTGCATAATAATATTGTAAAAGTGCTAAGAAATAACTTCCTAGATGATCATCCATCTCCTGCATACATGAGAGAAAGGGTGATTGTGGAAGACACAAGTAGGAATCCAACCGCTATTGCCGAAGCCAACTTGGCCTTTGCAGGTGATATGAAATCAAGCACTCAATACTTGATGACCAAGAACAAATAGTTGGTACAAAACCTATAAGTTTCCCAAAAAGAGATTAAAAAATTTGCACAATAGCATAGAGTGCAGCTTCCGCATAGTGCTACCTAGAGGAAATGAGAGCAACAATACTTGATGAAGTATCCACACCTGGAGACACTCTGTGGGATTTATATGAGAAGCTTATGACAATGCATAAGGAATTTGTCCAATTTTATAACCTGCAGCTTCAATGCATAGATTTTTCCACTATCCTTAAGAATGTGCAAGTAGACATCATTTATGTGCATGATTGGACAACGTGGTACAAGGCAACATCACTCACGTTGGTAAAGATGTTGAAACCACAGGTAGAGCTAGAGAAATAAAAGGTTCAGATACTAATGCAAAACAACAAAAATCTCGCCATGTTCCTCACAAAAATTTAGGCTGCATATACACGATTGTACAAAAATTAAGAATTCATGGTGAGCAACCACAAGATCGCATCAATTGATTCACTCACCCAAGCTAAGCGCAAGCGCCAAGTGTGACATGAGATTGATGAGTACTTGGAGCAGCTAAAACAGATCACCACCAAGGATGACTTGGAGCTGAATAGAAAAAACATGTAGAACTACATTGGTGACCCTGTTCATATTCTAACGATGTTGTTCCTGATTGAGTAAGAGGTTCAACTCGTCTCCAATAGATTGTACCCGAATGCTATGGAGGCAAGAGTCAACTTCAAGCCTCACACCATCTCATGGTTTGGGGAGATCATCCCACAACAGAAATCTTGGCATGATTATGTGCCCAAGAGACATCAAGTTGAGCCTCAGAGCTCAAGCTCCACCTTTGACTTCATGAGTTGCATAGTCACTAAGCCTCTTCCTTTCCCTAGCACTTGGTTCCAACTCAATCAGTGGATCATCATGCAACATCTTAGACTAGGGGTTTATCAAACTGATTTCTTCTTGTCATGAGTATATTGTAGATGTAAAAATTATATCATGTTATGGTAAGATGATGAAGGAAGAGATAGAGATGGAGGACATGCTATAATACACCTAAGGAGTTGAGGAGATAATATGATCATCAAACAAGAAGATGAAGGAAAATTGGATTACAACAGAAGAACAAATACCAGGACCACAGGAATAATCCATCATATTTACAACCTATTGGAGAACAGATATGAAGAACAAATCATATCTCGCACAAAGAAATAAAAAATGACAAGGAAAAATTATCACTGCCACATAATCATGTCATCAATTTCATTTGTCGTCACAAACATTGAAAACCATTCCATGTGTTTTCTTGAAGTATTTTTATCCCTTTGGAAAAATGTTGTATTTTCACATGTTTCCTATCACATTGTATGTATTAGCTTTTTTTAGTGGTTCCAAGAGTTCACATTTGTGTAAATGATTTTTCCTAACCTTGTAAATATCTGTCACACTCAATTCCAAAGTTCTGAGCATTGTCGCACAAGTGTAGTCATAGTAGTCGTAAAGTATATCTTTGGTGCCACACTTGTCATAACCGATCGTAACTTTCTCACACGAAGGAAAGGATGATATATGTTGTTTAAGTTGTCAAAATATTCTAAGTGTGTGATCACAGTCAAAGTTCATCATTTTTCACACTGATCTCACTGGTCCCGCAATTCGTAATTTTTTGTAAAACTTATCGACCGAGAAATTTAGATTCATCTGGCCTCCCTTGAGCTTCACACTATGCAGTTTAAGTCCTCTATTTTTGACCTGATACATGGCACTATGTAGTACATATTATTTTCCTCCTAAGACTGCTCCATTGTGTAGTTTCTATGACTAAGCCTTGACCTTGACCTCCAGAATTATGCAGTCATGGCCTCTAGCCTGGCTTGAACTGCAAACTTCACAACCTCAAGCCTCAAGCTCATCCCCTGAGACCTTGAACTGTGTACTTCACAGTCACCTAACATTACTTGACTCCCATAAATGTGCGGTAAGCTCTCCCAGTGGCCATTCCTTCAGCCTGCCCCACTGGCCCCGAAAACTACGCAATATTGTTCCTCATCCTTGCCTGAATTGTGCACTGCGTAGTCTCAAGGCTCAAGGCTCAAGGCTTCCTCTTTCATGCCTAAACTGTGCAACTGTGCAGTCACTCAGCGTCCCTTTCCAACCTTTCACTTGTTCCAAGCTCAGTTTATGGATCAAAATGCATCATCTTAGGATAGGGGTTTTCGGATTGATGTCATCTTGTCATGAGTGAATTGAAGATACATGTACCTTATGATGTCAAGACAAGAAGATGAAGAGGGGGGAGGAGGAAAACATGTTGAAATACATCTTTATATTTGGGCATGAAAAATCATCTATCAAAGAAAGGAAAAGGGACACTAGTTTGCAATCACCGCCCAAGACATGAGGTCATTGAAGATCCCCTATCACCAAACCATGTGGAGGTGAAAAGAGGACACTCAAGACACAACAACATCAGTGGCTTGACATTTCCATATCATAAAGCATTCCATGTCAGTAGTGTCATGTCATGAGTTGTTATAAGCCACATAATTATTGTGGACCATGTAATTTTTCATTTGAAATGTATTGTAAAGTGGAAGTCCAATGGACACATTCAGAATGTAAAGAGTCATGTAAGTTGAAAAGTCATGGGAAGTCAAACAATCATGAGGGTATTCAAAGAGTCACCCTTGGTTATATATGCTCCCTCGTTGTTTGAGCAAAGGACATTTTCACCTTGTCTCCTCCCGCAAGGCATTAGAGAGATAAGCTAGTTCTTTGGAGGAGCAAGGAGTGGCTCCAACGCTCTGCTACTGGAGCTAGTGGTGTTCATGGTATACATGTGTCTTGGAGATTTTACTTAATATCATAAGCCCTATGGGACAACACATTCTTCATGCATGGATTATGGATATTTGTAAGACTACTCTTTAAATGCTTGTAATTCATGTTTTCTTTCATATATGCTAAATTAGTTGAACTATTTCGGTTATTTTGGTACTTATCATATTGATAATGTGTTGTAATTTATTTCATCATTGTCCCATCCATGTGACAATTCCGCTGAATATTAGACAAATCTTACTTGTCATATTGGTTTAAATGACTGTCGCATCCCTCGTGGACTATTCCGCTAGATGTTAGCAAATCTTGTTGTTTGTGTGTGTCTCTTCTTGGGTGGTACTATTACCTCTCTCTTAGAGGCTCGCCTTTTCATCTCCCCTGCAGTAGAAGGAATTTGACACACATACGATCGAACACTCACGAGGCACACCCCCCTTGATTTTCGAAGGTGCATGTGCACTCCTTTCTATTGTTAACAATCAGACTCGAGGAAAATATATAAGACTACATGGAAACTAGGCCAATATTCCAGACGGTGCTCCTACTTAGAATGGTGTGAGCTCTAATTGGGAATTCGCATCAAGGAAACCCCTTGGCTGACAGATTTCCAACACCCTCGACAATGATGCTAGAAGGAGGGCAAGATGACAAGCCAAACTCGTTGAGTCTATTTTGAATCTCCTGTCATAAATGAATCTTTTCCAAAGAAAAATCCTGGGGTATTTTCTAACCTTCCTGCTGAAAACTTTCAATCCCCGCATAAATTGTTCATTCCTTGTCTTAGTTCAAGTTTAATGGAAAGGGTGGTATATTTTTATACAGGAATGTAAATGATTTTTTTGGTTTTGTAAAATTGTCCAAATCAATAATGAATATGTTATATGTCTTCTATTCACCCTCACTCTCGAAGGTCATGTTAAGAATTGGTGTCATACCTTACCATCTACTTCCATTCATTCTCTTTATCATTTTACTAAGGAGCTTCATCAAGCTTTCGATTGGTATGATAACTAAGATGTTCACAAAATAATGAATAAACTCAGAATGGATCTTGATGAATAAGTTCAAGATTTTTTTGATATATTCCTTCATTTATGTTATCAGTTTCCCAAAGAAGATATGGATCAATATTTTTGTGCGAAAAAGTTTCAAGATATGGTCTAGATTTCTTTGAATTAGTTTGAATATAGACCACCTAATGTTTCTTCATCCCCAACTCTTGTGAACCAGGAGACACCCCTAATTTCATAGGAGGAACCTATTATTTTCTTGTTCCTCGTCCTCTTCCTTTTCTAGTCTCGATGAAAGTGCCTCCTTACAGTGATTGTAGAGTTGGGAAATATGAAAATCAAATTCCTAATCCATATTCTCATTCTTCTTCCATTTTTCACGATTGAAATTCAATGGATGAAATTCATGATCGACCCATGAAGCCCGTGGTGAATACTAACTCCTCTATTCTTCCAGATGATGCTGTTATTTGTAACTCTAGTCTTGAATTTGATTCAAATTTATGTTATCATCTACCATTTACATTCCATTACCCTTTGTACCATCATCTAGTTGAGAAATATATTCCACTAGCTTACTTTCCACACTCTCTTTATTTTCACATTCCTGTTTCAAATTGCGATCAGATACAATGCAGTCACATTACACAGGTAGAGGAGAAGGAAGGCAAGGATTCTTTCAATATTTCTTCTATTTTACAAAAGCCTCCATTTGAATATGATGCACTCCTATTATTTAATGATTTTCAATCTACAAATATCAGTAGTGAATCAAATTCAATAAGTTCTTTCAAACAATCCACAGCCTTGGGAAACAATCATTCAGATGAAGATGATTTGGTTGATGTATGCAATGATGAATTCCCAAATGTATCAATTGATATTTTACTTTCTCATGAATATTTTAATTTAGATCAAGATTTTTATTCATTCAAAGAAGATGCTCTTATCAAATCTTCCTCTTCATCTCACTATCCCTTGTGTTCTGTTATTTATGATGCATCGACTTGCGATAGAGATACTCCATGCTCTTCAAGTTCTCCATCTTATGACTTATCTTTTCTATTGATACAAGGAGATGATATTATCCATGATGAAAATGAAAACAATCAAATCATTGAGTACTCCTTCCATCCCTTAGCATATCTTCCCTTGCATGAAGGTAACTCTCCAAACCAACTTGCTCATGAAATTTCTCCAATTCACACATATTTAGATTTTTGATCAAAAGAATCTTTAGACTTGATTAATTTGGTTGTTGAAGTTGAAAAATCTGGTAAAATCAGTGAAAGAGATGGTTTCCATCCAGTGAGTAGTGGCCTTGTTGAAACCAATGGTAGGAGCTATCCTCAAACCATGCATGATCTGGTTCAAGTTCCAAAATACTATTTTACAATCTTGGACAGTTCTGGGACCTTCTAGGGCGTCAAGGCACTTCAACATACGTTGATGGTTATGTTAGGATCTCGTGACTTTGGTGAGCCCCTTGAACTAAGAAAGATCTGGTTTCTCCCACACAATCCTTCTCTTTGCATGGTTTCACTCGATGAAAATTTCTTTCTGAAAAATATTTGGAATTTCGAGTGTGATGTTTCAAATTTTCAAGCTTTTACTTCGGAACGGATTCAAGATTTTTAGTCCATTCATCTTTATGAAATTATCTCACATTAAACTCGGGTTTGGAATGTGTATCTCTCATAGAGTCATGGAATTGTGAAGTTGATCATTCCAAGGACTATCTTTGGCTGAAGGAATAATTCCTAACAAATTCATTTCTTAATGGTCAATTCTTCTTACAAATGTTATATTGCAAATATGTCCTATTTTCACACCAAAATTCCTCTTGAGTGATAATGAATGCACAAGTTATCGCATCAATCTCTCTTATATTTGGCTCTTATATTTTTTATGATGGAATCCCTTTTAAATTATTTTGATAATTACGATGCTTTCACAATTTTTCACCAATTACAGGAAAATGGTTTGTCACATTTTTCTTGCGAGGAAGTTGGTTCGATTGTTCATAGAATTCACATAAGTGTTCAAAATGATTTATCTTCGTTTATTAAAAACTAGGAATATGATGCCTTAATTAGCTCATATGATCATTACTCCGTCCTTGATGACTGTCATTCATTTTATCATTTTCTCATCACCACATCCAATGACAATTTTTTTACATCCCTTGACCTTCATCATTCAACATCTCACTATTCGAATTTTTGTTGAGCATTTGAGGCACTTCAGCCTTTTCTGATGGTTATGTCAGTTCCTCCATGTCTCGACATGACCGCTAAATATGATCAAATTTATTTCCCATCATAATTCCTGCCTCTAATTGAAAATTCATCTTTTCAAAGATTTAAGGGTTTTGAGGAGGATCATCATGAATTTCACGATCTAATTACTGAATGGTTGGAACGGTCTTACCTAGCAAGCTCCATCGCAAATAACAAGTTTCAATCTTCCCTCTTGATTGCTAAGGTGTTTGGAGTAGATGGAGACACATCCGCGAGAAATTCCAAATTTTTTTGAAAGGTAGTACTCATCGAAAAGGCATGAATGTGAATTGGATGAAAGTAGTGCTTGTGACACATATTTTTACCCATAGGAAATAACTTCGAAATTTTGTGCAAGTTATTCAAGTTTTTATCTTTTCTGTTGCACATTATTTTTTATCTTTTTTAATTGTTTGTATATTTGTGGATGCATGTCGGGAACAAATATGGTGGTTTCACTGGAAATTTCATTATACCTAACCCCGACCCTCTAACTATTAGGTTAGAAGTAGGATTAGCTACATCTTAGTTTTCCATCTATTACACCCATCTCATCCTACTCTTCTAGTATTTCTTGTCTTTTCTTACTTCTATCATGCATCATGTTCTTTTTAGCTTCTTTTGTTTTTGTTTTGGTTTCACATTCTTGTTCCCTCATGTCTTTCACTATCGCGTGTTGAATAAAACTTCACATGAAGATACTTTGCTGCCTTGAAAGGGAATGTGGAAAAATAGAAAATGACTTTGTGACACTGCAACATTTGGATAACTCGTTGTCCTCCTTCCTTTTATTGGTTACATATTTTGGTCGATGATGTTCTTACGAAAAATATGATCCTTCCATTTAAAAAGCCTTGTATCAAACCATGACCTCCTTGTATATTCTGGAAAACCCCATGCCTACACTCAGTTTTATGTTTAAGTGTTTTCAAGCTGATCCAATCAAGTAGAGAAGGAAAATAGGAAATATAAACGAGCAAACCATATGCTTCTATGAAGCGAAAACCTCTCCTGCTCTCAATAAGTCGTGTTACACCATTTTTTGGTCATCTAGCCTGTTAGTATTAGATGGACCTAAGTACAACATGTAAGACCAATTTTACCCTAAGTAAAATTGCTTTCACTATGAAAAATAACTTAGTAAACCACAATTATTAAGTTGTTTATGGTCTAAATAGGAAACCCCATGAGGAAATATTAAATAAATCCACATTTGTTTGATTTTTCTCAAGGAATAATTAATTAAAACAACAGTTTAATTAATATTCCTGGTCATATTTAACCCAAAACAGGAAAATTAATTAGATAAATTATTGTTTATCTTATTATTTTCTAGGAATAATTATTTAAATCTTAATTACATAATATTCCTTGTTAAATTTGACTAAATCATTCATAAATATTTAAATAAATCATTATTTATTTGATTATTACTCAACCACATCCTTAAAATAATAAATAAATCATTTATTTATTTATTATTTACAAATAAAGGGATTTGACCCAAGTCAAATTCTTTTCCCCTCCAACAAATATAATAAAATATTCCATAAAAGTTGGATCTTGATTTGGTTAATAATATTTTAATTATGCACCAATATCTAGACTAACTCAATATTTTGTTATAAATAGAAGGGTTTTTCCATTCACTCACTACCTTTGTTGCCTAAAGATCACTCTGGATCTATACTTTTCGTCTGACTTTGATCCTCCATCATTGTCATATTTTGCTACCATTTTTTGTGAGCTCCCTTTGAGTTCCATTTTTGTCTGGGTTTTCTACACCATCAAGAGAGAGGGGATTTAGATTTGAAGTGCTGAGGACTTACAAGAACCCATCCCATTGAGGAGGACTGGTAACATCTTTCTATGTTCTTCTCCTAGGTGTCATCAATACAAAAAATCTTTAAAACAATATTGTCTTGTCTATTGGATACATAGAGAAACTCTTGCTTTTATTTACTGCTTAAAAGTCTTTTAATGCATACATCTATATTTTTGCATCATTTATCTTGGTCAACTAATTACATATCTAAAGATATTGGCAGCCATCTTTATTGTTAGGGTTGTTTTTTATGCGCGGCTAAAGTGAGCCTTTTTCATACGCTTGCGATTAAGATTCATACTAAAAGCTGGCGACTCCACAAGGGTTTAGGATTACGACCTTTGTCATTTTTCAGATCCCTTCCTATCCAGCTGCTTCAAACCCTAGGATTTCTCTTCAGCTTCTTTTTTTGCTTTTCTTGATGTTGTTTTTAACCTATAAAAACATAAAACATTGAAAATTATAACTTTCGTGTGTCTTAGGACCTATTGCATAGGTGACAGGCATCAGCCGCAGTTGAGACAACAAATTTTTCTGAAACCTGCTCTTGAGAGTGCTAGAGGTGCAGGTCACACTTTTTGGGCCAAAAACTGCGACCTAGAATTTTTGTGGGAATTTTTCTGAGATTTTTATGGGTTTGTTTGGGCCTCTATTCAGGGTTGTTTGACCTCTATCTCCACCTGTTTTGGACCTGTACTTGTTCTTTTTTGCTCAACAAAGTAGGAACCTAGCCCCCTGGGGCTTCAATACCCTCCACCTTTTGTGGAAGAGTTTTAGCTGTTGCAGGTTGTCTGAAATTTCAGAGTGTTCATCCATTTTTTCAGATCTGATCCCTTACCTACAGATCCACTTCAGATTGGCTATTTATCCATCCAAAACACCTCATTTTAGTTTTTTTTTGGTTTTCATCTAGGGTTCCCTCCACTTCCCTCCAGGTTATAGCCTTTCACCACCTCATTTACAACAATTTTTCTTCTGATTTTTTGTTGTTTGTCTGCACCTATTTCCAGCAAATCTGACCTTTAGATCATTGTCCCTCCTGGCTTTAGATCTATTGGCTATTTTGGTGTGTTTTAACTAGATTTTTTCCCACCTACAGACTAGTTGTTGAGAGGCTCGCCTCCTTGGGTTTAGATTAATGCATAATTAGTTATTTACTTTCTGTTATTTCAGTTTCATATACTGTTATCTACAGGTTTATTTACAGTTATACAACACATTTTTTCTTTTTATCTACAAACGTTTGGGTTTAAAAATTAAAATTTACACACTTAACACACACCCTAAGTGGAGAAGATCTTGGTTAACACCGCCAAGAAAAGACTTTAACATTGAAATCAATTGATCCTGCACCTCTCTGCCCTTGTTTCAACATTTTAATCAGTTGATTCTGCACCTCTTCACCCTTGTTGGTCTCTCTTCCCTTTGTGTTGTGTTTTTTCCTTCACCATTGTGCCACCAAGGCATTTATCCCGAAGACTTCTTGGCCTTCATCCTCAATTTCTGGTAGGAAGACTTACTCCTCTACGTAGGATTCAAGTTAGTCCTCCACCGAGTCCACACTCAGACTCCTGTTCTAGTTCATTGGGTTCCCCTTCTGGTTCTGCCCCTGGTTCTCCCCCTATCACCTTCACCATGTCTGGTTCAGGACCTAACGCTAGTGGTAACCCTGGCCCTAATGTCAGGAATACTACTAGTGGGACCACAACAGGAACTACCCCGGCTGCTCCCCTGCTCCACTATATGGTAGGCCTCAGTCTTCTTGATTTTAACCAGTTGATAAATGACCCTATACACTATGACGCTAGTTGGCCTGCTATGCTGACCAAGCTCCCTTCCAACATCCCCAATTTTGAAGGCCTTGCTGGAGAAGATCCTACAAATCATGTTTGATCTTTCCATATGTGGTGTTCATCTAACTCCATTACCGATGACTCTATCCGTCTTCGGTTGTTCCAACGTACGCTTACTGGTGAAGCTTCTAATTGGTATGTTAATCAGGCCTCATCCTCTCATACCACCTTTGCGACTCTTGCCTGGGATTTTCTGTCTTATTTCGAGCTTCCCCTTCATTATGACACTGGTATCGAACTTTTGACTTCTTTCCATCAATCATCTGCAACACACCTATCCGATCATGTCCAAGAAGGCAGATAAGAAAGAGCCTATGTCAAGCCCCTACCTTCGAAGATCATGTCTACATGGATTGGTTCCTTAGATCCCTTTTTCCTACTATAGGCAAATATTTCTCATCGCATTTCCCTCAAACCGAAGAAGCCGCTCTCCAAATTACATTAAAATATGACCTAATCTATGCTCAGTCGGGTTATGTTTATACCGTTCTACCTAATCTTCCTAGACCCGGTGGTTCCAATGCATCAATGGCATATCATGCCACCGATGGTGTTGTTGGAGCTCTTTCTCATCCATATGCTTAGCCTCCCATGGGCTATGGTTTCCCTCAGGGAGGGGCGAGCACCTCCAACACTTTTTCCCCTCCCAATAGCATGTATCCAGGATACAATATTCCTCCTCCTTTTTCCCAACCTGTTTACCACAATTTTACTCAACCTCCTTATTATCCATATCTACAGCCTGGTGCTCCAGCTCCTCAAGCATTAGCACCTCTACCTCCCTTGCCTTCTCAACCCCTGCAACAGCAGCCACTGCCCCCTCAAGGGCAGGTGTATGCATAGCAGGGCACAACTAATCCTCCTACTTCTAAAATGAAGAGGAAAGACACTCAAAATCAATATACCCCCAGTAATCCTGGACCTAATCCTCAAAGTAATGCACCTAACACTGCTAACCATCAACAGGGAACTCAGCCCAAGCAGGACAGGCTTGTTCGCATGAACAAGCCTTATTCTTGTTATGGTGTTTATGGTCATTAGACACATGATTGTCCTCTTTTACCACAGATGCGGCAGATGTGGGAGTCCCAAACAACATTGTTGCACCTAGTCCCAAGCAACATTGTTGCGCCTAGTCAGCCTCCCTTTTCGTCCCTCCTAGTGATGCTCCTAGTCAGCTGGTTGTGTTTACCAATCCTTTCCCTCAGCAAGGATTCATGGCTACCCAACCACTTGAAGGTCAGGAAGCCACTCAACCTCCTCCATATGGTACCTCCAATTACTAAATTCTCATGATGAAATCTGACCAACCTATAACTGTATACCTCAATCTTCAGACTCGGTCCCGTCAATACAACAAGCCTCCCACTACGTCTGTCCCCAATCCACCTTCTTCAAGTTCTACAGAGCCTATTTCGACACCTAATGGTCCTTTGAAGATCCCTCGGCCTAAGGCGAAGGTTCATACCAAGATCCCTAAGGGACCACTATGCTGAAAAGCTGCTTCTAGCAAAGCTACCCATTCGTATAGCATAGTAGATGATTTGGCACAATCTCTTGCTTCCATATCAACACTGGAACTCCTCCAGTCATGCCCTTCACAATGAAAATCTCTACTATCTACCATGGGCGATGTATATCCTTCATATGATCGATTTATCATATTTGATGTTGACTGGTCAGAACATCCTCCTCTTCTTGCTTCCATTGCCTTCCAAATCCAAGTCAAGATCCGAAATGCAAACATTTCCCGTTGTATCATTGATGATGGGGCATCCACCTGTGTGATGTCCACTTTGGTTTGGAAGCAAATAGGATCACCTAAGTTGGCCCCTTCCATGATCAATCTCCGAGGATGAGATGGCCACGCCTCCCAGCCCATTGGCCTGTTTTGAAATTGTCCTATTACTCTTGCGGGAAACACTGTTTTCGTTGACGTAGAAGTCATTGACACCCCCTTAGATTACAAAATTCTATTGGGTCGTAGCTACACCTATGCGATGTCTGCCATACCATATGTGGTTCATCGCAAGATTTCCTTTACCCATAATGGAAATATAATCACCATTGACCAGTTGACATATTATGAACCAAAGTCTCAGACCTCCCCTGAGTCCATCATATCTTCGGTGGCCAATAATAAAACTGTTGACCCCTTGAGCAGTGTCTCACCTGGAGTCTATAAAGACTCCTCTTTGTTTGGTACATTCCTTGGTATTCCTTCTCTTGTCTTTGATCTTAGCTCATCGAATGTTTGCATGATGCAATCGTCTTGGGCTTCCCTCAAGCAGCCTGCTTCGGCTAGTCAACAGCCTTGCCCTCCGCAGGATACTCCTAGCCCTTCGATTCAGCCTTTTGGACCTCCTCCTCCTGGCCCTTCACCTACAACTGGTATCCATGAGACTCTCTACCCTCCTGGAACGTTTCCTCCAAGCCTTAACCATCTTAGAGTCATTCCACCTGACCATTTCACCTCTGGTCAGATACTGTTCCTAACTCCCCCTCCTAGAGTGTTCTCGGTACCTGTCATGGACACCCTATCTCTTCCTAACCTAACCCTGGGGATTCCCATCTACTACCTTGATCCCCCAGCCACTACCCCACCTGGTAAACCCAAACCTTATCTAGCTTTGACCCCGGTTCAACCAGTCCCCATGACTTCTCCCACTGCTACAGTGCCTCAGCCACCTCAACATGAACCTTCTCCTATTGCGACAACTTCAGGTAAAAAGGTAAAATATCACAAGAGGGCATCAAAAGGCAAGGCTTCCCTGATTGAACCTGTTCCTCCTCTGCCTCCAAAGCCTTGTGATTTTTGTGATTTCATCAGTCACGCCACCCATACCTATCCTAAGTTTCCCCATATCAATCCCATGGTTAATGTTGCATTCCCTAAGTCTAGGTCCCTAAAGCCTCTATTTCTTCCTCGACTGCATCCAAAAACCCTAAGACTATTCACAAAAATCATCCTTGTGATTTTTGAGATTTCCATGGCCACTATACTCACCTTTGTCCCCACCTCGATGACTTCCGCACCTCTCTAGTGGTAGTTCGCCAATTCGAGGTCAAGCGCAATGAGTCCACTGCTCCCTTATTTGCGCGTTTTTCTTCAGCAGAACCAGAGGACACATCCACTCCCATAAACATTCCCCCTCCAGATGTCTAAATGACAAAGTCTTTGGCCACTTTCCACTACCTATCATCATCTATGAGATCCACAATGGAAGACCCCCCTGGGACTTCCCCTTCTGTTTCGTCTGACCTCCCTTTAGCGATCACCTTGGGATCAACATCGGTGGATCCTTCATCTACTTGTTTTTCTATCACCCCTTATGATGATGCGCATGTGAACCTCTCTTCTCATGATGATGAGTCGGGTAGCTTCATCGTGTCATGTGGTATTTCTTCCACTAGTCACCCCATCTTCTATTATGATGATGACATTATGGAAGAATTTACTACCCCTGACTTTATCTACCCCCCCTTACATTGAACCCATGCATTTGAACCACATACACCTTGTGACCATTACATTGACATCCAATGTTTGGGTAAGGGGGCACCCATATTTGAGAGACAAGGAGAAGCAATTCTCCACAACTCTCCTAGTGTATTTGGCTGTGTTGACTCTAGTACCTTTATTATTCCCCATATAGAAGAACCTCTAGAGTCCCATATCACTTCAGATCACTCTAGGGATGATACCACTCATAATTCCTTCATCTTACATCAACAACCCAGTCCCCTAGACATTGATGTTGACCAACCTGTGGGTTTTCTAGAAGAGCACCAGCTCATTATCTCCAAATCCACTCTTTGGGATAGTGACACCATGTATGCCAACTCAGAAACTTATTCCATTTGCTTCATATATGCAGTACCAAAATATATTAGTAATCCTCCATTCCCTTTCTTGAACTTCATAACCATAAAGAAAAGAAATGGCACACCACATCATAAAAAATTGTTTAGATTCCCCTTTTTCTAAATACATTTTGGCATGACCACAACATGCTTGGGGGCACCTATTCCCCTCAACCATAAAAAATCCAAGATCTCAGCCAAAACTAGCATTGAAACCCTCTTTCTCTGACAGGTCACACTTTTTAGGTCATTTCCTAAGACAGGTCGCAGTTTTTTACCTAGTACCTGCTACCCAGGCCACAGAACAGACTCCAAAAAGTGCAACCTGGCCTTTTCATGAGCTCTGGGAACCTAAACTGAACTTTCAATCAACTGAAATGATGGATCTCGATTCCAATTTTTGGTTTGTTCGCTACGATCGCCGCAAGATTTAGGGCCTTCTCTCCTCTCTACATTCACCACAGCTCCACTTGAAAATAAGTGAATTTGGAGGGGAAATGCCTTATTAAAAGAGAAACCCCTAATTTTTCTTTCACCTGTTATGGTGAAACTATAGCTCAGTTTGAAAAATTGAGTGTACCGTTGGAAAGCTCTCACCGAGCCCTCAAATGGGTATCTGTTATTTTTTCATGAATTGATACTTCACCACGACACATTTTTTCCAAGAAGGGTCATTTCACCTCTCCTCAAAATTAAATTTCTTCACTTGCAACACTTGTACTTGGGGCACCACTTTGCCTCCATACTTGTCCATGCTCGTGTTTATTTTCATCGTGAGTAACCATCTTTACTCATGTTTTTATGGTCCCCACTAGACATTTTCTGTATGGCATCATCATCGAGTTACCCTTGTTTAGAGCATCCGATTTGAGTCATCATTTCATCCATGGAGTCTATCCTAAGTCCCTTTGTATTCTGCTATAGTCCTCCATCCTTCATTGCTTGGTTCCTCTCTCATGTCATACATTATGACCTTCAGTCCTACTATCCCCTGTCCCCATTGATATTGTGTCAGTTGCTACCATGTCATCCATGCCCTTTATGCTCTAACAAGGGAATTCGTACGTCCACTACTCAGTACCCTCCATTTCATCATCATCCCTGATGTCAGTCTATCAGTCACTCTACTATTTTCTCTCGTGCCTTAGTTGAAGATCCCTTATTGCCTCACCTATGGTGGACCTCCTTCTGTCGACATCAGATCATTCATTCCAGAAGACAGGTCTAGAGGGCGGTGTACCTGGTTCCAGCTTCCACTCTTGCTCAGTGCCTCAGATCAAGAAAAGGGACTCCTTATTGCCCTTTAACTTGATTTTTTCTCAGCTCCAACTCCTTATAGCGTGATCGAGATCCATATACTTGATGGTTCAGTGATGCAGCAGATTGTACCGGTGATACCCGGGTGTGTGTGAGATGTTTTTAGACCTCATGAGGGGGTGTTCCATTAGGTAGCCCCCCACATGCCCAGATGACCTCTTCATCATAGAATTTGATGCATCTCCATAGATTTTATGATGTCGGCCTCAGCCGCTTGCAATGCCTTTTAGTTTTCATGTATCAGTTAGATTTTCAGAGCCCTTTCCTATTTACAGGGGCACATTGGTTGTATTTATATCTCATGTACTCAGATATTATTGTATAAGTTGTGGCTATTATCCCAGGCACAATATGTATGTGGGATTCATTATCATGTTTTTATCTGGCTCATGTTTATGCCAGCATGTACTATATAGTTCAGTCCCTTGTTTATTGGACGCATTATTCTTTGTACTTTGTCTCGGTGGGCATAGGTATGCCTCCCCAGCTGTCTATAGCATAGGTACTGATTCATAAAAGAGACTTGTCGCACCTGTAAGTCTCACCTCCTTAGGGTCTAGTCCTCTAATTCTTTGGTCTACCTTATATTTCTCTCTCTCTGACTTCCCCTTCGGTGTCTAGTGATTGAGTTCTTACAACGTACTTCGGTCATATGATTAGCTCCTAATGCACGCAAGTTGGGGGACAATCCGTTACACCATTTTTTGGTCATCTAACCTGTTACTATTAGATGGACCTAATTACACCATGTAAGACCAATTTTACCCTAAGTAAAATTGCTTTCACTATGAAAAATAACTTAGTAAACCACAATTATTAATTTGTTTATGGTCTAAACAGGAAACCCCATGAGGAAATATTAAATAAATCCCCATTTTTTTTATTTTCCTCAAGGAATAATTGGTTAAACAACATTTTAATTAATATTCCTGGTCATATTTAACCCAAAACGGGAAAATTAATTAGATAAATGATTATTTATCTTATTATTTTCTAGGAATAATTATTTAAACCTTATTTAAATAATATTCTTTGTTAAATTTGACTAAATCATTCATAAATAATTAATTAAATCATTATTTAGTTGATTATTACTCAACCACATCCTTAAAATAATAAATAAATCATTTATTTATTTATTATTTACAAATAAAGGGATTTGACCCAAGTCAAATTCTTTTTCCCTCCAACAAATATAATAAAATATTCCATAAAAGTTGGATCTAGAATTGGTTAATAATATTTTAATTGCGCACCAATATCTAGACTAACTCAATATTTTGTTATAAATAGAAGGGTTTTCCCATTCCTCACTACTTTTTGTTGCCTAAAGATCACTCTAGATCTATAGTTTTGGTCTGATTTTGATCCACCATCATTGTCATATTTTGCTACCATTTTTCTTGTCAGCTCCCTTTGAGTTCCATTTTTGTCTGGGTTTTCTACACCATCAAGAGAGAGGGATTTTAGATCTAAAGTGCCGAGGACTTACAAGGACCCATCCCATTAAGGAGGACTGGTAACATATTTCTATGTTCTCCTCCCAGGTGTCATAAATACAAAAATTCTTTAAAACAATATTGTCTTGTCTATTGGATACATGGAGCAATATTTCTTTTATTTACTGTTTAAATGTCTTTTAATGCGTAGATCTATATTTTTGCAACATTCATCTTGGTCAAATAATTGCAGATCTAAAGATATTGGCAACCATCTTTGTTGTTAGGGTTGTTTGTTATGGGTGGCTAAAGTGAGCCTTTTTCATACACTTGTGATTCAGATTCATACTTACAAGTCGGGATCCCTCTTCCTCCCATAAATAAATAGGTTTAGATGCACATTCCTTTAAAATAAATAAATAATGGAGAAAGAAGAGAAAGGCTTCCTAAATAGAGAGGCAAGGCAAACAAATCCATTGGGATATTGTCCAATCTCACTAGCAGCAGAGCAAAGTTTGTGTCCCTGAAGTGACTCCGTCGAGGTACTTTCTAGGCTTGCTAGCAGCGGAGCAACACCATAGATGAAAAACTATACTCTAAAAATATAAAACTCATGAACTTCATTACCATATCATTATTTGAAACATTGTGCGATCGTTGATCTTATGTTTGTGTCCAACTGAGTAAAGGGATGAAGGGAATATGTTTATTCACTAGGTAAGTGGGGAAGCCATGGTAATATGAATGATGAATCAATACTTCCTAAAAAATAGACCATGCACAAAAGAATTGATTGAGGAAGAGAAGCTGGAGTTCTACCAGTTTGTCGCCAAGTATTTTCGTTGTGACAAACATCCACCAAAATTTTGCATAAACCTAAATTTTGGAGCCTACTATGGTTCTTGCGATCGGTTGTTACATAGTCACTTCTTGTTCAGTTGATATTTTTTAGATCCCTTCTTGGATTATAAGTATCGAAGTCACTTTCTCACACATTTACAAATTGAAACAAGTCAATGAACACATTCTTTTATGCAAGCTCGAACAAGCATATCATGGTCCATCAAGACAATTCTTGTACAATGTCCAATTCATGTTGAAATTCAGTGCGCACTGAAAATGATAGTTTCCCAAATTTTAGCAGCGTTTCCTTTTCGGTGATTTTTTGCAAACTGTCTCTCTCATCCACCTTTGTTTTCACGCGTGTCGCTTTCACATTTTTGGCAATCAATTTCAATTTATTTCACCTAATTAGTGTCCCTTTCATGTTATCTTTTCTCTGCCATGTGTTAATTTCGCCATTGTTCACATGTTGTAAGTGTCATTCACACTTTATCTTCATATAGCAAGTGTTGTCTTATTTCATGGGAATTTTTTCTTATCATGCAAAGTACAGTCTTTGGTTGTTTCAAGGGGCAGGCTTTGTGATGATGAGTTGTTCTTGTCATGCAGACATGTTTCGCACTAAGGGAATTATGTATTCATGTATTATGGATAATTTTTGTTGTGTCATAAAGTGTCTAAGTGTGTGATCATAGTAAATTCCTATCACTCTTCTCATCGGTTTCACTGATCCACCACTTAGCCAAATTCCAAAAAGTTCCCTCGGTGCTCAAGCCCAGTTACCCTTGCCTCCAGAAACTGCACAGTTTTTCCCTCAATATGGCTTGAGCTATGCACTTCGCAGTCTCAGAGCTCAATATCCACCCCTGAATTCCTGAGTTGCACAACTTCACAGACACTAAGCCCCTCCCTTGGCCTACTACTTGGTTCCAGCTCAGTCAGTGGATCATCATGCAACATCTTAGACCAGGGATTTATCATAATTTTGTCGTCTTGTAATGTGTGGATTGTATATGTAGAAATTATATCACGTTATATCAAGATGATAAAGGAAGAGATATAGAGGGAGGACATGCTAGAAGACAATTGAGGAGATAAGATGATGATCAACAAAGAAGATGAAGGAACACTAGATTACAACAAAATATCAAAGATCGGGACCATGGGAATACTCTATCAGATTTAAAACCCGTTGGAGGGTATATATGAAGAAAAACTCATATCTCATACTAAGTAAGAAACAAAAATGAGGAAAACTTATCACTACCACATCATCATGTCATCGGTGTCATGTGTCGTCGCAAACATTGAAAACCATTCCATGTGTTTTCTTGAGGCATTTTTCTCACTTTGGAAAACTGTTGTATATTCACATGTTAGCTATCACATTATATGTATGATCTTTTTTTAGTGGTTCCAAGAGGTTACCTTTGTGAAAATGATTTTTTATAACCTTGTAAGTATATGTCACACTCATTTCCAAAGTTCTGAGCACTGTCACACAAGTGTCGTCACAATCGTCGTAAAGTCTATCTTTGGTGTTGAACTTATCATAATAGGTTGTAACGTTGTCGCACATAGAAAATTACCTTGGTTTTATGTCATGGATAATATATGTTGTTTAAGTCATCAAAATATTCTAATTGTGTGATAACAGTCAAATTTTGTCATTATTCACACCAAACTCACCAATACTGCACTTAGTCATTTTTCAAAAAACTTCCCAACTGAGAAACTTAGTTTCACCTAAGCTACACAATGCACAATCTCAGTCCTCTAGTTGTGACCTTGCTGCTTGGAACTTTGTAGTGCTAATTATATTCCTCTTGGGACTGCTCCATTGCACAGTTTTTGTGACCAAGCCTTGACCTTGACCTCTGGAATTGTACAGTCATGGCCTCCATCCTGGATTGAATTGTGCACTTCACAATCTAAAGCCTCAAGTTCATACCCTGATCCCTTGAAGTGTGCATTGTGCATTCACTCGACCTTCCTTGACTCTCAGAACTACATAGCAAACTCTCGTAGTGCCCATTTCTTCATCCTGTCATATTGGCCCCAGAAACTTCGTAGTATTATTCCTCATCCATGCCTGAATTACACCATTAGGGGAATTCTGAGGTCTAAAATGGGCCTCCTAAGAAAATTATAAAATAATAGTGGAAATAATAAAATAATATTTGATTACATCATCAAATTTTAGAGGGCAAAAAGAAAAAACTACTTTTTCAACTCGTATTTTGAACTTATCTCCCTAAGGTTTTACTCAAATTTTGATCAAAAATACTCGTTGGATGCAAATTTTAATTTCCCATCAAATGAGTACCCATGTTTTATACTTTTGATGGACTTTGCTACATGTAAAATGAGAAATACATGAAAAATGTGATTGTAATCACATTTTTTCATGTATTTCTCATTTTTCATGTAGCAAGGTCCATCAAAAGTATGCAACATGGGTACTCCTTGGATGAGGAATTAAATTTTGCATCCAATGAGTACTCCCACTCGAAATTTGAGTAAACCCTTAGGGAGATAAGTTGAAAATATGAGTTGAACAAGTAGTTTTATTATTTTATTGTTTTTTAATCTTTGTACCTTTTTACTCAAAAAATGGTAAATAATCCCCCATGGTTGAAATCATCATCTTGAATCCTATTGGTTCTCATAAATTTTATTTTAGTTGTACATTTTTCTTAGGAGGCCCATTTTAGACCTCAAAATTCCCCTAATGCACTGCATAGTCTCAAGGATCAAGGCTTCCCCTTTCCTGCCTGAACTACCCAACTACCTAGTCACTAAGCCTATGTTCCCATCATGTCACTTGTCCCTATCTCATTTTATGGATCAAAATGCATCATCTTCGGCTAGGGTTTTTCGGATTGATTTCATCTCGTCATGAGTGAATTGCATATATAGGTACTTATGATGCCATGGAAAGATAATGAAGAAGGATAAGGAGGAGGAAAACATGTTTAAATACATATTTTTAGTTGGGCATGCAAGCTTATCTATCAAAGAAAGGAAAAGAGACACCAGTTTGCGATCATTGCCCAATACATGATATCATGGAAGAACCCCTATCACCAAACCATGTGGAGATGAAAATAGGTCACTCAAGACACAACAAAAATGGCTAGACATTGCCACATCATCAACCAGTCCATGCCAGGAGTTTCATGTCATGTCATGCCATGAGTTTTCATATGCCACATAATTATTGTGGACCATGTAATTTTTCATTCGAAATGTATTGTAAAGTGGAAGTCCAATGGACACATTCATAATTTAAAGAGTCATGTATGTTGAAAATTAGAGGGAAGTCAAACAATCATGAGGGTAGTCAAAGAATCACCCTTGTTTATATATACTCCCTCATTGTATGAGCGACGAAATTTTTCACCTTGGCTCCTCCTAGAAGGAATTAGAGATATAAGCTAGTTCTTTTGAGGAGCAAGGAGTGGCTCCAACGCTTCACTATTGGAGCTAGTGGTGTTCATGGTATACATGTATCTTGGAAATTTTAGTTAATATCAAAAGCCCTATGGGCCAACACATTCTTCATGCATGGATCATGGATATTTACAATACTACAGTGTGAATTTTTTTAATTCATGTTTGCTTTCATCTGTGCTAAAGTAGTTGAACTATTTCAACTATTTTATTACTTATCATACTGATAATGTGTTGTAATTTCTTTCATCGTTTTCCCATCTGTGTGGACTACTCTGTTGGATATTAGACAGATCTTCCTTGTCATATTGGTTTTAATGAATGTCGCTTACCTTGTGGACTATTTCATTGGATGTTAGACAGATCTTGTTGTTTGTGTGTGTCTCTTCTTGGGTGCAAACTATTACCTCTCTCTTAGAGGCTCACCTTTTTCTCTCCCCCGCAGTATAAGGAATTTGAAACACGTACGATCGAACACTCACTAGGCACACCCCCTGGATTTCTGAAGGTGCATTTGTGTCTATTGTAAAAATGTTGAATATATACTATATTTTCATCCCATGTCTTCAACTTTGTGTCTATTTTCTCCTACAATGTATTCCATAATGCACTGAGAAATTTTGTGTCCCTATTTGAAATGATGCTCCTTGGTATCCCAAAGTGCACCTAGACCTATCCTAAGAATAAGTTTGCTAGTTCTTGTCCATTGATGTTCTTCCTACAAGGCATCAGAACACACTTCTTGTTGAACCTATCAACTACCGCGAATAGGGAGTTGTGTCCCTTCACAGTTGTTTGTAAACCTCCCATAAATTACATGGAAATTAATTCCCAAGGACAAGTGGGTATACTTTAGGGATGATATAAACCCTATTTCATATTGCTAGTCTTGTTGGTACAACAAGGCATGTATCCTCTTACTAACCTAGCTACCTACTCTTGCATCTTGGGCCAATAGACATACCTCTACAAGTTGGCCATGATCTTCCCTACACCAAAGTTCTTTGAAACATTCAAAACTCATATAATTATCTACAATCACTCACCTTCAGGAAAACATAGCTTATCCAAGTTGTAGAGTAACATGTCCTAGAGATCGTAGTCAATAGTGTTATTTCCATTGTGTGCATGAATCTAGATCTGCAATTGCTAAATCACCTCCCTGAACTCCTCATCCTTTGAATATTCCTCTATATATGCATCATGGGTGAATGGATGCGTGTGCATAAGAGTCCCAAAATTTTTGATCTATGATGTGGGTGGCATTGAAATCATGTCAACCAACCTGTTTGTGCTTCCATTATTGTCTTTTATCACCAAATGAAATTTTTGTAAAAACCCTATCCAATTATAATTCCTAGTCTATTGTAGCTTACTTTAGGCCTACAACTAATGTAGTGGCTATCGATAAATGTGGATTACTATCTCCTTTCCCATTAGATATTTCTTCCCTTCACATCTTGCACTAGGGCAGACAACTGCTTTTTGTAGTTAGGGTAGTTAAGAACTTCCTCATGAAATAATTTAGAATAATAGCATACAAACCTTCCTCCCTAAATTAAGACTACTCCCATAACATACCTAATCACATTTGTCCCCACTTCAAAGGTTTTCTACAAGTTTGGTAATGCCAGAACTTGTGCTTGACTAATATTCTTCTCTAACTCCTCGAAAGCCATTTGCTGACCCTTTCCCCACTGGAAAATATTGCCACTTGCTGTTACAGAGTGGAGTAGTGTTGCTAAATCTGAAAATTAGGTGATCAATGTCCTTAGGTATAATTATTACCAAATGAAACTCCTAATCTCAAGAAAAATAGTATGCATCGACCATGTGATGATGGCCTCCATCTTAGCAAGATATATCTTGAACTCTCCTCCACCTATTGCATACCCTAGTTTTGGTGAGGTAAATCCCCTCTGCGGACAGAGGCGATCCCAATAGCCCTAGAGTGTGTCTAGCCACAAACAATACACGCTATAACATCGATTCCTAGTTAACGAATGTATGGAGATTCGATAGATAACTTACCGGAGGTCCCATGATATTGTTGTAATTGGAAAGAGTGGCTACCTCTCGCTCCTGGTTTGACAGATCACGATCCACTCATTCTCACGCTCGGATACCTGCACATACACAAGAAAAAAAAAAGATATACAACATACTATTTTACATTCGTAACTATCAGTCATTCAAAGAAGACTAAATCAATTGCATCAATAAACATAACACAATGATGGAACCAATACCATAGTCGAGTATAGTAATGAAAGGAAGGAAGAGTACAACCAAGCTTCAACGTTGCGGCCTCCTCCAACAGGGTTCCAGCAGAGTGCATCTCACAAAGGCTCTTCAGGAATTCGGACGGGGCTCTCTCTATGAAATTATCCTTGGTTCTACCTTCTCGATAGTGATTACTCAGCTATAGTATCTATTTTCCAATTTTAGCTTCTTGGCTATATGTTCAGCTAGCCTTCATAAAGGGAGAAGGCTTGTTTATATAGAGGGAGACAGAGAGGTTAGGATCCCTATAATCATGAAAGGGAAACCTATCTTCAAGGAGTGTTCCATGGGAGGAGGAAACCACTACCTAAAGAGGGAGACTCGTGGCTTATCAGATTAACCACTTCCTGTGACTCATCCCTGAGGTGGTTAAAGGAAAATTCCGCCTCTAATTTGTTAAAAAACATTCCCAGAAATACTGGCGTGGGCACAAAAAAGAGACAGAGTGCCATATGGTGCGAGCTCTAGTATACATCCTCCACACTGGCGTGAGGGGTGAACTGGCTACCTGCGCCAAGGCCAAAACATAGGTTTTTGTGGGCTTTTTGGGGAAATGTTCAACAGGAGAAATGATGTCCTTATGCATAAGGATGCAAAGAAGGTTTTGGCAAAGTACGACACTACTCATAGGTCATGGAAAGACCCTCCAATATGTGGGGCGAGGGATTCTAGGGACGATGAAAAAATGTTGTGTAACAGATGCCCCCTAAAGCAAGAGGTTCAAGAGAGAGGGAGGGGTGAAATGCTTTATGAGAACGCATTCAACCTAAACACTGATATCGGAAAAACCTCCAAGTATGAATAAAAATTATATATCTGATACATGAAATGTGGCATGGGTGCAGCCATCCATAACAGAGTACATAAACAGTGAGATCCAAGGTATGGACACAGCCATCCAGCAGTAGGGATCAACAAATAGACTTAGGTATGGTCGCAACCATCCAATCAGAAGAGTCATATAATAAGTCATAGTAATCCACAAAGAACCCGCAGCCTGAATTTCATCAGATAAAACCCAAGGTCTTGTGCTCCATCTCGACCTGAACAAAGTACAAATTCGAGCATGCGAATATGTGAGTTGAAGTCGAACATGCAATAAAATCGTCTGGTTACTAGCCAATGATGAAATTTGTTAACAGACACAAGAGAAACCACCAATAATTAAAATGGCTCTCAATGTACAAAAGGTACAATCCACGGAATGTGAATAGTGATCTGACATCGAACACCCATAGAGTCAGTCATTCGAAGGCCAATGATGTGGACCTTACATCGAATGCGAAGAACCTGCCATTGAGGCATGCAAGCTCCAAGGTACCTAAAGGGAGTCTCTAGATCAACTTCCTAGATAATGAGCTAGAGTCGACAGGAAGTGACCTTGATCGAAGGTGGGCCATAATGTTGCCCACATCATCGACACGAGACAGAGGAATATGATGTTTTTGAATCAAGACCAACAAAGAACCAGAGGGAGGTTGAAAACTTCAGAGGCAAACTTCTCTTGAACATATCAGCGGCACGAAACTGGATTCGACAGTAGTTGACATCAAAGGATCTGAGGTCATGGTGACGTGGCAAAGAGCATATGAGTGGTCAAAAGAGATTACCCAAACCATGGAGGAAAACAAATAACGAGATGAGATGTCCCCAAACCAACATGAATGCAGACAAGTGCCCTGTTCAAGAGAGACATAATGCTAATACGACTACAATCTGGTTCCATTTTCCCCACCATCTCTAGCAAGTACCCCAATTATTTTTCAAAACAAGCTTGAAGGGGATAGCATATGCTTGCGATATAAGTTTTTCCTTCAGAAAAATCCAACCTAGTACATTTTACGAGCCCTAGGAAGGAGGAAATCAAGTAACATCATGACGACGTAGTCCAATGTCATCAAGTTTAATGAGTCTGACAAAGGGAGAACTCAGCATCTTTTCATATTTAGAGAGTTTGAAAAGAAAGCGGAAAAGAAAACTCCAACAGTCCCTTTTCCTAGGTAGTCTCACAGATCCGAAAAGGTAGAAAACTGTGTCTGAGAGAACCTCTTAGTTGCGATAGGCTAAGGTATTAATTTTTCATAAATAAACTATCCCGACCTGAAAAATGGGTAAACGTATACTGGGTAGATATCGTTTCGCAGACAATTTAACAAGTTCAAAACGACAAGTGACTCAACAATCTTTTCAGTTTTCGAGAGTCAGAAAAGAGCTGAAAGGTGACTCCAGTAGTGACTTTTTCATGTTTTTACCGAGTGAGAAAAAGTGTAAAAAACAACTTGTTTCTTCATCATAACCATGTGAGAACCTGTCGCTGCACAAAAAGACACATGTAAAATGTATTCCTCGAAAATTTTCACTTTTACCTCTTTGCAGAGCAACAGTGACCTATTTTCCTTGCAATCTTGTGGTGACTATTGCAATAAATCCAGTAAACCAATCCAGATTCTGTCAGTTTCAGGTAAGAGTCGACACCATTTGCCATCTTTTCAGCTAAATTTTATTACCTTTAATTGTCATTTTGAATACTTTAGGAAAGGTTTTGTAAAAACTAGGGCATTGTGGTTGGCGCGGGTTTCGGGCACGGACCCGTGCCAATCGAAACTTTTTTACATAGGGGTCACGCCTAGTGGCGCGACTGTTAACAAAAATTCACGCCAACCACGCTACCCAAAATCCGCCTCAATTTTAAGAAAATGCAGCCATTTGATTACAAATTTTGATGCCTAAGGAGACTTACAATGTTCATATGAGCAATGCATGCAGGTACAAAGCAGAAAATATGGTAATTGAGTGGAAAGAGAGAGAACATAGTGAGGAGGATGAACAGGCCATGGAAAATGAACAATGCATGAACACCCTTAGAAATTGTGGGCTCAATAAATTCTTCTTGACGCCATGCCTTCGGGCTCAGCCCGAATTGCTTCAATATTTGATAAGAATTTTGGAAAAAGATCAAGAGAAGTTTGTACTTTGGGATTAGGAGCTCAAACGCGAAGTCTCTTATGTGTATTTCATCACTGGATTGTCGCGTAGGGGTAATTACCAATTACCAAAGCATGGCAATGGTAATTGACAGGGTGTGCCGAGGGGCAAGAAAAGGAACAGTGAGTGGCAAAGTGGACATCCAAACCATCGCTAATCTGGCACTAAGAATAGTGCTGCACAGTATCACGCGGGCTACAGGATTGCAAGCACAGCATGAAGCCACGAAGACATAACTACTTCTTTCCTCAGAGTGTATGAACCCGACTCTCTTCAACTGGGTCGAGGCCATGACTATCAACATCAAACGGCAACTCACTAAGTGCAAGAAGACCAAAATAAAGCAGTTTGGGTATGGATCGATTCTTGTATCATTCTTCTTGGAACGATTACCCATATTTCAGCGTCAGGAGGTTATTGTCCTGATGCCACCACCCAGCGAGCCACAGATGGCCCGATGGGCCGCACTAATGCCTAGATCAGGGGGTGGCCAATAGATGTCATGGAAGCCAAATTTTTTTGATTGGATCCAAAGACAATTGATTATCATGGAGGATTGGCCCTACGCTGGCACAGACTTCACCGGAGATCCAGACCCCCCACTCCCGGAGGGAGGGGATTGGGATGAAGAGCTAGGTGAGACTCATTTTTTATTTTCATGAGTTTATAATTTTTTGGTATATATTCATGTTCTGATAGTTACTCTTATATGTATTCAGATGTTGGCCCAGAGAGTCTTGCAGGTATGTTGCCGATAGCGAGGCGAGTTCCTCTCAATTTTGATCCTCATGGTGAGGGTGGTGAGGAGGAGATAGTACAGAACCTGGAGGGGATCGCCTGTGGGGTCCCAGACTATGCTTGCATGGATGATGTGCCTCGGGCCTATCAGAGGCACACTATAGGGGTGCCGAGTCGTATCCACCGTTTGCTAAGGCGGTTGGTACGGGCAGTGACGTGATATCATGAGCACCACATTGATTAGGCACTTAGGCTTTATTTCTGCACATTTTTTAGAGATATGTTGTCTCATGATGTAACTGAAACAAACATATATATTTTTTTGGTTTTATGATGCACACATTGCAAACAGTCAATATGTATATATATACATCTATTTTCTACATGGGTCTATTTACATATGATGATGTTTTATAAATTGCGCAAATGTCTATCTAGCACAATGTTAGCTATTGCATCTGTTAATGTATTCATTCGTCTTGGTATATGTTGATATGTAATGAAATTAAAATTTCCTTAAAGTAAATTAATATGCAAATAAAATCTCAAAATGCATGGGTTTTGAACCGAATAATGACCGTTAAGTTGAAGAAGAACAAGTTGCAAATCCAGATTCACAAGCAATGCGTGATGCCGAGGTTAAATGCCTCGGTTAATAGTTCCAAAACAACGCTATATTCAGCGACATTGTTTGTAGTTGGTCCTAGACAAATACCTTGTAAGTTAATCAAATCACCAACAGGATCATAAATTACCCAGGCTGCCGAAGACAAGTTCCTGGTACTGCAGGAAGCACCATCTGCGAAACCGACATAAGGAGAAATATACATCTGCATAATAAACAAGACCCAATAAGCAGAAAAAGCTCACAAAGCACATCAAATCAAATCATGCACAAAAATGAAAAAATCACCTATGTACACATATCATGCACGAATGAATCAAGCATAATACTTTTTCAGGTACAACCCATTCCTGGGTTGTGCTAAGGGACAACCTTCATTATCAATAAGCTCATAAGCCCCATTCTGTAACACATGTATGACGATGTAGGGCCCATGCCACATGGGTTGGAATTTACCTGCCCCCGACTTATCATGAGCTTGTTCATACAGGAGAACAAGATCGCCTTCGATAAAAGAACGAGGGGAAATTGTTCGGTCAAAATGAGCTTTGACTTGCTTCTTCTGTGTTTCGATGACCAAGGCAGTTAAGTGATGAGTTTCATCCAATCTCTTTAAGTAGAGGAAACACTCTTCTTCAAGCGAAGTATTAGGCAGTAATTCCACAACTAGTTTGAGTGAAGGGATTTCATATTCAATCGGAAGAGTGGCTTCCAAACCGTACACCAACTGAAATGGGGTAAATCCGATCGCACTCTTAATCGATGTTCGATAAGCCCAAAGATCTGAAAACAACATGAGATGCTAGTTTTATTTATGGATCCCAATTGTTCGTTGAAGCATTGCAACAAGGACTTTGTTTACAACTTCAACTTGGCCGTTAGCTTGAGGGTAATAAGGCGTTGAGCTCCGCCATCATATAGTCCCAAAAATGAGAACCATGATCGGTAACGATGGATTGAGGGACACCAAACCAAGTAATAACATGATTGAATATGAATTTCACCATTTTATTACCGTCCGTAGCCAGTGTAGGCATTGCTTCGGCCCATTTCGTAAAATAATCGACGGTGACGATAATATAGGCATGCCCCCCAGCTGAATGAGGGTTACACATCATAAAATTGATGTCTCATTTGGCAAAGGACCAACAGTAATGACAGGGTGTAAAGGAACGCGTCGTGCACAAATCTTGCATTGATATATCTGGCATGCATGACATTTGCATACTACAACAATGCAATCTTTAAAAATATACGGCTAGAAATAGCCAGCACGAAGGATATTTTGTGTGGTGGCATAGCTAGACATGTGACCACCACAGGCACCACTGTGGCAGTCATTTAAAACTTTCTTAGCTTCCTTGAGGATCAGACATCGACGGAGTACAAAATCGACTCCAACACGATAGAGGGTATCTTCAATAATACAATAAGGTTGCGACTGATGCCCAATGCGGCATCGGGCAACTTTCGTTAACTCAGACCTAAAAGTAGAATTTTGGAGATACACGATGATATCACCATACCATGGATCGAGGGCGTTAATCAAGAAAAGAGTTTCGTCTGGAATATGATCCTCGGAAGAAGAAGGAGTAGAGTCGACGAGGAGAGAACATATCAAATCAGCGAAAACGAGTGATTTCTTTGATTTGGCTGTAGTAAACTCCAAATCAAACTCTTGGAGGATAACGATCCACTTCGAGTATTTTCCCCCTAGCAACTTCCGAGACAGAATATAGGTCATGGGGTTACAATCAGAAATCACGGTCACCGTGTGTAAAAGCATATAATGACGAAAACGCTGGACGGCCTGGACCGTAGCCAGCACTAACATCTCGACATGAGGGTAACATGTTTCATGGTCGAGAAGGTTCTGAGACAAGTAGTAAAATACATGCTCATTACTATCATCATAATCTTGAACCAAAAACATGGTGGTCATACTGAAGGCGGTAGCTAGGTAGAGGGTGAAATCACAATGATAATTCGTAGGACGTAATAGAGGAGTTTTGACAAGTAATGTCTTAAGCCTATCAAAATATTGCTGAGCAATCTCATCCCAACAGAAAGGGACGTCCCTGCTTTAAAAGTTGAGTGAATCCTTTGGCTACTTCGGTGTAGTTCGAGATAAAACAACGTAAGAAATTTGCCTTCCCTTGGAGACTCTGGAGCTGGTGTAATGAGGATGGGGAGGGGAGATTAACAATAGCCTCAACCTTAAGCAGGTCAAGGCGAATTCTATCTTTAGATATGATAGACCCTAAAATTCTACCGAAATCGATGCAAAAGACAAATTTATGCAGATTGATCTGAATGTTGTAGCGTCTACAACAAAGAAAGATCTGGCGGAGATGATCCGGGTGGTATTTTCACGTAGTTGAATGAGCCGGGAGGTCATCCAGGTATGGTTGAACAATATGACGAATATCGTGAAAGGCATAAGACATGGCATGCTAGAACATAGCCCCAGCATTCTTCAAGCCGAAAGGGATTTTCTTATACACGAACATTCCCCAAGGATAGATAAAAGCGGTCTTGTGTTGATCAGATGAGAGAATGTTGATCTGATTATAGCCAGAAAAACTATCCATAAGGGAAAAAATTTCACTCCCCGCACAATCATCAATGATCTGATCGATGAAAGGGGTGGGATAGTTATCCTTAGGACAAGCCCGATTAATATCACGATAGTCAACACAGACACAAATTTCTCCTTGCTTCTTATCCACAGGAAAAATGTTAGAAACCCACTCTGTCAGAGGAATCAGATAAATGAAACCCGCTTTGAGAAGTTTTTCAACTTCAGCTTTGATGGTGGAAAATTTCTAAGGATGCACTAGACGAAGATGCTGGCGAACAAGCTTCGCACCTGGGTAGCTGGGAATCTCATGCGCCACAATACTGGGATCAATTCTAGGCATTTCTTCATAAGACCAAGTGAAAACATCACAGAATTTGTGAAAAATGCTAGTATACACTTGGACTTCCTCAGAAGAGCAAGTGACTCCCACATGGATGATCTAGACAATTCCCAGTTTCATGGAAATGTCAATAGGCATCATTTGAGTAATGTTACCCAATTTACCTTTAGTGAAGACTTCATGAGTCAAAATAGGAATTTGAAGTGGCGGAGAAGGAACTTGAGACACAAAATGCTCAAGACAGTTAGACATTGTCCCGAGGCCAGGAATAAACGAGGGAGTACGATGATGCCCATTGCTCCATAGTAGATCTTAGAGAGACATGGTTTCCATGATAGCCTCATCGGATGGAAACACTTATTTCAAAGGATCAGATGAATCTGCATCGCCAAGCCAAGGGGACTGAGAATAAACATCAAGAAACATGCTCAAAGGAGCACCTTCGAGAGGGGGAGAATCGAATGCAATTGTAAGCTCACAATAATTTATTTCGATTGGACTAAGCGACATCTAATTCAAAAATGAATCAACCTATTTAGATAAAGGGATGATCCATGGGTCATCTGATCGAGAGACCATATTAACTTGAATGGTATTTGGTGGTGGAAGGGGAAAGATACCCATGAGAGTGGGCTCTTTGAAAATACCTAGCCCTACATGGTCAGGGGGATAAGGAATCTGATCCATGTATGACATGTTGTTCTCAGAAGACAAGGTAAATAATGACAACTGATCGATAGTAATGATTTTTCCCTCGTGTGGAAACTTTAGAAGTCGAAAGAGGGTGGACGGAACCCACAACATAACGTGAGTCCAACTGCGACCGAGTAGAAGATTGTAATTAAGTTTGGCATCAACGACTTCTACTTCAATGTTGACCATCTTTCCTTGCAACGTGATCAGCAAGCTAGCGAGAACACCCAAGGGTTTCGTTTCCCTTCCATCGAATGCTTCAAGGGAATTGGATGACGAAGTCAGGGCTGGAGAGCTAATAGCCTTCCAACAAGTAGATGACATGACACAGGTAGATGCACCCTCGTTCACAATGACTCTATGGATGTTGAGACCGTTAATGCCGACTTGTATGACAAGCGCAATCTGGTGTGGAAGTCAGGGGACAAAATTATCTAATTCAAAAGAGAGAAGGCTATAATCAGTAGGATCAATCCCCCCGATCGCAGATAATAACACCTTCTATTGATACAGACAACTCTAAATCACTTCTAATGCAGACATCATGGAAGGCACCTGTGTTAAGTCCTCAACAATACTATAATGCTGAGCAGCATGGGCATTAGGATTGTAAGAATATTTCTTGAGAACACCTTTAGAAGGTGGCCGTACAATGGGTTCAGCATTGGGCCTTTCAATCTCAAGAGGACCAGAGGCAGGTGGGGGAGGAGGACCATCAACAACCTCTTTCCCGGCTTCCTGGCGTGATCTGGCATAATCCTTTGACCAAGTAGCGATGGAAACGGGTGCAGAAATGTTCATCATGAATACTTGAGAGACAAACAATGCAGATGGCGGAGGTTGCTCAACCATTTGGTTTTGCTGAGATGGGAAAGGTTCTTTAAGGACCACCGGAGTTCCCTTAGCGCCTTTGAGCAGCTTACTAACCAAAAATTGTCTAGGAAAATCCATAGTGTAGTGGTCCTCATCACAAATCAAACAAGGATACTTCAGCTTTCGCTGTGAACCATCATCAGCACTAGGTTTAGACGATTCTGGTTTTGTGTAATGTTCATTTTTCAGGAACAACTGTAGATTGGGAATAATATGAGTTATTAACAATGTGGATCTACATCCATATGCTTCATACAGATGTAAAAATACTTAAACTTTAGTAAAATATACAACAACAAATTTATACAGCATTTTACAAGGCAAAAGATGGGTAAAAGTGAGGATTTAGGCCCTAAAACATGTGTATTGAGATATATGCGTAAAAATAAGATGGAAAAGCAATTGGATATGATATCTAGGGTTATTAGGGACTCCCATGTCTAATTTCAGCAAAAAAAAAAAGTTTCGCTAAGTTAAACAATTCCTCCTTTCCTAACTAGGCTAGAAAACCCTGATTTCCCAAGACTAGATTTATGCAAAAGTTTACTGAAGCATGTGAGCGTGATTTTCTGAAGGGTATGACTTGAATAAGGTCTGAATATTTACAAATAACATCAGGGGCATAACTCATACACTTTACAAAAGAAGAGTGAAATAATACATAAGAAATCCTCAAGAAAAAGGTGCTACAACCATGTAGAAAGAATGCATAACAGTGACAACATAATTTTCAGGGCTGAAGCAGAATTTTATTGATTCTTTAGATCTATATCAGACCATTACATAAAAATATAGATCTAATATTGATACATGCATAAGAAAAGCTGATCTATACATTCCCCTTGGGGATTTGCTCAAAACATGAAACACCAGGAGTAGATCTGAGATCTAAAACTTCAGATCTGCAGAATGATTTAGAAATTATGAATAATTCCAGTACATATCATATCAGATCTGAAATAGAACATATATTTTTTGGCCAATCTATGGATCACTTCAGTGAAGGAAGAATCCCAACACCGGAGATCTCTCCTCCAAATTACAAGCAAAGCACCCAACAACTGTAGATTTGCAAATAATGTAGTTCAGGGGAAAATTCTGCGCTACCTCTTCTGGAATGGGTTTGGCCTATTTCCAAGATGTAGATCTGAAGCCTAATGAGTCTAAAACTAGCTTATCAATGGGATATATGAGTTTCCCAGTGACAAGGGGTGCTAGAACTCCCTAGATATGAAGAGATATAATCTCCACTTGCTGCAACTCTCATAAAAAATTCAGCCCTAAACAGGATTGTGTTTTATATGCAAGATGAAGCTTGGCCAAAATGCCGGATAGTGGAGAAATGCAACACAATCTCCTCCAAATAGCTACTCCATGGAAGGAGAGAGGATTCCTAAACAGGAAACCCTCTTCCCTTTGGCTAACCAGCCAAGAGAACTCGAGTTTCTCAAGCAACCAAAAATTCGAAATAACATCAACAACCTCTGATTGTTTCTCTCCTCCTTATTTTATAATATTGGAGTCTTGGAAAAACCCTAAAACACTTCATTGGTTTATCCCCTTTCACATTTAGAAGCTCCTTCTAGAACTGCGTTGTCCCTCAAGGAGGTTCAATTCATCTAGACTGCATTGTTTGACTTGGCAAAATAGGATCCCCTCTTATGATTTTGACCCTTTCACAACTGCAAGATATAATTTACATAGGCTAGATATTTCTTTGTTCACATAGGCATTGATTTATTCTTGGTTTTCAAGAGTTTTACATGTCCTCCTTTACAATTTATTCATCAATTATGAAATGAAAAAATAAACATGGAAAAATTAATGTTCCAATTAGCTGAAGCTAAATTAGGAACATTACAGTCTCCCCCTCCCAAATGTTGCTTGTTCTCAAGCAACTGCAAGGGTGCTGAAAAATCTTCCCCCTTCTTCTTGTGGCCTTCTCCTTCAACAGTCTCCACCATTGCTTCAAATTTTCTGCAATAATCCCATCTCCCAATGGTTCCTCCCAAGTGTGCAAAGTGGCCTTTGGTAGATAAACCAAATAGCTCTCATTATGAAGTAAAGGAAGGTCCATATGGAAACCCTCTTGCTGATCCATGGCCTCATCAAGATAGAAGTGATGGTCATGATGGGGAATTTCACCATCAATGAAGGTCTTCCACCTCCATGCTATCATCCAAATGAAATGAATTACCTTCCAGCATGGTAACTCATAGTGAAGTTCCTCCCAAATGACCATGAGAGGCATACTCCAATGGATACATACAATCATATGGTCCACATCATAAAGAGACAAGTGATGTGCTATAGTGGCCATATGGTCTCTCATGCTCCCCTTAGAACATGTAGTGCAAAGAATGTGGGAAACTCCTTTCCCCAAAGACACATTCCACAAATGTGTCTCTCTTCCAACCATGTTCCCAAGAATAAGAACATCTTCAGCATGTGGAATCATGATTAAGATCATGCTAGCTACTTTACATGATAAAGGAGAAGGAAGATGCCTCCTCATGTGAAACCATCACAGTTTTACCATCAACTGCCATAGAATAGGAGATCACAAGTGTTTCCTCCAACACTTGCTTGCTGCCCCATCCTTCTTGCATGCTTGGAGAAGGTGTTTTATGATTGGTGTAAAGGAGTCACACCATAGGAAGTGTATCTCCCCTCCAAGATCCTCTAAAGGATGATCATCATCAATAAATTTCATGGCCTTAAGTGGCCCATGAAGCCCATCATAAATAGTGCTCCCTCTTGGAGAAAAGCCCTGCAAATGAGTGTTAGAAAAATACAAGTATACATCATGAGATTTAGCAATATAATATTTGTCATACACTTGTTTAAAATCAGCAAGGTTGCTCGTGGATGAGCCTCCTCTCACACTCAATAAATAAGGAGGTGTAGATGATAATTCTTCCCAAGAGCTATATTCCTCCTCATCTAACAAATGGTACATGCACTTCTTCATATGAGAGTGCACCTTCTCTTTGAAATTCTCCAACATGAATCCATCCAAGATAATATGATATGCTCTAATGAAACCAGTGGGTTTGGAAAGCAGGATCTCATAGGTTGCATTCAGTAGTTTCTCCTTGATCTTGGACCCTTTAACCAAATAAATATGATCATGGAAGTAGATGACTCCTCCAACTACCTTATACCTCCCATCCATTTGTTGGAAATGTTGTCATTGATGGCAAAGGTAAAGACAGGAGCAACACCTAAACTATCCATAAGGCAAAAGAGTCAGAGAGGTAGCAAAGGCAGCAGAAGAAACAGAGGAATTGAAGCAGAAGAAACAAAGGAATTAGAGACAGAGCAGTGGAATTGAAAAGGCCTGAAGGAGTTTAATACAAAGGCTTATTCACGAATTAGGGGTGCAATACAGTTTGCAGATGAATTATTGAGAAATTATTCATTAATTGAGTCTCTATGGCATAGACTTTGATTGAAGACTAAAACCCTGTGGTAAAGACTTAATATGCTTGGGGATGAGTTGGAGCATTGCTTAAATGGTAGAAGAGGGCTAGAAGAGGGAGCCCGAGAGCTAGAGAGAGGTAGAGAACCCCTTCAGTAACCAAATAGGAGAATAATGGCCATTGAGTTCAATATCTGGTCTGTCATGAAATTGTAAGAACTTGTTTGAGATTTATCGCCTGTATATACATATCTGATCATGGCAGAACTATGCGTTATATATATGGTAGGTGCGTTATATATATGTATGGTTTATATATATGCATACACCGAAGAACTGTGCGTTATATATATATGGCAGGACCGTGTTGAAATGCCAGAGACCAAGGCCACTTATAATGGAGCGGAGTCGAATCATAATAATACATTGAAAAGTGAGCGATTTTTTAAATAATAGATACAGATGGAACCATGAGCGGGGAAGTGGAACCATGACCCGATGAACAGTAACAGTGGTTTGGAGCGAACGGTGGATTTCATCGCACCACTATTATACGGAAGGCGGTATTTTGGAGTTTCGCAGCGATTCCATTGATTGATCGACACGTGTCCCTAGATGAACAGTAAAACCATCGTTTAACTTGCGCCATCACGCATTAACTATCGACCAGAGACACCAAGCGATATTGACACGAGCCGTTGATCTGGAAGAGGGCTGTCCGACGGTGATCGTTCACAGAACTTGCTCGGAGTTTAACCAAGGTGTGCGGAGGATAACCTGAGTACGATGCGCCATCGCGCATTATCTTTCGTGCAAGTAGCCCGTGCGATATCCGTTGGATCGGGCAACGTGATGACAGCCGTTGGATGGCGCGTGGAATCAACCAAGGTACGGACGAGCATTTGATTGGCTACATAAGGTGGGGCCCAAAATTAAAAGGTTGTTATAATTTCTTTGTTTAAAAAGCGTGGAGTATTAATACAAGGTCCGATGGAAGATATTAAAGTGTTTGAATAAGGTTGTGAATTAATACCAATTATTGTTGGACTTTGTTAATAATTGAAGGGCGCGTAACATATATAATATATATAATGTTTATTGGTGTAATATGGACGTGGTTTAATATATGTACCAATCGAGGATTATATGAAGATGGACGGTCAGGTTATAGCCATGGCGGAATGTTGTATTAATATCTCAATTCTCTAAATTGAGACATTAAAAATGACCAGAATTATTTGTTTGAGTTTGCTAGCGTAGAATAAGTGTAGAGTGAGATTGCCGGGTTGGAATATGATTGGGCATGAAGCTTGGGATGCATTTACACACAGTTAAGTGAAATATTGAAAAGTACTGGGAATATGGTTGATTTATTAACACTTCAGATTTAAGCATTGAAACTGCCAGCGTAGAAAAAAGTAGAGATTGTGAGATTGCCCGGACTTGGGAAATGATTGAGCATGAAACTTGAATGCAATTATGGAAAAGGAAAAAGAAGAGGAGAGCGTGCAGAGATGAAAGTTCGGTGAACAGGAATATGTACAAGAATGAGTTGGACAGGTGAATACACATAGAAAACAGGGAATATGCAGATGATAGTGAAGAAAGAGTATGCAGAACAGGTTCTTAACAGCAGCAAGAAAAGACAAATCCAGTAAAGCCAAAATCCAGAAAAGGAGCTGAGTAAAATTGAAATATGTAATTAAAAATGTGAATGTAAATGTTGTAATTAATTTTTATTGTTTATGATGCAAAGGCAAGTATCCTAAGGAAAAGACAAAATCCCACTGTAGCATGGAAATTTGTACATATTGTAGTAATTCTAAAAATGAGTTGGAAAAAGGAATAAGAGGCGTATGACCAAGGGGTATGACCATCCATTTCGAATTCCTAGAGGAAAACAAACAGTCATCAAGAAATTCTATAAGTAATATCATTTTGATATGCAAAATGCTGGTGAGAAGAGAGAGAGTGAGTGAGTGAAGAGAATGCATAAATGAAGCGGTGAAGTAGAGAAGAAAGAGGAGCTGAGCAGAGAAGAAGGAGAAGCTGATAGAGAATCTGAGAAGATGCAGAGATGATACAGGGCAGATATGAGAATAGATGAACAGCAGAGCAGATGGAACAGAACAGAGCTGATATCCAAGGTAAATCAGCAAGTGTTTCTCTTTTGAAAGAGTGAGGAAGTTGGAGCTTCCTATCAAGTTGTAGCTTGATAGATGTCAGTTGTAGCTGACTGAGGTTGGAGCCTCCCGTAGGTTGGTGCCCCGTAGGTTGGTGCTCAAGGCAACAGACTCGGAGTTGGTGCTTCCACATCAAGTCGTAGCTTGACAAAATGTTAGTTGTGTCAGTTGTAGCTAACTGAGGTAGGAGCCTCCTGTAAGTTGGTGCCTGCAGAAAATAGATGGGAGTTGGAGCTTCCTTGCAAGTTGTAGCTTGCCGAATTGAGGTTGGAGCCTCCTGTAGGTTGGTGCCTACATAAAATCAGTGGTGAGAGGGAGTTGGAGCTTGCCTTTGCATCACAACAATAATAAGATGTGGTTTTCCCCCTTTATGGGTTTCCATGTATATCTGGTGTCTATGTGCATGATGTCTATGTGTTGATATGATATATCTATTCTGTTAATACTTGCTGCAACATATTAAGACTGCTGGTACATTATCTAATCTGCTTATTAATTGCTGCTCATAAATAAAGATTTCTCAAACATTATGTTGATCATGAAATGAAGGTGTTAATAAAGTAAAATAAGTTTTAAATGAAAAGTTTTAAAAGTCCATGAATGTGTTAAACTGATTCACCCCCCCCTCTCAGTTTAACTAAGAGTTTAACAATTGGTATCAGAGCTGGTTCCTTTGGTGTAAGCTTAATAGCTTGAAGGAGATCTGGTTAGGTCATGGACTATCAAAATGTACATGTGCTAAATACAACAAAATTTCATGAATGGAGAGATAAGGTTAAAACAGGTTTAATGACCTATGATCTTGAGGTTTGGAAGCTTTTTTGTGATGGTTACTGCACAGACTCACCCACAGTGAAAGAACAATAGAGGAATGCCAAGGCAAAATGTGTGATATATAACAATCTTCATAACAAGGACCTTGAGTTGATAATGGATTTAACCTCTGCAAAAGAAATATGGGATAGATTGGACTTCATACATGGAGTAGACACTAAGGACTACACTGACAAGAAGGATAAGATAATTAAGAAGAAGACAAATTCATGTCAACAGGAAAATATTCAATCAAATGAAAAACTTGCTAGTATGAATGGAGATAAGAACCATGAAGAAATTATAGCTAAAGAAAAAGCAAATCTTGACACTGCTTTGACTGAAATAGAAAAATTGAAGAATGAAAGCAAAGACCTTAAGACAGTGGTGCAAATATGTGATGAGAGAGAATATGAGGATAAGAAGGAAATTTTTGGCCTAAAGACACACCTTGAAGAAGCAAGGAAAATAGAAGACACTCTGCTGCAACAAATGAGAGAGAAAAGTCAGGAATGTGAAAGATTGGAAGAAGAAGTAGTGAGCCTGAGAAAGAACTTAGAAAAAGCCCAAAGAGAACTATTAACGAATACACCTCTAATGAAAGGCTCTGGACAGTTGGACCAGATTCAAAATGCACAAAGGTCACCTCTCATAAAGACTGGGATAGGATATGAAGGAGAAACGAGTAAGTCCAAGGTTGAAGATAACAAGAATATCATTTTTGTAAAAGCTGTAAAGGGCAATGAAGCAACTCAGAATATTCCTACAGTAGTAGAAGCCAGCAAGAACATGAGTTGCAGAGAAACAAATAGAATCAAGCAGCAACATGAAAGAACAGAGAATGAGAGGATGAAACAATCAACTGCTAAAGGCTCACATGCTCCTGAGAATGAACTGAATAAATTTGGTAGATGTCAAAGAAGGTTCTTTCCTCCTGTGAGAAGTATCACTTGTTTCTCTTGCCACAAATCAGGACATGAAGCAACACATTGTAAGACAAAGAGAATCAATGTTAACTAGCAAAAGATGCATCAAATGAAAATAACACCTCAAGCAAGCAAAGGGGAGAGACAATCTTTCACCAGGTACACAAATTATTTCCATGGCTATTGTTATGCATGCAATAATTTTGGACATAAAATTGTTGATTGTAAAATGTATTCAAGAAGAGGAACAAAATATTATACATCAGCTCAAATGTACCTTGGTTAAATAAAAGACTGTAAACTTCCATATATATTAAAGAACTCTAGACAGATGATGGAAACAAAGCAAATCAATCAAAACTATGAATTTAAAAGAAGTGCAGACATTATGAAGAACCCCAATAAAGTATGGAAAGAAAAGAGAAAGGGGGAGCCTATTATCTCAATAACATAACGAATCCTCCATAGTCTTAGGGGGAGCTGCTCTAGGAAGCAAAGCAGAAATCCATCCAGTGAAAAATATGAAGCAACATCCCAGGGGGAGAGCAGTTCATATATAGACCCCATGAAAGTAGTCTACGAAGAGCTCCTTGGAATAAGGATAACTATAAGATCAGGAAGGGAAAGGAAAATTTCTCTAAAAGAAGACTATAGAGGAAGAAGATCATCTGAAGTATTAAGTAGCTGACAGATTGATGGAAGAAGAGGAGACATCAAGAAGCCTTGGTGGTAGAGAGAACATCAGCTATGAACACGTAAGCTTGGAAGACATCAGCACATTAAGTGATGATCACATTGTGCATCACACTGCTGGAATTAACAATGAATCACATTAAGAAGAATGAGTAAGAAAAGAGTCTATTATCTTGATGTCGGTACATCATTGATCTATGAAAAGTCCCCTTGGAGGAATGAAGTCAAATAAGTGACAAATCTTTGAGTAATCAGCCCATAAAGATTCATAGTATAGAAATTGAAGATGTCCTTCTGAAGATCATCATGTCAGAACAATTGAATTGGTATATAAAGCAATATAAAGCAACAATGATTCTGGAACTGTCATAGAAAAGAAAAATGCAGTGAAATTCTTTTAAATCAGAATGACAGACTAAGCAAAAGGTTAAATAATGACAAGATCAGATTAACGATATTGATGACTGTTAATGTGAACAGTGGAAAGCTCAATAGAAGAATTTATGAAGGATGTCTTAATTATGGATTAATGTGAAAGCTAAAGTGAAATCTCTGCATATTTTATCAAGGTAATATCATTTGGTACTTGGTACAAGCAACATGCCTATCAACATAATATCAGGTGTTATCATGGAGCAGCAACAATATGGTACAGGTCCTCAGGATCAAAGGACTATGGCAAGAATGCATCAAGGTAAAATTCCCAGGGTTATTTGCATTCAGCATGAAAAGGGCAGTAGCAGTGCTAAAAGACAAGTAATTAAGCGATACCTGAAACATTATATTAAACATTGAAGAAGCAATATCTTTTTCTATATATAATTTCATGCCTTCCTGGAGTTGGTACATGTATATCTTCAAGGAATCTTTCTTAAGATCAGTTACAAAACTGTGTGAAGTCTGCTTGCAGATTTTTCAATTAAACATATTGAATATGCTTTTGTGGAAGTTCATTTTGATAGAACAGACAAAGTATCTGAAGAATAAAGGACTAGCTGTGATTACCATCTAAAGCTCAAAAGTTTTTTAAAATCATCTAAATCCTACTTCAGCACAAAGGATTTACTGGTAATCCACCTTTAAAGAGAGATTGATTATTGACATACATACCATTATTTCATAAATAAAACTGCATAGTTGATAAGTGAAACTGACCAATACATTGAAGGGTTTGTTTTGAAAGCACATTGTACAAGAAGGAAAGTCATTTGGCCTCTAATATTGAAAGATATTGCCTATCCTTACAATAAGTTGTAAGCTCTGGTTTGATTCATTGTTCACAATAGCAACAAGGACCTTTCAGTCTTTAAATGTAATATCCTTGTCAGCATCCTAGCTCATATCATCACCAACAGGCAGGAAAGGTGTACCATAGAAATAAAAGATATATTGACATCATTATCATAATTGAACAGGTGTGGTACTGCAGATGAGTATTGCAAGAAAAGACATATTCAATCTACAATCTTCTTCAACAGAAATATATTATCTCACTACATCAGACAGAGACAGAAGTATATTTGAAGCCTTCTCAGTATTTTAGTTTTTGATCCAATCATACATCTCTGATTAGATAAAGCTGGTACAATGTGTTCTATGAAGGATAATTATCCTCACTTTCAACCTTATACTAGTGAAAGGAGATTGTGCTTTGGATTGTACCAATTTACAGTGTATATTCAAGTCCAATAATCCTCAAAGTGTTCTCTCAACAAGTCTTGTACATGAGTCTGGAGCAGTATGGTACAAAGTCAGCAGAAGAGGGCCTAAACATAACTTAGAGAGAGGAAATGCAAAAATCAAACTAGGAAATGAGCAACCCTTTGCCATTGATGTCAAAGGGGGAGGAAAAGAAAAAAGGGGCTTCTAAAAGGAAAGCAAAGGAAGCATAGATTATTAGGGGTGTTGCCATCAATGTGTAAGGGGGAGACTATATTGGAATAAGCTTTCATTGATGGCAAAGATAAAGACAGAGCAAACAAAAAACTATCCATAAGGGCAAAAGAGATAGAGAGGTTGCAGCAGGGGCAAAGCAGGCTAGAAACAAAGAGGGACCAGCTCTAAGCAACAAAGGAATTAGAGACAGAGCAGTGGAATTGAAAAGGTCTGAAGGAGTGTAATACAAAGGCTTATTCATGAATTAGGGGTGCAATACAGTTTGCAGATGAATTATTGAGCAATTATTCATTAATTGAGTCTGTATGGCATACACTTTGATTGAAGACTAAAAACCTATGGTAAAGACTTAATATGCTTGGGGATGAGTTGGAGCATTGCTTAAATGGAAGAAGAGGGCTGGAAGAGGGAGCCTGAGAGCTGGAGAGAGGTAGAGAACCCCTTCAGTAACAAAATAGGAGAATAATGGCCACTGAGTTGAATATCTGGTCTGTCATGAAATTGTAAGAACTTTTTTGAGATTTATCGCCTGTATATACATATCTGATCATGGTAGAACTGTGTGTTATATATATGGTAGGTGCGTTATATATATATATATATATATATATATATATATATATATATATATATATATATATATATATATATATATATATATATATATATATATATATATGGTTTATATATATGTATACACCGAAGAACTGTGCGTTATATATATATGGCAGGACCGTGTTGAAATGCCAGAGACCAAGGCCACTTATAATGGAACGGAGTCGAATCATAATAATACATTGAAAAGTGAGCGATTTTTTAAATAATAAAGATGGATGGAACCATGAGCGGGGAAGTGGAACCATGACCTAATGAATAGTAACAGTGGTTTGGAGCAAACGGTGGATTTCATCACACCACTATTATACGGAAGGCGGTATTTTGGAGTTTCGCAGTGATTCCATTGATTGATCGACGCATGTACCTGGATGAATAGTAAAACCATCGTTTAACTTGCGCCATCGCGCATTAACTATCGACCAGAGACGCCGAGCGATATTGACACGAGCCGTTGATCTGGAAGAGGGCTATCCGACGGCAATCGTTTGCAGAACTTGCTCGGAGTTTAACCAAGGTGTGCGGAGGATAACCCGAGTACGATGCGCCATCGCGCGTTATCTTTCGCGCAAGTAGCCCGTGCAATATCCGTTGGATTGGGCAACGTGATGACAGCCGTTGGATGGCGCGTGGAATCAACCAAGGTGTGGACAAGAATTTGATTGGCTACATAAGGTGGGGCCCAGAATTAAACGGTTGTTATAAGTTCTTTGTTTAAAAAGCATGGAGTTTTAATACAAGGTCCGATGGAAGATATTAAAGTGTTTGATTAAGGTTGCGAATTAATACCGATTATTGTTGGACTTTGTTAATAATTGAAGGGCGCGTAACATATATAATATATATAATGGTTATTGGTGTAATATGGACATCGCTTAATATATGTACCAGTCGAGGATTATATGAAGATGGACGGTCGGGTTATAGCCATGGCAGAATGTTGTATTAATATCTCAATTCTCTGAATTGAGACATTAAAAATGACCAGACTTATTTTTTTGAGTTTTCCAGCGTAGAATAAGTGCAGAGTGAGATTTCTAGGTTGGAATATGATTGGGCATGAAGCTTGGGATGAATTTACACACAGTTAAGTGAAATATTGAAAAGTACTGGGAATATGGTTGATTTATTAACACTTCAGATTTAAGCATTGAAACTGCCAGTGTAGAACAAAGCAGAGATTGTGAGATTGCCCGGACTTGGGAAATGATTGAGCATGAAACTTGAATGCAATTATGGAAAAGGAAAAAGAAGAGGAGAGCGTGTAGAGATGAAAGTTCGCTGAACAGGAATATGTACAGGAATGAGTTGGACAGGTGAATAAACACAGAAAACAGGGAATATGCAGATGAAAGTGAACAAAGAGTATGCAGAACAGGTTCTTAACAGCAGCAGGAAAAGACAAATCCAGTAAAGCCAAAATCCAGAAAAGCAGTTGAGTAAAATTGAAATATGTAATTAAAAATGTGAATGTAAATGTTGTAATTAATTTTTATTGTTTGTGATGCAAAGGCAAGTATCCTAAGGAAAAGACAAAATCCCACTGTAGCATGAAATTTTGTACATATTTTTATGATTTTAAATTGAGTTGGATAAAGAAATGAGGAGGCAGAAGACCAAGGGGTATGACCATCCATTTCGAATTCCTAGAGGAAAAAAAATAGTCATCAAGAAATTTCTATAAGTAATATCAACTTGATATGCAAAAAGGTGGTTAGAGGTGTGAGAGAGAGAGTGAGTGAAGAGAATGCAGAAATGAAGCAGTGAATCAGAGAAGAAGGAGGAGCTGAGCAGAGAAGAAGGAGAAGCTGATATAGAATCTAAAAAGATGCAGAGATGATACAGGGCAGATATGAGAATAGATGAACAGCAGAGCAAATGAAAAGAACAGAGTTGATATCCAAGGTAAATCAGCAAGTGTTTCTCTTTTAAAAGAGTAAGGAAGTTGGAGCTTCCCTATCAAGTTGTAGCTTGATAGATGTCAGTTGTAGCTGACTGAGGTTGGAGCCTCCTGTAGGTTGGTGCCTGTAGAAAATAGATGGGAGTTGGTGCTTCCACATCAAGTTGTAGCTTGATAAAATGTCAGTTGTAACTGAATGAGGTTGGAGCCTCCTGTAGGTTGGTGCCTGCAGAAAATTAATGGGAGTTGGAGCTTCCTTGCAAGTTGTAGCTTGCAAAATAGAGGTTGGAGCCTCCTATAGGCTGGTGCCTGCAGAAAAACAGTGGTGAGAGGGAGTTGGAGCTTGCCTTTGCATCACAACAATAATAAGATGTGGTTTTCTCCCTTTATGGGTTTCCACTTATATCTGGTGTCTTTGTGCATGTGTTGATGTGATTTATCTAATCTGCTTAATACTTGTTGCTCACATATTAAGACTATTGTTACATTAACAAATCTATTTGATACTTGCTGATCACTAATAAATATTGCTCACATATTAAGTTGATCATGAAGTAAAGGTGTAAATAAGTTTTAAGAGAAAAGTTTTAAAAGTCAATGTATGTGTTAAACTGATTCACCCCGCCCTCTCAGTTTAACTAAGGGTTCAACACCATTACCTTCCCATCAAGAAACTCACATGTGAAAGGGTCCTTGTAGTATTCCATCATAAGTTGGGAGTCCCAATAAGGCTCTAGACTTTCCAAAAATGACAGCATTGTAGAGGTCTAAAATGCAGCCCCTATCATATCGTGAATCTCCTCTTTGACATACCTGATGCTAAGGTCACATGTTGGAGTCCCATAAAATTTCTTTTGTTTCCTCCCTTGCAGCTAATATTGCTCAAGAAAAGATTGAAGCATGTGGAAATCAACTTTCCCTTGGAAAGTTCTTCTCCCCCAATACTTCCTCAATTTGGCCCATGCATGCAAGAGTATTAAGATCCTCTTGTCATGTTCAAAAATCTCTTTTGTAAGTGAGAAGACCATGGGCTGCCCCAAAGATATGGTTTTGCCATGTATCCTCATATCCATACCACCATAGATTTCTGATCTTTCATTCCTCAGCGGAGATGAATGAATGGAAGATAACAATGTCCTACTCAAAAAATTTCTTAACTCTTTTCTGAATTCATGAAAGATCCTCTGCGTTGTGCTTGCTTCTCCCAAGGCTCCTTCATTAGCCAACTATGCAAATGCTGCCCATAGTTGAGAGAACACTTTAGTTTTCCTCCAATCAGGAGGTCTTCCTGGTGGAATGCCTCCTTGCAAAGAGGCATCAAGGAATAGAGAAGAATGTGAATGTAGGTGGACAGATTTTCCCCTACCATTGCTGCGTGGATCCTCTTGCCTTATTTGGTCTTCCAACCCTTGAAACAGAGAAGGGTATATGCTATTCTTTTGAGATGATCTTCCTCCTCTCTTCCTTATTTTATCATCAAGATCTCATCATTTTAAAATGATGGTACATGCTGCTCAAGAACTATATGTGTGAGATCTTGTGGAACTCCTTGCAAGTGTGCAAGAGTTTCTTCTCTTGGAGCAAGTGCTCCAGCTTCATCTTCATGAGGTGTTTGAGGTGTTTTTACTTTGACTGCGTTATGACCTCCTGTCTTCTCCTCCTCTCCAATAACTGAAATTTTCTCATCATCAACAATAGACCTTAGATCTTGGACATCTAGTGAAGGAGGAATCTCCATGCTTCCTTCTTGAGAAGAGTTCCCTTCATTCAAAGGAGATCTTGCCCTAGGCAAGGCATCAAACAAACTCACACCTTATTTCTTCCTCTTCATGAAGAAATTACTGATAGAACCTTGAAGCTTAGGTGATATGGCTGAGTGCACATATCCATGAGATAAGGATTCAGAATTTTCGTCATGTATAGATCTTGTAGATCTTATCAGAAGATCTTTCTGCTCTTGGAACTTTCTAGGAGTTTCACTGCTTCTTATTTCGTCTTCTTGTTCAACCTCCTTGGAGAGGTTCTTATTAGATCTGAAATATGATGAGAATAAACCCATATTCTTCATCATTCTGACCTTTCTCCTTGCTGGAATACCATTGTGAAGTTCCCTTTTCAAGGATATCAAAATTCTATTCCAGAGATTGACTGCAGGGGCATTTACTAGATATGTCACCTTTGAACAAAGGATGAGATCCAGAGGCTACCTGGCCATATGCAGACTCTGTCTATAGAGTTTTAAATACTCCTCCTTCAGGGAATCAACACTTTGGCTTAAATCCACAGGCTGAGCCAAATATCTTGCTCTGATACCACTGTAATGTTCCAAATTTGGAACTTTCTGCTCCATCGAGAATATCTTAAGATATTCCAATTCCTTCTTCAGTGAGACACCACAAGTCCATTCCAGAGATTGACTGTGGGGGAATTTATAGGATACGTTTCCTTCCAAAGAAGGGAGAGATCCTGAGGCTTGCTGGCCCTTCACAGACTCTGTCTATGGATATGCAATATTCCACCTAGGGAATTTCTGCTACAGGGTCCTTGAGGACGCTATATAAGGAAGCTTCTATAAAAATAAGACAAAAAACTACTGGGATGCCTTAGAAAACACAACATACAGCCCCTATGTAGAAAATGAGCTCAAATAAATGATTCTAGATGGGTTATACAGATCTCCCCAAACTAGATCTCTAAAACAATGCTCAAAGAGAGAGCATACAACAATATGCAAAACACATTCTGAAACTCTGCAAATCTGAAATACGCCATAAGAGGGAAAATGCTACAGCCATCATTATATTATGATATCAGCTATAAAATAAAAAAATATCATGAGGAATGAACCCCTTATGCAATGGGAATCAATCTCCAATGATTACACCCTGAAATACATATGTTACTGCAACTACACAAAATACTGGAGGACCATGCCTGCACAGTTATTATGAGAGCAGCAGCTGCTAAATGTGTACAGAATGATAATTATGCTGAAGGATACAAATAAATAGCCCAATAACAAAGATATGGGCTGAAATACAAGATTTCTAGCCAATCTATGAGAGATTGCTAGAAATGTCGGAGAATACCAAAATGTGACAAGGGACTTGTCACTGCAACTAAACCAAAATAAGAATGAGGCTATGGCTCATCTAAAATATGATTTCACTCATCTGATAATGTCTCCAAGCAAAGGGATGATCCCTTTAACTCAAAAACACTCCTCCTTATGAGCTCAAAAACCCCTATCTCACTGCCTCCTCTGACATAACGCAGTTTCCTCCATGGACTGCGTAGTGGGAGATGATGGAATGTTTTTCCAAATTCCAATGATCTAAAATGAAGCCCCAGAATCCTCTTTGCAGCTTCTCCAATGAATAGATCACTCCTCCACTGAAGAAAACAAGTCAAGAATGACTCCATGAGTTCCTCCTTTGCTGCCCCCAGCAACACAACGTCCTCTCTGTTGTAGAGCTAATGTTGTAGATGATGGTAGTAGTTGTGGCCAATGCTGGATTGAGGAAAATGCATCTCAATCCTCATCCTTCCTTAAGAAAGAGGTAGTGATTCCAAACCGAAAACATCCTAGTGCCCGAGGGCACCACCACCCTGATAAATAGCCCGGGGATGCAAGCCTCTGCAGACCCTATTTGAAATTCTATATCCAAAACATGATGCAAATGGGTTGCCATCTCCTCCTTATAAAGCAAAGGAACCTTTTCTCCACCATGGTCCCACCAATTAGGGTTTCCACCCTCATGTTAATGTCCTCCCTCCAAAACTGCGCAGCTTCTCTTCTATAGGAAGTTTTTTTGACTTTAGTCAAAGAGGACTAAATCAAGTGATATAGGTTCCATTCACACCCTTAGGTGTTTATTTCAGCTGCTTATTTGTCCTCCTTTCACACAAGGAGTGTTATTTCTTCATTAAAATAGGGCTAAGGTGTCCCCTTACCCATTTTAATAAGAAAAAATAAAATATGCAACTATAATGTTCCATTTTAGCTTGAGGCTAAAAATTGGGAACTTACATTTTGGGGCATCGGCTTTGGCCTTGAATTTTCCCTTCTTTCACCCCTTGGAAGTCTTGTCCGTAGGATTGGCCTGAATGGCGTTGACCTCCGAGGTTTTACCAGAATTCAGGGTAGCCTGAGGAGCATAATTATTTGAATAATTTGATTTATGCTTCCCGTTGGAGGACTTGCGTGAAGTCTGAGACATAGAACCAATAACGCTGTCGACTGATGGGGTAGCTGGCACTTTAGAGGTCCCAGGTCATGGAGCCTCAGTCAAGATGTCATACAAAATTTCTGATTGAGAGTACACTAAATCAAGGTACTAGGCACAAGTGATGGCTTGTTCCTCTATTACACATGTGCCCATGGAGATGTCTTTCACAATCTAATTAACAAAAGAGGTAGTGAACCAATGAGTAAGAAGTTGATCAGGAATTTTGAACTTGATTAGGTGACGACGCCGTCTCCATTCATGAATGTCGTCCAATATATGGGTAGCCCAGTCCTGTTTCAAGGATGTTAGGAGATTCGTCTCGGCTTCGTAACAAACCGGCAACTGGAAATGGGTAAGGAATGCCATAGCGAGAGTGTTGAAATCTTGAAAGATGCCACAAGGCAGTTCAATATACCACTTAGCAGCAGCTCTGGTGAGAGTGCATTGGAAGAGACGGAGTCAAACAGAGTCATCCACCCAAGAATTAGAAGAACACCATAAATGGTATGTCATGATGTGTGCTTGGGGGTCTTCTCCAATCTTGCCCTCAAAATTGGGACAATCACCTGGAACCTTGGTTGGAACTGGAGGCCAAAATGGATTATGAAGAATGGGATCATTTGTCAATTTGGACACATCCAGTAACTCCAACATGGCGAGGAAAGGTAATTGAGGGTTAAAAGGCATAGTAGGTCCTTGATAAGGACCTGTACCCATACTCCATCCTGGTTGAGTATAACTCTGCCCCCATTGGTTATGTCCCAGAGGATTCAGACCATAAGGTGTATAAGACGGATAATTCAGTTGATATGGTGGCTGAGGACTAGGATACGGGGGTTGAAGACCAGGATACTGATTCTGAGTATATGAGGGTCCTGATTGAGCAGCATAAGGATTTTTCTATGGAGTATTAGTACAGTCTGGCGGTTGACGGTAATAAGCAGGACCTTGAGGCGGGTTGTATACCAGTCGATATTGACCTTGAGGGTAATAAGCGCCTTGGGGTCGAACGAGTTGTTGATAAGTAGGGCCCTGCTGAGCTAGATAAGTCGGGCATAGAGGTTGATTTGGTTATGACATAGAGTAGAGTGGTGGCTGAGGAGGGTGAATGGGCTGTGCAGGTTGGCCCGGCTGAGCAGGTTGACCTGATTGATGAGGGCCACTAGGTTGCCCCTGCAGAGCAGGTTGGCGTGATGGCTACGGTGAGCTAGGCTATGCTTGATAACCAGGTTGACTTGGAGCAAGACCATAAGATAGTCCTGGCTGTGCAACATTTGGACCAATTGGAAGATATGGCTGTTGAGGTTGCACCAAATGTTGAGATGGATGGATCTGCCCCCCAGGACCATATGAAGGCCCGGGTTGATATACCATTTTCCCAGCTGGTCCTTGAGGTTGCCATGGTTGGATCACAGGCCGAGCTTGTAAAGGTTGACCTTGAGGATTGTAAAGCTTCTCTTGCGGGCCGTAAAATAATCCTTGCTGGACCAAAGGTTGTCCCTATAAGGGTTTCCCTTGTGGGTCGTACGCATACCCTTGTTGCATCGAAGGTTGTCCCTGAAAGGGTTGTCCTTGTGGGTCATAATCATACCCTTGCTAAAACAAAGGTTTTCCTTGTTGGTTAGAGGGTTGCACATGCAAGGTAGGTCTAAAACCGAAAAGGAATTGATAAGCCTCAGGAGTAGGAAAATAGATAAGGTTGCCTTGCTCGTCATTTTGAAATGGAAGTGAATAAATCGAGGTACCATCCACACCATAATGAGAAAAATAAGACCGATAAGGATCCTGAGGGGAATAATTAGTCTGGGAGCTCTGCTACTGAACAACCAGCCGATACTCCTCAAAAGAAAGGCCATCAGGGATTTCCATGTCAATCGAAGTCTCTATCAAAGTCGAAACTCCTGACGACTGAGCGGTGATCAACGGTGCTGAAGCAACCACACAGATAGTAGGTCTAGTAGGGATAGACATAACAAAAGGCGTCGACGAGACATGTGTCATTAGTGACATCCCTAATGATGGGAGAACCAGCCCCCTTAACAGAGTTGTTGTTGCCATGGAGGCAATACTAGCTATAATCTGACCCAAAGACCTATATCCAGTTGGGAGTGACACCGATGGTGAATATTGAGCAGGCTCTTGATGGATTTCTTCTCGGAAAATTTGGTATTCTTCATCAGGGACTGGAATACCCTCACTGCCATTATGACCAGACGAGTCCATGTCTCAATCCACTGTGAGATCTAGCAAAATAATTCGGGGGCTAGGAGGTATGATAGCAGCAAAAAAATGGTGATCCTGATGTAAGAGGGGGAAAATGTTCCCCTACCCCAAACCCAAACGAAGCGTTTGAAAGAGTCCAATGTAACTCAACTGGTTCTCCAAAAGGGTACTCTGACGGGATGATAGGTTGCTGAAGCTCGGTAGACCTAGAGGTTTGAGAAGTCTTAGATGAATCGTCCGAGAAAGGACTGCTAGTAGACGAAACCGATGGTTCCGCCACCGTGACTGTAGCACACCAGAAAAGGGAAAAAGATCGGAAAATAAGACTCTTGGATCAAAACCAAGGCAAACAAAGATAGGCCAAGTAATCAAACTTTAATGGGCATGTAATTGTAGGTAGTTTATTTTACCACATTGAAACCAAAAATTTGTTGTTTCATGTTTTAAGAGTCAAGAAACAGTCAAAGATGACTCTAGTCTCTTTCAGTTTTAAGCGAGCGCGAAAGAACAAGTGCTCGATGATCTTTGAAAATTTATGGAGTCAGTAAAGATCGAAAATGATTGCTTAGGTAGTCTAGGTAAAAGGGTGTACCAGGTTCCCGTGAACTTCCATATACACCTTGGTTATAAAATGAAAGAAAAATCAACCAAGGACTTGACGTACGTGCAGGTAGTCTCCTCGAATGATGTGTTCGATGTATCGCGGTTACAAGGCGGTAGACTCGGCTTCCTATGGATATAAGGAATGCAACCTAGAGGGGTCTCCCTTTATATACTCGACGGTATGGGGAGCACAAGTCCATATTAGTGTTGTTTGAAGCCAGATGGCGAGCGACAGCTGCTAGGTTTAAAGATGCCAAAAAACATCTCTACCTTAGACCACTAAATGTTCCGTTAAGTTTCAATGTTGCCTTAGGTTAATTGAATAAATTTTAAGTTGAACTTGTATTTATGTTTCAATTCCAAGGTCCTACCGAATGTTGGATCTCACAAATCCCTAAAATGAAAGCTACATGCCATAAAATACCATTTCGTTCGATGAAGAGATATCTATGAGAAAGTTTAGGAGTTTTCAAGTGATAGCAAACAATGAGAACACATAGAAGCATCCACTACAGAATCTGATGCAAGCTAATGAAAACGAGATATCTTTCCTAGAATGCCCAATGCTAGTTATGCGAAAGATTTTCCAATTCCAAAATGCAAACAAGAATGCAAGAAAAAAATAATTTTTATTTATTTTTCAATGTAATAGAGAAAATAGTGCACTAAATGACATGAAAAATAAATCTTCACACTGGTTCGAGAATGTCAATGCAAGAGTCGAAGAGAAACAATTCAAACAACTCAAAAGGAAACAAAACAAAAACTCAAACCAATGTTGCAATCTCTCAAATTGGAGAAAGATGTCGAAACATATCCATACAAGAAATGTGAGCTATGCTTGGAGTGACAAGAAGAAAAAATGAATGAAAGAGGCAGGACTCATTCAAGATTCATTCCACCAAATGCAATGACTCAAACAGATCAAGAGAGATGAATGCAATCAAACAAGGAACGAAGGTGACCACGAAACAAAATACCCAGACTCCTACAGGAGGCTCAACATACCAAAGCACTAGAACAACTCTAAGGATATGGTGCCGCTAAGAAATGGAAAAACAACTAAAAGAATGAAGGCTAATCACAATCAAAAAAAATCCCAAAGCACTGAAAACATGCCAAGAAAACACCCAAAGACACAATTACTAACCAAAAACTCAAAAACAGGGAAAACCCTAACACCTACAGGAAATAGCGCGACTATCTGGTTGTAATCAGCGCTAGACAGGGGATGGCGTAGGTGCTGAACTAGCAACAAGCGTCAATGGGTGCGATTGTCAGATTGGAAACCGCACCAATCAAGCCAACCCTAGAAAAAGGAAAATTTTGGAAAAATAGAGGCTAGATCTAATCCTCTGGGGCTGAACAGGGGTCTTAGACTCAGCAAGAACAGCTAGAAAAGGAAAGCTAAGCAAGCAAATACTAAGAAGAAGACCTAATGGAAAAAATAAAAAATCGCACTGGTCCCCAGCGGAGTCGCCAATTTGTTGGTGAGGTAAATCCCCTCTGTGGATAGAGGTGATCCCACTAGCCCTAGAGTGGGTCTAGCCACAAACAAGACACGCTATAACATCGATTCCTAGTTAATGAATGGATGAAGATTCGATAGATCGGAGGTCCCACACTGTTGTTGTCATCGGAAAGAGTGGTTGCCTCTCGCTCCTAGTTTGAAAGATCACGATCCGCTCATTCTCACGCTCGAATACCTACACATACACAAGAAACAAATACGATATACAACATACGATTTCACATTCATAACTATCAGTCAGTATAAGAAGACTAAATCAATTGCATCAATAAACATAACACAATGATGGAACCAATACCATAGTTGAGTATATTAATGAAAGGAAGGAAGAGTACAACAAAGATTTGACGTTGCGGTCTCCTCCAACAGGGTTCCAGTGGAGCGCGTCTCACAAAGGCTCATTGGGAATTCGGACAGGGCTCTCTCTATGGAATTCTCCTTGGTTCTACCTTCTCGTTAGTGATTACTCAGCTATAATATCTCTTTTCCAAGTTCGACTTCTTGGCTATATGTTCAGCTATTTTTCATAAAGGGAGAAGGCCTGTTTATATAGAGGGAGAGGGAGAAGTTAGAATCCCTATAATCATGGAAGGGAGACCTATCTTCAAGGAGTGTTCCATGGGAGGAGGAAACCACTACCTAAAGAGGGAGATCTATGGCCTATCAGATTAACCACTTCCTGTGACTCATCCCTGAGGTGGTTAAAGGAAACTTCCGCCTCTAATTTGTTAAAAATAATTCCCAAAAAGGCTGGCGCAGGGACAAAAAAGAGACAAAGTGCCATATGGTGCGGGCTCTAATGTACATCCTCCACACTGGCGCGAGGGGTGAACTAGTTACTCACGGCAAGGCCAAAACATAGGTTTTTGTGGGCTTTCTGAGGAAATGTTCAAAAGGAGAAATGATGTCCTTATGCAAAAGGATGAAAAGAGGGTGTTTACATAGTATGGCACTGCTCACAGGTCATGGGAAAGACCCTCCAATATGTGGGGCGAGGGATTGCAGGAACGGTGACAAAATGCTGTGTAACACCTAGATACACAAAAGACATCTCACACTTCTTGATATTTTATAGCAAAGAGTGCTTCTTTAATGTCTATAGCACTTGCGTCAAATGTGATATGTGTTCTTCCCAGTAGCACTGTATACCAATATATCATCCAAATAGATAATGACATATGTGCATTACATAGGGAATATGGCATGATTAACCACTCATAAAAACCTTTCTTGGTTTTAAAGTTATTCTTCCAAGTATCTTCTTCTCTGACTCAAACCTGGTGATATCCAGACTTTAAGTCTAGCTTGGTAGAGTATTTTTCTTATTACAAATAATCTAAAATATCACCTATCATGGGAAAGAGGAACCTGTTCTTGAGCATAATTTTTTTCATTGCCCTGCAATATATACACTTCCATCAATTCCCATACTTCTTTGGCACAATGATGATGGGTGAACCAAATGGTGATGTACTCGATGGAATGACACCATGTTCTAGTAGTTGTTGCAATTGTTTCTTCGAATCACTTGCTTCTATAACATAATTCATGTACAACCTAATGTTTGGAAATGGGTATTTCATAAATAGTTGGATCTTATGCTCCACTTTCCTCTTTGGTGGTAACTAAAAAAAACCTTTGTGGGCATCAACTGGGGGAAACCCCAACTAGAATCAAAACCAGGGTCAAACCAATAACGACCCACAGAGGAAAAATAAGAACAAAATTCTATGGACTAATCATGCTTATGCCATCTATGGGGAATATGATCATTATACCCATCATTTTCCTCAACTCCCTGAGTTGAAAAGGATACAAGTTACTAGGGGGAAAAGAGAGTAAAACCAATAACCTGTACTAATGAAGAATCCCTTCCCCCATTGGGGATTGGTTAATACTCAGCAACAACCATCCCAATGAAATCACTTCAACAATCCAATGGTTCCCAATGAAACTATCAAACTTCACTGTTGAATATGATCCTAGGAAAGGGTTCCTAACCACCAATTTTTCCCTCTTCCACTTAGTTCCCACAAACTGCAAAAAAAATACCATATGTGGAGAATGTGCATAGATTTCTGAGCATTAAATAAAATAACAATAAAGAATCGTTATCCTCTTCCTTGCATTAACGATTTTATAGATAAGTTGAAAGATGCAGTTTACGTCACTAAGTTAGACTTGTGAAGCGGCTAGCATTAGATTAGAGTTTCAGAACAAGATGTATGGAAGACTTCTTTCAAAAAAAAGCAAGGGCTATATGAATGGATGGTTATTCCTTTCAACTTAACCAATGCTATAGCTACATTCATGTGTGTCTTGAATGATGTTTTAAGACCATTTATAGATGATTTTGTAACAGTCTACTTAGATGATATTCTTGTTTTTAGTAAGATATGGGATGAACATATAAAGCATGTAAAGAAGGTTTTAGATGTGTTAAAAATAGAAAATATCTATGTATGATCCAGATTTATGCAGCAATGCAACAGAATACAGAAATAACCATAAACATAGAAATACAACAGAAATAAGGCTTCATTTCATTAATATAAAATCACAGAAATATACTTACAAAGATGATGGAAACAAAATAGCTAGGGTGTTGGTAGCGAATCTATGTGATGTGGAGACTACAGACCTATGAACTGTATTAAAATGAGGCTCGAGGGCATATTTATTATGGAGAAACAATGGAGAATTCTAAACGTCCAAAAACCTAACCCTAGGAGATGAAGTGCCAAAACTATGGGCCCCGTTTGGGTAAATTGGTGTTTCAACTTCCTAGGGATGTAACTTCGGAATACTGTCTCCATTTGGGGCTTCAAAATGGTTCCGGAAGTTCAAGACCCGAAAAAATGCTAAAAATAGTAAGTTGTGAAAAAAAACTGAAAGAGACAATGGTGGGGCCCCAAGTGGAATAGGCAGGTGGCCACCAATATCCACCTGGATCATTCCTCCGCCCTTAGGAAGCAATGGTCCCCATTGTGTTGAGTTCCTCCATGAGATGAGGAAACTTCTGTTGAACTTTTTCCCTGGTGAACCACTTGCCTTGGTGCAGGAGTTGGCCAGCTTTGAAAACCCAATACATTTGGATCTTCTGTCGGCAAGTGTTCTTGATTTGCATGTCCATGATACAGTCTATGGTAGCCTGTTCCATGCAGTCTGGGTTTAACTCTTTTGGTGTGAGTTCTTCTGCAATGTCAAAGGTGTCCAATGGAGGTGGGAAGTAGGGACGAAGGTGGTCTACATTGAATAATGGGTGTAGACCAAGGAATGGTGGAATACTAAGCTCAAAGGCATTGTTCCCTATAGCCTTGGTGATGGTGTACAACCCATATTGGAGCAGGCGAATCTTGCGGTGGGGTCCAGTCAGGCGCTCCTTCTACAAATGTAGCCACACTTTTTCACCCACTTGAAAGTTGTGTGGCACCCGATTTTGATCATCTCGTTGCTTGTACTTATCATTGGCTCTATCCAATATGTCATGAACCTATTGGCGGATGTGCTGAATGCATTCAATGAATTTGTTTGCTTTGTCAGCTTCAGACTAGACATGAGCCAAATCAGCCTAAGTAGCTGCAACTGGCATGGCTACGTCAATGGGACATAGTGGTTGGAATCCCAAGCCCACCTGAAAGGGGCTGTGGCCGGTTGAGCTCTGGAGAGCCCGTTTATAACTATGTTGTTTATAGGGAAGGCTCTCATCCCATGTGTGTGGATGCTTTGAATTGTGCATGCGTAGAATGTGTACAATCATCATGTTGCGACCTCTGTCTGGCCGTTAGTTTGGGGATGGAAAGCTGTGGACTTGGTGAGCTTGGTGTCCAACATTGACCAGAGGCTGGACCAAAATGTGCTGAGGAACCTGCTGTCACGATTTTATATGATAGACTATGGGATTCCAAAGTGCACCCACACTCGTTCAAAGAAGAGTTTAGCAATGGATTCTGCTGTGATATTCTTCTTGCAGGCCGCCATAATGGCCATCTTTGAGAATCTATCGACGACCACAAAAACACAGTCATTTCCATGCTTAGTAGAAGGAAGGCCTGACATGTAATCCATGGAGATGCATTCCCAAGGTCGGCTAGGGGTAGGTAGCGGAGTATAGAGCCCTTGCTTCTTGATGGTCAATTTGGCAATGGCGCAAGAAGTGCAGGATCTGATGTACTACCTGACATCCCATCGAAGGTTCGGCCAATAGAAATACTTCTGCAGTACTGCCACTGTTTTCTTGACCCCAAAATTCCCAGCGACTCAACTATAGTGCGCTTCCCATATCATCTTGGCACACTCGCTTGAAGGAACACAAAGGTGTCCTAGGTGACATAATAGTGCATCTTGGAGGTGAAAATTTGGAACTTGCATAATCCCCAAGAGTGCCTTGTATGTGTAGCTGAGTTCTGGATCGCTCTTGTAGAGAAGCGGCCAATCAGAAGTCTCATGCCCACAAGTGTTGAGAATGGTGGTTATGGCCACGATCGGTGGTCGGCTGAGGTAATCTACAACATTATTGGTGCTACCCTTCTTGTACTTGATGTTCGAATGAAATTTTTGCAGATATGTGGACCACTTCTAATGGCGATCGTTCTGCAACTTCCCTTGTGTCTGTATGAACTGCAGGGGTCGATGGTCTATGTGGATGATTGTCTCCTTCCCCAAAATGTAATGCTTCCATTGTCGACAAGCCTGCACAATGGAATACATTTCTTTGTCATAAGTGGGATACTTTCAAACTGTGTCGGACAATGTCTCACTATGATATGCCACTGGATGCCCCTGTTGAGTAAGAACTGCCCCAATAACATATTCAGAGGCATCTGTCTCGATCTCAAATGGTTGTTGAAGTCTGGTAATGTGAGCACTGGGGAAAAATAGAGGCGATGTTTCAATTCTACGAACGCCTTTTGTTGAGATTTCGACCAACAGAATTTTTCTTTCATTCCTCCCTTGGTGACTTGACCCAAGGGCCAAGTGATATGAGAGAATCCCAACATGAACCTACGATAGAAATTAGCAAGACCCAGAAAGCTGTGAAGCTCTGTTAGGGTGGTTGGGGCTGGCCAATCCCGAATGAATTGGATATTGGCTAGATCCACATGCACCCCCCTTTCATCAATAATGTATCCCAAATATTGAACCTGGGTCATGCCAAAAGTGCACTTCTCCAAATTGGCACACAACTTGTGTTGTTGCAGTGTTTGGAGGACTTCTCGGATGTGGTGGAGGTGCTCGTCTAAATTTTGGATGAAGATAAGAATTTCATCCAAGTATACCACTAAAAATGAGTTGGTGAATGGACACAAGATGTCGTCCATCAACCTCATGAAGGTTGCAGGAGAATTTTTCAATTTGAAAGGCATGACGAGCCATTCAAAAAGGCCCTCCTTGGCTTTGAAGGTAGTCTTCCACACATCAGAGTGTTCGATTGGTACCTGGTGATACCCAGACTTCAAGTCAATCTTGCTGAAATATTTTTCCCCTTTGAGTTGTTCTAGAAGGTCATCAATCCATGGGATCGGGTACCTATTCCAGACGGTGATCTTTTTCAATTCCCAATAATCAATACAGAGTCTCCAAGTCCCATCCTTCTTCTATACCAACATGATCGGGCTCCCACAGGGTGATGAACTTGGTTGGATGTGACCTTTCTGTAGCAGCTCCTGAATCTGCTTCTTGATTTCATCATTCTCTAGAACAGAGCGCCTATAGATCGGTCCATTGGGTAGTGGCGCACCTGGGGTCAGTTCAATGGGGTGCTTGACCTGACAGTGTAGAGGCACCCCTATGGGTGAGGTGAAGATGTCCCCGTACTCCTCTACAACCTTGTCCATTTGTTTTTGTCATGCAGAGGAGCCATGTCTGGAGGTCGTGGCCACAATATTCTTCTTGACCTGGGGGTGGATCATTAGGAAAACAAATTTCCTGGTTTGGGAAATGAGCTTACTGCATTGTTTTGAAGTAACCAAAGAGATAGTGGGAGGCAGTGGTACCTCTGGTATCCTGTACAATTTATTTCCCAAAGTAACATTAACAACGCGAGGGCGAGACTCATACACAACATGTCGCTTCCACAAGTATGGTTGGCCTAATAATACATCAGAAACATCAATAGGAGAAATGTCACGCAATACCTCATCCGTGAAGGGCTTGATGTTATAGGGAAGGTGGCATTGCTAGCTAACATGGAGATCCCGTCCTTGGTGAAGCCACTCGATGGTGTATGGTTGTGGGTGCACTGTGGTCTGCAAGCCCAATTTCTTCATGACATCTGCTGAAATGAGGTTCTTTTGGCTCCCATTTTCGACAATGAACCGTAGCGGGGACCCCTTTACCCACATCTGGGAGTGGAAGAGACGCTCTACCTCCTCTGGATCTTCTGGTTCCTCCTTTTGGATCTTCGTAGTGGCGACAGTGGCATTGGGCTCTGCAACAATAATATGCTTCCCTTTGTCATTCACCTTGTCAGGTTCTGATTTAGAGTCAGATCATGCATCTGATTCATAAGCCCTCATCTCAGCCACCAGCGACTGCTTGGCCCGACACTCACTTGTGTTGTGAGTGGAGCTCTTATGGAACTCACACTACTTTCCATGTGTCCTTCCTTGGCTTCACAATGTTTTTCTTTGCTTGTGTCTTTGGCAGGTTGTCTTGGGCCGCCATGCCTTGGCTTTGTCCTTTGTTCTGCGGTTTGGGGGCACCTTTCCCTTGCTTTTTATTCACAGATCCAAAGTCTCACTTCTTCTGTTTGAATTTCTGCTCAATCTTGGCAGCATACCGGTATGTCGTACCAAGTGAGGAGATGTCAAGGAAATCCATTTCCTCCTGAATGTATCTGTGCATACAACCGCGATACTTTAGCACCAAATTTTTCTCTGAATATTTGATACCCAACTTTGTGCGCAGGGTATGGAAAAAATTCGTTAGCTCATCCACATCTTGATCCCTTTGTTGCCGCAGCATGGTCCATTGTATGTACTTGTCCTCATAGCTCCCCACGGGATAGTATTGTTCCTTGATGGCATCTCGAAAAGAATTCCAAGTGGGTACGGCTGAGAACAAAGAGGGTTTTGTCTTGTTTTTTTTCTCACAGTAGGTTTCCCACCAGTCCTTGACATGGGGGGTAGCTTTGAGGAGTGAAAAAATAATCTTCTCCCAATCAGAAAAATCATGAACCAAGAAATATCCTTCTAATGGATTCAACCATCTATCTATGGCATCTGCATTTATTTGACCCTCAAATATGGGAATGTCAGAGTTTACTTGTACCTTAAAGGCAGTCGTGCCTCCAAAGTGGCTGTTGGATGCAGATGCACCACCGGTGGGCATTCGTTGAAGGATCTGGGAAACGTTATCCATCATCGCATTCCTTTGTTTCTCGAGGGAACTCCTGCTCCCTCATCTTTATTTTCATCCCCCATGGGCATCTGTCGGGGTTTGCGAGGCTAATCTTGCAAATGTTCCACCAGATCGAGCCCTAACTCCTTATACCCTGACCTCGTTGGGGACATGCAAAGAAGAATCGAGAAAAAGCAAGCTGCTCTAATACCACTGATCCGGATTTATGCAGGAACGCAAAAAAATACAGAAATAACCATAAACATAGAAATACAGCAGAAATAAGGCTTCATTTCATTAATATCAAATCACAGAAATATGCTTACAAACATGATGGAAAAAAAATAGCTAGGGTGCTGGTAGAGAATATCTGAGAAGAGATGTGGCGACTATAGACCTCTGAATTGTATTACAATGAGGCTCGAGGGACTATTTATTATGGAGAAACAATGGAGAATTCTAAACGTCCAAAAACCTAACCCTAGGAGATGAAGCGCCAAAACTATGGGCCTCGTTTGGGTAAATTGGTGTTTCAACTTCCCAGGGACGTAACTTTGGCATACTATCTCCGTTTGGGGCTTCAAAATGGTTCCAGAAGTTCAGGACCCGAAAAACTGCTAAAAATAGTAAGTTGTAAAAAAAAACTAAAGGAGAAAATGGTGGGGCCCCAAGTGGAATAGGCGGGTGGCCACCAACATCCACCTGGATCAATGTAAAACTGTCAAAATGTGAATTTGGCAGAACATCTTTAAATTATTTGGGTTATATTGTAGGGGGTGGTGAATTGAAGATAGATCCCTCTAAGGTCAAAGTCATTGTAAATTGGCCTAAGCCCAATACCGCTACAGAAGTTAGAAGTTTCTTAGGGGCAGCACAATACTGGAGAAATTTTATTTCTAACTTTTCTTTGATTGCAACTCCTCTACATCCTTTGACAAGTGTGAAATAGGTGTTTCAGTGGGGAGGCTGTAATATTCCTTCTTAGGAATTTCTGTACTATGGAGAGAAAAAATGCTATTTTCAGGAAAATTACGTTACAGAATTGAAAAATAGGACTTGGATCCTTTAGATTATGCTTTATAACCCTCACATGCAGAATGGGAGTAGAAAAAAATCACTTTATCTATGTTAAACAGATCTCCCCATGCCAATACACCTCAAAAACACCCAAACCCCATGATTTCACCAAACAAAAATTCTGAAGCATGTAACAGCATTATTCAAAGAGGGGTTCTATAAAAAAATATGAGATATAACATATCATGGAGATTTAATTAATCAAGAGCCAAGAAAAATGGAGTTTTAGCCTCTTTTACATAAAATGTAGACAACCCGGCAAGGGTTTCATAAGAGCACAAGTACAAGAATGATATATCTGCATAAAATCACGCAATTGACTGAAACTCTGTATATGATATGGCTGAATAATACATGAGAGGACATAAAAATGGCTGAAGATCCTCCCTACTAGCCTTCCAGGAGATAAAATCCCTCCTTCTCTAAGAAACTAGCACAAAATCAAGGGATTTAACCCTACCACAACATCACCTTCAGAAATGACGTAGTTTCTGTAAGAGAATGCACTGTAGGAGTTGGTGACTGCTTGACCCCAAGTTAGATAGTGGAAATGTAGCTCAGAATTCTCCTCTTAGATCCCTTCAACAAGCTGAACCAAGAAAGAGAGTGGAAGTCTCGCATGAGAATCCCTTACACTAAACAATGTAGCAAACCTAGCTAAACAGCTGAAGCATGCAAGAAGTCATAAGACTCAAACATAAACAAGATTATGAATGACTCTCATGGCTACCTTCCCTTCCTTTTTATTCTTGGCGAGCCTCCTTACCCTGGGCCCCACACATTCATGAGGTTACTTCATTGCAAAGAGTCCTCCATCAAAACTGTGTTGTTCCCACTGGTTTTCCTCCTCATTTAGCGGCGTTGTTGAGCTAGTCAAAAATGTTCTAGTCCTCATGCATTGCCCCCCTTGTCACACCAAGGGTGGCTTTATTTGGCCTTCTTACACAAACCCCCTTTCACATAGGGAATGCTTTATTTCTAGTAAAGAGATTTAAAGGTCTCTCTACCCCATTTATTCTTCTAACCTGGAAAATAGAGTAACATATAATATTCCAACTAGCAGTAGCTAATTGGGAATATTACAGTCCTCTAATATCAAAATTTTCTTGTCCTCAAGCAACAAAAAATAAGGATGCTGTAAGATCTTCTCTCCTTCCCAAGTGGCATCCTCATCAAGAAGATTCCTCCATCGAATCAGATATTCTTTAATTACCCTGCTCCTTAGTTTCCTCTCCCATGTATGCAGAATTTCCTCAGGTTGCAAAAATAGATGGCCCTCATCATCAATAGGTGGGAGGTCCATGTTGGAAACTACATTATGTCCAATGGCCTTCTTGAGGCATGAAACATGAAATATATTGTGGATCTTGCTCCCCTTGGGAAGCTCTAGCTCATATGCAACTTCCCCAACATGACAGATCACCTTATATGGCCCATAGAAATGTGGTTGGAGATTTTCAACCCCTTTATCCTTGAGTGTAGATTTTCTATAAGGTTGAAGGCGAAGATAGACTAGATCATCTACCTCAAATTGTCTCTCTATTCGACCACGGTCTGCATATATCTTTTGCTGATTTTGGGCAGTAGCAATGTTGTCTTTAAGGGCCTGAAGTATGTCTTGACTCTCCTGAATCCATTTCTTTGCTCTGGGAGCCTTTCTTTCTCCAAACATGACATCAACAAAGGAGAGTGCATCATACCCATATAGTTCTTGAAATGTGGTGATACCAATGGACATATGGTAAGTGGTGTTGTAACAATACTCCCCCAAATGGAGCCAATGCACCATGCCTTCTGTTGCCCTGCAACATAGTTTCTCAAGTAGCCTTCTAGTCACTTGTTCACTATTTCAGTCTATCCATCGGTCTATGGATGGTAGCTGGTACTCGGTGTCAATTCAGTCCCCACTAATCGGAAGAGTTCTTGCCAGAAGGAACCCATGAAGTGGTTGTCTCGATCACTCACTATGGTCTTTGGAAGACCATGGAGTCTAAACACATCTCTAAAGAAGAGCTCAACTACCTGTGAAGCATTATAATGTGTAGAAATGGCAAAGAAGTGTGAATAATTTATTAGTCTATCAACAACTACAAAGATACAATTCTTACCCTGAACAATAGGTAGACCGGTGATGAAGTCCATGGAGATGTTTTCCCATTTTCCATCCGGAATGGGTAGTGGCTGCAATAATCCGGCAGGATGAGTGTGTTATCCCTTATTTTTCTGAAAAACTATGAAATCCTTGATATGTTGGAGCACATCCTCCATGAGACCCTTCCATGAGAATCTCTCCCTTATGGCCTGGTAAGTCTTTTTGAATCCTTGATGCCCTGAAAGTGGGGAATCATGTGATGCTTGCAAGATCTTCTCTTTGAGCTTAGAATTATTAGCCAAAAAGACCCAGTATTGGTAATAGATGATTTCATCCATTACTTTATACCTCTCATCAACTATCATCCCATCGAGTATTTCACATGAAAATTTATCCTTGTAGTACTCAACCAACAATTGAGCCTTCCAATCTGCGTCCATTCCCTTCAAGGACAGCATTGTTGGTCTCCTGGATAGAGCATCAGCCACTATATTTCTCTTCCCCTTGACATACTCTATGTCAAATTCACAAGCTTGGATCTTTCTTACCCATTTTTGTTGTATTTCTTGGAGTTTCTTTTGTTCAAGAAAGAATCTGAGACTGTTATGATCAGTTTTCACCCTGAATTTATTCCCCACCAAATAATGTCAGAATTTGGCTAAGGCATGCATAATAGCCAAAATTTATTTATCATAGATGGGGTGTAGCCTTTCATGTGGTAGTATCTTCCTTCTCTCAAAGGCTATAGGATTCCCTCCTTACATTAATACTGCTCCAATCCCATCACCTGATGCATCACATTCTAACACAAAAGGTTGAGAGAAATCAAGTAAAACTAATACTGGACAACTACTCATTACCTCTTTGAGTTTATCAAAAGCCCTTTGCACTGTAGGTGTCCAACTGAAAGCTCCCTTCTTGGTAAAGTATGTAAGTAGTGCTGCAAGTTGAGAGAACCCTTTGACAAACTTCCGGTAATATGTGCATATGCCTACAAATCCTCGGAGTTCTGTAACATTCCTTGGCTTGGGCCAATCCTTGATTTCCCGGATCTTTTCTTCATGCACTCTTACTCCATCCACTCCAATGATGTGGCCTAAGTAGAGCATCTCTGTGAGGACAAACTCACATTTCGAGATTTTAGCATAGAATTGTTGCTCCTTGAGGATATGCAACACTATCTCAATATGTTGCAAATGTTCCTCCCATGTGTGGATGTAAATAAGAATATCATCAAAGAAGACCAACACAAACTTTCTTAGATGGCCATGAAAGATGTGGTTCATGCAAGATTGGAATGTTGCTGGGGCATTGGTAAAACCAAATGGAATTACTAAGAACTCAAAATGCCCATAGTGACACTTGCATTCTATTTTGGGGATGTCTTGATCCCTCACCCTGATTTGGTGATATCCGGATCTCAAGTCAATCTTGGAGAAATACTTGAATCCTCTTATGTCATCCATCAGCTCATCGATCCTGGGAATTGGGTATATATTCTTCATGATCTTTTTGTTTAGTGCTTTTTAGTCAATGCACATCCTCAATGTGCCATCCTTCTTCTTAACCAAGACCAGTGAAGATGAAAAAGGGCTAGTGCTAGGCTGGATATGACCTAGGGCTAGTGGTTCTTGAATGGCCCTTTCAATTTCATCCTTACAAGCGTTGGGATGCCTATAAGGGGTGGTAATCATAGCTTGAATCCCTTGCTCTAGCTCAACAGTGTGCTCAAATCCCTTATCAGGAGGTCTCCCTAGTGAAATATCCCCAAATACTACAGAATACTGGTCTAAGAGAGCTTGCACATCAAGGTGCACTAGTGAATCCTTGACTCTAGCTTTAGATAAACGCAGTTATATTGCCCATTCTATGTCTCTTCTGTGTAATTCTGCCTCCATTTTGTGAGCTGAAACAACATGAGGGGGGTAAGTGTGCATACCTTTGATTTTTTTATGCTTACCATCCTCCTTCCCTATCCATTCCATCTCTAGAGTCTCCCAATCAGTGGTGACTCTCCCAAGAGTGATTAGCCATTGGACACCCAATACATTATTGGTGTCAGGAATATCAACCACAAAGAAGTAATCTGTCATATTGTAGGTTCCCATAGTGATAGAAAATTCTGGAACATAATTGACACACTGCAAAGTTATGGCTCCCAGTACCAAAATTGAAAACCCTTCAAAATCTTCCATATGAATGCCCCTCTTCTTTACTAGTTGTGAATCAATGAAGTTATGAGTAGCTCCACTGTCTACTAGCACCGATACTCTTTTCCCCATAATAGTACCTCTAACTCTTAAAGTCAGATATTTAGGGAATCCCCTCAATGCTGCAAGAGCTCCTCTCTTTGGAGCAAAAGTTTTCACTGCATCTTCTGTAGGTAGTACAACACTGGCCCTCTCTTCTTCATCAGAAAATATCTCAATATAATGAGCCTTCCCTGCAACACACTCATGGTTTGGAACCCATGGCTTTTGACAAGTAAGGCAAAGTTTCTCCTTCCTTAATCTCCTCTAATCATGGTCAGGAGGTGCCTTCTTTGGCCATGAAGAATTCTCCTACTGCGGTAATGCCTTTGCTTTGGGAAAAGCATGTTGCAAATCTCTAGCCTTCTCCATAGCCTCAAGGAGTCTAGTTGGTTTGGTGGATCTTACCAACCCATGCAATGGTTCAACCATCCCATCAATAAACATACATACTCTTCTACTCATAGTAAGGTTGGATACCATTACTGAAAGTTTCAAATACTCAGCAATATAATCTTCTAGATCTCCCTTTTGTTTGAGCTTGGTTAGCTCAACAAAGTGGGCCTCTGGATCTCTTGGATAAAATCTCTCTACTAGTCTCTTGGTGAAGACTAAGTATGAAGTGATATGAGCATTCCCAAGTGTAGTTAGACCATGGAACCACCATTTATGAGCCTCCCCTTCTAAGTGCAACACAACTATTTTGATAGCCTCTATTTCAAAAACTCTATTGAGCTGAAAGTAAGTATCCAGCTTCTCCACCCAAGCCTTGGCTCTGCACTTAGGTGATCCATCATATATAGGCAAGAATAATCTCCCCATACTTTTTTGTAGGTCTGATTCCTGCATAAATCCTCCCCTCTTATGGTGATAGCAAGTTCTCCCCCCTTCCTTGATCTGACAGAATTCCTAAAAGCTCAAGTGTTCCTTAAACCTTCGGGATTGGGACTCATACTCCACAAAATAGTCACCAAGGGTTTCTTCCTCACTATATTCAGATAAGAATTAGGGAATAGTGGAGAATTTTAGTGAAGGATGTGTCGCTGATTGTTCCACCGAAGGTGAGCTGTTGGTACTTTCTTCTTGGTAAAACTCCCTAGGGCCTTCTTTATGCCTCATCTCCTTGAGATCTCTTGCAATGTTCTACATGGTTTGAAGAAGGAAATTTGAAATATATTTCTCCTCCATATTATAGATATATTGTCCCCACAATCTGAGCCAAGAGCAGAGCTTTGATACCACTGTAATATTCCTTCTTAGGAATTTCTCCACTATGGAGAGTAAACACGTTGTTTTCAGGAAAATTACGTTACAGAATTGAAAAATATGACTTGGATCCTTTAGATTATGCTTTATAACCCTCACATGTAGAATGGGAGAAAAAAACAATTGCTCTAGCTATGTTAAACAGATCTCCCCATGCCAATACACCTCAAAAACAACCAAACCCCATGATTTCACCAAAAAAAAAATTTAAAGCATGTAAAAACGTTATTCAAAGAGGGGTTCTAAAGAAAAATATGAGATATAACAGATCAAGGATATTTCATTAATCAAGAGCCAAGAAAAATGGAGGTTTAGCCTCTTTTACACAAAATGTAGACAACCCGGCAAGGGTTTCATAAGAGCACAAGTACAAGAATGATATCTCTGCATAAAATCACGAAATTGACTGCAACTCTATATATGATATGGCTGAATAATACATGAGAACACATAAAAATGGCTAAATATCCTCCCTACTAGCCTTCCAGGAGAGAAAAATCCTCCTTCTCCAAGAAACTAGCACAAAATCAAGGGATTTAACCCTATCACAGCATCACCTTCAGAAATGATGCAGTTTCTGCAACATACTATGTTGTAGGAGTTGGTGACTGCTTGACCCCAAGTTAGATAGTGGAAATGTAGCTTAGAATTATCCTCTTATATCCCTTCAACAAGCTGAACCAAGAAAGAGAGTGGAACTCCCACATGAGAATCCCTTGCACTAAACAGTGCAAAAAACCCAGCTAAACATCTAAAGCATGCAAGAACTCATAAGACTCAAACATAGACAAGATTAGGAATGAATCTCATGGCTGCCCTCCCTTCCTTTTTATTCTTGGTGAGCCTCCTTACCCTGGGCCCCACACATTCATGAGGTTACTTCATTGCAAAGAGTCCTCCATCAAAACTGCGCTGTTCCCACTGGTTTTCCTCCTCATTTAGCAGTGTTTTTGACTTGGTCAACAAGGTTCTAGTCCTCATGCATTGCCCCCATTTTCACACCAAGTGTGGCTTTATTTGGCCTTCTTACACAAACCCCCTTTCACATAGGGAATGTTTTATTTCTACTAAATGTATTTAAGGGTATCTCCACCTCATTTATTCTTCTAACCTGCAAAATAGAAAAACATATAATATTCCAACTAGCAACAACTAATTGGGAATATTATAGAGGCAAACAGTAGAAATCCTTCGACACATTGAAAGAAAGGATCAGTACAGCGCCTGTACTAGCACTGCCAGATCTTCAACATCCATTTGAGATCGAGATAGATGCAAGTGAATATGCCATGGGGGTAGTGTTGATGCCGCACAGAAAGCCTATATGCTTTCATTCCAAGACATTCACATCAGAAGTAGTTAACTATCCTACATACGATATGGAATTATATGCATTAGTGTAGAGTGTCAAAAAGTGGAAATATTACATAATAGGAAAAGAAACAATCATACATATAGATCATCAACCACTACAATATTTACACTCACAAACTAAATTGCAACAATCAAGACACTATCATTGGATGGGTTTCTTACAACAATTTCATCTTGTAATCAGATATAAGAAAGGCATACACAATAAGGTTGCAGACGTGTTATCAAGACCAATCATAAATTCATCCACAATTCTTAAGCATAATTCAATAATTCACGAAAGCTATATTGAACAATATGCTCAAGACACAACTTTTAAGGATGTATATGCAACTTTAATTCATGGCAAGCAGGTAGAAGAATTGAATTATTTCATAAAGGACAAACTCTTATATCATTTGGGAAAATTATGCATTCCACAAACTGAAAGAGTTAATGTGATTCGATAAGCACATACTTCTCTAATTTCAGGTCACTTTGCTGTAAGTAAAACAGTTGCACAATTACAAAGATTATGCTATTGGCCACAAATGAATGAAACAGTTTCAAGATATATTAAAGGATATACTATGTGTGCTACAAGCAAGCCAAGTAACAAAAATTTAGGCTTGTACAATCCACTTCCAATTCCTTCTCATCCTTGGGAAAGTTTATCCATGGATTTTGTTGGGGGATTTCCAATGTCTAGAAAAGGTCATGATTATTTGTATGTAGTTGTGGATAGGTTCAGTAAGATGTGTATTTTGACACCATGTACTAAATAGGTCACAGTTGAACAAACTGCAAAGTTGTTCTTTCAAAATGTATGGGTTCACTTTGGGTTACCCACCTCCATTGTATGTGATCAAGATTCTCGATTTGTCGGGAAATTTTGGTCAAGTTTATGGGAACTCATGGACACAAGGTTAAAGAAGAGCATGAAATTTCATCTGCAAACAGACGGCCAGACAGAAGTGGTAAACAAGATAGTGGTACAGTTGCTTCAAGGTTATTGCAGCAAGCATCCCAAGCTTTGGGATGATCATTTGTGTTATGTACAACATGCTTACAACCATGCGAAAAATTATTCTACTCAAAGATCTCCATTTGAGACTTGTTTTGGTTTTGAACCAAAGTCTCCCTTGGATTTTGTCTTTGGTAAAGAAATAGCACTTGATGGACACAACGATGTGGACAAAGAAACCAATTTCATTGAATAGATCCAGGAAATTCACCAGGCAGTATAGGAACAACTGGAAAAGAGCCATGCAAAGTATAAAGCGAGGCACGAAAAGCATTGATTTGAGCATATTTTTCAAGTTGGTGATCAAGTCTGGTTATACAGCAGCAAAGAAATACTTCATGGGGAAGGTAAAAAATTGAAAGCTATTAGATATGTTCCTTTCAAAATTCTTGACAAAATTGTTGAGAATTCTTTCCGCCTAGATATACCAGCTTATATGCAGATCTATTCCATCGTAAATGTGGAAAATTTGTGATTTTATGAACCTTCATTGATTGAATATATAGAAGAGAAAAGTCAGGTACCTTTCATCGAAGATTTCTCACCAGAGTATCTCAACGTGTTGCAAGAGGACACAATTCTAGACAAGAGGATAAGGACTTCGTGACGAGGAGAAGTTGAGTATCTTTGAGTTGGACTTAAAGGTACAAATTCAAGTAAAGCATGATGGATAGAAATTAGAAAAGTGAAAGAAACATATCCTCACTTACTTGACAGCTAAAACCAACTTTTGGTGGTCCTAAAGCTTCCAGTGGGGAGGAGTGACCCAAAATGGATTCAGTTTTTCCTCCATATAAAATTCTTAAAATGTAGATGAAAATAGGATCAAGTTGAAGTTCTCATCTACAGGATTCCAACGGTGTGAACGACGCGTAAAACCGAGTTCGTATGACAAAGATATGGCAAGTCAAAGTTTATGACAAACTAGGGAAAATGACAAAAATTCAAAGTCAATGGTCAAAGTCAACAGTCAGATGATGTCAGCAGGACATGTGTCATCCTGGGAATATGCTACATATCCAACATAACGTTAGCGAATCAATGACGTGTCAAACTGTGATTGGTTGAAATGGGCCAATCCAGGGCTGACACGTGGCAGCCTGGATTTTGCCCAATTTGGCCTTATTTCCAAAATTTTGGGGGTAAGGGAGGATCGAACCCCTAACCTCTCAGAATGGAAAGTTTTCATCGAAGTTAGTTTACCAATTGAGCCACCATGACAATTGATAATGAATGTGCAGATATTGTATTTATTGCAATGGGTTTATGTCCACCGGAAAAGTTCTGGACGGTCGGGGTCAACCCCACGACTGCCGGAGCCTTACCCTTGATGTTTTATGTGTGCCAACAATGTTACGTGACCGCTGGAACATTAATGTATTTCCAACAAACCAACAGATATGTATGAGAACCGTCGAAACCATACTATATAACAAGCCGCATATAATAAATGGTATACCATGTAAACCGTCGGAACTCCTTACAGTTAGCGCCGATATATATCATACATTATATATGTTTCCATATATAGTGGTTAATGGATGGGAGGTAAGGAGAAAATGTCGGGCAGGGGTTTTGACCCTTCGACCTTTAAAACTTATTAATACAATGACTTCAAACGAGTCTACCAACCAGTGGTGCTTGTGTTACAAGCCACCGAACTTTTATTTTAATGAAACAAATCCAAATCCGCCCAGAACTAGTGAGCCCACATATCGAGGTGGTTTTTTGCAGGAAAAATTGGTTTTGTGCAAGGCAGAGGTGGTTTTGGATTCTCCAGGGGGTCTGGAGGTCATAGTGGCGAAATATAGGCAAGTTTATACTCATTTTGACCGAAATTTCGAGCCGGTCGCAATAGTGAGGTCCATTTTCCTATTTGAGTCTCTGTTTTTTAGCTCATACCTGTAAAAGCATTTTGAAGACAAAATAAAGTGATCAGCACTGGAAGCTAAGGACCCAGAGACGTAGCTAGGAAGTCTGATGAACTCCATTATTAAATTCTTGTTGTGTTAATGTGTTTGACTGTGTTTTCATTTGCTTATGATGTTTATGTTATTCAAAATATTTTCGATCTATTACACTAAATAACATAAGCTGCTCACATAGACGTCAATAATACCTTTTTCATAAATCAGATCATGGTGCAAGTGGTTTTTATTCCCACTGTCATCTTTTGTTTGGATGGGAGTTTGTGGCTAATTACTTTGACTTTGTCCCTCTTGAGGTTAGGAATGAAACTCTCCTTATTGAATCAAAGGGCTTTGGTGATCAAGAATATTTATTATATTCAGAAGTGGGAGGTGTCTCACTAAAGTGGATACCAAAACCAGGAAAATTTAAAAATCATAAGCTCCATTTCCTCCATTCTCTCACAGTGCATCAGTAGATGGAAACTCAAATACATATGGTCCTCAGAGATAAGTAGGCCGACAACTATAAATTGTTTGCAGGATAGGAGGATATCAAGCGAGTCCCTAGGAATATCCACTACATCTTGGACGATATTGTAACACAAATAACAAGGGTGGAGAAATTTGTGGTCTCTGACTCTGATACAGGGTCAAAGGAGCTTAAAGAAACTCTTGTTGTAATCATTGCTCCTTCACTCATTGCATCTCCCCGTGTTACTTCTTCTACTCATGGGAATTCCTCACCCTATCTCCTCTTATAATCTCCAATTGAAGAACAATTACCTTTTTAGCCCTCATTTCTTTTCTGATGGAAGCCGATGTCAACCTGCGACAATGATTGTAGTTCCCTAGGGTGGTTTCATGGTAAAAACCTATACTTTTGGCTTCGATCAGCTTTTATACTTTTGGTTCTATGTTAGATGAACCTGGTTTTTATTTTTTTAAAGGGCTCAACTTATGTTATCATTCATATTTTTTTGAAAAATTTGTTGATAATAACTAATATCTAAGTAGACTTATGTATTGATGGGTTATAGGGTACACCTGGATGAACCTTTTTTCTCCCAGGGTTGTTTTTTCTAACATATAAAATTATTTTTGTTTGATGTAATCTTTTTTATAGTAATAGAAATCATTCGAAGAAGCTTACAAAAAAAATAATATTGATGGCAACTTCATTTCTGAAGAATATTATTAAAGATGTGTTAAGAAATAATTTCAAGGGTGCTTTTGTTATTGACTCTCTAGAATATAACGATCTAGAGGGAGAAGTTGATTATTTGTATGAGAACACAAATGAGGATGAGGATGAAGAGGAGAGTAGAAATAGTGATAATTTAAAGGGAAAAGTTAAAGACTTGAAAATGCAGTAGCATAAAGATGTATAGCCTAGGAACATGAATTTATTATAATACATGACAATTTTGGGCCCTCATCCTAAAAGGGTAAACTTTCATATTTTTAGTGACTCCAAGAAACTTCTTTTCCATTTAAACTATCAGAAATGAAGAATATCATGGTCCAAGTATCAAATTTGAGTGTGACTAGCCAAATATTTCTTTATGAAAAATTATGAATGTTATTTTTTAGTTGTCAACTATCAAAACTGGAAGTTTTATTTCTACTTGTTATTTTATTCTAATTAGAGTATATATGATTTATCATCATGTTTCACAATAATTTATTTAAAGCTTAGACCCTAGAGCCTTTATTTAAACATTTGATTGGGCTCCACAAATTGTCATACATTAGACAACCCTATAATGTAGGTAAATTTCCAATCTTCTCAAGATATCTGGGATGTATTTACCAAAGTAACTTCCAAAAAGATAGTAGTATTATAGCTTTAGCATCGTGGAGTTGAGAGAGTTGTGAATCTAAAGTAGTTCAATCTCTCTTAGTGCATGGATTACGTGAACATACTAAATGGAAATGTATTGCATTACCATTCTGAAAAATAATACTACTACCCAATCACAGTTGTTCAACATTATAAACAATTTGAATGGCTGTTAATGAATACAAAATTGGAAAAATAATACTACACAAATTAAAACTATACTGCAACCATTTAATTTTTTACATTTCAACATACCTGGAAGTTAGCAATGCTCTCTTTCAGGTCAACGTATTTTCCTGGAGCACCAGTGAAAACTTTAGCCACATGGAAAGACTAATTACAGAAAATGAAAAAAAAATGAATGTATAGTGGTAAGCATCAATTTTAGAGACTAATTTATACAATACATTCCAAGAAGGCTACGTTTATTTCTTGAAGGTACCATTTTTAAGAATGGTAGGAAGTGATACACTTTTTTGAAGAGCATCAGGGAGAAACTGGATTTTTACTGATTCAGCTTGAGGATATTCTAAATATGCTAGACTGAAAAAATAATACTACTACCCAATCACAATTGTTCAACATTATAAACAATTCGGATGTCTCTTAATATATAAAATACTAGAAAAATAATTCTGCACAAATTAAAACTATACTGCAACCATTGCATTTATGCATTTCAACATACCTGGAAGCTAGCAATGCTCTCTTTCAGGTCAACATATTTTCCTAAAGCACCCATGAAAACTTCAACCACATGGAAAGGCTAAGTCAAGAATCGCTAAATATTTCTGGCTTGAGAGACAATCAACTTATCATCTTCACTTAGTTCATCAATACCTAAAATTACAATAATATCCTGAAGCTTCTTGCAATTTTGAAGGACCTTCTACACACCTCAAGCAGTATTAGGTATGTGAGGAGAAAGAATGTAGGATGTAGAATTTAGTGGATGAACAAGTGGGCATATACCAAGCTCTGAGATATGAGCATAAAAATTGCATGGGCAAACAAAAAAAACGCGTGAGGAAAAAACTGCAGACAAAAACCAAAACAGATTTGCCTATATAACAAAGTAGTGGTATTAAGATGGATCTATCAAATCATCAACTAGAAAATATATATAGCTTGCACGAAAGCAATGGAACCCTTCTTGGTTGTTGTAATACATTCATCCAAGTCTCCTAGATCAGTAGCCAAAGTTGGCTAGTATCTGACAACTGAAGGAATACATCCCTTATTAAAATTGGAGAGAGCAGAGATACACACACAAATAATTAATTTCTATATTCCCATAATCAGAGATACATCAAATATATATAGTTGAACTAATTCTAATCTTAGAGAGAGAAGTTGAGAGAATCTCTAAACTTCCTCAACAACCCAATCCAAACTAAGTAAGCATAATAATTGAGGCATTATCTCAACACCCCCCCTTAATGCCTACATTACAGAAATGGAGAACACACTAAATTAATACAAACATTTGTCTGCCCTGGTCTTCATTAACATTTGTACCCACTCTGAGATCTCATAGACAACGCTCTTTTCTCCACCATTTTCGAGCTACCATTCAACCCATTTAAAATACATTTGTTTCTAACCAACAATAATGAACTTTGCAAGATCAAAAGTATTGACAACTCAGCTCGTCGAGGCTTCCGCGATAAGAGCTGACAAGTGATGAACCATCCTATGGACCAATCACCATCTGTCGGATATTTCGCTTTCGACTATCCATCAATGGCTAGGCAAATGGTCTGAATACTGAATGTGTTCAAGAGCTAATCTAAAAAATTGACCTTCTTCACACAAATGGATCCCATACTATAACCTGTAACTGATGCTCTTGGCCCGTAGCACAACAATATCAGCATATAACAAACCCACACAATCAAATTAGCCAATTGCTCTCTCGTCTCTGTAGAACGTAGAGAACGACTAATTTAAATAATGCTAATTTGTTCAATAATTGGTTCTCATCTACACAAATCTCATAGCAATAAATATATGGCTTAAACTCCACACTATATTCCACACAACAAACCCTAAGATCCGTCACAGCTATCTTTGAACACGCAGTTGAGAAGAAATAATTCAATTTTCTTCTCATAAATAGCTCCATTGTCTCTCGGCTCAGCGTTTTCCTCCTCAGCATTCCACCACTATCAAATGGGAAGCTCGAATAGAACGTCAATGCCATAAAAAAGCCTCCACAAATCAGCAACAGTGATAAACATTGGACTTCTACGCAATTTTCTTGCTGATGCTCACAAATCCGCAGATACAATTCCCAATTAAATTTACTGCTTGCTATAATGAACAATCTTCATGGATCCATCGAGTAACAACTCCGCTCATATGATATCACGTATCTCACGTTGAATCTATGATGGGAATTTAAAAAAATAGAACAACAAACCGACAAAATTCAAACAGGGCCATAGTCGTGGAGCACTTGATTTCAGTGGATTCGACTGTGAGACCACTGGTCAGATTGTTGATCAATCCACGCTGCACCATGTGAATCACTGTAGTTCTTCATTTCAATGACATCGAACACCTGTTGGTCAGACGTTTTCCCTTTCGGCAGACGCTGGATCAAATCCCACATCGCTTTATTCTGTTTCATCAATTTCTTGGGCTTTGTCAAAACCCGATGCAGTAAATGTTGAGCTAATTTATGTACCTAAACTAACACAATTATTTATTATCAATCCGGGTTGTTTATGCTTTGAGGCAAGATCACTATATGTGAAGATCAGATATAATCAACCTTGAAAGATATGCTGAAAGTAATACATTCTACAACTCTAACTCAATTAGTTTAAAAAGAGGAATAATATTGAAATGTTTCTTGACTCAAGAAATTCATTTTCACCTCAATTACCACTTAATGAATCAGAGATTAAAACCAAGAACTTAAGATGGATAAATTATGAATGAAAGAAGCTCTTAACTTAAGAGACATGTAAAGTGTTCCATTATAATTCATTCATCTTAATATCAAAAATCTCAACAAGAAACTGCTTGCACACAACCAAAAGAAACCAACTTTAATTCATCATTTTCATAGAAGGGATGCTCAACTTGATACATCTGTTTTTCCAACTTGATAAAGTGATGAATAATTTATAAACTAATGACATCAATCACTATGCATGAATCATTAAACAATCTGAAATAAAGCTTTGAAAACCAGTTCTACAATCATCAAATTACAAGGAAATAAAACTAGTTAACAAGAAAGTGTACTTAGCTGGGAATGGGGGCCCTTCCACCCTTGCCTTGCACACTTGATAAATGATCTCAGAAGCTTAACTTGAGTCACACATCCATAACATTGAACAGCAAATTGATAACAGCACAAGTCTTCAAATTAACTTCTCAATCCAAAATTGTCACAATATAAAAGTATATAAGTCAATAATAATCCTAATACATAAGCCATCAAAGCTTTGGCTTTAAATAAGAAGTCTTATGAACAAACTGATCTATTTTTACTCAAACAAACCCATCTACTTCTCATCCACCTATCTAAGTCGAATTCATTGTTCTTATCCCAAGAAATATGGTCAATCCCATAGAATCTCAAAACTGCCCTATTTCTATGGGATTTATGAATGACTAGTCATGATTGACTAGAACTAAATGGGCCTAATAAAGCTTGTTCTGTTCGAACTAAGCATAGGTGGCTTAGTCCTAGTTGCCAAGCTGTCCATCCATGCATTCAAATCGTGCCCAAGTGTCCTGCAACCATATCAACCATATAGCTATTACGGGAATTTCTGAATCAGCCAATTTTGCACTAAAAATCAAACTTTCATAAAAACTTTAGAATTTGAAAAATTAAAATTAAATACTTGAATAGATATCATATATATGTTAAAATGGAATAAATGAATGGAAAATGGATGGAAAATAGATGGATAAATAAGTTTCTTTGAGCAAAATAAGACCAAAACTAAGGCCCAACAGTAAACTTACGTGACTTTCACTGACCAAGCAAGAACATTTAAAATTGAAATGGCAATTCTTCAGGCTTCACAATTCAATATCTGCTTTCTCAAGTAGAAATCAATTAGATTACAGGTAAACAAAGAATTCAAGTAGACTGTTTGCTGAAAACCCTAATACATGGTAGCTCTAAAACAGATTTTTCACATCATAAACGTTGTTGCACATCTGTACTTAGTTTTCATCTGCCAGAGTGCGGTTTTTAATTGAACGCTGATATGTATGTACAACAATTCAAATAACAATTTAATTACCAAATCAATAATCGGCAATGGCACCTCCGTCTTCGTCTCCGTGCCCTTCAACGACAAATCTGTGGAGGGTCGATCCAGTTGGGGGCCAAACAAATACGTCAGATATCTTCTCCTCTAGTTGTAGAATACTAGCATCTAAATAAAAACTTCACACAAAAAATACTACATTATTCATAGAGCTTTCACATTTTCCTAGGTACTCCCGTGAGGGATTAAGCCCAGCCAAGCTCTGATACCATATTAAAATTGGAGAGAGCAGAGATACACACACAAATAATTAATTTCTATATTCCCATAATCAGAGATACATCAAATATATATAGTTGAACTAATTCTAATCCTAGAGAGAGAAGTTGAGAGAATCTCTCAACTTCCTCAACAACCCAATCCAAACTAAGTAAGCATAATAATTGAGGCATTATCTCAACATGTAAAGCGAACACTTCAGAGTTTTCCTATAAAAATATATCATGAAATCGTTTTCTTACTATGCTAGTGGGAGGGTTGATTTCAAATTCATTCGCTTTAAGGACGTAGAAAATACATTGTAAACTTTTCATTTGTGATGGTGATATTTACAAACAATAGTTCCTAAATGACATAACAAGGCTGTAAAGTTTGCGATAGTTTTTAAAAATTAAAATTCTTCAGATGCCTAAAAAGGAGAACACATTATATTGGACACAATGCCAAACATACTCATGTGAAACAGAAAATGTTTTCATTGACGAGCAACACATTTATGCCTTCAGCATCTCGAAAATTCTCTACAATATTCAATCCTGTAAGAACAACACATGCACGAGCACAAGGAGGTTCATTCATTTGAGCATATAGAAGAGCACACTTTCCTTCACCCTGCATAACAAGAAAATCATTAGTAGTGAATCCTCTAACCATGCATGCAAAGAAAACTAATAATAGACAATAACATCCAACATGTTTTACCCTAAGCTTGATAACACCACTGTAAATAATTTCCTTTTATAAATCATTGCATTATCTAATACACTCTCCAAAACCAACAAATAAAAATAAATCACCTACTCAAAATTACCATATTAGTTACTAACTTTGAAGAAAGCCCAATTCAATCAACAAAAAACATTCAATAATTCTCTAGAAATTTACCAGTCCAACCAAAAATAGCATACCACTAAATTTCCTACAAGTTGAATGTCCAAGCTATATTTACAATGGTTCAAAGCATCATCCCAAAAAAAATATTATGAGTTAGATTTGAATTATATGACTAAGAATTCTCATTTAGTGGTGCCTAATAAGCATGGAGTTTCATTTAATACTTGAATTTGACCAGTTTGAAATGAAAATTCATGATGTTTAGTTGCAATTTAGTACACTAAAACCAGTGTTTCACGGGGATGCATCCCCTAAGGTGGGGAACACACTTCTTGCTCCCCCACGCTCTCTGGATAAGGAAACCACCAGGTAAACGTTTCCCCACGTCCCATTTTTTTGGGGAAACTTTGGAAAAATATGGGGGACGTTTTTCTAGTGATGAAACGTGTCTCTCTTGTGGGGGAAGAGGGGATGCAAGGCTGCAAGACAGATAAAGAGACGATGCTAGGGGGTTGTCTAGACATTTAAAAAAAAAAAAAAAAAAAACATTAAAAAAAAAAAATACAAATTTAAATATGCCTTCATGCAATAGATGGATGAAAAGGACCAACCATTGGAGCATCAACACACTCCTTTATGTTTATTATTTATTTTACCATGATGTTCATTTATTTTAGATGCTTTTCATTGTTCTACTTTTGAACTTTTGACTCTAGATATTGATGACTGAGTGGTTGACTATTTTAGTATTTACTATTTAGTACTTTTTTAGAAATTTACTAGTGTTTCACTACTTTCTATGTTTACTTTTACTTTAGTATTCTATGGCTATTCGAGACTCTAGCATAATTTCATTATTGTATGATGAATGTACTTTTGGATGTGCATTGTGTAATTTCAATTTTCAAATTATTAAATTAATTTAGATGTACCTTGCATAATATTAATTCCCATTTCCAAATGGTGAATTTAGATGGAACATTGCATAAAGTCAAATGATGGATTCAATTTAGTAATTTAATTTTAGATTTACATTGAATTCTAATATGAAATGATGATCATATTTATATGTACATTTCATAATTATTAAGATTTTCTATTTACTAATTTAGTTATTGACAATTTTTTGGGATTAGTTAAAGGTGAAATCAACCTCACTCAAGGGGGATTCATTCAAACACAAGGAAGTTTTATATATATAAGAAAAGAACCCTTATACCAAGCAAAGGAGAAAGGAATAAGAAGTGAATCATTTCTAATATGTTTTAGGGTTAAATTCCTCCACAAGTGCAAATATTAGGGCATCATTTTGCAGTAGTAGATGCCAAATATTGCAGTCACTCAAAGGAGCCAAATATTAGGTCAAAGAAGGTCTATTTAGAAAGCATAATTTTCAAGATAAGGAGTCAAGGTCAAGTGAAGTCGGGAGGAGGAAAATTTTTCCATATTCCAGCCACATGTGTGACCTGGGTTTCTACAGAAGGAGCCGAAACTGCAAGTTTGGAACAACTAGCCAAAATTTTGAGTTAGGGCCAAAATCTAAAGTTGTGTGATCCATATTTATGTAGGAACAAAATAAAATACAGAAATAGACATAGACACAGAGATGCAGTAGAAATAATATTTCATTTCATTAATATCAAATAACAGAAATATGCTTACAAACATAAAAGAAATAAAATAGCTAGGGCATTGGTAGCTTATCTCTAAGAAGATATGTGGTGGCTACATGCCTCTGAACTGTGTTACAATGAGGCTCGAGGGCCTATTTATTATTGAGAAATAATGGAAAACTCTAAACATCCAAAAACCTAACCCTAGGAGATGAAGCCCCAAAACTATGGGCCCCGTTTGGGTAAATTGGTGTTTCAACTTCCCGGGGACATAACTTTGGCATACGATCTCTATTTGACGTGAACCATACCTCGTTAGAAATATCTATCCGAGGAGTACAACTTTTGGTGTAAGAAAAATTGGTCCATGGACCCATTTTTTTCCCGGTTTACCCAAAAAACGTCGTTTCGGGCCTCAAAACAACTCTAGAAATTCAGGACCCGAAAAACTACTAAAAATAGTAAGTTGTGATGAAACTAAAAAACTAAAATAACTGATGGTGGCATTTCAAATGGAATAGGTGGGTGGCCACCAATATCCACCTGGATCATTAGGGCCCCAAAACGGCTCAGGAAGTTCAAGACCCAAAAACATGCTAAAAGTAGTAAGTTGTGCTAAAAGTGAAAAACTGAAAGAACCGATGGTGGGGGTCCAAATGGAATAGGTGGGTGGCCACCAATATCCACCTGGATCATTTCTCCCCCTTAGGAAGCAATGGTACCCATTGCGTTGAGATCCTCCATGAGATGAGGAAAATTATGTTGAACTGGGTATTAGATTTTTCGAAGATTTCATGGATCTGTGAGCGGACATTCTGGATGCGTTTAGTAAATTTGGTTTCTTTATCAGCCTCAGACAGTACATGTGTAGATTTTGTCTATGTATTCGCATGAGGTATGGCAACATCAGGCGACAATGCATCGGGGGTCAAATCAATGGAGTGCTTGTCCTGACAGTGTAGAGGAACCTCTGTGGGTGAGGAGAAAATGTCCTCGTATTCCTCCATGATTTTTTCCATCTGTTGTTGTGCAAGGGAGCCCTGTTTCGAGGTTGTGACCATAATATTATTCTTTCCTTGTGGGTGAATGGTAATGAAAATAAATTTCCTAGTTTGGGAAACAATCTTACTGCGTTATTTTGCAATATTCAAAGAGATGGTTGGAGGCGGTACCGCCTCTATTATCTTGTACAAGTTATTTCCCAAAGTAATAATAATAGCACAAGGCCTAAACTCATACACATCATGTCACATCCACAAGTATGGTTGGCCCAATAATACATCAGCTACATCAAGAGGAGAAACATCACACAATACCTCATCCGTGAATGGCTTGATGTTGTATGAAAGGTGGCATTGCTGGCAGACGCGGAGATCTCTCCCTGGGTGAAGCCACCCGATGGTACATGACTGCAAGTGTGCTATGGTTGGTAGGTCGAGCCGCTTCATGACCTCTGCTGAAATGAGGCTTTTTTTTCTTAAGCTATAGACAAGAAATTGTAGTGGAGAACCCTTCACCCACATCTGTGAAATGAAGAGGCGCTCCCCCTCCTTTGGAATCTCAAGGTCCCCCCTCTAGAGCTTGGTGGTGGAAACAATGGAACTATGGTCCGCATCAATGATCCACTTCCCTTTTTCATCACCCTTGTCTGGTTTTGGCTCAGGATCGGAACATGCATCTGATTCAGGCGCGTTTAGTTCGGCCACCAGTGACTATTTGGCCCAACACTCATTTGTGCTGTGAGTGGGGCTATTATGAAATTCAAACCACTTCCCTGTGTCCTTTTTTGGATTTTTGGTGGTGTTCCGAGTCACCCCGCTTTGGATTTTCCCCCTGTTCTGTGGTTCGGAGGTGCCTTTCCCTGGCTTCAGATTTGCGGATCCAAAGTCTCGCTTCTTATGCTTAAATTTCTGCTCAATCTTGGTGGCATAGCAATATGCCATGCCAAGTGAGGTAATGTCGAGGAACTCCATTTCCTCCCAAATGTGTTTGTGCAGATAGTTGCGGTACCTGAGCACCAAATTTCTCTCTGAATCTTTAATACCCAACTTTGTGCGTAGGGTATGGAACAAATTCGTTAGTTCGTGCACATCTTGATCCCTTTGTTGTCGCATCATGGTCCACTGAATGTATTTGTCCTCATAGCTCCCCACGGGGTAATATTGTTCCTTGATTCCATCTCAGAACGAATTCCAAGTTGGGGCGGCCAAGAACAGAGAGGGTTCCCCCTCGTCCTTTTTCTCACAATAGGTTTCCCACCAGTATTTGACATGGGGGGGTGGCTTTAAGGAGTGCAAAAATAATCTTTTCTTAGTCAGAGAAATCATGGATTGAAAAATACCCTTATAGATAATTCAACCATTTATATATGGTGTATGCATCTATCTGGCCTTCAAATACAGGAATGTCAAAGTTTAACTGTACCTTGAAGGGAGCAGTTCCTCTAGAGTGGTTTTTGGATGCAGATGCACCATAGGTGGGCAACTGTTGAAGGATCCAAGCAAATTTATCCATCATCGTGTTCCTTTGTTTCTCGAGGGCCTCCTTCAGCAATATTTTGATATGATCTCTTTCTCCCTCATCTTTCTTTTATTCTGCCATGGGAGGTCATCGAGGTTTACGAGGCTGATCTTGCAAGGGTTCAACCAGATCGAGCCCTAACTCCTTATACCTAGCCTTGTTGGGGACATGCAAAGAAAAACAAAGAAAGAGCAGACCACTCTGATACCACTGATCCAAATTTATGCAGGAACGCAATAAAATACATAAATATACATAAACATAGAGATGCATCATAAATAATACTTCATTTCATTAATATCAAATAACAGAAATATGCTTACAGACATAATGGAAATAAACTAGCTAAGGCACTGGTAGCTTATCGATGAGACAAGATGTGGTGACTACAGGACTTTGAACTGTGTTACATTGAGGCTCGAGGGCCTATTTTTTATTGAGAAACAATGTAAAACTCTAAACATCCAAAAACCTAACCCTAGGAGATGAAGCGCCAAAACTATGGGCCCCATTTGGGTAAATTGGTGTTTCAACTTGCCGGGGACGTAACTTTGGCATATGATCTTCATTTGACGTGCACCATACCTCATTAGAAATATATATCCAAGGAGTAAAACTTTTGGTGTGAGCAACATTGGTCCATGGACCCACGTTGCTCCTAGTTTTCCCAAAAAACATCATTTAGGGCCTCAAAACAGCTCCAGAAGTTCAGGACCCGAAAAAATGCTAAAAATAGTAAGTTGTGTTGAAACTAAAAAATTGAAAGAAATGATGGCACCGTTTCAAATGGAATAGGTGGGTGGCCACCAATATCCACCTGGATCATTAGGGCCCAAAAATGGCTCTGGAAGTTCAAGACCCAAAAACCTGCTAAAAATAGTAAGTTGTGCTGAAAGTGAAAAACTGAAAGAACTGATGGTGGGGGTCCAAATGGAATATGTGGGTGGCCACCAATATCCATCTGGATCATTGTGGCACAAATTTTACTAGTCTTGACTTGGAGAAGGAGGAGTTCCTCCAGAAGAAGCATTGACTTTGTATTGGAGGGGTTGTTGGTCAAGGGTATAGGTATTGGAATTCGTCAATTGAAGATTATATAAGAAGAAGAATTCTTGTAGGTTTTCCTCTCAAGTTTGGAGAGGTTTTGGCTCTAGTTGATCTCCTATATATTGTGTCCTTTGTATCATTGTTATTTATGTTTCGGTAGCTATCTGATGAAGATAAAAAAATATTAATAAATCTAAAGACGAACCTAATTAAGAAAAAGTAAAAATGATTCACAAGCAGTTATCATTATAAGAGAAATCATCTACAATTACTTCCCCTAGTTTTCTCAACATGGTTTCCGAGATAAGGTGAAAATTCAAGGAAGGAAAACTCAATAAAGGAAATTCAAGGGTCTAATCATTAGAAGATCATCAAATGAATCTATCATTAAGAAGGACCTCTCATATCAAAGGCACTGCAAGAACAATAAGTACATCATAATCTTGAAGGAAGTTAGAAAACAAAATCTCAAAATCCCTAGTTTGTTCAAAGAAGGATTCTACACTTGAAGTATTCTTGGGAACCTCACTCAATCATCACCTCGAAGAAGAAGACCTAAAAATACCCTACCTCCACTCAAATTAAACATATTTACAAATTGAAGCATGTTGAAGTCTACTCATTTAAGGGAAGGAAAAACAAAGGCATTTCCATCATCATCAAGGATTCAAGGTGATCTCCCTATCCTTGAGTCGAGGATCACTTTTGAAGGAATACATCTTCATCAAGAAGACATCTTCCACTATAAATATCATCATCAAAATCAATAAGGCAACAAGTTGAAGATATTTTCATCAAGGATTATCTTCACAAGTAAGTATCTTTATGTCCACATTTGAACCCATCAAAATCCATTTTGGAAAGGAGGGAAACAAATTGATTGGGTCATCAAAATTTCTTTCATGGAAGAAGAGGATTTATTTGATCCCCTTAGAAAATGAAGTTGTGGAACATGTTAAGGGCTCCATCACTAAACCTCCAAAAGGAAAAGTTAGAGAACTTGCAATGTACATGAAAGGGGAAGTAAGTGATCAAAGGATTCTCATTGAATCCATCAAATATCCCCTCATACCCTATGTATCAAAATTTGAGACATCAAAATAAATATTTGACAAGTTGGTAGAATTATTCTCGATAAGTACTACTAGAGAAGTGATATCATTAAGACAAGAACTATGCAAGATGAAATTACCTCATACTTGATGAGGGTGTCAGAAATAAGAGACCAACTCCAAGAGTTGGGAGAAATAATGTCTGACAAGGAAACGAATCCCATAGTGCTCAATGCACTACCAAAGGAATGGGGAAAATTCACATCAAGAATATATGGAAAGAAGGAAGCTACTCTATTCAATGAATTGTGGTCATTATGTAAAATCAAAGAAACCAAGATAAAAGGAAAAATTGAGATGGGATCAAACAAGAAATTTCAAGCATTTGCTACCATGGCTAAGAGAAAAAGGAAGTTTTGGAAGTTTGGCCCTCAGAAAAAGAAGAAGAACATGTCGAAGATCCAATGTTATGGTTGTCATGAATATGGGAAATACAAGAGAAAATGTCCAAATCTCAATAAGGACATCAAAAAAAGAGGAAGGGAAGAACCCCATATCACCGAATAAGTGGAAGAAGATGAAAAGAAGAAATTAGATAAGGAAGAAGTAAAATATTTGTGCTATGACTACGATAATCTTCTACACTTGGTTCTTTTCAAGTCCTTGTTTCCAAGGTTTTGTGGATTATAGCTATCATGGTAAGAAACATTAGATGCATGATAGGATACATCATGTTATGAGATGCAATCATACAAGCATATGACTGAAGCAAGATCTCATGACATCATTATAAGAAGCCTTAAAGATAGTTGAAGTAGAAGTCTATGGCAATCATCATTAGAAGGAAGTAGCTCTTGGTATCCTCTCTAAAAATAATAAGCAGTACTTATGGGTAGAAGAAAGTCATATAGTGTATATCTCATCATACATCATTCAAAAGGAGCATTTGCAAGATGAGTATGATCAAGATCCTCCATTCGAATTTTCATTGTAAGTTTCACCTATTGGAATAATTAAATCTCTTGCTAAGAATTCCACCTTGTATGGGATTCATTGTTTAAAAGAAATGATTTTATAGGAATGCAACATGTAAAAAAAGGTTGAAGTACTCTCTATCAAGGAAATGAAGCTATTGAAGGAATCATAAATGACCAAAAGAACGAAAGAGGTATGTATTCATATTCTTAATGAATTCATTCATGCCATCTAGTTGCATATAACATCGATAAATTATCTACCTAATGAGAATAATCAAGAGAAAGGGATATCCTCCTATGGAACGATGCATGAAGGCATGGTTCACATATTAAATAGATTAAATCAGAATAATAAATCCTCATATGGAATATGAGGTGGTTGAAAAAACTGAACGAACTATGGATGGAATTTTCTAGAGAGAAATATGTGAAGAAAGTAAGGAGATATTATGAAAGATGCAACTATGGTCACATAGAAAAGGAAATCAATATCTGATTACTAGAAGGATTGACCGTGAAAAATCCATGAAAAGAAGACTTCAATGAAGTTTGGAAAGGAAGGATACCCTTAACAATTAATATTTTTGGAGATGTGTCAATATGTATGTAGGAAACTGATGATACAACAAGCATATGTCATGATGAAAAGACCATCAAAAAGTTAATTTTGATTTGATGTTCATTGTTGATTTAAAAAAAAATATGGATGAGATAATACAGGGCTACCAAAAGAGAGTTTTGGATGTCACTTACAATTTTTACTCATGTGGTGGGGTGAAATATCATGAAGAAAACCTAATCTGGAGAAGGTATTTGTATGAAGGAAATCCATATATGGATTAATGGATCACTTTCCTATAAAATAAAGGATGACATGAATAACACGATTCATTAATGAAAGTGATGGATGGTAATTCCCCTATGTGGAAGCCCCAAAAGATGAAGACTCCATAACTAAGAATATGAAATTCATGAGATTGAAAGAGGGATCCCTATAAGGAATTGATTGTCCCATGATCTCAACCTAGAGCATAAAACTGCTGGAAGCAAGTCCCTAGTTAAGAAGGGAGCTTGGAAAAGTCCATGGTTAAGAGAGAGCTTGGGTAAATTCCTTTTATATTGATGGGTACATTCCTTCATAGGAATGGGTATATCCTCCTTGGTTGAGAGGGAGAGATAGACACATCATTCTTGTCTTCACTTTGGGAATAAATAATGGAGGATTGGATAATAATATATCATTAGATACTCTTTGAGGATGTGTTAGGGCATCCAAGATAAGAGTATTCATAGAGTACCAATATTCTTTGATAACTGGGAATCCAAGATAAGGATAATTCTGGAAGGACATACCCTGAGAGAACCCAAGTGGGATATGTTCCTTGAGAGACAATGATGAAGGTGTATTTAAATCATTGGTCTCATCAGAATTATGCTATGATCTTGTGGAGAGATATAACTATTAGTTAAGGCCTTTCTATGTGACAATGTCAGATGATATGATGTTAAACATATGGGTTACCAATCCGACTCTTCTTATGTGAATAATTCAAATTGAGAATGCCCAAGTACCTTGTATGAATTATGAATACCTCCTTAGTTAAGAGGGAGCATTGAAATATGTAACTAGGTTCAGTCTTCATAATGGCATGTGTAATCATGGTTTTATGTATTTGATATAATTAGAAGAATATGTTTTTTATTGTTTTCTTGAGGCATAGGTTTCATGCTCAAGGGAATTTTATTTTTATAGGTCAAGCTCCCATTGAGAGATTATGGGCCTTATGATTCATTTTCATGTATGAATGACCCATTTGGGCATGTTACATATTGTAAGAAGAAAAATTATTTGAGTCAAAGTAAAGTAAAATAACCCTCCAAGACCTTGTCAAGTGTTAATTACCAATTTGTTCTACAAAGGAGAAAGTTAGCCTATCTAGAAGGTGAAGTCAGCCTATTTAAGGGCACAAGAAGGGATATATAAAGGTGAACTCGAGCTCACTCAAGGGGATTCATTCAAGCACAAGGAAGTTCAATATAGATAATAAAATAAGCCGTATACCAATAAAAGGAGAAAGGAAGAAGAAGTGAATCATTTCTAATATGATTTGGGGCTAAATTCCTCCACACTTGTGAATATTAGGGAATCATTCTGCAAGAGTAGATGCTGAAAATTGCAGTTACTCAAACGAGAAAAATCTTGGGTCAGATAAGGTCTATTTAGCAAGACAAACTTTCAAGAGGAGTAATCAAGGTCAATAAAAGTCAAAAGGAGGAAAATATGTCCATATTCTAGCCACACGTGTGACCTAAGGTTTATGTAGAAGGAACCGAAGTTGCAGGTCTGCAATAACTAGCTGAAATTTTGAGTTAGGGCTGAAATCTAAAGTTGTGGCACAAATTTTACTAGAGTTGACTTTGAGAAGGATTTCATCCTAAAGAAGCATTGAAATGGTCTTGGAGGGGTTGTTGGACAAGAGTTTAGGTATTGGAATTTGTCAATCGAAGATTCTATAAGAAGAATAATTCTTGTGGGTTTTCCTCTCAAGTTTGGAGAGGTTTTGGCCTTGGCAGATTTCCTATCTCATGTGTACTTTGTCTCATTATTATTTGTGTTTTGGTATCTATTTGATTAAGAGAACACAATATTAATCAAGTTAAAGAACAATCTAATTAAGAAAAAGTAAAAATTATTCACAAGAAGTTATCATTATAAGATAAATCATCTACATGTGCTTCCCCTACATTTATAAACATGGTCTTAGAGCTAAGGTGACAAGTCAAGGAAGGGAAACTCAATAAAGGACATTAAAGGGCCGAAGAATTAGAAGATCGTCAAAATCATCTATCATCGAGAAGGTCCTCTCATCTCAAAGGCACTACAAGAACAAGGAGTACATCATCATCTTGAAGGAAGTCAGAAAAGAAAATCTCAAAAACCCTAGTTCGTTCAATGAAGGATTCTACACTTTAAGCATCCTTTGTAACCTCATTCAATCATCACCTCGAAGAAGAAGACCTCAAAATACCTTAACTCCAATCAAATTAAATATATTTACATATCTAAGCATCTTGATGTCTACTCATCCAAGAGAATTAAGAACAAAGGCATTATCATCATCATCAAGGATTCAAGATTATCTCCCTCTCCATGAGTCAAGGATCACTTTTGAAGGAATACATCTCCATCAAGAAGACATATTCCACTATCAATATCATAATCAAAATCAAGAAGGCCGCAGGATGAAGATATTTTCATCAAGGAGTATCTTCACAAGTAAGTATATTTATTTCCACACCTGAATCTATCAAAATGTATTTTTGCAAGGAGAGTAACAAGTTGGCTGAGTCCTAAAAATTTATTGCATGGAAGAAGAGGAACGATTCGATCCTAATAAAAAATGAAGTTGTTGAACATGTTAAGGGCTCAATCACTAAACCTCCAAAGGAATAAGCTCAAGAAATTGCAAAGTACATGAAAGGAGAAGTAAGGGCTCAAAGGATTCTCATTGAATCCATAAAATATCCCCTCATACCCTATGTATCAAATTTGGAGACATCAAAAGAAATATATGACAAGCTCGTAGAATTATTCTTCATAAGTACTGATAGACAAGTGATATCATAAAGACAAGAACTATAAAATATGAATATATCAAGAGAAGAAGGAATTTCCTCATACTTTATGAGGGTGTCATAAATAAGAGACAAAATCCAAGAGTTGGGAGAAATAATGTCTGACATGGATATGACTACCATAGTGATAAATACACTACCATAGGAATGGGGAAACTTCACATAAAGAATCTATGGAAATAAGGAAGCTACTCCACTCAATGAACTGTGGTCATTATTCAAAATCGAAGAAACCAGGTGGAAAGAAAAAATTGTTGTGGGATCAAATGAGCAAGATCAAGCATTTATTGCCATAGCTAAGAGAAAAGGGAAGTTTGGGAAGTTTGGCCCTCAGAAAAAGAAGAAGAATATGTCGAAGATCCAATGTTATGGTTTTCATTAATATAGGCACTACAAGAAAGATTGTCCTAAGCTCAAGAAATACAATGCCAAAAGAGGAAGGGAAGTAGCCCATATCACTGAAGAATTGTAATAAGTTGAAAAGAAGAAATTCAATAAGGAAGAATTAAAATATCTCTACTATAATTGGGATAATCGTGTTCACCTAGTTATTTTCAATTCTTTGTTTCCAAGTTTTCGTAGAGTATAACTATCATGGTAAGTGTTAGGGTCCTATAAATTATAGGATCTCAAGGTGATTGAATATTTCATAAGTTTCAATTTCATATTGTGTAAGCTTTTCAATATTCAAATTATTGCCAAAAAACTATGAAAAAGAAAAGAAAAGAGGGTATATTGGAAAAAGAAAAAAGAAAAAGAAAGAAAAACCCCAAAAAATAACAATACTGAAAGTGATGCAAATCAAAATGCCACTACTAATTAGAGTAGTTGTTCAATCATACAGTCTAAGCATGATTGAACAATTTTAAATTTCTTTTGGATAGGTTAGAAAATAAGGATTTTCCAAACAGTTTAAACTTGGCATATCAGCAGTTAGGTAGAAATAAAATTGGCTCAATAGTTTAATCTGAGTCAAAGGAAGGGATAAGGGATAGAGCAGGTTAGAGTTTCATAAAAAAAAAGTGATTTGGGTCTGCAAGCCTAAATTCACCTTGCAAAATAATGCTAAATTTTTTTTAAGAATAGTGAAATGGGTAGGTAGAATGACAGAAAAATAAATATGGAGAAACATGAAATTTTATTCCAAATTTCATCCGACGAACTTCATGTATTTCCTCGTTAAAAAGGAAAAAATAAAAAGAAAAAGGTGTTTTTTCCTAAGGTTCGAGAATTAGGGCTTTACTAAAGATATTTTGACATATCATATGTCATATTATAATATCCTAAGTCTCGAACTATGCCCCCGCTCAATATTCATTCACCCGACCCCAATATCCACTCACATCCCATTAGTGCTAAAATCCTCTCACCTCCCATCCCATCTCCACTTACGATAATTTCCGACCCATGATCATTTCTGTCCCCCCTAATCCTCTAAAATTTAACGTTGGGGGGGGGGGGGGGGTGGGGGGTCTGAAATGAACAGTTTCCCAAACTGGGCCCTCTGCTACGTGTCGGGAACATATCTTTTCACACCCCCAAATCCATACCGCTTACCATTCATGACCCCCTGTGAAAAGAGGTTTTCCTCCATTGCTAAACCATGCCACTGACCGTTATATCCCCTCCACTCTTGTTGTGCCACAATGACCACTCCTATCACCTCCTTCCAATCACCTATGCTCCCACCTATAGGTCCGTTAGTAATTTAATTGACCAAGTCATTATCCAACGGGCTTGCGCCATGTCAATGGTATTCTTTCCATCCTACAAAACTAAATTTCCCCACCTGTTTCAAAGTTTACACTGCTTCCGTGTTTCTTTTGTAGCAAGTGATCACAGTTAATTTTTTTCAGAGAAAAAGAAGGTGCAGTAAAATATTTTCAATTGTCTGCAAATTCAACAGAATTCCCTCTTCTTTTTCCCCTTTTTCTCCCAATTCCCATTCGGATCAACATAACTCCCTTTATTTTTCCCCTTTTATTCTAATCCCATTCTTTTGTACACCTGCAAAGAATATTGTTAGTTTCTTTTTCAGTGAGCAATAATGCCTCCAAAGAAGGAGCAACAACCATTTAACCCAATGGTTCACCCTCATGTGGACCTGGATCATGTGGCCCTCTCTGACAGAGACTTCAATATACATGAGACAGATTCGAAATTTGACATTTTTGATGTATATCTTTGGCTAGAGGACAATCTGATCGATGAGTTCAATGATATAGGGTTGTGGGAGACTAAATTACCTTATTATATATTCCCAAAAACCCATAGTTTCCTTGAGTTTGTTAGAAAATGTCATGCTTGCTATGATATAAATCAAAGAGCTATAGTAGCCCCCACAGGAGAATTTCTCTTTACCATTAGTGCTCAGCCCATCATGCAAATGATGGAAGCTCCAGTTATTGAAGAAACCATTCCTTTTTCCTATGAAGCCCTCAAAGAACTATACCAAAAGTTGGATTTTGTCAGCAGATCCAAAAAACTGGAGTTATTCATGGCTACAATCACTCCATTACCAAAGAATAGTCCTCCATATCTCTCATCTACTTTCCATGATAGGACCCAACACATTGTCACTATCCTTTCATACTTGTTAGGGTATGATTCAGATCAATGGATTGATGAAGCAATGATAGGTTTCCTATCCATTATTTCATCAGATCCCAAGCCTTCAATTATGTTTAACTTCAGTCAATTCTTAGTTGATTCCATTCACGACCAATTTGTCAAATTTCATATAGAGGAAGTGTTTAAATACACTTCAGTCTTAGTTTACATGTTTCTATATTTTCAGACAAGCAAGTTCAAGTTTACAATGAGGAAAGTTAATGAATACTCCCAACCTCAATCAGTCATCTTTTGGACAACCGTGCAAATGAAGGAACATAATGACTACACCTACAAAATATTTTTTGAATCATTTGTGCATCCAGAAATGAGCATCCTCAACATCACAATGGAACCAAGGATTAATGAAGGTATTAAGACTATCATGTAGCTATCAGACCAAGTAATAGCTAGAGACTGGTACTTGTTCCAAAACTACATAGAAATCATAATGTATGGGTCTGAGTTAGCCCCTTACAAGCTGCCAAAGCTCCTCCCCGTGAGGATATTTTCCCTAGAGTACATCAGACATATGATCAATGCAGATGAGGTACACTTTGTATCTGCCAAAAAGAAGTCTCAGTTTAGGTTCAAGTCCCAAATTGGTCCTTTCATTTTCAATAGAAGAACAACAGGAGAGGAGGTTGATAGGATGCTGAAGGAGATGAAATTCACACACAGTTTCACTTGGTCTTATGACCCATTGGGAAACATCTCCAAGAAAAGGGTGGAAAATAAATCAACTCCATATATCAACACCCACAGGCCTGAAATTGAGAAATTCATGAACCAAACAAAGTGGGAAACAAACACATTGTTATAGGCTGAAGAGCAGGTAATTTCATCCTCAAGCATACAAACCCCTACTCCACAAGAAAAACAAAACCCAGAGGAAAAGGAAGACAGAGGAAAATTACTAAAGAAAGAGGCAACAGGAAAGAGGCCAAGAGATGATCAGTCTACTTTCGAGACTGATATATCCAGCAGGGAGTTCAAAATGAAATACAAAAAGAGAGCCAGAATCCATATGGACATAGATCAAAAAAAGGAAACAGAGTAGTAAACAGTCATAGAAATCAGATATTCTCCTAGTTCATCTCCAACAGGTGGCCAAACTATATTTTCTACATCTTCAGCTACAATTCCATTTAAGCAGAAAAATATTCAAACACCTACATATACTACTGCTACAGGGTAAAAGGAGGAGAAAATTTATGACACCTTCAGGTAGATTAAGAGAAAAAATGAGATACTGAAGACCAACACCTACAACCAGTTTTGGAAGAAGAAAAATAGTTCACAAAGTAGGCATTTATCAGCCTTTGACTCAGAGAAAGGAAATATGAGAATATATTTCTTAGAAGCCTAGATCTCTCAGCCTAAATCACCTACAGATTTCAAGCATACTGCTTATGAATTTAAATTCAAAGACATCCATCCAATAGATCATATGGAGATGCAAAAGAAGACTAGAGAGATAATATCCTGCACACTAGAAAGCACTGCAATGAGCCTATCAAAATTGTAGGTATCATTGGCTATCATTCAATCTCAACTCAAAATGGAGAAGATTTCTTCTCTTGCCAAGGATACTAGAATTAAATCCATGGAGGATTTAATTGTGAAGATTGGATATGATCCAAAAAATGTAGAGGCACTGGAAGAGATCCTGAAGAGAAGAACGCTGACATATCAGCCCTAAGAAAGAAACTTAAAATTTCAGCTACTAAAGACCCTCTCACAAAAGGCATAGAGGATAATGAAGCACAAAAATCAGAGATGATGAAGCTAATAATGTAGCAGTCAATACATTTGAAGAAAATGGAGACAGAGATGGAGAAATTGGTTAAGGAAAAGGAAAAAGCAACAGAAATGGCCATTGTTCCTTTGGATGTTGTTCCTATTGCAGTCATCCCTACAGCTACTACAGCAACTACAAGCATATTAGGTGGTGTAGAATGGTGGGCCAAAGCCATGAACAATATGACTATACAATCATAGGAGATCAAAACTCTAGAAGCAAAAATAAATACCTTGAAGGATCTAAATATAAGGTCTGACAATGCACATGAAATATAATACAGAGAGCTCAAAAGCATATTGAAAAACTAATAAATACAGAGAGCAAAGCTTCCATTGTTTAGACCATTGGCCAGGCAAAGGATATCATTTGGACCATCATAATAGATTATATGAATGAAATATGGCCTTCTATTGAAATCACATTTGAATAAAAAGACCTAATTTAACAAGTAAATGATGCTATAGATAAAGCAACCAAGGAGCTTGTAGGGATGCCTAAGACAACAAAAAACATTATCAGATTTTTAAATTCCAAGAACAGATTAGAATTAGAGGCACTTGGAGTGGAGGATAGAACAACAAAAATCCTGGAAGTTAAGAAGGTGCTTAATAAGAAAAGCTTGGTCACACAGTTAGAGGAAAAGTGCCACAATTTAGAAGTTGGTGCTAGTACATTCTTTAACATAATCGATCCACTGACCAAAAGAGGGTTACCTTCACTATTTGTAATAAATGATAAGCTTATGCCCAGACAAGATTATGTGAAGAAGATGAAAGATATTGCGAAGGATACAACTAAGTTTGCAGGGATTAAAGGATCAATGACTGGAATAGCTTTCCTTCAAAGCCATGGATAATGATTTATTCATATAATATGAAATCAAACACATTTTTGTGTTAAGGCCGAATTTTTTGAAATTCACAGGGACATATGAGATATACAGAAAGTTGATCAGGATCAAGATCCCAAATGAGAAGCAGTGGAAAAAATTGTGTGACTACTAGGAAGGGTGAAAGCCAGCACATCAGAAAATCAGCATAGCCAACATATTTTCCAACTCATCATATTAGCATCAAATCATCCAAATATGCCAACACATACTAGATCACATCAAGCAACAACAAACTTCTGGAGAATAGGGCCAGATGTCAAATTTATTCCATCGTGTCCACTTCGTGGTCACGATAGTCAAATTTTAATTATTATTGTAATTAATAACATATTGCCCATGTAGATATGAAAATCATTGTAGAGTTAGTTAAACACTACATTCCTTCTAAGTATCAAGGGTTGGACCCTAGATTGTAAAAAAAAAATTTGGAGCATTGTATTTTTGGAGTTGGAGAATCAATAATAAAATACATTTTGCAAGATTCTTGAGATATATTTATCTGGTGATGTCTTTTCTTTTTTGTGTTTAATGTTTTCCATTGTTATTTCTTTCAGTGCATCATTTAATTCTAATCGTAAAACAGAAATTTGAAGAATAATATTTGCTACTAGAGAACCTTAATTCTGGTTGTGTATAAAATATAAATGTTTTTCTTCTGAAGTCTGGTTAAGAAATAATTAATTGCTTTTTAACCATTACTAAATTCACTTTTTCTGCCATCTCATAATTCATTATGTTGTAAGATCCAGTAAATGTAGTTAGCTTTCCTTGGGAATGCTCTTGAAAATTTGATGCAACAACCCAGCCTTTTATGACTCCATAGCCCAATGGAATTAGTTTAAGCATATCTTCTAATCCAACCAAACAATCAATAAAAAAACAACCCCTACAATAATTATAACTAGTCTAATATCAGGAATCATAAAACAAATCTAAATCTAAAAGAGAGATCCCTCTCTGAATCTAGGAGGGCTGGATCCTAGGCTCCAAAGCAGTTTTTATATTGTCCTATACAATTATTATTGCCAGTCTTAAAATTATAGAACGATAACATAGCGGCAACCATACTAGGGAATAAATTGAAAAAGTTGTCATTTCATTCGAATTCAGAAACCACGGTTAGACACATTGTATGATAGAAGTATTTTCTAAGATCGGTTTCTTTCATTTTTTGAAAATAATCAGTTTTTCTAAGCTTCTAATCTGAATTCTGCATCCTAAAATAATCTCTACTAGATCCCATCCTGATCCAAATCCTCCTCCTATAGTGGACAATCCTGAGAAGATTTTAAGAAAAACTCCTAGAACCGAGAGCCAAAAAAGTATCAGATTTATTCATAGAGAAACTTCCCTCCATGGAAACTTTGTCACCTTACAGGACATTCAGTTTGATTTACACTTTGAACAAGGTTTATTCAGGACTAAATCTAAGAACTGGACAAGCCAGACAGTATTTGATCAATCTATTCTACAACAAAGTCGAGTGAGACAAGCTTATTCACAAATTCAATCTTATCTTCAGCTTCTCGAGGATTTTGATACTCTCCAAGATTTGGTAACAGAGTTTACTTCAATTGTTGATGATTCTTATCTTCAACAATTTTTAGAATTAAATGCATTGACTATATCATCTTCTTCTATTACCTCTCAGGCTTCCCATCTTAATTCAGCTAGTCCTACTACTTCCATCATCCCCACTACTTCGCTTATCCTTCCTCATAAGAGAACTCACACCTCCACACATACACCTCCTCCCATCATCCATCCTACTTCATCCATTATCCACCTTCCTCCACCACCTCCACCAATCATGGCAGCCAGATATGCCCCATTGGTGTTGCCAGCACCTTTGGTAGCTATGCCACAGGATTACCAGTCTAAAATTACATTATATGATTTAATTGGTCTTGTAACTGAAAAACAACATGTTAACAAAATGAATGACTATTTTTACCTTCAAGAGGTAGATGAAGAAAGCGTTATGTTAATAATGTTTGCTCAAAGTCTTAGTGGAGAAGTTAGGAAATGGTTCAAATATTTACCTGCAAAAAGTATCAATGACATCCCTACATTTCATCAAACATTCCTAAATTGGTGGGAAGTAAAAAATAACCCTCTTCAAATTTTATCTGAATATGAAAATATTAGAAGAGCCCCAACTGAAAGTGTTCAGGAATATTGCACCCGATTCAACAGTTTATATAATGAAATACCTTCTCATATAAAACCACCACAAGGTTTAGCCTTGGTTAAATTCCTAGATGGTTTTTAAGCAGAAATGTCTTATCATCTAAGGGAAATAAACTCAGCCACATTAGAGGAAATGCAGAGGGATGTAGTGAGTGTAGAGGCCAACCTATTACAAAAGAGAGCTAGAATGAAAACTGAAAGAAGAGTTACTATAAGAGAAGAACCTTCAACTTCCACATTTGATGCTAAAATTGACTAATTGGTTAGGACTATGGAGAGAAATAATCTAAATGTGAGAACTATTCCTAGAGAAAATCAACCAGCTCCTCAAAACATAAATCAAAATATTAGAAGAAACCCTCCTCAGATAAGACAGACTCGCAGGGAAAATTTTAAGAGTGGAAATTTATTTTAAAGTTTAGAAACCTTGGCGAATCTAATTAGTCCATAATATGCAATATGTAAAAACTTTTGCAATATTTTTGTAAAAATATTCAAATTTCTAATAATTTTTTGTAGTCTTTATATATAATTTTGGCGATTTTTAAGGTAAAACAATTTTATACTATAAAATTTGGGCGAATATTTTTTAGAAAAAATGGAAAATAACGAATCTTTTTTTTGGAAAAAACATGGAAAATTAGCCCACTTGCAAATATTAGCCCCTAAAAATTTTCCTGAGACAGAGAGAGAAAAGAGGTCATGATCAGCAAATTATGCCTCCATTCCAAGAGATTTATGCTAATGAGGATGAAGGAGTAGTTGAGGATGTAATGTCCCAAATGAGGGATTTTCTGCTCCATCAGGAACATCTTAAGATGTTCCATTTTTCCTTCTTCAGTGAGACACTGCAAGTCCATTTCAAAGATTGACTGTTGGGGCATTTACAGGATATGTATCCTTCAAATAAGGGAGAGATCCTGAGGCTAGCTGGCCCTTCACAGACTCTGCCTATGGATATGCAATATTCCACCTCGGGAATTTCTGCCACAGGGTCCTTGAGGACGCTGTATAAAGAAGCTGCTACATAAATAAGGCTAACCAACACTAGGATGCCTTAGAACACTTCCAATATAATTTCCCTATAGCAAATGATCTTAAATAAATGACTTTAGATGGGTTATTCAGATCTCCCCAATCTAGGTCTCTGAAACAATGCTCAAAGAGTGAGCTTACAGCAATATATGAACATAACCATGAGACTATGCAATTTTGAATACATCATGAGAGGGAAATAGTACAGAAAACATTATATTATGATATCAACATGATTTTACAGAAATATCATGAGGAACAAGGCCTTCAAGCTTTAGAACCAACTTCCAATGAATATACAATATAATGCTGGAGTAGCTGCAACTACACAGAAATGCTGGAAAATCATAACTGCGCAGTCTCTATGAGAGATGCAGTTGCTGAATACATAAAAAATTATAATATAGCTTAAATATACAAGGAAAATGGCCCAAGAAAGGAAAATGGGCTCAATATGGGATTTCTAGCCAATCTCAGGGAGATTGCTAGAAATGTCGGATAACATACAGTAGTGACAAACTAATTGTCACTGCAACTGAACCCAAATGAATATGAGGCTATGGCTGATCTGAAATGCTGATTCCCTCCTCTAATAATGCCCTCAAAGGAAAAGGGGTTGATCCCCTTTTACTCAAAAGAACTCCTCCTGATGAGCACAAGAATCTCCCTCAACACTGCCCTCCTGGAATAACGCAGTTTCTCTAAATGAATGCGTAGTGGGAGATGGTGAATGAGCGGCCTGATGCCAAAGATCTGAAATGAAGTCCAATATCCCTCTCTACAGCTCCTCCAAAGAAGAAATCCATCCTCCTTGTTACACCATTTTTTGGTCATCTAACTTATTATCATTAGATGGACCTAAGTACACCATGTAAGACCAATTTTACCCTAAGTAAAATTGCCTTCACTATGTTAAATAACTTAATAAACCACATTTATTAGGTTGTTTATGGTCTAAAAAGGAAACCCCAAAAGGAAATATTAAACAAACCTATATTTGTTTGATTTTCCTCATGGAATAATTAATTAAACCATAATTTAATTATTATTCCTAGTCATGTTTAACCAAAAAACAAAGAAATTAATTAGATAAACCTTTATTTATCTTATTATTTTCTAGGAATAATTATTTAAATCCTATTTAGATAATATTCCTTGTTAAATATGACCAAATCACCCATAAATAATTAAATAAATCATTATTTATTTGATTATCTTCTAACCGCTTCCTTAAAAAGATAAATAAATCATTTATTTATTTATTTTTGACAAATTAAGGGATTTGACCCAAGTCAAATACCTTTTCCCTCCAACAAATATAATAAATATTCCATAAAAAGTGGATCTAGATCTGGTTAACCCATGCACCAAGATCTAGAATGACCCAATATTTTGTTATAAATAGGAGGGTTTTTCCTACCATTCTTCACCTTTTGTTGCCTATTAGATCACTCTGGATCTATACACTTGGTCACTTTTTCCATTATTTGCTGTGTGAGCTCCCTTTGAGCTCTATTCTTTGCATTGGGTTTTCTACACCAACAAGAGAGAGAAATCTTAGATCTGAAGTGCTGAGGACTTCCAAGAACCCATCCCACTAAGGAGAATTGGATACGCCTTCTTGTTTTCCTCCCAGGTGCCCAATTAATACAAAAATTCTTTCAAAAATCGTTCTTGTCTTGTCTATTGGTATATGGAGAAAAACCTTGTTTCTACTGCTTAATGTCTTTCCATGCATAGATCTGGTTTTTTGCAGCTCTTTTCTTGTTCAACTAACCGCAGATCTGAAGACATTGGCTGCCACTTTTGTTGTTAGGGCTATTAGTTATGCGTGGCTAAAGTGGTCCTTTTTCGTACACTTCGACAAAGGATTCATACTAACAAATGGCGACTCCACACAGGTTTTAAATTACGACCGCTGTCGTTTTTCATATTCCTGCATATCCAGCTACTTCAGACCCTAAGGTTTATTTTTAGCTGTTTATTTTTCCTATTTTTATGTTTTTTTTCTCACATAAAACCCTAAAACATTAAAATTTTTAACTTCTGTGTGTTTCTGGCCCTATTGCGCAGGTAAGCGACATCAGCCGCAACTGAGACGGCAAATTTTCCGAAAATCTGCCGCCGAGACAACCGGAACGGGAGGTCGCACTTTTCAGCCCAAAAACTTCAACCTGGACCTCCAGGTCGCACTTTTCAGCCTCTTTTCTGCGACCTGCACTGAAAACAGGTCAGAACCTGCGACCTGCCAATTTTTTAGTGGTTTTTTTGCAATTTTTCTGGGTTTTGCTAAAGCTTCTGTCAGGGTTTTCCAGCCTCTGTCTCAGCCCGCTTTGACCTAGTTCTGATCTGTTTTTACTCATATAAGTGGGAATCTAGCCCCCTAGGGCTTTAGTACCCTCCAATTTTTGTGGAAGATTTTTAGCTGTTTCAGCCGTCTGTTTTTCAGAGTTTCAGCCTTCCCTTTTTCAGATCTAAAACCTCCTCCTCGGATCCCTCTAAATCAGCCTTTCTTCCTTTCAAATCACCTCTTGTCATTTTGTTTGGACCTCTCTTTAGGACCTCCCCCTTGTCCTTTCCGCTTTATGCTGATTTCCTCCCTTTTTCCAGCCACCTTGCCTCTGTCTCTTGGCTGTGATCTGCACCTCTTTTCAGCAGATTTATCCTTTAGATCCCTGTCCCTTTTGACCTTAGATCTATTGGCCTCTTTTCCGTGTGTTTTGACTAGATTTTTTCCCCTTTTTTAGACTAGTTTTGAGAGACCTGCCTTCTTGGGTTAGATAGATGCAAAAGTAGCTGTTAATTTTCTGTTATTTTAGCATTATATACTGTTCTCTGCAGATTTTTTTCAGTTACGCAGCACACTTTTTTCTTGCTCTCAAAACGGAAAGGGTTTTAAAAATTAAAATTAACGCACGCCACACACTGACCCTAAGTGAAGAAGCGCCTGGTTAACACCGCCTGGCAAAGACTTTAAAATCAATTATCACTGCGCATTTTCTGCCCTTGACCTCACTTGATTCTGTCCCTTTTTTCCCTTGTCGGTTTCCTTCTTCCCGTCATCATTGCGCCCCCAAGGCGCCTTTCCCGGAGACTTCTTGGCCTTCACCCTCAGTTTCCAGTCGATTGACCTGCTCCGTCCCACCGTCGTCGAGCCAGTCCTCCTCCGAGTCCGCACTCCGACTCCTCTTCTGATTCATTGGGTTCTCCTTCTCCTCCTGGTTCTCCCCCTGTCACCTTCACTATGTCTGGTCCAGGGCCTAACATTAGCGGTGCTCCAGGCCCTAATTCCGGAACCAAGACTAGAGGAACCACCACAGGAACTACCTTGGCCATACCCTTGCTGCCGTACATTGCAGGCCTCAGCCTCCGCGATTTCAATTAGTTGATTAATGACCCTATCCGCCACGATGTTGGTTGGCCTGCTATGCCAGCCAAGCTCCCCTCTGACATCCCTAAGTTCGAAGGCCTTGCTGGAGAAGATCCAACCAATCATGTCCGATCTTTCCACATGTGGTGTTCCTCCAATTCCATTACCGATGACTCCATCCGTCTTCATTTGTTCCAATGCACGCTTACCAGTGAAGCTTCTAAATGGTATGTCGACCAATCCATCTCTTCCCATACCACCTTTGCGACCATTGCCGAATCCTTTTTATCTTACTTCCAGCTCCCTCTCCGATACGATACCGGTACGGAGCTCTTGACTTCCTTTAAGCAAACATCTTCGACCCGCCTTTCCACCCATGTTCAGGAATGGCGACGTAGACGCAGCTTATGTCGAGCTCCCCCCTTCGAAGATCAGATCTATATGGACTGGTTCCTTTGCTCTCTCCTAGCTCCCATCGGCAAAGATGTCACCTCCCATTTCCCTCAAACCGAAGAAGCCGCCCTCCAAATAGCTTTGAAATATGACCTGATCTACACCCAGTCTGGTTATGTTTATACCTTCCTTCCTGACCTCCCCAGGCCCGGTGGCACTAACGCCCTGGGGGCATCTCATTCAGTCTATGGTATCGTTGGAGCCCTTTCCTATCCGTATGATCAACCTCCTATGGGCTACGGCCTCCCTCACAGAGGGGCCATCACCTCTAGCACTCTTCCCCCTCCTGGTAGCATGTACCCAGGATACGACATGCCTCCTCCTTTTGCCCAACCTCCTGCTTACCTCAATGTTGCCCAACCTCACCCTTACCCTTATCCGTAGCCTAGTGTGCCAGCTCCTCCAACATATGCACTTCCACCTCCCTTGCCTCCTCAACCCCAGTAGCAGCACCGAAAGCCCCCTTCAGGGAAAGTATTTGCACAGCAAGGTGCGACTAATCCCCCTTCTTCTCAAAGAAGGCGGAGAGGCAATCCAAATCAATCTGCCCCTGGTACTCGTGGACCCAATCCTCAAGGTTTTGACCCTAACACTACTAACTAACAACAGGGCACTCAGCCCAAGATGGACAGGCCTCTTCATACCAACAAGCCTTGTTCGTGTTGCGGTGTTTATGGTCATTACACCCACGACTGTCCCCTTTTACCACAGATGCGGAAGATGTGGGAGTCTCAAGCCACATTGCGCGGACAACATGCCTCCCCTCACGCTCCCCCTAATGTGGCCACTACTCAACCAGCTGTGTTTACTGATCCTTTCCCTCAGCAAGGATTCATGGCTACCCAACCACCTGACGGGCGGGTCTCCACTCCACCCTCCATTTCTGGTTCCTCCGATTACTAGATCCTCATGATGACCACCGATCCATCCCCAACCGTCGACCTTCACCTCCAAACTCGGTCTCGCCAGTACTCCAAGCCTCCTGCTCAGTTTGCCCCTGAGCCTCCTTCTTCAGGTTCTACAGAGCCTCTTTCGACATCCAGTGGCCCCTTACATATCCCTCAACCCAAAGTTGAGGTTCATACCAAGATTCCTAAGGGACCCTTACGTCGAAACGCTGCTTCCGGTCAAGCTGCTCATTCGTATAGCATAGTAGATGATTTGGCGCAATCTCCTGCTGCCATTTCCACCCTAGAACTCCTCCAGTCGTGCCCTTCCCAAAAGAAGGCTCTACTATCTACCATGGGCGCTATAGATCCTGCTGATGACCAAATGATTGTTTTCGACGCCACTCAATCGGACCATCCTCCTCTCCCTCCTTCCGTCGCCTTCCAAATCCCAGTCAAAATCCGGAATGCCAACGTTTCTCAGTGTATAATTGATGAGGGGGCATCCACCTGTGTGATGTCCGCTTCGGTTTGGAAGCAACTCGGATCCCCTGAGTTGGCCCCTTCCACGATCACCCTTCGAGCGTGGGACGGCCATGCCTCCCAGCCCATTGGCATGTTTCGTAATTTTCCTATCACCCTCGCTGGTAAGACTGTTTGTGTTGATGTCGAAGTCATAGACGCCCCGCTAGACTACAACATTCTATTGGGGAGAAGCTACACCTATGCTATGTCTTCTTTCCCATCCGCGATTTTCTGCAAGATTTCTTTCCCCCATAATGGAAAGATAGTCACCATTGACCAGTTGACATATCATGAGCCAAAATCTCAGACCTCACCTGAGACGACCATCTCTTCTGTAGCCAACAAGAAAAACGTCGACTCCTTGACCAGTGTCTCCCCTGGCGTTTACAAAGATTCCTCTTTGCTCGGAAACTTCCCTGGTCTTCCTCCTCCTATCACTGATCCCAGCTTATCGAATGTTTGCATGATGCAATCGTCTCAGGCTGCCCTTAAGCGACCTACTTCAGCTAGTCAGCAACATCCACCTCGCCCTCCGCAACCCGCTCCTATCCATTCATCTCAGCTAGCCAGACCTCCTCCTCCTGGCCCTCCCCCTACAGCTGGTACCCCTGAGCCCCTTTATCCTCCTGGATCGGTTCCCCCAGGACTTAACCATCTCGGAGCTGTCCCTCCTGGTCATTACCCTGCTGGTCAGATACCTTTCCTGGCTCCCCCTCCCGGAGTCTATTCTGTCCCCATCATGGCCACCCTCTCTCTCCCTAACCTGACCTTGGGTATACCCGTCTGGTACCTTGACCCTCCAGCCGCTACCCCTCCTGGTCACCCCAAACCCTACATGGCTTTGACATCGGTTCAACCAGTCCTCCTCGCTTCCTCCGTTGCCATTGTGCCTCCAGCACCTCCACAGGACCCTTCTCCTGTCGTGACGGCTCCCGGGAAGAAAGGAAAATCTCGCAAGGGGACATCCAAAGACAAGACCACCCCGACTGACCCGACCCCTCCTCCACCTGCAAAGCCCTGCGCCTTGTGTGATGTCGTCGGCCACGCCACTCATGCTTGTCTTGAATTGCCTCGTATTCAACCCATGGTTAAATTCACGTTCCCTGAGTCTACGGTCCCTGAGGCCTCCATTCCTTCTTCATCCATAACCAAGAACCCCAAGACTCTCCGCACCAACAAACCCTGTGCTTTGTGCGGTGTCCATGGCCATTACTCCCACCATTGTCCTCACCTGACGCATTACCGCGCCTCTTTAGAGGTAGTCCGAGAGTATGAGGTTGAACAAAATCAATCCGCCTCTCCCATACTCGCGCAGTATGCTTTGGGCTAGCCTGAGGATCCCCCCGCTCCCATCGACATTCCCCCCCTGATGTTCAGATGACGGAGTCTACTACGACCATTCTTTACCTATTCTCCTCTGCGCGACCCTTGGAGCCCAGTCCCCCTGCATCCTCCCCTGTTGTTTCGCCTGACCCCCTCTTTTCTACCCCTACATGAGATCACTCCACCCATATCTCTGTTGACCTCCGCAGCCCGAGTCCTCACCACACTTCCGATAGCCCTCATATACCACCCTCTAGTTTTTATATGAGTCATAGTCATCCTACCCCTTGCACTCCCTCCTACAGTTGCCGCTCGATGTCTTCTGTCCACTCACACTGCCGTCATTGTATCTCCTCCCCCCATTTGTTGTCTTGTGACACCATTCTGCAGGGCCCCCCATCCTCACCTTTTATCGGTTACACCGATGGTGCAAGTAGTTACTCCCAGAATCTAGCCTCGGCAGGTTGGGCCATTTTCACCCCCTTGCATACCCTTGTCCTCTCTAACGGGGTCTGCATTGGTACTACCACCAACAATCAGGCCGAATATGATGCAGTGCGTGGTCTCTTAGCCGATGCCCTCTTTCATCGCATCCTCCATCTGCACGTTCGTTTGGATTCCCTACTTCTTGTCATGCAACTAAATGGTGTTTATCGTGTGCATAACCCTGTGCTGTTTAGACGATATTTATGAGTGAAACTCTTGATACGTGAATTTGAAACCATAACTTTCAACCATGTACCTCGAGACCAGAATCACTATGTAGATAGTATTGCAAACCATGTTCTAGATTGGCATTTATCACACGTATTTCACACAAGACAATAACATTTATAATCATTAAAAACTAATGCATATCCATAATATGTGTCACAAAACATGTGTTTAGAGTCCATATACTCTGATACATATGACATACCCATAGCATGTTACAAAAAACTCAAAAATGGGGGCACCACTTGCCCCTACATACACACTAGGGGGCACCACATGCCCCACACCTAATCACTATCTGGCGGATCCCGAGCCAATGGCTCTGCCCCTGTAGCCTGTAGATCACACATCCGCTGACCGTCCATCACCATGAGCCGCATGACACCTCGCCATTCCGAGGGTAGACCAATACATGGCTCTATGTACTGGTCGTCTAAGTCCTGCCACCCGCGCTCTGATACTCCGGTCAGCAACTTTTCGCATCTATGGCGGATGTCCTCCAGAAGGGCAGCCGCATCCTCATTATGTGCTGCTCTCAACCCACTCGGACCTGCAGCTCCAGATGCTGCCGGTCGTCCCATAGATCTGGCCGGTTTTACCGGAGCTATATCTGCATACCAAAAGTACATGAATCAGTACCCTAGCTACTATTCAAAAACTTTAACATGTCCATACAAGGATAGAAATCTGTCACTTACCATCGGGCCCCCATACTCGCCCAGGCGGAAGTGGCAGGTCTGGATCTCCACAATAACTCATCCCACTATAGGGATAGTCGTCTATGTATAACGGCATCTGATCCTAATGGGCAAAAAACTCAGGTCGAAACACTCGCCCGACCGCCCCTCCTCCTCCTCTACACAGTAGCCGCCCTCACCGGCGCATCCTGGGCTCTCTTGGGCCCCCATATGGAAGCTGTATACGAGGCCACAAGGTCAGGATCTTCTCAAAGAAGAAGGCGCACAATAAAGTCCCATACGAGCAATCGTGGTTCACTTGCCGCTTGCAGAGCGACAATTGTCGTTTTAGTGACACCAGCATCATTTGGGCCCACCCATAGTAGGTCCCACTCAACACACTCTCCACAATCATCATCTGCCCCCCAGTGATGTGATGGAGCGCCTGGTTTCCCAGGATATGCAGCGCTGCTGCGGCCACTGCACGGGTCTCTAATCTCTCTAGGTCCCTGATCGGTATCCGAGTCCCCTTGACTTGGAGACCCGGTTGACAATGTCGCTCCACAAACTCCATGATATGTCGCCCTCGCGGTAATACTGGATGTGTGTTTCCCACCATCCCCAGTGGCGGGAGACCCGTCAGGAAATACACATCCTGGACTGTCAGTTCGATCCTGTGCCCCTGCACTACAAAAACCTCATGCTCTGGATCCTAGTAACTGATAATCCGAGCCAACAAAGGCTCTCCTGCTCTCATCAAAGGGTTCTCCAAAAACTTTAGAACCCCAAACCTGGCCAACACACGACGGACACCCTGATCCGCCTAGATCTCTGCCCGTAATGTACCCAAGTCTCTCTCTCTCCAGTTAACCCATAAATCTGCCATACCTACACAAAAACATCATCTTTGTCAGCATACAGATCGGGAATACCATAACCAAACACAAAAACCCAACTCTCAGCCATAAAATAGCACTAAAACCCCTTCATCTCCCAGGTCACAGTTTTACGCAATTAAGGACAGTTGTTTTTTGCCTGAAACTTGCTTCCGAATTCGCACTTTTGGCCCAAAAATGTGCGACCCGGCCGTAGAGAGGAGGGAGGGGCTGTTTCTGGGGTGTTGGGCCCTAAACTGCAAATCTAATCCATCAAAATGCAAGAGCAAGGTTAGGCCTCTTACCTCCAACTGACAGATCTCGAATCCAACGGTCGGTTTGTCCGCTACGTTCGTCGCAAGATTTAGGGCCTTCTCTCCTCTCCACATTCACCACAGCAACAATAGCAAATGAATGATTTTGGAGGGAAAACTGCCTCATTAAAAGAGAACCCCTGTTTCTTCTTTCGACTGCTGCGACCACAGCGTAGCCCCGTTCGACGAACCGTCAGCACCGCTAGATAGATCTCACCGAGCTCTCAAATGGGTTTTACTTATTTTTTGGTGATTTGATACTTCACCCGGACACATTTTTTCCACGAAGGGTCACTTCACCACTCCTTAAAATCAAATTTCCTCACTTACGACACTTGTACTTGGGGCACCACATCGCCCCCTTACTTGTCCATGTTCGTGTTGATTTTCGTCATGAGTGCCCACCTTGTACTCATGTTTCTATGACCCCCCATTGGGCACTGCGTGGTAGCACCGCCAGTCACCCTTCTTTAGAGCATCGAAGTTGAGTCATCATCACATTCATAGAGTCTATCCCGAGTCCCTTTGTACCCCGCTATAGCCCTCCATCTTTCATTGCTTGGTCTCTCTCTTGTGTCGCACATTATGACCTTCAGTCCCACTGTCCCCTATCCCTTATGATATTGTGTCAGTCACTGCCATGTCATTCATGCCCTTTATGCTCTAACAAGGGAAGTTGTCCATTTGCTACTCAGTCCTTTCCATTTCACTATCATCATTAGTGTCAGTCTGTCCGTCACTCTACTATTTTCTCTCGTGCCTTAGTTGAGGATATCTCATTGCCTCACCTATGGCGGACCTCCTTCTGTCGACATCATCTCATTCATTCCAGAAGCCAGGTCTATAGGGTGGTGTACCTTGGTTCCAGCTTCCACTCTTGTTCGGTGCCTCGAATCAGGAAAAGGGATCTCTCCTTTCCCTTTGACTTGATTGTTTCTCCACTCCAGCTCCTTTCATCATGACCGAGATCTGTATACTTGATGGTTCAGTGATACAACAGAAAATATTGATGATTCCCGGGTGTGTGTGAGATGTCTCAACCCTCATGAGGGGGTGGCCCTGCAGGTAGCCCCCCACATGCCCGGATGACCTCCTCCTTGCAGCCTTCGATGCAGCTCCAGATATTTGATGATGTTGGCCTTAGCCACTTGCAACACCTCTTTGATTTGCATGTATCAGTCAGATTTTGTGAGCCCTTCCCCATTTACAGGGGGCATTTGGGTTGTATTTGTATCTCATGTACTCAGATATTATTGTACAAGTCTTGGCTGTTATCCCAGGCACAGCATGTATGTGGGATTCCTCATTGTATTTTTTATCTGGCTCATGATTATGCCAGCTGTACTTTATGGTTCGGTCCCTTGTTTACTGGACACACTATTCTTTTGTACTTTGTCTCGGCGGGCATAGGTATGCCTCCCCCGCCGCCTTCAGCGCAGGTACCCTCTCATAAAAAGAGACTTGTTGCACCTGCGAGTCTCGTCTCCTCAGGGTCTAGTCCTTCAGCACACTATCTACCTCACCTTTCTCTCTCTGACTTCCCTTTTTTTGTCTAGTGATCGAGTTCTTACAACGTACTTCGGTCATACGATTTTCTCCTGACACTCGCACGCTGGGGGGCAATCTGTTACACCATTTTTTGGTCATCTAACCTATCATCATTAGATGGACCCAAGTACACCATGTAAGACCAATTTTACCCTCAGTAAAATTTCCTTCACTATGTTAAATAACTTAATAAACCACATTTACTAGGTTGTTTATGGTCCAAACAGGAAACCCCAAAAGGAAATATTAAACAAACCTATATTTGTTTGATTTTCCTCATGGAATAATTAATTAAACCATAATTTAATTATTATTCCCGATCATGTTTAACCCAAAAACAAAGAAATTAATTTGATAAACCTTTATTTATCTTATTGTTTTCTAGGAATAATTATTTAAATCTTATTTAGATAATATTCCTTGTTAAATATGACCAAATCACCCACAAATAATTAAATAAATCATTATTTATTTGATTATCTTCTAACCGCTTCCTTAAAAAGATAAATAAATCATTTATTTATTTATTTTTGACAAATTAAGGGATTTTACCCAAGTCAAATACCTTTTCCCACCAACAAATATAATAAAATATTCCATAAAAAGTGGATCTAGATCTGGTTAACCCATGCACCAAGATCTAGAATGACCCAATATTTTGTTATAAATAGGAGGGTTTTTCCTACCATTCTTCACCTTTTGTTGCCTATTAGATCACTCTGGATCTATGCACTTGGTCACCATTTTCTGCCATTTGCTGTGTGAGCTCCCTTTGAGTTCCATTCTTTGTGTAGGTTTTCTACACCAACAAGAGAGAGAAATCTTAGATCTGAAGTGCTGAGGACTTCCAAGAACCCATCCCACTGAGGAGAATTGGATACGCCTTCTTGTTTTCCTCCCAGGTGCCCAATTAATACAAAATTCTTTCAAAAATTGTTCTTGTCTTGTCTATTGGTATATGGAGCAAACCCTTGTTTTTACTGCTTAATGTCTTTCCATGCATAGATCTGGTTTTTTGCAGCTCTTTTCTTGTTCAACTAACCACAGATCTGAAGATATTGGCAGCCACTTTTGTTGTTAGGGCTATTAGTTATGCGTAGCTAAAGTGGTCCTTTTTCATACACTTCGACAAAGGATTCATACTAATACTCCTCTGAAAATGCAAGTAGGGAAGAACTCTATGAATTCCTCTGCTGCTACCCCAGCTACATAGCGCCAACCTGCTACAGGAAAACGTTGCAACTGAAGGAGTAAGCTTGGCCAAATTCTGGAATGAGGAAATGCAGCTCAAATCCTCTCCTCCCATGAGGAAGAGGTGGGGGATCCCCATCGGGAACACCCCCAGTGCTCAAGAGCACTACAATCCTACTAAACAGCCTAGATATGCAAGTCCTTGATTTCACTACGAAATTTATGAATCAAATAATAATCCAAATGAGCTACTCCTTTGTTCTTATAAAGAAAATTAACCCACTTTCACCATAGGCCCCAAAATTATGGTTTCCATTCACTTTTGAATGTTTTCCCTCCAAAATCTGCGTTATCTTCTCAAGCAAGCCAACCCTCTAAGGCAGCGTTGTTGACTTGGTCAAAGATGGCCAACTCAAGGTTATCCTCATCATGTTCACGCCATGGGGTGTTTATCTCAGCTGCTTTATTATTTCTCCTTTCACACAAGGAGTGTTATTTCTCTATCACCAAGGGGTGAAGGGGTCTCCTTACCCATTTTATTAATCAAAATAAAAATATGCCACTATAATGTTTCATTTTAGCTTGAGGCTAAAATTGGGAACATTACAGTCCTCCCCTCCCACATGTTGCTTGTTCTCAAGCAAATGCATAGAGAGAACAAAATTTCTCCCCCTTCTTCTCTTGTGGCCTCCTCATCAACAATCTCCACTGCTGCTCAAGATATGCTGCAATAAAACTATCCTCCAATGCCTCCTCCCAAGTATGCCAACCGGAATGGTGCACCTTATAGAAAGATAGAAGGTGTAGGTGGAAATATCCCTACTGAACCATGGCCTCCTAAAGGTAGGAGTGATGACATACATGGGAAAATATAATCCCATTAGTGATCTCCTCATCCATGCTATCATCAAATGGAAATCTTGACCCTAATTCTGCAATGTAATTGGGCTGAATGGAGAGTTTTGTTGCTTCATCCCAATAAGCTCTTCTCTCCCTTTGTAGAACATATGGGGCTGCCTCTATCTCTGGGTTGAAATGGTATGGCCTCCAAGAGTGGCCCAAGCTACCCCATCAAAATATCCAGCCATGAAATGCCTCTGCAAATTCTCCAAGTGGTTTTCCCCACAAGAAGAGAAAAGTGATAGTATGGCAATCATGGTTTGCCCATGGTATCTCATGCAACATAAAACATGCATAGTAGGGAGAATCATGCTCCCAATGGGCCGTCCCAACATATATAACACTCTCCAAATAATTCTCCCTTTGAATGTACAACATCAATAATACAAGGGAACATAATACAATGTAAACAAGTTGTCACAAGGCAACTAGAGAGTGGGTCACTGCTTCTCTTATGGGACCAACGCAATGCGCCTCTTGTCTGCATCAAAACATAAATCAACAAGTGGATTTCCAGCCACTTTTTTGCTGCCACAAACATCTCATGAGATGGAATCATGAAAGTACATATAGGTGCCAATGGTGCACACTAAGAAGTATGTGGCTTCCCCCACAAACCATCATAAGAATAGCCAAAATCAAGGCTACAAGTAGCTGCAAGTACATCATAAAAAATGCAAGAAGGAATGATCCTCCTTGATCAATATGTTTCTCATATAAAGTAAAGAGGTACACAATGTGAAATTATACCTTCTCTACCATGTACTTGAGACCTTGAGCTGAAATGGCTCATCATGAATGTTCTCCCTCTCCTCCAATGAGTAAGGGAATGGTTGTGCCAACCTTTCTAAAATAAACTGGGCTATGCATCTATCTATATGCTGATGTAGATCATGCTGAATTCCCTCCAAATTGAACTCCTCTATCAAAGCAGAGTATGCATCCAAATGCACGGCTAGGAAGTCCTTATGTGCTACATGCAAAAGCTTCTCCTTGGGACTAGAAACTCTAGCCAAGAAGAGTCTGCCATGATGATAGCTAATCATGTCATCCACTGAGTTTTTTCCATCTCCATCAAGGCCATCAAAATTCATGCATGCATTAAGATCCTGGGATCTCTCAACGAAAGCTGAGTCCTCCAACATGGATCAATCCTCCACATAGAAAACATTGGTAATCTGCAATAAAGTGCTCCCATCACGCTGCTTCCTGTTACCTTGACATCCCCTCATGCCAAATTCATCCTCAAAGGTTTTTTCCATGCCATATTGCAGCTTCTCATGCTCAAATAGAAATAAGGATCTCTGAAAATGAGCCTCCCATGAGAGACTATCACCTCCAAATAATCTCCCGATCCTGGGCAATGTAAGCATGAGTGGCCTCCCTCTATCCAAAGCATGAAAAGAGTCCTTCCTTAAAGGAGGTAACCTCTCTCTCACCAAATCCATGGAGCAACCATCCTACATCATGAAGATTCTATCCTCCATCCATGCAGCAACTCCATCTGTGCAGTCAAACTGATGAGAATGGGTGGTACTGAAAATGAGAGTGTGCCCCTCCTCCTTGTGCTCATTCCCCAAACTCAATGTGCTGTGCTGGACTCCTCTAATGTCTCTACCCCTCCGGAATCCAAAGAGTGGTGAACCAAATCATATGATGCCTCTCATCATAACTAGATCATGTGGCCTCCCAAGTGGAAAACCACCAAAAAGTGAGACATCAAGATCTGAAAATAGACTGCATGTATGAGTGGACTGATTTTTCCCTCTCTCCTTTGCGCAGTGCAGTCTCTTCTCTTTGTGCAGAAACTTTCTGAAATAGATAAGGGAGAATTCTCTTCATTCCTCCATGCTAATCCTCTTCTCTTCTTTCCCCATCTCACAATCCCCAACCAATGCTACATATGACCCCGGAATTGTGTCTTGGTACCCACATGCAAAATATTTGGAACTCCTTGAAAAGACACTAGGACTCCTCTAATGGAAGCAATGGCTCCCCTTTTACCTCCATGTGGTGATGGATTTCCTCATAATGTGACGGCATTGTTGGTTCTTTCCAGTGTATGCAAAGTGTTTGTGTTTATGACACAATGATTTTCACCAAGTTTTTCCATCAAACCCTTAGTGAATGTATCACAAGTTTTTGCATTTGCATGTCAATGAAAAATGAAACCCTCAAACCAACAATCATGTGCCATACCTTGGGTTGCAATGTTTATCCTCCCATGGCCTCTTTTCTTCCTCCATTCCTTTACAAAGCAAGTGAACAAAGGACTGCACTATGGATATGCATGTGTGGCTGAATGTCCACACCCTTCATGAAGTAGCTAGGATTTTTCTCATCAATAAACCCTTCTCGGAAAATTTCTCCAAATTTCCCTTTCATCACAATCTTCAATAATCTCCTCAATGGTCTGGAAAAGAAGAAGGGAAACCTCCTCTTCCTTCATTCCTCTTTCCTTGTATCCTTTTTAAATCTCCTCTCCTTGGAGAGAAGCTCCTATTTCTTATAGAAATGGATCTTGGGCACAGGCTGAGCCAAGATCATGCTCTGATGCCACTGTAATGTCCCAAATGAAGGATTTTCTCCTCCATCGGGAACATATTAAGATGTTCCATTTTTCCTTCCTCAGTGAGACACTACAAGTCCATTTCAGAGATTGAATGTTGGGGAATTTATAGGATATGTATCCTTCAAATAAGGGAGAGATCCTGAGGCTAGTTGGCCATTCACAGACTCTGCCTATGAATATGCAATATTCCACCTTGAGAATTCCTGCCACAGGGTCCTTGAGGACGCTATATAAGGAAGCTGCTGCATAAATAAGGCTAACCAACGCTAGGATTCCTTAGAAAAATTCTATTATAACTTCCCTACAGGAAATGAGCTTAAATAAATGACGCTATATGGGTTATTCAAATCTCCCCAATCTAGGTCTCTGAAACAATGCTCAAAGAGTGAGATTACAACAATATATGAACATAACCATTAGACTCTGAAATTCTGAATACATCATGAGAAGGAAATAATATAGCAAACATTATATTATTATATCAGCATGATTTTATAGAAATATCATGAGGAACAAGGCCCTCAAGCTTTAGAACCAACCTCCAATGAATATACAATATAATGCTGGAGTAGCTGCAGCTACACAGAAATGCTGGAAAACCATAACTGTGCAGTCTCTATGAGAGATGCAGCTGTTGAATACATAAAAAATGATAATTTAGCTGAACTATACAAGGAAAATGGGCTCAAAATGGGATTTCTAGCCAATCTCAGGGAGATTGCTAGAAATGCCGAATAAAATACAATAGTGACAAAATAATTGTCACTGAAACTGAACCAAAATTAATATGAGGCTATGGCTGATCTGAAATTCTGATTCCCTCCTCTGATAATGCCCTCAAAGGAAAATGGGTTGATCCCCTTTTACTCAAAAGTCCTCCTCCTGATGAGCACAAGAATCTCCCTCAACACTGCCCTGATGGAATACTGCAGTTTCTCCAAATGACTGCACAGTGGGAGATGGTGAATGAGTGGCCTGATTCCATAGATATGAAATGAAGTCCAAGAGCCCTCTCTACATCTCCTCCAAAGAAGAAATCCATCCTCCTCTGAAAATGCAATTAGGGAAGAACTCTATGAGTTCCTCTGCTGCTACCCTAGCTACAAAGCACCAACCTGCTACAGGAAAACGCTGCAACTAAAGGAGTAAGCTTGGCCAAATGCTGGAATGAGGAAATTCAGCTCAAATCCTCTCCTCCCATGAGGAAGAGGTGGGGGGTCCCCACCGAGAACACCCCCAGTGCTCAAGAGCGCTGCAATCCTGCTAAACAACTCGGATATGCAAGTCCTTGAATTCACTACGAAATTTCTGAATCAAAGAATAATCCAAATGAGCTATTCCTTCATACTTATAAAGAAAATGAACTCGCTTTCACCATAGGCCCCACAATTAGGGTTTCCATTCACTTTTGAATGCTTTCCCTCCAAAATCTGTGTTATCTTCTCAAGCAAGCCAACCCTCTAAGTCAGCGCTGTTGACTTGGTCAAAGATGGCCAACTCAAGGTGATCCTCATCATGTTCACACCATGGGGTGTTTATCTCAATTGCTTTATTATTTCTCCTTTCACACAAGGAGTGTTATTTCTCTATCACTAAGGGATTAAGGGGTCTCCTTACCCATTTTATTAATCAAAATAAAAATATTCCACTATAATTTTTCATTTTAGCTTGAGGCTAAAATTAGGAACATTACAGAGGAAGCAGAAGAGAATTAGATAAATTTAATGGGAATTAATGAAGATGAATATGTTTTTCTTACTCAAGAAGAGCAAGAATTATTTTCATTAACTCAAACAAAGTTATAATCTAAAGAATTTGATGATTATGAACAAGGATTTGAGAATGCTATTATGGAGGTTAATAGACAGTATAACCTTAGAATCAAGAAAAACTTTGACAATTCCAATAAAAAGAATTATGAAAAATCTGCAAATAAGGTTTATGAACCCGATCTCAACAAGACCGCAGAAAGTTCAACGAAAATCGTAAAAAATTCAAAAAATAAGAACACAGAAAGCTTTACTAGGAGAACAGTTGATACCCCTGCCAAATTTTCCCAAACATATATTCAAAGTACAAGTCAAGAAACTGAGTTTACCCAAAAAGAAGTGGTTGAAAGAACTGATTTTTCAAATCTTCTCAAAGTTCAAACACCATTCAGTATTGAGAATGAACTTGCTAAATTGAAAATATCTATTCCTCTCACTGAATTGATAAACAAGAATGTGTATAGGTTGCAGGTCCTAAAGGTAATAAACGTAGGGGAAATTACTGATACTGTTAATTTAAATGATGATCAACCTAAACTTTTTTTTGGGCCAGAAGTTGATGGTAAATCCCAAGAAGGAGGTGTCCCTCCATTTTATGTCAACCTTAATGTTCATGACAAAATTAACCATAATGCCATGTTGGATTCAGGTGCATCACATAATCTTATGCCAAAGGCTGTTATGGAGAAGCTTGGTCTTGAAATTACTAGACCTTACAAATATTTGTACTCATTTGATTCTAGCAAAGTTAGATGTCTAGGTCTTATCAAAGATATTTGTGTCACTTTAGCTCAGATACCAGCCAAAAGTCTAGTGATGGATATAGTAGTAGCTGACATCCCTCCTAATTATGGCATGCATTTATCACACCCATGGGGAGCAAAGTAACAAGGGACCCTTCAAATGGATATGACTTATGCTACAGTACCGGTGTTTGGTCAACAAAGAAGATCGTATAGGGAAATATTAATGAAGTACATGGTGAGTAGTTAAGAAAAAACACACAAATATCCTTTGTACTATTTTCATACTGACCTTGAGTCCTTCATTCTTTATAATGATGGAGACATTGATTCATGGGTTACCCATGCAGAAAATGATCTTAAAGGAAAACATGACAATCAAATACAAAGTGTACAACAAGATCCTGAAAATGAACCCCTTTGGAACATGAGTTTTGATGGCTCATGTGGCAAAGCAGGCTCGGGAGTAGGTATTTGGGTATATAATGCAAGGAAAAATCATGCACAAGGTCACTAATACAAGCTAAATTTTCAGTGCACCAACAACATAGCAGAATATTAAGCCCTACTCTTAGGATTACAATTGTTAGAAATATTAGGAGCTAAGAGGATTTTTGTCCATGGTGATTCTGAATTATTCATAAAACAAATAAAAGGACAATACACTGCAAAACATCCTAGGTTGAGAGCATATAGAAATTTTGTACTTGATTTATTAAGAATATTTGAAGAGTATGATTTAGCAATTATTATGAGAAATCAAAATTTCCTAGCAAATTGTTTAGCCTTTTCAGCAAGCACATGTCAATTTCCTCACCCAAATAGACAATACACAATAGAGGTTAAACATCATCCATCTGTTCTTGCTAACAAGAGATACTGGCAAGTATTCACTACAAGGAAAAGACCCTCTAGGGGATGTTTTTGAGGAACCCCATAGAAAAATACCCCATACATCTACTTCTAGTGGAGGTTACGAGAGGAGGTTGGTGGGCGGAGGGTTTTGCGGATGTTTTCTACTCGGTGCACTTATCATTAAACATCATACCAACTCTCTTGAAACTCGAAAGCATTGGTGCGCCCAAAACATTGGCACACTGGATAACGTGCACTTTGTACACACCCGCCTGGTGCATCGTATTATTGTAGAGAACTGGTGCTTCACAACTATTCCGCGTCGGTGCATTATAAACCACTGCGCCAAAACCGAAACCGCCTGGTGTGGTAATAAGAAACCGCACCGATGCATCATAAAACAACACGCCAAAACACAAACCGACCGGTGTGTTCGTAAGTAACAGAACCGGTGCACCTGTAAACCACGCGCACCAGAAAAGGGTAAAATAAAGAAAAAAATTACAGCAAAAAACCTGTATTTTTCATTTTTTCAGTGCTCCTGAGCTCTCAATTATTGGTGCGCTCTACCATAGAAAGCCCCGGTGAGCACAAAAAATTGGCACACCGGACACCGTGCGCAACGTACACACCCGCTTGGGGCGTCCTATTACGGTAACGCACTGGTGCTTCACAACTGTTTTGTGTCAATGCATCATAAAACACCACACCATAACAGAAACGTGCCAGTGCGTTCTTATCCAAGCACACCGGTGCACTTGTAAAATGCGCACACCATAATAGCTTTAAACAAATAAAAAAAATATGGCCAAAAAACCAATGCTTTACGACTATTCCGCACCAGTGCTTTACGACTATTCCGCACCGGTGCTTTACGAATATTCTGCCCCAGTGCATCATCAAAACTTCGCGCCAAAATAGAAAAATCCTAGTGCGGTGTTAGGGCACCGCCCCGGTGCATCATAAACATCGCACCAAATCTGACACCGCCCGGTGCAGTTGTAAGTAAGTGTACCAGTGCACCTAAAAAACCCCGCGCACCAGAACAGGGTTAAATAAAAAAAAAATTACGACCAAAAAACCACATTTTTCACTTTCCTTAGTGCTCTAGAGCTCTCAAGAACCTGTGCCATTTCCCCTTCTCTGAGCTGCCCTAACATCGGTGCTCCCATTACACCCATTGCATGCCACCAATCTCCAGCTTGCATTTTGAAAAATGGTGGGCACATTTTATTTTGCACTTTCTATAGACAATATGCCTCCTCAACGTCGAAATGTACAGGTAATTTTCTAGTTTTCCATAATTAATATTTTTAGCAGATTAGAATTTGAAATAACCTTAAAAATAACCATTAGAAAAGAAAAGAAAAAAAATTGTCGCGTGGTGCACCTGAGCCGTTCGGCTCGTACCAGATAGTGGTGCTGCGTGTAATTTTTACAGGTCACACTGCCACCAGTGCTAACAGTATCTGCACCGTTTCTGGGGCGGTACCGAAAGGTGCCCCACATTATTTTAAATTAAAAAAATAAAATGCGGTGCACTCATTTAGCTAGGGGCACCATTGACCATGGGAATAGAAGGGTGGTGTGTTGACAGAATTATCCGCCCCGGAGTCTTTCAATGCACCACATTCGACATTCTGAAAGGGTCAACAGTGTGGCCGGGTAAAAGACTGCATCGTCAACTATGTAATTGTCAGGAATTCAGTGCACTAACATGACTATATGCTCCAGGACGTATATTTCAGTTGGCGCACCGCTATTTTGACATTAGATATAATCAATGATGCTTGAAAAAATTCCAGCTGCACCGAGGTTGGTGTGTTGTATTTCATTACACTGCCACCGGGGTGCTACAAACATAATCCGCACCGAAACCGATGCGTGACTGTTTTTTTTACGCACTGACTGGTCTGTATTTTTTTTTCAAATAAAAAAAAATGTATATTGCTAAATACATGTCTATTTTAATAAAAGAAAATTATTTAATATGTCAATGATTCAAAGAGAAGAGGAGGAACATTAGCAAAAACATGCGGAATAGTATGGCATGATTCGCCAGTGGGAGGCATGAGAGAGGGAGAGAGATACATACCCTCACCCTATTACAGCAGATACCCAGAGGATCCTAAGGCAGGTAGGCCACCTCAAGTTCTATGAGGAGGCTACTTCCCTAAAGGCCCATAGTGTGTTTTTGAGATATCTTATCTGCAGGTGGAATGCCCACCGACAGGCTTTCCAGGTTGGTCCTAACCAGTGGTACACACCCACTAAGGAGGATATTTATTTTATTACAGGACTATCGAGGAGAGGGGTGGATTTTTCCTCATTCCCAGAGGTTCCAGCTGGTTCTGTAGCAGGGATTCAGTTAGTTTACTCCCAGATATACATTGGAGCACATGTACTATCTCCTTCAGAGTTTCAGGTACATGGAGGTCAGTTACGTATAGGTGCATTTGGTAGACAAGACGTGCAGTGCCTCTCTCTTATCATTTCGACCATTTCGCACAACACCAATGATGGGCAATGCATTAGTTGCTCGCTTTTCTATTATGCTAATTCTTTAATACAGGAGCCATGACTTGTCAGGTGGTCTGCCATTTTTTTGCGGCAGTTTTGTACGGCCTTAGATAGATGTCATGCTCATGCACAAGGGAGGGTCTGCAAATTGTCTACAAATTCAAGAAAAATTCCCTCTTCTTTTTTCCCTTTTTCTCCAAATTCCCATTCGGATCAACATAACTCCATTTCTTTTTCCCCTCTTATTCTAATCCCATTATTTTGTACACCTACAAAGAATATTGTTAATTTCTTTTTCAGTAGGAAATAATGCCTCCAAAGAAGGAGCAACAACCATTTAACCCAATGGTTCACCCTCATGTGGACCTAGATCATGTAGCTCTGGCTGACAGAGACTTCAATATACACGAGACAGATCAAAATTTGACATTTTTGATGTATAACATTGGCTAGAGGACAAGCTAATCAATAAGGTCGATGATATAGGGTTGTGGGAGACTAAATTACCCTATTATATATTCCCAAAAACCCACAGTTTCCCTGAGTTTTTTAGAAAAGTTCATGCTTGATATGATATAAATAAGAGAGCTATAGTATCCCCCACAAGAGAATTTCTCTTTACCATCAGTGCTCATCCCATCATGTAAATGATGCTAGCTCCAATTGTTGAAGAAACCATTCCTTTTTCCTATGAAGCCCTCAAAGAACTATACCAAAAGTTGGATTTTGTTAGCAGATCCAAAACACTGGAGTTATTCATGGCTACAAACACTCCATTACCAAAGAAGAATCCTCCATATCTCTCATATACTTTCCATGATAGGACCCAACACATTGTCACTGTCCTTTCATACTTGTTAGGGTATCATTCAGATCAGTGGATTGATGAAGCAATGATAGGTTTACTATCCATACTTTCATCAGATTCCAAGCCTTCAATTATGTTTAACTTCAGTCAATTCCTAGTTGATTCCATTCACGACCAATTTTTCAAATTCATACAGAGGAAGTGTTTAAATACACTTTAGTCTTAGTTTACAAGTTTCTATATTTTCAAACAAGCAGGTTCAAGTTTACAATGAGGAAATTTAATGAAGACTCCCAACCTCAATCAGTCATCTTTTGGACAACCACGCTAATGAAGGATCATAAGGACTACACCAAGAAAAGATTTGTTGAAGCATTTTGGCATCCAGAAATGAACATCCTCAATAGCACAATCGAACCAAGGATTAATGAAGATATTAAGAATATCATGTAGCTATTAGACCAAGTAAGAACTGGAGATTGGTACTTGTTCCAAAACTACACATAACTCGACATGTATGGGTGTGAGTTAGCCCGTTACAAACTACCAAAGCTCCTCCCCATGAGGATCTTTACCCTGGAGTACATTGGACATATGATCAATGCAGATGAGGTACACTTTGTATCTGCCAAAAAGAAGTCTCAGTGTAGGTTCAAGTCCCAAATTGGTCCTTTCATTTGCAATAGCAGAACAGAAGGAGAGGAGGCTGATAGGATGCTGAAGGAGATGAAATTCACATGCAGTTTCACCTGGTCTTATGACCCATTAGGCATCATCTCTAAGAAAAGGGTGGAAAATAAATCAATTCCATATATCCACACCCAGAGGCCTGAAATTTAGAAATTCATGAACCAAATAGAGTGGGAAACAAACACATTGCTAGAGGCTGAAGAGCAGGTGATTTCATCCTCGAGCATACATATCCCTACTCCACAAGAAAAACAAAACCCATAGGACAAGGAAGACAGAGGAAAAGAACTAGAGAAAGAGGCAACAGGAAAGAGGCCAAGAGATGATCAGTCTACTTTCGAGACTGATATATCCAGTAGGGAGTTCAAAATGAAATAAAAAAAAGAGAGCCAGAATCCATATGGACATAGATCAAAAAAAGGAAAAAGAGCGACAAATAGTAATAACAATCTGATATTCTCCTAGTTCATCTCCAACAGGTGGCCAAACTATATTTTCTACATCTTCAGCTACAATTCCATTCCCGCAGAAAAATCTTCAAACACCTACATATACTACTGCTACAAGGTAAAAGGAGGAGAAAATTTATGACACCTTCAGGGAGATTAAGAGAAAAAATGAGATACTGAAGACCAACACCTACAACCAGTTTTGGAAGAAGAAAAATAGTTCACAAAGTAGGCATTTATCAGCCTTTGGCTCAGAGAAAGGAAAGATGAGAATGGATTTCTTAGAAGCCTAGATCTCTCAGCCTAAATCACCTACAGATTTCAAGCATACTGCTTTTGAATTTAAATTCAAAGACATCCATCCAATAGATCAGATGGAGATGCACAAGAATACTGGAGAGACGATTTCCTACACACTGGCAAGCACTGCAATGAGCCTATCTAAATTGCAGGTATCACTAGCTAACATTCAATCTCAGCTCAAAATGGAGAAGATTTCTTCTCTTGCCAAGGATACTAGAATTAAATCCATTGAGGATTTAGTTGTGAATATTGGATATGATCCAAAAAATGTAGAGGTAGTGGAAGAGATCTTGAAGAGAACACTGACATAGCAGCCCTGAGAAAGAAACTTAAAATTTTAGCTACTAAAGACCCTCTCACAAAAGGCATAGAGGAGAATGAAGCACAAAAAGCAGAGATGATGAAGCTAATAATGAAGTAGTCAATACTTTTGAATAAAATGGAGACAGAGATGGAGAAATTGGTTAAGGAAAAGGAAAAAACAGTAGAAATGGCCATTGTTCCTTTGGATGTTGTTCCTACTACAGTCATTTCTACGGCTACTCCAGCAACTACAAGCACATTAGGTGGTGCAGAATGGTTGGAAAAGCCATGGAGAATATGACTATACAATCATAGGAGATCAAAAATCTAGAAGTAGAAATAATACCTTGAAGGATCTAAAGATTAGGTCTGAAAATGCACATGAAATATAAATACAGAGAGCTCAAAAGCAAATTGAAAAACCAATAAATATAGAGAGCGAAGCTACCATTGGTTAGAACATTGGTCAGGCAAAGGATATCATTTGGACCAGCATAATAGATTCTATGAATGAAATATGGCCTTCTATTCAAATCATATTTGAACAGAAAGAGTTAATTTAACAAGTAAATGATGCTATAGATAAAGCAACCAAGGAGCTTGCAGGGATGCCTAAGACAACAAAAAACATTATCAGATTTTTAAATTCCAAGAACATATTAGAATTAGAGGCACTTGGAGTGGAGGATATAACAAAAAAAATCCTAGAAGTCAAGAAGGTACTTAATAAGAAAATCTTGGTCACACAGTTAGAGGAAAAGTGCCACAATTTAGAAGTTGGTGCTAGTACATTATTTAACATAATCGATCCACTGACCAAAAGAGGGTTACCTTCACTATTTGTAATAAATGATAAGCTTATGCCCAGGCAAGATCATGTGAAGAAGCTGAAAGATATTGCGAAGGATACAACTAAGTTTGCAGGGATTAAAGGATCAATGACTGGAATGGCTTTCCTTCAAAGCCATGGATAACGATTTATTCATATAAGATGAAATCAAACACAGTTTTGTGTTAAGGCCGAATTTTGTGAAATTCACAGGGACATATGAGATATACAGAAAGCTGATCAGGATCAAGATCCCAAATGAGCATTAGTGGGAAAAATTGTGTGACTACCAGGAAGGGTGAAAGCCAGCACATCAGAAAATCAGCATAGCCAGCATATTTTCCAACTCATCATATTAGCATCAAATCATCCAAATATGCCAACACATACCATATCACATCAAGCAACAACGAACTTCTGGAGAATAGGACCAGATGTAAAATTTATTCCATCGTGTCCACTTCGTGGTCACGATAGTAAAATTTTAATTATTATTTTAATTAATAACAGATTGCCCATGAAGATACGACAATCACTGTAGAGTTAGTTAAACACTGCGTTCCTTCTAAGTATCAGGGGTTGGACCCTCGATTGTAAAACTTTTGTTTTCGAGCATTGTATTTTTGGAGCTGGAGAATCAATAATAAAATACCTTTTGCAAGATTCTTGAGCTATATTTATCTGGTGATGTCTTTTCTTTGTTGTGTTTAATGTTTAACATTGCAGTGCATCATATAATTCTAATTGTAAAAAAGAAATTTGAAGAATAATATTTGCTGCTAGAGAACCTTAATTCTATTTGTGTTTACAATATAAATGTTTTTCTTGTGAAGTATGGTTAAGGAATACTTAATTTCTTTTTAACCATTACTGAATTCACTTTTTATGTCATCTCATAATTCATTATGTTGTAAGATCCAGTAAATGTAGTTAGCTTGCCTTGTGAATGCTCTTGTAAAGTTGATGCATCAACCTAGCCTTTTATGACTCCATAGCCCAATGGAATTAGTTTAAGTAGATCTTCTAATCCAGTGAAACAATCAATAAAAAAACAACCCCTACAACCATTATAACTAGCCTACTATCAGAAATCATAAAACAAAGCTTAACCTAAAAGAGATATCCCTCTCTGAGTCTAGGAGGGCTAGATCCTAGGCTCTAAAGTGGTTTTTATGTTGTCCTATATAATTATTCTTTCCAATCTTAAAATTATAGAACGATAACATAGTGGCGACCATACTAGAGAATAAACTGAAAACCTTGTCATTTCATTCGTATTCAGAAAACCCAGTTAGACACATTGTATGATAGAAGTATTTTTTAAGATTGATTTCTTTTAGTTTTTGAAAATAATCATTTTTTCTATGCTTCTTATCTGAATTCTGGATCCTAAAATAATCTCTACTAGATCCCATTCTGATCCAAATCCTCCTCCTATAGTGGAAAATCCTGAGAAGATTTTAAGAAAAAATCCTAGAACCGAGAGCCAAACAAGTATCAGATTTCTTCACAAAGAAACTTCCCTCCCTGGAAACTTTGTCACCTTACAGGACATTTAGTTTTATTTACACTTTGAACAAGGTTTATTCAGGACTATATCTAAAAATTGGACAGACCAGACAGTATTTGATCAATCTATTCTACAAAAAAGTCGAGTGAGAGTAGCTTATTCAAAAATTCAATCTTATCTGTAGCTTATCAAGGATTTTTAGACTCTCCAAGACTTGGTAACAGAGTTTACTTCAATTTTTGATGATTCTTATCTTCAACAATCTATAGAATTAGATGCATTAACTATAGCATGTTCTTCTATTACCTCTCAGGCTTCCCATCTTAAGTCAGCTAGTCCTACTGCTTCCATCATCCCCACTACTTCATTTATCCTTCCTCATAAGAGAACTCACACCTCCACACATACACCTCCTCCCATCTTCCATCCTACTTCATCCACTATCCACCTTCGTCCACCACCTCCACCAATCACGGCAGCCAGATATGCCCCATTGGTGTTGCCAGCACCTTTGGTAGCTATGCCACAGGATTACTAGTCTAAAATTACATTATATGATTTGATTGGTCCAGTAACTACTGAACAACATGTTTACAAAATGAATGACTATTTTGACCTTCAAGAGGTAGATCAAGAAAGTGTTAAGTTAATAATGTTTGCTCAAAGTCTTAGTGGAGAAGTTAGGAAATAGTTCAAAGCTTGACTTGCAAACAGTATCAATGACATCCCTACATTTCATTAAACATTCCTAAATAGGTGGGAAGTAAAAAATAACCCTCTTCAAATTTTATCTGAATATGAAAATATTAGAAGAGCCCTAGTTGAAAGTGTTCAGGAATAATGCACCCGATTCAACAGTTATATAATGCAATACCTTCTCATATAAAACCACCACAAGGTTTAGCCTTGGTTAAATTCCTAGATGGTTTTTAACCAGAAATGTCTTATCAGCTGAGGGAAATAAACTTGTCTACATTAGAGGAAATGCAGAGGGATGTAGTGAGTGTAGAGGCCAACCTGTTAGAAAAGAGAGCTAGAATGAGAACTGAAAGAAGAGTTACTATAAGAGAAGAACCTTCAACTTCCACATCTGATGCTAAAATTGACTAATTGGTTAGGACGATGGAGAGAATTATGGAGATAATTAATCTAAATGAGAGAACTATTCCTAGAGTAAATCAACCAGCTCCTCAAAATAGAAATCAAAATCTTAGAAGAAACCCTACTCAGATAAGATAGAGCAGGGAAAATTTTAAGGATGGAAATTTATTTTAAAGTTTAGACATCTTGGCGAATCTAATTAGTCCATAATATGCAATATGTAAAAAATTTCACAATATTTTTGTCAAAATATTCAAATTTCTAATAATTTTGTGTAGTCTCTATATAAAATTTTGGCGATTTTTAAGGTAAAACAATTTTATACTATAAAATTTGGGCTAATAATTTTTAGAAGAAATGGAAAATAATGAGTCTTTTTTTTTTGGAAAAAACATGGAAAATTAGCCCACTTGCGAATATTAGCCCCTAAAATTTTCCTTGAGATAGAGAGAGAAAAGAAGTCATGATCAGCAAATTAGGCCTCCATTCCAAAAGAATTATGCTAATGAGGATGAAGGAGTAGTTGAGGAAGTAGAAGATAATCAGATAAATTTAATGGGAATTAAATAAGATGACTATGTTTTTCTTACTCAAGAAGAGCAAGAATTATTTTCATTAACTCAAACAAAGTTAGAATTTGAAGAATCTGATGATTATAAACAAGGATTTGAGAATTCTGTTATGGAGGTTCATAGATAGTATAACCTTAGAATCAAGAAAAACTTTGACAATTCCAATAAAAAGAATTATGAAAACTCTGCAAAGAAGGTTTCTGAACCCGATCTCAACAAGACAGCAGAAAGTTCAAGGAAAATTGTAAACAATTCAGAAAAGAAGAACACAGAAAGCATTACTAGGAGAATAGTTGATACCCCTACCAAAATTTCCCAAACATATATTCCTAGTACAAGTCAAGAAACTAAATTTACCCAAAATGTGGTGGTTAAAAGAACTGCTTTTTCAAATCTACTCAAAGTTCAAACACCATTTAGTATTGAGAACAAACTTTCTAAATTGAAAATATCTATTCCTCTCACTAAATTGATAAACAAGAATGTGTATAGGTCTCAGGTCCTAAAGGTACTAAACATAGGGGAAATTAATGATATTGTTAATTTAAATGATGATCAACCTAAAATTTTGTTTGGGCCAGAAGTTGATGGTAAATCCCAAGAAGGAGGTGTCCCTCCATTTTATGTCAACCTTAATGTTCATGAAAAAATTATCCATAATGCCATGTTGGATTCAGGTGCATCACATAATCTTATGCCAAAGGTTGTTATGGAGAAGCTTGGTCTTGAAATTACTAGACCTTACAAATATTTGTACTCATTTGATTCTAGCAAAGTTAGATGTCTAGGTCTTATCAAAGATATTTGTGTCACTTTAGCTAAGATTTCAGCCAAAAGTCTGGTGATGGATATAGTAGTAGCTAGCATCCCTCCTAATTATGGCATGCTTTTATCACACTCATGGGGAGCAAAGTAACAAGGGACCCTTCAAATGGATATGACTTATGCTACAATACCGGTGTTTGGTCAACAGAGAATATTGTATAGGGAAACCTTAATGAAGTACATGGTGAGTAGTTAAGAAAAAACACACAACTATCCTTTGTACTCTGTTCATACTGACCTTGAATCCTTCATTCTTGATAATGATGGAGACATTGATTCATAGGTTACCCATGTAGAAAATGATCTTAAAGGAAAACATGACAATCAAATACAAACTGTAAACCAAGATCCTGAAAATGAACCCCTTTGGAACATGAGTTTTGATGGCTCATGTGGCAAAGAAGGCTTGGGAGTAGGTATTTGGGTATATAATTCAAGGAAAAATCGTGCACAAGGTCACTCATACAAGCTAAATTTTTAGTGCACCAACAACATAGCAGAATATTAAGCCCTACTCTTAGGATTAAAATTGTTGGAAAGATTAGGAGCTAAGAGGATTTATGTCCATGGTGATTCTGAATTAGTCAATAAACAAATAAAAGGAAAATATGCTACAAAACATCCTAGGTTTAGAGCATATAGAAATTTTGTACTTGATTTATTAAGAACATTTGAAGTGTATGATTTAGCAGTTATTATGAGAAATCAAAATTTCCTAGAAAATTGTTTAGCCTTTTCAGCAAGCACATGTCAATTCCCTCACCCAAATAGACAATACACAATAGAGGTTAAACATCATCCATATGTTCTTGCTAACATGAGATACTGGAAAGTATTCACTACAAGGAAAAGACCCTCTAATGGATGTTTTTGAGGAACCCCACAGAAAAATACCCCATACATCCATTTCTAGCAGAGACTACTAGAGGAGGTTGGCAGGCGGAGGGTTTTGCGGATGTTTTCCGCTCGGTGCGCTTATCATTAAACATCACACCGGTGCTCTCGAAACTCGAAAGCACCGATGCGCACAAAACATTGGCACACCTGACACCGTGCACTTCGTCCACACCCGCCCGGTGTGTCGTATTATTGTAGAGCACCGGTGCTTCACAACTATTCCTCGCTGGAGCATTATAAAACACCGCACTGAAACTCAAACCGCCCAGTGTGGTAATAAGAAACCACACCAGTGCATCATAAAACAACACGCCAAAACACAAACCGACCAGTGCATTCGTAAGAAACAGAATTAGTGTGCCTATAAACCATGCGCACCGAAAAAGGGTAAAATAAAGAAAACAATTACAGCAAAAAACCCGGATTTTTCATTTTTTTTCAGTGCTCCTGAGCTCTCAATTATCAGTGCGCTCTACCATAGAAAGCCCTGGTGCGCATAAAACATTGGCACACCGAACACCGTGCGCGACGTACACACCCACTCAGGGCATCCTATTACGGTAACACACTAGTGTTTCACAACTCTTCCGTGTAGGTGCATCATAAAACACCACGCCAAAATAGAAATGTGTAGGTGCATTCTTATCCAAGCGCACCGGTGTGCCTGTAAAACACATGCACTAGAATAGCGTTAAAAAAAAAAAATTATGGCCAAAAAACTGGTGATTTACAAATATTCCACCCCAGTGCATCATCAAAACTTCACGCCAAAATTGAAACATCTCGGTGCAGTGTTAGGGCACCGCACCGGTGCATTTTTGAGATTCAACAAGATGATGAGCTTAGTGAAAAGAGTCGCCTTCACTAAGTGGGCCTTGCAGGCTATTTTTGGTGCAAAGTCTATTTTTAGACGATGTCTATTTTTAGACATGTCGATCATATTCTATGAGTTGTAGGATGTTATATGTGGATGGTTGGTCAAGTTGGAAAAATCGATAGACTTCTATTTTTAGACATTTTGGGCAAAGTCTATTTTTAGACTGCCAGTCTAAAAATAGACATGTCAGATATTATTAGCTCTTAATAATATTTGGACTCTAAACATTACCTTATTCTCTTGGAGCAATGGAATTCAGTTAACAGATTGTTCAAATTAGCTAGCTGAAGGAATTACGCAATTCCTAGAGCTACTGGTGGTTCATGCAAGGAGGAATTTAGTTAGAACTCAAGTGGCAGAGTTTGGTGGAGTTGGAGAAGTAGTTGGTGGAGTTAGTTTCTAGTTTAACTACACTTGTGGAGCTAAACTTAGTTGAACTGATTGTGTCTATTTCTAACTAATTGATACTTTCAGTGGAGTTGAGTGAATTAATTATTTAAATTAATTCACTAAATAATAACTCATTATTTAACTAGACAGAGACAACTGTTAACTACAGTGTACAACAGATCAGTGGAGACTCAGTGGAGAGACTGGTGAAAGAGCAAGTGTGACTATCAGTTGTGACTATAGTGTTGCATTGTATGCACCACACATTCATTGGAGATGCCGATGAGGATTGCATGAGCAAGGCTGGAGCAATATAAACTCATTCAGAGCCATTCTTCAGCAGGGATTGTGAAGTAGAGGCAAGCTATTAGGAGGGCAAAAATCAGTGCATATTTTTGCTGATTGTTCTTCATTAGTGTGTAGCGATTATATTGTACTAAGAGTTTGATATGATCAGATTTGTATGACGATTGTTACATGATCTCTATGAAATATATTATATACAGATATTTGGGGTTTTCAGCTTCAGGCTTTCTCGTTAAAAAACTGTGTTAATGTGTGTGAATTTTTATTGTTTCATGTGTGCATTGCAATCTTGATTTAATTTCTGCAAATGATCAATGGTGGAATAGATTATGTATTTTGCATGAAGTTAAAATAGTGTGATATCAGGAGAATCTTGGACATATAACACATAAATTATATAATTTATACATGGTATCAAAGTAGTGTTGATCATTGGAGGAGATTGCAATTATTGAAGCAATTGAGTTTTGTGCTGGTGGAATTCGAATTTGCTGTAGTGTTCTCTTGGTGTTGAAGTTAAGCATTCATTGAAATGTCTTTCAACGGATTGTGATTGGAGTATGCCCTTGATGGTAGCTCGAATTATATATCATGGAAGGACAGGATGGAGATGGTGCTGGATGATAATGGGTTGAAGGAGTTCATAGATGTTTATATTTTGAAGCTTGCTTCTAGCAATGCAACCACACTTGACGCATGGCAAAAGAAGGTAGCAAAGTGTCAAAGGATTCTGTTAGAAGGTGTGAAGGACCACATTATGTCCAACCTTCATGGGAAATCCAATCCATTTTTAATGTGGAAGGCTTTGATAGAATTGTTCTGAATCATAAGTGACCAAAGGAAGTTGGTGCTTAAAGACAAGCTCAGAAAAATAAAAATGGAGATTGACGACAATATTCCAAAATACCTCACGAAGTTTGTCCACTCCAAGGATGAGTTGGGAAGTGTGGGGGCTACTGTTGATGAAGAATAATTGGTGAGCTTGGCTCTCCTTGGGATTTCGAAGAGTTGTCATAGCTACGAAGACTCTGTCCATGGACGGGAGAAACTGCCAGGATGGGAGCGACTTTGGTCAGATCTTGTGCAGGAGGAGATAAGGCGGGGTACCAGGGATGGATCTTCATCAAAGAATGAAGATGAAGAAAATTTCACTTTGGCTACCAAAGCTTGAAAAGGAAAAGGGAAGAAATCCTCCAAATCCGAAGCTAAAGGCAAGAAGCATAATTTGTCCAAGGTGAAGTATTTTCACTATCAGCAACACGGGCATTTCGCCACTAATTGCCCACAGAAGAAGAAGAATAAGAGCGCTGCTGGTTCTGTAGTAGGAGAGGCCTTAGCCTCATAGTTTTAGCTCTACTTTTCTTTGATCACATGCTTGGTTTCAAGTGTAATGGGATCGATGTGGTTTCTTGATAGTGGTGCGTCTTTCCATATGACCGGAGACAAAGATTTGTTTAGTGATCTGGAGGAAAAGGATCTTGTAGTGCACATCGAGATGGTGATGATGGTAGATACAGTGCGACTGGTATTGGGACCATTTCCTTTAAGAGGGAGTCTGGTAAACCTTTCATCTTGAAGGATGTCATGCATGTTCCAGGATTGAAGAAGAATCTGATCTCCGTGGCGATGCTGGAAGATAAGGGTTATGATGTTGTTTTTAGCAAGGGAAAATATTTCCTACGCCATAAAAAAATTGGTCAAACCAGGAGGATAGGGATTCGAGTTAAGAATATTTATCAATTGCAGGTAGATGGCTGCACTGCAATGGCAAGCAAATTAGAAGGAGTGGTGAGTCAAGATGAGGGAAAATTGTGGCACAGGAGATTGGGCCACTTCACCATGGCGCTTTGAAAATTTTGCAGCAGATTTATACCGGGCTTCCCAAAGGTACACTTTCACAGTCAGATCAGTGCAAGGGATGTACTTTGGGAAAATTTTTGAACACCACTTTTCATGAGAAGAATAGTTGTGCTTCGACGATCCTTGATAGAATTCACACAGAAATGTGTGGACCTTTCTCGGTTGCTTCAACAACAAAGCACAGGTATTATGTGATATTTGTTGATGAATTTTCTTATAAGTTTTGGATCTTCTTCATGCAAAAGAAGAGTGAGACATACTCAAAGTTCTGTGAGTTCAAGGCGCTGGTTGAGAAATATTCGGGGAAGCAAGTGAAATCTCTCCAGAGCGATAATGGTGGTGAATACATCTCTAGAAAATTCAAAGACTTCTGTGGCAAAGAAGGAATTAAAAGAGAAATCATAGCACCTCATAACCCACAGAAAAATGGGGTCGCTGAGAGGAAGAACATAACGGTAATGGGTGCTGCATGGGCGATGTTGCATGATCAGGGCCTTCCCATACACTTGTGGGCTGAGGCATGCAACACTATGGTTTATGTGAAAAACTGTTGTCCTCATAGAGTACTTGGCATGAGTACACCCGAAGAGGTGTTTTCTGGTAAGAAGCCTAATATTTCTCATTTGAAGATTTTTGGCTCACCTGGTTACATTCATGTGACGAAGGATGCTAGGAATAAGCTGGAGCCAACCACAGAGGTTGGGATATTTGTGGGGTACACAAAAACACCCCACAATTATCATGTGTATTTTCCAGACAATCGGATGATTGTTGTGCGATGGGATATCAAATTTCATGAGGAGAAAGCCATGAAGTTGTTGCTTGAGAGGAAGCTACACTTGCATGTAGAGGAGGAGTTACTTGTTCCTAAAGATGAGCCTCAAGATGTGGATCAGCCACAAGAAGAGGTTCATGGAGTGGAAGAAACCACTCATGCAGCGCCAAACATCAGAGGGCAGAAGTGCACTATAGAAGCTGAGTGATTGGATCTTGATGCAGTGTAGAATGTAGGAGTTCCTACATCACAGCGCAGACAGAGACAATCACCTGACCGATTTACTGGATACATGGCTTTTATGAGCAAGTGTATCCTGACGGAGCCATCCTCTTTCGAGGAAGCTATGGAGGATCCTGCATGGGTAGATGCCATGGTGGACGAGTATGATTCGATTGTCAGAAACAGAGCATGGGAGATTGTCCGAAGGCCAGAAGGGAAATCATTGGTAGGTTTGAGATGGATCTACAAAGTGAAGCAAGCTGTTGATGGGAGTGTTGAGAAGTATAAGGCAATATTTTTTTCCCGGGGCTTCTCACAGATCGAGGGGATCAACTATGAAGAAGTCTTTGCACCTGTCACAAGGTATTATTCCATACAGACCATCCTTTCTCTCTCAGCGTAGATGGGTTGGCACATTCATCAAATGGATGTGAAGACTGCGTTCCTCAACAGAATCATTGAGGAGGAGGTGTAAATTGAGCAGCCTGAAGGATTTGAAATATTCAACAGCGAGTCTCATGTGTGCAAGCTCAAAAGAGCGTTGTATGGGCTGAAACAAGCACCTCGTGCTTCGTACACATAGATAGATAGTTATTTCACCAGACTTGGTCTCGCCAAGAGTGAGGCGGATCCAAACCTATACCAAATTGTGGTGGAGGGTAAGCTTTTTATCATTTTACTTTATGTAGATGATTTAATACTAATGGGTGATGAACTTTTGATACATTCATGCAAGGCAGATCTTGGAAAGGAGTTCGAGATGAAGGACTTGGGCCTCCTTCATTATTTCCTGGGATTGGAAATTTGGCAGCGGAAAGGCGAACTGTTTGTGTCTCAAGGAAAGTACACCCGAGAGATACTGGAAAAGTTTCACATGCAAGGCTACAAGCCTATCGACACTCCTCTTCCTGGTGGTTGGAGGAAGGATGATGCTACATCGACAGAGGTAGTGGATGCCACTGTTTATCGACAGTTGGTTGGTTCACTCATGTATTTAGTCAATACACGACTGGACATATGCTATGCGGTAAACCAACTTTCACAAGAGATGGTTAAGCCTACCAATATCTTTAGGAAGGCAGGAAAGCATGTCCTGAGGTATCTCAAGGGCACATCTGAGTATGGATTTTGGTACAGACAGATGGATGAGGTGAAGTTGCATGGCTTCACAGATGTAGATTGGAGGAAGCCCAATGGACAGAAATATCACATCTGGAAGAATTTTTAGTATCGAATCTACAGAAGTTTCTTGGTACAGTAGGAAACAAAGATCCATGGCACCCAGTTCAGCGGAGGTCGAGTACATGGTAGCAAGTTTGGCTGCATGCGAGGCAATATGGATGAGGAAGATCCTAGTCGGTTTGTTTGGTTCTCATTTAGATCCTACTATGATATATTGTGATAATCAAAGTTGCATTACACTCTTAGTTAATCCAGTATTTCATGATATATCTAAACATATTGACATCCGGTACCATCATGCTCGGTTGATAGGCGGGGATCCTTGTTATTTCTTACCATTCCCTCGAGGAAGATCGGGATGTAGATATTCGATGAAGGCCCTCACCAGGAGAAAATTCGAATACCATAGAGACAGGATCGGGGTAGTAGATAATCCCTATCTTGTTGAGAGGGAGTGTTGAGATTCAACAAGATGATGAGCTTAGTGAAAAGAGTTGCCTTCACTAAGTGGGCCCACAGGCTATTTTTGGCGCAAAGTCTATTTTTAGACTATGTCTATTTTTAGACATGTCGATCATATTCTATGAGTTGCAGGATGCTATTTGTGGATGGTTGGTCAAGTTGGAAAAATAGATGGAATTCTGTTTTTAGAAATTTTGGGTGGAGTCTATTTTTAGACTGCCAGTCCAAAAATAGATATGTCGAATATTATTAGCTCTTAATAATATTTGGACTCTAAACAATATCTTATTCTCTTGGAGCACTTCAGTTAAGTGCACAGATGTGGCACATCAACTGACAGAAGGAATTATGCTATTCCTGAGGGTTTACTGGAGCTAATGCATGGAGGAATTTAGTTAAATTTCAAAGTACTTTCAAAGTTTGGTGGTTTTATAATTTAACGCTACACTTGTGGAGTTAAACTCAGTTGAACTGATTGTGTCTATTTCTAACCAATTGATACTTTCAGTGGATTTGAGTGAATTAATTAGTTAAATTAATTCACTAAATAATAACTCATTATTTAACTGGATAGAGACAACAGTTAACTACAGTGCAGAAAAGATCAGTGGAGACTCAATGGAGAGATTGGTGAAAGAGAAAGTGTGACTATCAATTGTGACTATAGTGTTGCATTGTATGCACCACACATTCATTGGAGATGCCAATGAGGATTTCATGAGCAAGGCTGAAGCAATTCGAACTCATCCAGAGCCATTCTTCAGCAGGGATTGCACAGTAGAGGCAGGCTATCAGGAGGGAAAAAATCAGTGCAGATTTTTGCTGATTGTTCTTGATTAGTGTGTAGCGATTGTATTGTACTGAGAGCTTGGTATGATCAGCTTTGTATGAGGATTGTTACATGATCTCTATGACATATATTATATACAGATAGTTGGGGTTTTCAGCTTCAGGCTTTCCCGTTAAACAACTGTGTTAATGTGTGTGAATTTTTATTATTTCATGTGTGCATTGCAATCTTGATTTAATTTCCGCAAATGATCAATGGTGGAATAGATTCTGTATTTTGCATGAAGTTAAAATAGTGTGAGATCAGGAGAATCTTGGACATATAACACATAAGTTATATAATTTCTACATGCATCATAAACATCGTGCCAAATATGACACTGCCCGGTGCGGTTGTAAGTAAGCATATCAGTGCACCTATAAAACCTCGCACAACGGAACAGGGTTAAATAAAAAAAAAATTACGGCCAAAAAACTGCATTTTTCACTTTCTTCAGTGCTCCAGAGCTCTCAAGAATTGGTGCAATTTCCCCTTCTCTGAGCCACCTTGACATCGGTGCTCCCATTGCACCCATTGCACACACTGCTGTTGTGCATAGGCCACCAATCTCCAGCTTGCATTTTGAAAAAAGGTGGGCACATTTTATTTTGCAATTTCTACAGCCAATATGCCTCCTCAACGTCGAAACGTACAAGTATTTTTCTAGTTTTTCCATAATTAAGCTTTTTAGCGGATTAGAATTTGAAATAACCTTAAAAATAACCATTAAAAAAGAAAAAGAAACAAATTTGTTGTGCAGTGCGCCAGAGTCGTTCGACTCGCACCAGATAGCGATGTTGCTTGTAATTTTTACAAGCCGCACCGCCACCAGTGCTAACGGTATCCGCACCATTTCCGAGGCGGTACCGAAAGGGGCCCCACATTATTTTATATTAAAAAAATAAAATGTGATGCTCTCATTTAGCCAGGCACACCATTGACCATAGGAATAGCAGTGCGGTGCGTTGACAGAATTATCTACCTTGCAATCTATCAACGCACCGCATTCGGCATTCCAAAAGGGTCAACAAGGCGGCCGGGTAAAAGACTGCACCGTTGACTATGTAATTATCAAGAATTCGGTGAGCTGACACAACTATATGATCCGGGACATATATTTCAGTCAGCGCACTACTATTCTGACATTAGATATAGTCAATGATGCTTGAAAAAATTTTAGCTGCACTGAGGCCGGTGTGTTGTATTTCATTGCACCGCCACCAGGGCACTAAAAACACAATCCGCACTAGAACTGATGCGTGACTATTTTTGTGGCACAGCGATTGGTTTTTTTTTTTTTTAATATATATATATATGTGTGTGTGTGTGTGTGTGTGTGTAGTCCTAAATACATGTATGTTTTAATGAAAAAAAAAATTTAATATGTCAATGATTCAGAGAGAAGAGGAGGAATAGCAGCAACAACAGGCGGAACAGTATGGCATGATTGGCCAGTGGGAGGCACAAGAGAGGGAGAGAGATGCATACCCTTGCCCTATTATAGCAGATACCCAGGGATCCTAAGGCAGGTAGGCTTCCTCAAGTTCTATGAGGAGGATACTTCCCTAAAGGCCCATAGTGTTTTTTTGAGATATCTTATCCGCGGGTGGAATTCCCACCGACAGGCTTTCCAGGTTGGTCCTAACCAGTGGTACACACCCACTGAGGAGGATATTTATTTTATTACAGGACTATCGAGGATAGGGGTGGATTTTACCTCATTCCCAGAGGTTCCAGTTGGTTCTGTAGTAGGGATTCAGTTAGTTTACTCCCAAAGATACATTGGAGCACATGTATTATCTCCTTTAAGTTTCCGGTACCTGGAGGTCAGGATATCGCATGATGCACTGGACTTATTAGCCAATGTTGACAATCAGCTATATCCCTTCATTACGGACCCATGTCCTTATGCTGGATTATAATGGAGAGGGTGTGCCAACATCCTCTTCACATATGATGAGCCGCTAGATGATAGAGGTAATATTACTATTTTATTTATATTTATTCTAACATGTTCTTTAACTTGTTTTTATTAAATTGTCTAATGAAATTGTCTAATTATTGTTGTGTACTTATATATATTTTTCAGACATTGGCTCTTTTGATGGCGAGGAGATGCCGGAACCACCACATGATCCAGTTGTGGATCCTGATAACAATAAGGACATGGTCGATGGCGAGGATCATGATCAGGATGAGGTCAGTGCAGAGAGACATCCTCCTGCTGGTGCACCGGTACCACCTTTTGCTAGGTGTGGTCGACCTGAGACTAGATATAGGATGGAGTTGGGAAACCAACTCAGTTCATTAATTGTTGACGCGAGAAATAGGCTCGCTCATTACAGAGACATACAAGCCAATGATAGGCTATTACGGATGTGGAGAGGCATATTGCATGACATGTACAGGCTGATGCGGCATGTTGTAGGAACTATGACAACTGTTACGCAATTTAGGAGGATTTTTGCACATTATAGGCGTAGTTGAGCCGCAACATATGCTAGAAATTTTGTGAGCAGTGGCTCATCATCTCATGATCGTTCACCTCGCGTCGCGCATGATGAGCATGAGGCTCCACTAGCAGCATCTAGCAATCATCATGGATATGAGGTATCTAGACTATTGGCCACATCTACTATTTAGCAGCCTGTAGCATCCAATAGTAATAGTCATGATCATGAGCAGGCTAGACCATCAATTGTCGAGGTTGCACTATTGCCTGAGCAAGCCTCCACTACTACTCCTTATATTGATGTTGTACTAACACCAGTTGATTCATCCATCAGTACTAGTCATGATCATGAGTAGGCTTGACCATCGATCGTCGAGGATGCACCATTTACTAACCAAGCTTCCACTTGTACTTTTATTAATGTTGTAGTACTACGACCAGGCATTGATCCATGACATTTATATTATAGTTTTATATTTTTAACATTATTCAGTTATATATATATATATATATATATATATGGTCCATGTATTTTATGTTCATGTTGCAGTTGTACTTAATTTACATGTTGGTGATCATTATGATGTGCATATATATTGTTAGGTCATGTTAGATATGTTCATTTAATGTTTATCTTGCAGATAGATGTGTATATGTGATAGCATGAATTATTTGACATGAGATGTATATTTGATGTTTTTGTTGTGATGATGTTAATATATAACATTAATTTAATGTTTGAATGTGTTTTTTATTCAAATATGATGTTTGTACGATGATTATCATGATCGTGATGATGTTTATTAATAATTTAATATTAAATGACCATGATATTTATTAAATATTACGTCGTGACTGTAATTTAAATTTAAATTGTAATTGTATGTAAAATATTTAATGTAAAATTTTAATTGTAATTGTAATATTTAATTTATTGTGAAATGATTGTAATTGTAATTTTAATTGTAATTGTATATATGAAAAATTGTAAAATTGTAATTGTATGTAAAATTCTAAAATTGTAATTATATTTGTAATTGAAATTTTAATTGTAATTGTATGTAAAATATCTGTAAAATTTTAATTGTATTAGTGTGAAAATTTTAATTATATTAATGTGAAATGATTTTATTAAAATATTTGAGTTTGTAAATTTGCAAATAATTGTAAAATAACAAATCTAGAATAGTATGAATTTTTGTAACATAATAAATTTTAGAAAATAATGAAAATAAATTCATGTACTTTAGAATTATCATTATATTATTATGATCTTACATATAAAAAAAAGAACTCTATACAATGCGGTGTGTTTATCATCATAATACGCACTAGTGCGTCGTATTACTCAGACGCATCGGTGCTTCACAACTCTACCCCACTGGTCACGAATAAACGCAAATTTAAAAAACGTAATTCTATTTTCTTTAAGTGAAAAAAATTGCGGCAATTTGAAAATTGGGCGGAAAAATATTTTCGAAAATCTAATTTCATAAAATAATTCTTTAAAAACTAAGCACTTTTTATTATTTCACTATTTTTGCTAAAATTTTGAGCCAGATATTTGCAGGAGACATACCTAGAGCAAGAGAGCACGAGGGCAATGTGGAGTAGTGAAATATGTTCGAACAGAAGTATTCAGACAATCGAAAACCAAACCTCTGGTGATTCAAACCCTGTATCATAGAATTTCAAACCATATCGTGATTAAATTTGATTTTTCTTTTTACTTTTTCTGTAGTTTTTTTACTTTTTCTACAGTTTTTATCCATTTTTACCCTAAGTCCTTCATTTTTTTATTTTTTCCTTTTCTTCTCCTTGTTGTCGTGATTCCAGAATTAGGGTTTTTCATTTTTTATTGACATCCAACCCACGGGATGACTTGCATAGTTGAATCCCAATCCATTCGGCCATTGCGTGAATTTTTGAAAAAAATGGATTTTTCTTTATCGGTGCACCCTAGGTACCCTAGAGCACGGGTGTGCTGTATTATACAGCGCACCGCGCAATACTATGTAATAAAAAAATTGAATATTTTTTTATAAATCAGTACGCTATATCTAAAATAGGGCACTGGTGCTCCCTTTTACGAGGATAGCACCGTACGGTCTATTACATTGTTTTTGCAGTGCGTTTATAATACCTCATGTGCCGTACGGTCTATTATATTGTTTTGCGGTGTGTTTTTAATAGCCCCACGCACCAACCGCAATGCGTACCTCATTAAAGGCGCACCGGCCTTGAGATTTATTTTATACCTGAAAAGTTGAGAATTTATTTATAAATATATTAATGAATGATATGGTACAAGTTTCAGATTGATAAAGCAATGACTAACAAGAGTTCAAGTAACAAAAACACTGATAACACATCAAGAAAAACAAAAAAGGCAAGTTCTTTGTAAATTATTTATAAAAAATATTATTTTTAAACTATATGTAAGTTTAACTAATATGTATTATTTATTGTGTATCATGCAGAGCCACAAAATGACAAAGCTCGATATGATTATTTCCGATCTAGGACTAGAAGAGTGTAAAAGCTTATGTAAAAATCACAAAAAGATGAATCATGTGAATGAAAAAATATTATTGATCCTTTTTTTAATTATCATTAATAATAAACTTAAAATTATTAGATAACATGTGACAAATAGTCTATTAATTTACATCTGTTTAATGTTCTACAGGGACCAACAACTTAGAAAAGGAATTTTGTTATAAGAAAAAAAAAATAGAACATGCAAATGAAAATGAATTTCCCCTAAGCTCATTTGGAGTGGTGCTGGAAGTTAACGAAAGGGGGAAAAACTTTTACAAAATTTTGAGGGATCTAGTGGAATGAATGTATAGATATTCTTTCCACTTACAATACAAAAATCAATCTAATGATTCCAAGAACCAAATTTTATCTAAACTATAGGAAGAGTTTCCAGAGAATTGGTCCATGAGACATGTCATACTTTTAATAGTGAAAACGTACAACAACAAAAAAGAAGGAAAGAAAAAGTAATATTCCTTTAAATGTTTTTCTAGAATTATTTATAAATATCACTTTTGTTATATTTAATTTTCATATATCAATATAAAAATTAAATATTTTATTTTCATGTTACATTTTGAGGAAAATTATGAAAATCTCAAAAGATGAACGAGCTGATATCAGAAATATGCCAGTAGGAATGTCCAAAAAGGTATACAAGGAGATGGTCAAAGAAATGGACAAAATTACATCGCAAGAGGAGCCATCTCAACAACAACGTGCATCAAATGTAATATGTAATCATTGAATTTTTTGATCATTAGGTACAATAAATAAACAATTTAGCATTAAATATTAATTTTCAAGAATTTTCTTGCAAAAAATAAAAGAAAATGGAACCCAGTCAGCACATAAAACATGTCGACAAGGAAGAAAAGGGTTGATCTCTAAGTTTGTGAGTAATTTTTACTTCCTTATAACAACTAAAGTAGATTTCATCTTTGTATTTTTTAAGTTTCTTTACAAAAATCATCATTGAATATCTTCAAACAGGTGCTAACATACAAAGAAGAACCATCAGACGAATTGATTGAAATTGGGTTAAATGTGGGTTGTGAGTATATGTTTGTTACACACTAATTTGTCACCGTCCCTCCAATCCCCTGTCCCGCACATTGGAGGGCCTTTTCCGTGACTTGTGAGTAGTGACATGACCTGAAACCACTTTCATGGCATCCCCCTTGATAAGGGCAATCACTCCTCTGGAGACAGTTTCTTGTCAAAAGCCCTAAAAATAGACCTTTTGGCCTTGGCGCGACCAGCCAGTTTAGCCCTCACGCCAATGGGGGAAATCCACCAAAGAGAGCGCGCCAACTGGCACTCTGTCCCAGTGTATTACTCACGCCAAGCTTAATAAGGATTGTTTAAAAAAAAAAAATCTCGAAAGTTTGATTCCAACCAACTCCTGAATGAGTCTCCAAAATGAGTTGGGAGGTTTGGCTCCAGATCTCCATGTAGGGGAAGTGGTTTTCCACCTATCATGGAAACTTCCTTGAGGATAGGGCCAATCCCACCATTGTAGGGATCCCAACTCCCCTTCCACCATCTATATAAGCTTGCCATTTTCCCTTAGCAAGCTAGTGCTAGTGGTCATAGAAGTTAGCCTGAATAGAGATGATTCAGTAGTAAGGAGACTATCGTCAAACAACCGAAGAGAGAGAGAGCCTTGTCCCATCCCAACGAGCTTCATCGAGACGTGCTCCGCTATCGACCTGCCGAAGGAAGATCCAGCGTTAGAGCTCAGGTTGTATCTTTCTTTTGTTGTGATTAATAATAAACGACTTTGATTATGGTTCCATTCATAAGTTCATGTCTTATGTTATGAATTATATCTTCTCTGACTGATATATGGTTGCATGTATTAGGTTTTACGCTTGTGTGTTGTTGTTTCTTCGTGTACGTGCAGGTGTTTGAGCATGCTAAGAGGGAGAATTGTGATCTGCTGGAGCGAAGGATGGAAGTGCCATATTCTCTGCAAGAAATAGCAGCGTGGGACTTAAGGTAGGCCTCTTGTCGTATCTTGGTCTTTTGTAACTAGGAACCTGCGTCTTAGCATGGCTCGATTGTTGCTAGACCCGATCTGGGCTAGTAGGTATCGCCTTTGCCCGCAGAGGGGATTTACCTCTCCAACAAACTGGCGACTCCACTGGGGATTTGATTGGAGTTTATCTTGTCTCTTTCGGTTTCCTTGGCTTTTGTCTGCTTGATTTTATCTTTTGGTCTGTCTCCTTCTGGTGTAAAACCTTTGTTCAGCCCTAGAGGATCAGATCCGACCTCTGATTTTCCAAAATTTTCATCTTTTCATGGTTGGCTTGATTGGTGCAGTTTCCACCCTGATAGTCACGCCCATTGGCACAAGTTTCCAGTTCATCACTCACGCCATCCCCTGTCTGGCGCGGATTACATCTAGACAGTCACGCCATTTCCTGTAGGTGCTAGGTTTTTCCCTTATTCAGAAGTATTTTTGGTCAGTATTTTTTCTTCTGGGTTGTTTTTAGATTTTTCTTGAAGTGGTGAGTCTGGTCTTGGTTGGGAGAAATTCTTTCTTTTCTCATTTTCAGGCGTTGGCGCTTGTTGTCAGTTATCAACCCGCGCCAAATGGCTATTGGCGCTAGTTGTTAGTGAGAAATTTTCCCCAGTTGGTGATAGTTTCACCCACAAAAGTCATGCCAATTTCAAGGTGTGTGAAAATTGAGACTTTTTCCGTAAATCCTTCACCAGTGTGTCTTTCCCTTCCGATCTTTTCTCTGTATGAGCATAGCTTACATTGCTCATTGTTCAGTTGTAAAGTCTTCTTTCTTGATTGCTTGATGTAAAAGGGAATGAATGCCTTGTTTTGATCTCATGCTTTGGAAATCCTTTTTGTGCTTGATCTCATATGTCTTGATGCCTTTTGAGGAATTTCGTTACAAAGTGTTTAAAACAATGATTGCATTCTTAGTGTTTGTTTGCATCCCTTTTGCATTCATCCTTTCATTAAGGAAATTTGCATTCATTTAGTTTTCGTCTCAAAGTTTTCTTTTCGTTAAAATGCATTAGATCACATTGCATTGAAACGTATGTTTTGAGATTTATCATTGAGCTTAGATCACATTTTTTAATGATCGAAAGCTAAAAATCGAATTGAGTGCATTCTCTTTTATTAAAAGCATGCATTAAGTAGATTCTCATTTCATTGAAAAATGCATTGAGTGCATTCTTATTCATTCAAAAAAAAAAGGAAATTTTGCATAGATTACAATTGCATAGTTTCAAAAAAGAGGATTTTGCATAGATTACATTGCATAATTCGCATCGTTGGATGTTTTAGATTACTTTTGGATAGTGAAAGTCATCTAGTTTGGAAAAGTTTCATTTTCAACATTGCTGTTTGTTGCATCATTGTTTGAAGCTCTTCCCTTAACTAGATAGCACTCATCGAATTGAAAGGTTTCTTTTCTCATATAGCTGCATATAGGAGATTGTCAGATGACATACGGTAGGGCCCTAAAATTGAAACATAATTGAATATCAACTCTAAAATTTATTCAATTTACCTTAAGGCAGCATTGAAACATTAACGAAATATCTAGAGGTCTAGGCTAGTGACGTGTTCCGACGTCGTTAAACCTAGTAGTTGGCGTTCACCTTTTGGATTTAGACAGCACTAGTACGGACTTGTGCTCCCCGTACCGTCGCATATATAAAGGGAGACCCCACTAGGTTGATATCCTTTATCCATAGGAAGTCGAGTCTACCGCCTTATACCCGTGATACACTGGACACAACATTCGGGGAGATTACCTGCACGTACGTCAAGTCCTTGGTTGATTTCTCTTTCATTTTTTAACCAAGGTGTATATTGCAGTTCACGGATATCTGGTACACCTATCTGCCTAGATTACCAGAGTAGTCATTTCGATCTTTTCTGACTCAATAAATTTGAAAAGATCATTAAGCGCTTGTCCTTTCACGCTTTTTTCCAAATTGAAAGAGATAGAGTCATCTTTTTCTTGTTTCTCGACTCTTAAAATATGAAACAGTAGATTCTGGTTGTAGTGTTTTAAAATTAACTGCCCACAAAATATTCCTTGTTAAAGTTAGTTTCCTTAGGGTGTTGTTTTGAGTTGTTTCTGATGGCAACTTTTTCGGAGTTCACTAACCAAGGAATCCCCTCCGATGGGAATCTGGGTCATTTTCCTCCTTTTGGAAATGTTGGTGCTCCTTATATAGCAACATTGTCCCTTCCTGGGTTAACTATTGGGTTGCCTATTTGGTTTTTTTCAACCTCTGTGGTCCCGAATGTCCCATGTAATGTTCAATTAGTTCCTCCACCTGAAAAACATCATGTTGATTCCAAGGTGGACCTCTCCCCTTCTTCACCTTTTTCTGCGTCCTCCTCTTCTACTTCACCTAGTGAAAGTTCGGATTCGAGTAACCAGGTGGCTAAGAAGAAGAAGAAGAATTTAGATAAATGAGAGGCTAGCTCTGCGGCTATTGCACCTAAGAAGCCTTCCATTGATGAACCTTCCAACCCTCTGCGGAAAGTGAAGTTCCCTTGCATGTTGTGCACAGGAGACCATCTTCTTCGAGACTGCCCTGGCATTCCCAAGGTGCTCGAAGAATGGTCCAATGGTCGCCCGTCATTGTCTTTGGCTTCCGGGAGTCAGGTTGGGGGCACTTCTTTAGTTAGTGCTAATAAAACTCTTAATAAGTAGGGTAAGCTTGCCAATCCCTATAAGTTGTGTGAAGGGCACCATGCCATTCACCTTTGTCTGTATATGGATGAAGCCAAACAAGTGTTGGACAACCTGACTGTTTTGACACCATGCCTTCTGGCTGGTGACAAACAGCTTTCTTTGAGTCCTCCACCAGCTGATCCTACGATTGGTCAAGAGTCATCCTTGGTCGATCCCGCTCCCCTAGAAATTCAAATTCAAGAATCCATCCCCGACCAACCATTGGTCGTGGGATCGGTCGAACTGGCCCCGTCTACGGTGCACCAGGTCTTTTTCGTCAAGAGTGGACCTCACATCCCTCGGGTTCTTCTTGTTTCTTCAGATTCCTTAGACTTGGAGAAATATTCTCTTGTCCCTATACCTCAAGAATTTTCTCCTCCACCTCCCATGATGGAGGTCCCGGAGGATACCACTCCCGACTCTGTGATGGAGGTCATGGAGGATGCTCCTTCTTCTCCCGTAACACTAGGGGAATACCATCTCGGTTCGGTGGTAGCCCCCCCCCAAGTAGTTTGGTCACTTCCTTTGATTGGAATCGATTTGCAAGATACCTCCTTTCGTCTTATGTGCCTTTTGAGATAACGGTACATGCCTTTGGTTTGGTTGTACCCAGCACCATTATAGACGAAGGCACGCCTATTAGTATTTTATCCTCAACTACTTGGAAATATTTTAGTTCGCCGCCGCTTGCGCCTGTTACATAGAATCTGTTGGCATTTAACAGAAGAACTAGACAACCATTAGGGATCCTTCCGAAGTTGCCTGTTACTTTGGGAGGGAAAACTGTCCATATTGACGTGATGGTTGTTTCTGGCCCCTTGGACTTTAATTTACTCTTGGGCCATGATTATACTTATGCCATGGGAGCCCTTGTCTCGTCCCTCTTTCGTGTGTTGTTTTTTCCGCACCAAGAACGGATCATGACCATCGATCAGCTTGTGCTCTTTGGTTTGAATATGGTAGCTAGTCCACCATCATCCCTGCCAAGTCTTTATCTGCCAGTTGTGTCATCCCCGTCGCATGTCAATTATGTGGCTACCTGTCATGTGCCCGTATTCAGTTATAGTGCCATTGTGCATTAGGTGCTGGGGGCATTGGGTCCTGATTTCCAAGATGTTTTTCTCCCATCCGGTGTGGAACTCTTGGAAGCCATGACTTCTTTTTCATCATGATGATTTGTCTTCGGAGCAAAGTTCGTTTTCTTGTTTCAAGCTCGTTAAAAATGAAACAAGCTCTTCCGAGGATAGTTTTTCTTCTATATCAACCTCGTTAAAAAATGAAACAAGGTCATCTCAGGATAGTTATTTTAATGTGTCAACCTCGTTAAAACAATGAAACACGTTCCCATTCAATTCGAGTCTTTGATAAGTTCTCATACAATCCCAGTTGAGTCTTTCTCTTGATCTCATAACTTGAACCTTCACTCCATCTACCTTTCATATGGATTGAAGCTTCGGGGGCATGTACCTCGAATTGAGTCACCATGCTGGGGGAATGCAAAATTTTTCAAGCATAGTTTGTTTCCGTTTCAAGCTTATGTAAAAATGAAATCAGTTTCAAGCATAGTTTATCTTTGTTTCAAGCTTGTGTAAAAATGAAACCAACTTCAAGTAGAGTTTCTTGATTTCAAGCTTGTGTAAAAATGAAACCATTCCCATTTCACCTCTTGTGATTGCCATTTTATCAGCCTGTTTTGCCAGATGAGCCTTGGTTTTCTCACTCCATCGTCACTATCTGCTTGGCCGATCGTATGCCTTCACTTGGTTGTTTCACCTAATCCTGAGGAATCGCTGTGATGAGTGGTCTTGTTAGCCAGCCTCTTAACCTTTATTTGTTCAGAGCAGTTCCACCATTACCGGAACCAGTAGCTACTCTTTATACCACTCGTTCCTCCAGGAGGAGTCACCTATCAGCTCTTTTCTGACTCTTAAAAATTGAAAATATTTTCGAGTCGTTTGTCATTTTGATCTCGTTAAATTGGCTACGAAACGACATCTACCCATATACCCAGTATACGTTTACCCATTTTTCAGGCTGGGATAGATTAATCACGAAAAAGAAATACCCTAGCCTATTGCGACTAGGAGGTTTTCTCAGACATAGTTTTCTACCTTTTCGGATTTGAGGAACTATCTATGAAAAGGGACTGCTGGAGTTTACTTTTCCGCTATCTTTTCAAACTCTCTAAACATGAAAAGACGTCAAGTTCTTCCTTTTTTAGGCTCGTTAAAACCTGATGACATCAGACTCCGTCGTAATGACATTAATCGAGTTCCTCCTTCCTAGGGCTCGTTAAATGTACCAGGTTGGATTTGTCCGAAGGACAAAATTATATGACAAGCATATGGTATCCTCTTCAAGCTTGTGTAAAAATAAAGAGGTACTCGTCAGAAATGGTGGGGGGAAAATGAAACCAGTATCATTGTCATCGGTAATATGTCACTCTTGAACATGGCACTTGTCTGCATTCGTGTCGGGTTGGGGACATCTCATCCTGCTATCTGTTTGCTTCCATGGGTTTGGGTCATCCCTTTTGACCACTCATATGCTCTTTGCCTTGTCATCATGACCTCAGATATTTTGATGTCAAATACTGCCAAATCCACTTTCGTGCCGCCGATATGTTCAAGAGAAATTGACCTCTGCAGTTTTAACCTTCCTATGATTCTCATCTGATCCTGATTCACAAACATTATATTCCTATGTCTCGCGTCGATGATGTGGGAAACACTATGGCCCACCTTTGATCAAGGTTACTTCCTGTCGACTTTAGCTCATTATCCAGGAATTTGATCTAGAGACTCCCTTCCAGTACCTTGGAGCCTACATGCCTCAATGGTAGGTTCTTCGCATTCGACGCAAGGTTTTCATCATTGACCTTCGATCGGATGATTCTGCGGGTGTTTGACGCCAGCTCACTGTTCACATTTTGTGGATTGTACCTATAGTACCTTGAGGGCCATCGTCATTATTGGTGGTACCTCTCGCATCTGTTAAAAGATTTCATCATTGGATAGTAATCAAACGATGTTCTTGCATGTTCAACTTCAGCTCACTTATTCGCATGCTTGGACTTGTACTCTGTTTGGGTCGATATGGAGCGCAAGACCCTGGATTTTTTCTGATGGAATCCAGGCTGTGATTTTGTGGATTATCATTGGTTACATGACTCATTGATTGGATGGCTACGACCATACCTGTTACTGATCCTCACTGGATGGCTACACCCATACCTTAGATCCTGATTATTGTATACTCTATTATGGATGGCTGCGCCCATACCACATATCATGTATTTGAGATATCAGTTGTACTTGTCTACGCAGGTTTTTCGATGATGGTGTTTTTAGTTGGGCACGTTCTCGTAAAGCATTTCACCCCTCTCTCTCTTTCGGGCCTCATGCTTTAGGGGGCATCTGTTACACTGTAATTTTTCACCATCCTTGCAATCGCCCGTCTCGCACATTGGAGGGCCTTTTCCGTGACCTGTGAGCAGTGACATGACCTGAAACCACTTTCATGGCATCCCCCTTGACAAGGAAAATCATTCCTCTGAAGACAATTTCCTATCAAAAGCCCTAAAAATAGACCTTTTGGCCTTGGCACGACCAGCCAGTTCAGCCCTCGCGCCAATGGGGGAAATCCACCAAAGAGGGCACGCCAACTGGTGCTCTGTCCCAGTGTATTACTCGCGCGAAGCTTAATAAGGATTGTTTTTTAAAAATAAATGGTGGAATTTTGATTCCAACCAACTCTTGAACGAGTCTCTAAAATGAGTTGGGAGGTTTGGCTCCGGATCTCCATGTAGGGGAAGCGGTTTTCCACCTATCATGGAAGCTTCCTTGAGGATAGGGCCAATCCCACCATTGTAAGGATCCCGAATCCCCTTCCACCATCTATATAAGCTTACCATTTTCCCTTAGCAAGCTAGTGCTAGTGGTCATAGAAGCTAGCCTGAATAGAGCTGAATCAGTAGTAAGGAGACTATCGTCAGACAATCGAAGAGAGAGAGCATTGTCCCATCCCAACGAGCTTCATCGAGACGTGCTCTGCTGTCGACCCGCCGAAGGAAGATCCAAAATCAGAGCTTAGGTTGTATCTTTCTTTCGTTGTGATTAATAATAAACGACTTCGATTATGGTTCCATTCATATGTTCATGTCTTATGTTATGAATTATATCTTCTCTGACTGATATATGGTTGCATGTATTAGGTTTTATGCTTGTGTGTTGTTGTTTCTTCATGTACGTGCAGGTGTTCGAGCATGCTAGGTGGGAGAATTTTGATCTACCAGAGCGAAGGACAGAAGCGCCATCTTCTCTACAAGCAACAGCAGCATGGGACTTAAGGTAGGCCTCTTGTCATATCTTGGTCTTTTGTAACTAGGAATCTGCGTCTTAGCGTGGCTCGGTTGTTGCTAGACCCAATATATGCTAGTAGGGATTGCCTCTATCCGTAGAGGGGATTTACCTCTCCAACAATGTTGGCATATCAAAAATTAATTGTGGAATTTGTAAGCATTTATCAATCTTGTTTTACTTAGCTTCGTCTATAATTAATAGAACAAAAACATCTTTTATATTAAATATATGATTTTTTATGGGGTATAAAACTTGTAGGAAACAAAGTATGGAGTTGCGACAACAGATGAAATTTTGAAAGATGGCATGGTACATGGTTTTGAAAGAATGTGTATAGTTTATGAGTCAATTGTTGCTGTGGTACGTCATTTTTCTTTTCGATTTACATTGATGTATACTATTTAATATTGCAATTTTCATTATTCTCACCAATCTATATACACTCATTTGAGTTTATTGTTATTTTTGTATATGGAAGGTGAAGAATAAGAAAACAATCAACATTGTGAACAAAACATTCTTGAAAATAACCCCAATTCATGGAAGTAGCTCTAGCAGTGACAACAGTTCAAGCGAAGAATGATGATCACTATGTTTGGATTTCAAAGCAAGGAATTTTATTTTTTGAAATATATATGTCTGTGAAATCAGACATTTTGTTTAATGTAATGGAAATTATAGTGTCCCAATCGAAAGACAAAGGGATACCAATAACTGTCCCATTTTGTATGATATAGACTGTTATATATATATATTTATATATATATATTTATATATATATATATATATAATCATAAAATATGTTTTAATTTATTCTATTGCGTTCTCCATTTTCGTTCTCAAATGCACTAATAAAAATTTAATTCATATGAATATTGTTATAAGATATATATGTGTTGAATTTTGATGAATAATGAATTTTAAAAAACCACAATAATTATGATATGATATAACAAATTAATCCAAACATCACATTCAAATGCATTAATAAAAATGTAATTAATCTGAATATTGTTATAAGATGTGTCGACTTTTGATGAATAATGAATTTAAAACAATCACAATAATTAGACTGTCACAAGTCGATGTTTCTAAAAAATACAACATGAAAACCGGTGCATGTCAGTAACTATACACCGGTGCGTTTATGTGTCTATACGCACCGGTGTCATTTTACAATCTATGGGAACTGCACAAATATCGATACCAGTTAAAATATCAATGTGTTTGTGTGATACATCACACTGGGGCGTTTACGTATCTATAAGCACCAGTGCATTTTTACGATCTATGGGCACCGCACAAATACCAATACAAATTATAAATCTTGGTGCCTTTCTGTGATACGGTGCACCAGTGCGTTTATATACGTATAAGCACCGATGCGTTAATACAACCTATGGGCATCACAAAAATCCCAAGACCAATTAGAAGGGCCCTGTGCGTTGTATGACCAACACTACGCCTGGTGTGGTTGTACACCTAAACATCCTAGTGCCTTGGACTGAGACCACCCTGGGGCGCCATCTGTATGTACACACTCGTGCGTTAATGCCAGGGTAGCACACCGATGAAAAAAACATCTGTAATAACCTCCGACTTCCCATTGTTTTTTATTTCTGTTGGAGTTCTGTTAAAAGCTCCGCCAAAACCTCTGTTACCATAAACAGATGTTGTAACAAATGTTTTTTTGACAATTTTGGCCAATTTTATAACACTAAAAACCTCCTTTAAAACCTTCACTAGAGGATATTTTCCTTGTAGTGATTCGGTAGTGACAAACAAATTGAAAGTTTTCTACAATCAAAGGATGAATTTGTGGATAACAATATAGACTTAGATTGTGAATAAGGTAGTCACACTAATATACAAATTAGTGAAGATAAAAAATATGTTGTTTTTGTTGTAAATATTTCAACAAATAAAAATTTTCATAAAATGAAAATACATAAAAGACACAGAAAAATAGGAATTCAAAGTTCAACTAAAGGATAATATCCTGCCTAGAGGGTTGGTCCCTCTAGAAGAACTATTTGACTTCAACGATGTAGCCAAAAAACTAAAAATGGAACCAACATGGACAAACATTGAAGAGTGTAACATAGGCACTAAACAAAGCCCCAAAATGATAAAACTATCAAAATCATTTCCTATCATTACAAAACGAAGATATATAGCTATGTTTAAGGAATTCATTGATGTATTTTCTTGGAGATATGAGGATCTAAAAGCTTATGATACTAGCATCATACAACACAAAATTCAAATCAAGAAGGATCAAAAACCTTTTAAACAAAAACTACGTAGGATAAATTGTGTCTTAATGCCCTTAGTTGAGAAAGAAATCAAGAAAATGTATGAATCCAAAATCATAGTTCCACTCAAATATTCTAAATGGGTGTCTAATATTGTGCCTATAAGAAAGAAAACATGTGAAATCAGACTTTGCATTGACTTCAAGAATCTGAACAAAGTATCTCTTAAGGACAACTACCTCTTACCAAAAATGGATCATATATTACAGAGGGTAGTAGGTTCCAGGAGGATTTCTTTTTTAGATGGCTTTTCAGGTTATAATCAAGTTTTAGTATATCTCGGGTGATCAAGAGAAAACAAATTTTACTACTCCTTGGGGAACTTTCATGTATGTGAAAAATCCCTTTGGATTAATGAATGATAAAATTGTTCATAAAATGAAAATACATAAAAGACACAAAAAAATAGGAATTAAAAGTACTTCAACTAAAAGCTTATGATACTAGCATCATACAACACAAAATTCAAATCAAGGAGGATCAAAAACCTTTTAAACAAAAACTACATAGGATAAATCTTGTCTTAATGCCCTTGGTTGAGAAAGAAATCAAGAAAATGTATGAATCCAAAATCATAGTTCCACTCAAATATTCTAAATGGGTATCTAATAGTGTGCCTATAAGAAAGAAAACATGTGAAATCAGACTTTTCATTGACTTCAAGAATCTGAACAAAGTATCTCTTAAGGCCAACTACCTCTTACCAAAAATGGATCATATGTTACAGAGGGTAGTAGGTTCCAGTAGGATTTCTTTTTTAGATGGCTTTTCAGGTTATAATCAAGTTTTATTATATCTCGGATGATCAAGAGAAAACAAATTTTACTACTCCTTGGGGAACTTTCATGTATGTGAAAAATCCCTTTGGATTAATGAATGATAGTGCTACTTTTAAGAGCCATGAACATTTCTTTTACAGATGAAATTTTCCATTTCATTTTGATCTATCTTGATGACATTACTGTATATTCAAAAATTGATGAAGAACACTTAGCACATCTAAGAAGAGTTTTTGAAAAATGTAGAAAGTTTGGAATTTTCTTAAATCCCAAGAAAACATTGTTTGGCCTTGAAGAAGGAAAGCTTCTCGCTCACATTATTTCTCAAGATGGAATTAGAATTAATCCTAGCAGGATTGATGGTATACTCAAAATCATTCATCTCAGGAATCTCAAATAACTTCAATCTTTCATTGGTAAAATCAAATTTTTAAGAATATTTATACTCAATCTTGTAGAAATTTTGAGAAATATAACCAACATGATTAAAAAGATTCAGAAATTAAATGGTTTGATCTAGTCAAGAAATCATTGACAAAAGCTCTAATCCTAATCAGTGGTATTTTACCAAAGACTTCATAGTTTTTCGTTTGCATCTGAACATACTATTGATGTTGTATTATTGTAGAAAAATAGTGAAGGACATGAACAACCAATAGAATTTTTTAGCAAATCCATGAGAGGTGCATCTTTAAAATACAACATAATGGAAAAACAATATTTTTCTTTGGTTAAGGCATTAACGGATTTCAAAGTCTACACTATACATTCACATATTATTGCTTATGTGCTAAATGTATTAGTAAAACACATCTTAACATAGAATGGTCCTAATGGAAAGAGAGGCAAATGGATTGTTGTTATTTTGGAATATGATGTGGAAATCAAACCTACCAAATTTATTAAAGGGCAAGGATTAGCTAAATTTATGGTTGAATCAAATTTTCATGCACTAAACATCAACATGGTTTATTCATTAGATGATCAAGAGGAACTGGTGACTCCAAAAATTAATGAAGAATTCCTAAATTATCCCTGGTATGTAGATATCTTATATGTTTTATTTAATTTAAATTCTCCTCTTGGTTTGTCCAAAACTAAAGCAATATTTATAAAATTGAAAGCTGTCAAATTCTGCATTTTAGAAAATGTCTTATATTGGAAAGATGTTGGAGGTATTTTTCTCAAATATTTGCTAAAAAGTGATGCAGACAAAGTTATGCAGGAATTCCATGAAAGTGACTGTGGTGGCCATATTGATTGGAAAACCACTGCCAATAAGATCCTTAGAGATGGTTTCTACTGGCCTACCCTTTTTCCTGACATCCATAAGATTGTAATTGCTTGTCACAAATGCCAAATTTTTGAAGGAAAGAGAAAATTGTTTCCCTTGCCCTTAAAGCCCATTTCTATTGAGAGCCCTTTTCAACAATAGGGATTAGATTTCATTGGTTAAATTCATCCTCCCTCCTATGCCCAACATAAATGGATTCTTACTTCCACAGACTACTTTACCAAATGGATAGAATCCACTCCTTCAAAAAATGCTACTGATTATGTCATTATTAAATTCATTGAAACAAATATCCTTTTTATATTTGGTTGTCCTAGAAAACTCATCATTGATAATGTTGTGGCTTTCAAGTCCAAGTAAATGGTTGATTTCTGTTATAGCTATCATATAAATTTGGGAAATTCAACAACCTATTACCCTCAAGTTAATGGATTGGTTGAATTTTCAAACAAAATTTTTGTGAATATCATCAAAAATCTCTTGGAAGATAACAGAAAATCATGGCATAACAAGTTGGTCAATGCATTTTGGGTTGATACACTTACTACCAAAAATCAATTGGCATGTATCCATACCAATTGGTCTATGGCATGGATGCAATTTTTCCTTCCTATTTAGGAGTTCCGGTCATGAAGATCATTCAGGAAATTCAATATGAACCAAATGATATGCAAAGAAGGATAAATCAAAATATTTAGATGCAAGAGTCCAGAGAGGAAGTTTATAATAGAACTCAAGTGATTCAAGAAAATATCAAGAATATTTTTTATAAAAGAACAAAGGTTGATGATTTTAATCTAGGAGACAAAGTTTTGAAATGGGATTCTAGAAGAGAAGACAAAGGTAAACATGGAAAATTTTGACAATCTTTGGCAAGGGCCATACATTATTGATTCTTTCAGAGGAAACAATGAATATTTCCTTAAGGAGTTGAATGGAACAGAGATACCTAGAGGTCCTGTCAATGCCAGAATGCTAAAACATTATTTCTCTTAAGAATACAGGTTGGTCTTTCATCATTGTAAATACCACATTTTTACAGCTTATGATTTGAATAATTCATCAATAAAGGTTGAAGCCTGTGGAGAAGGCCCTAGCCTGGGTTGATGAGCTTTCATAAAATAAACAAATAAATCAGATGGACTTTTTGCAGAAAATGGATCACTCAAGGCTACTGGTCTTAGGTTCTTGACACTTCACTTGGAGAAGTGCCATCCCTGGCTGGAGCCACTGTTAGGGTTCTATAAATTATAGGATCTCAAGGTGATTGAGTATTTAATAATTTGAAATTTTATATTATGTATGATTTTCAATATTCAAATGATTTCCAAAAAAAAAATGAAAAAGAAAAGAAAAAAGGGTATATTGAAAAAATAAAAAATAAAAAAGAAAGAAAAACCCCAAAAAAGAATAATACTGAAAGTGTTGCAAATCAAAATGCCACTACTGATTATATTAGTTTGTTAAATCATACAGTCTAAGCATGATTGAACAATTTTAAATTTTTGTCGGATAGGTTAGAAAATAAGGATTTTCCAAACAGTTTAAACTTGGCATATCAGCAGTTAGGTAGAAATAAAATTGACTCAATAGTTTAATGTGAGTCAACGGAAGGGATAAAGGATAGAGTAGGTTATAGTTTCATTAAAAAAAAAATTATTTGGGTCTGCAAGACTAAATGCACCCTGCAAAAGAATGATAAAAAAATGTTAAGAACAGTGAAATGGGCAGGTAGAATGACTGAAAAATAAATATGGAGAAACATGAAATTTTATTCCAAAGTTCATCCTAAGGACTTCATGTATTTCTGGTTAAAATGGAAAAAATCAAAAGACAAAGGTGTTTTGTCCTAAGGTTCAAGAATTAATTCTTTACTAAGGATATTTTGACATATCATATGTCATATTCTAATATCCTAAGTCACGAACTATGCCCCCACTCAATATCCATTCACCTGACCCCACCATCCACTCACATCCCATTAGTGCTAAAATCCTCTCACCTCCCATCCCATCTCTGCTCTCTCCATCTCATCCGACAACCCAAGATCATTTCCAGCGCCTGCTCATCCTCCGAAAGTTAACATCAGGGGGGGGGGGAGGTCTGAAATGGGCAGTTTCCAAAACCGCGCCCCCCCCCTCCCCCCACTTCGTACTGCTTACCATTCATGAACCCTTGAGAAAAGTGGTTTTCTGTCATTTCTAAACCACGCAATTGACCGTTATATCCCCTCCACTCTCGTTGTGCCACGACAACCACTCCTATCACATCCGTCCAATCACCTACGCTCCTGTCTACAGGTCTGTTAGGCATTTAATTGACTAAGTCAATATCCAATGGGCCTGTGCCATGTCAACGGTATTCCTTTCATCCTAAAAAACTAATTTTCCCCGCCTATTTCAAATTTTACACTACTTCCATGTTTCTTTTGTAACAGGTGATCAATTTTTTGTAAATTCAAGCAGAATTCCCTCTTCTTTTTCCCATTTTTCTCCCAATTCCCATTTGGATCAACATAAATCCCTTTCTTTTTCCCCACTTCTTCTAATCCTATTATTCTGTACACCTGTAAAGAATATTGTCAGTTTCTTTTTCAGTGAGCAATAATGCCTCCAAAGAAGGAGCAGTAGCCATTTAACCCAATGGTTCACCCTCATGTGGACCTAGATCATGTGGCCTTGGGTGACAGAGACTTCAAGATACATGAGATAAATTCATAATTTGACCTTTTTGATGTATACTGTTGGCTAGAGGACAAGCTGATCATTGAGGTCAATGATATATGGTTGTGGGAGACTAAATTACCCTATTATATATTCCCAAAAACTCGCAGTTGCCCTGAGTTTGTTAGAAAATTTCATGCTTGCTATGATATAAATTAGAGAGCTATAGCAACTCCCACATGAGAAGTTATCTTTACCATCAATGCTTACTCCATCATACAAATTATGCAAGCTCCAATTGTTGAAGAAACCATTCCTTTTTCCTATGAAGCCCTCAGAAAACTATACCAAAAGTTGGATTTTTTCACGAGTGCCAAAACACTAGAGTTATTCATGGCTATAGACACTTTCTCTGCCACTTTGTATCTGCCGTAAATAAGTCTCAGTTTAGGATCAAGTCCCAAATTTGTCCTTTCATTTGCAATAGTATAACAACAAGAGAGGAGGCTGATAGGATGTTGAAGGAGATGAAATTCACACACAGTTTCACTTGGTCTTATGACCCATTGGGCATCATCTCCAAGAAAAGGGTGGAAAATAAATCAACTCCATATATCCACATCCACAGGCCTGAAATTGAGAAATTCATGAACCAAATAGAATGGGAAGAAAACACATTGCAGGAGGCTGAAGGGCAGGTGATTTCATCCTCAAGCATACAAACCCCTACTCCACAAGAAAAATAGAACCTAGAGGACAAGACAGAGGAAAAGAACAAGAGAAAGAGGCAACAAGAAAGAGGCCAAGAGATGATCAGTCTACTTCAGAGACTCATACATCTAACAGGGAGTTCAAAATGAAATATAGAAAGAGAGCCAGAATCCATATGGACATAGATCAAAACAAGGAAAGAGAGAAACATGCATTCATAACAATCAGAGATTATCCTATTTCATCTATAGCAGGTAGCCAAATTATATTTTCTACATCTACAGCTACAATTCCATTTCAAAAGCATAGTCTTCAAACACCTACATCTACTACTGCTACAGGGGAGAAGGAGGAGACAATTTATGACACCTTCAGGGAGATTAAGAGAAAAAATGAGATACTGAAGACTAGCACCTACAAAATGTTTTGGAAGCAGACCAACAGTTCACAAAGTAGGCTTTTATCGGCCTTTGAATCAGAGAAAGGAAAGATGAGAATGGATTTCTTAGAAGCCCAAATCTCTCAACCTAAAACACCTGTAGATTTCAAGCATACTTCTTTTGAATTTAATGTCAAAGACATCCATCCAATAGATCAGATGGAGATGCACAAGCAGACTGGAGAGATGATTTCCTCCACACTGACAAGCACTGCAATGAACCTATCTAAATTGTAGGTATCACTGGATAGCATTCAATCTTAGCTCAAAATGGAGAATATTTCTTCTCTTGCAAAGGATACTAGAATCAAATCCCTGGAGGATTTAGTCGTGAAGATTGGATATGATCCAAAAAATGTAGAGGTAGTGGAAGAGATCCTAAAGAAGGAGAACACTGACATAGCAACCCTGAGAAAGCAACTCAAAATGTTATCTTCTAAATACCCTCTCACAAAAGACATATAGGAGAATGAAGCACAAAAAGTAGAGATGATGAAGCTAATAGTGGAGAAGTTAGCACAACTGAAGTAAATGGAGACAAAGATGGAAAAATTGGTTAAGGGAAAGGAAAAAGCAACAGAAATGGTCATTGTTACTTTGGATGCTATTCCTATTGTAGTCATCCCTATAGCTACTCCAGCAACTACAAGCACATTAGGTGGTGTAGAACAGTTGGCCAAAGCCATGGAGAATATGACTATACAATCATAGGAGATCAAAAAGCTAGAAGCATAAATCAATACCTTGAAGGATATGAAGATAAGGTCTGACAATGCACATGAAATAGAAATACAGAGAGCTCAAAAGAAGATTGAAAAACTGATAAAGGCAGAGAGCAAAGCTTCCATTGGTCATACCATTGGCCAGGCAAAGGATATCATTTGGACCAACAAAATAGATTCTATGAATTAAATATTTCCTTCTATTCAAATCATATTGGAACAAAAAGAACTAATTGAACAAGTAAATGATGTTATAGAGAAAGAAACCAAGGAGCTTGCAGGGATGCTTGAGACATCAAACAATATTATCAGATTTGTAAATTCCAAGAACAGGTTAAAATTAAGACACTTGGAGTGGAGGACAGAACAACAACAATCCTGGAAGTCAAGAAGGTGATTAATAAGAAAATCTTGGTCACACAGTTAGAGGAAAAGTGCCACAATTTAGAAGTTGGTGTCGATAGATTCTTTAACAAAATCGAGCCACTCACCAAAAGAGGGTTACCTTCACTATTTGTAATAAATGATAATATTATGTCCAGGAAAGATTATGTGAAGAAGCTGAAAGAGATTTCCAAGGAAACAAATAATTTTGCAGGGATTAAAGGATCAATGACTGGAAGAGCTTTCCTTGAAGCCATGGATAATGATGTATTCATACATCATGAAATTAAACACATTTTTTTTTAAGGCCAACTTTTTTGAAATTCACAGAGACAGATGAGATATACAGAAATTTGATCAGGATCAATATCCGAAATGAGCAGCAGTGGGAAAATTTGTGTTACTATGAAGAATGGTGAAAGCCAGCACATCAGAAAATCAGCATAGCCAGTGTATTAGCCAACTCAGCATATCATCATCATATCATCCAAATATGCTAGAACATACTAGATCAAATCAAGTAGCAACGACCTTCTAGAGAATAGGGTCAAATTTCAAAGTTATTCCACCATGTCCACTTCGTGGTCACGATATTCAAATTTTAATTATTATTTTAATTAATAACAGATTACCCATGTAGATATGACAATCACTGTAGAGTTAGCTAAACACTGCATTCCTTCTTAGTATCAGGGTTTGGACCCTAGATTGTAAAACTTTTATTTTGGAGCATTGTATTTTTGGAGCTGGGGCATCAATAATAAAAGACCTTTTGCAATATTCTTGAGCTATATTTATCTGGTGATGTCTTTTCTTTGTTGTGTTTAATCTTTTCCATTGTTATTTCTTTCAGTGCATCATTTAATTCTAATTGTAAAACAGAAATATGAAGAATAAGATTTTCTGCTATAACACCTTAATTCTGGTTGTGTTTACAATATAAATGTTTTTCTTCTGAATTCTAGTTAAGAAATACTTAATTTATTTTTAACAATTACTGAATTCACTTTTTATGTCAACTTATAATTCATTATGTTGTAAGATCTAGTAAATTTAGTTAGCTTTCCTTGTGAATGCTCTTGAAAATTTGATGCAACAACCCAGCCTTTTATGACTCCATATCCCAATGGAATTAGTTTAATCAGGTCTTCTAATCCAGCCAGACAATCAATAAAAAAAACAACCCCTACAATCATTATAACTAGCCTAATATCAGAAATCATAAAAAAAAGCTAAATCTAAAAGAGAGATCCCTCTCTGAGTCTATAAGGGCTAGATCCTAGGCTCCAAAGTGGTTTTGATATTGTCTTATATAATTATTCTTACCAATCTTAAAATTATAGAACGATAACAGTAAGAAACATTAGAAGCATGATAGGATACATCATGTTCAGGGATGACATCATAAAAAATTATGATTGAAGATAGAGATCATGACATCATTGTAAGAAGCTTGAAATATAGTTGAGGTAGAAGTCTATGATAGTCATCATTAAAAGGAAGTACCTCTTGGTATCATGTCTAAAAATCATAAGTAGTACTTATGGGTAGAATAAAGTCATCTAGTGTATAGCTCGTCATACATCATTTAAAAGGAGCATTTTTAGGATGAGGATGATCAAGATCCTCTGTTGGAGTTTTCATTAGAAGGTTTACCTATTGGAAGAAGCAAGTGTCTCACTGAGAATTCCAACTTGTATGAGACTCATTGTTTAAAAGGAATATGGTATAGGCATGCAACATGTCAAAGATGGTTGAAGTACTCTCAATCAAGGAAATGAAGTTGTTGAAGGAATCATAAATGAAAAAAACAAGGAAATATGTATGTATGCATATGTTTAATGAATTAATTCACGTAATATAGTTGTAGATGACACATATAAATGTTCTTCCTCATGATAATAATCAAGAAAAAGGGATCTCCTCTTGTGGAAGTATGCATGAAGGAATGGTTCACATATTGACTAGATGAAATCAACATAATAAATCCTCATATGGAATATGAGGTGTTTGAAAAAAAATTGAGGAAGTATGGATGGAATTTCCTGGAGAGAAATATGTGAAGAAAGTAAGTAGAGATCATGAAAGATGCAACTATGGTCACATAGAAAATGAAATTGAAATTTGATGACTACAAGGATTGACCATGACATCTCCATGAAGAAAAAGACTCCAGTGAATTCTGGAAAGGAAGGATCCTTGACATTTAATATTTTTGGATATGTGTCAACATGTATGTAGGATGTTGATGATATAAAAAGAAGATGTCATGATGAAAAGGACATCACAAAGGTAATTTTGATTTGATGTTCATTGCTGATTTTTGAAAATATCTATATGGGATAATACCTGGCTACAAAAAGAGTGTTTTGGATGTCACATACAACTATTACTCAAGTGATCGAATAAAATATATTGGAGAAAACTTGATGTGGAGAAGGTAGTTGTATGAAGGAAAGTTAGATATGGATTAATGGATCACTTTCCGATAGAAGAAAGGATGACATGAGTAACATGATTCATGAATGAAAGTGATGGATGTTCAATTCCATATATATAAGTCCCAAAATATGAAGGCTCCATAACTAAGAAGGTGAAATTCATGACATCGAAAGAGGGTGCCTTATCAGTAGATGATTGTAGTAGTATCTCCACCTAGAGAAGAAATCTATTGGAAGCAAGTCCCTTGTTAAGAAGGGAGCTTGTAAAAGTCCCTAGATAAGAGGAATCTTGGGTACATTCCTTTTATATTAATAGGTACACTCCTTCATAGGAATGGGCATATCCTCCCTGGTTAAGAGGGAGAGATAGACACATCATTCTTGTCTTCACTCTAGGAATAAAGAATGGAGGATTGGGTAAGAATATGTCATCTGATACTCTTTGAGGATGTGGTAGGGAAACAAAGATAAGAGGAGTTTTAGAGGACCAATATTCTTTGAGGACTGGGAATACAAGATAATAATAGTATTGGAAGGACATACCCTGAGAGAACTCGGGTGAGATATGTTCCTTGAGAGAAAATGATGAACATGTCTATAAATAATTGGTCTTTCCAACATTGTGCTTAGACCTTGTGGAGAGATAGATTTTTTAGTCAAGGCCTTGCTATGTGATAATGCTAAATTATATGATGCTAAACATATGGGTTACCAATCAGACTCTTCTTATGAGAATTATTTAGATTGAGAATGTCCAAGTACCTTGTATGAATAATGAATACCTCCCTAGTTAAGAGGGAGTGTTGAAATATGTATCTAGGTTCACTCTTCATAATTCCATGTGTAATCATGATTTTATCTATTTTATGCAATGATAAAAATAATGTTTTTATTGTTTTCTTGAGGCATGGGTTTAATGCTCAAGAGGCATTTATTTCTATAGGTCAAGCTCCCACTGAGAGCTTCTAGGAATTATGAGTCATTTCCATGTAAGAAAGTCCCATTTGGGCATTTTAAATATTGTAAAAATAAAAATTATTTGAGTCAAAGTCAAGTTAAATAACCCTCCAAGACCTTGTCAAGTGATAATTACCAAGTTGGTCTACAAAGGAGAAATTTGACCTATCTGGAAAGTGAATTCGGCCTATTTGAGGGCACAAGAAGGGATATATAAATGTGAACTTTACCTCACACAAGGGGGATTCATTCAACCACAAGGAAGTTCGATCTAGACAAGAAAATAAGCCTTATACCAAGAAAAGGAGAAAGGAAGAGGAAGTGAAATGTTGAATTTCCATGACCCTAGTGTCTAGGACAGAATATTAAATCTCTTACGCTACCAAAAAAAGAATCTCAACAAATATACTTTTTAGAGCGGAAAAATATAATGCAGTAAATCAATCACGTGCACAATAAGAAAAATAAGGAAAATATATGTAACCCAACTTCGTTATATTATCAACATATAACACAAGAGTCTAGGGCTCTCATACAAGGGATAATGACCCTCAAATATACACAAGTACAATAATAAAAGATATAATGAAAATCTCGCTGCAATCACAACATCTATGTTGTATCTCATCATGATGGTCCTTTTATTTTGATATTCCCTCTAGCTTCCCCTTAGTCTATGAAGGAACACCACATAGATACTCCAAGAGGTTTTCCGCCTATCATTGTTGCAAGTCACTTCTTTTACAATGAACACTAGTTGATCCAATCTTCTCCTTTAGGATGGAAATATCCTAAGCTATCAAAATTCCTTCTTAGCAACCTCTTTTTTCCATCAAGAAGCTTCAAATTAGGCTAAATACTTCACCCAATCATGCAAAAGTCCAAAGTCCTTCTTGTTTGCTGCTCTAGGGCTACTTTGGACACCAACACGTTGCCCTAAAATAATCCAATGAGGGATGATTTTGCGGATATGTTGAACCTCATGGGAAAATGGTACACATCAAAGGATCCCTATGATAACATAGTCACACTCTATTTGAGGAGCTCAAGAGTATTATAAAGGAGAAGAACTTTATCATGAGATGACTATGCTAAAGTAAAACAATTAGCCAATGGTGGAGTAATGAGGGAAAAATTAGTAATTTATTTGAAAATTTGAAAATTGATATTATCGGTTGTATATATTCTCAATTAGATATGTTACAAGTGAAACAGAAGCATGTTGAAGCCGATAAATATATTTCAATATGCTTCCCCAAATGTAGGAAGAAGCACCCCCTCAAAGAGTACCCACTTAATAATGTATACATTTGTAACATTTATGAGCAAGATCATTTGGTAGAACATTTCCCATTCCTTTCAAGGTTAAAAATTGTATGGAATCAAGTGAAGAGACCGAGCCAACATATTTTATTGGCTCCAAGTAGTCATGGAAGGTTTGACCACTAAACATGGCTCAAGAACCATCATCTTCTTTCAACACATGTACTAATATGTATAATTTATAGTAGTGTTTCTGTAGCAATGATGTACCAAAAGACACCTCCTTAGCAGTTGGTTGTTCCCTACAAAGGAATAAAAATAGATTTGGTGTTGTTAGTGAATATACTAAGATAAACAAATCATTGCAAATGGTGAAAACAATGCATATACAAACATAAACTAAAACAAATAGATAAATACACAAATAATTCTTAATGAAGTAAACAAGCCAAAAAAATAATGGAAAAGGATCCATGTATTAAATACTAGTGGTAGAAGATGAATACTAAACACTTGAAGATAACTATTTGAGCTATGGCGCTAAAACATCCTCAACAATTTGGTTCCTTTCCTCAATTTCTTTGCAATTTTATCCTCTCCCTTAAAGAAGTATGAAGACTCTCTTAATGGTGGACTCTTCTTCTTTCACTATGATGATGGATTTCTTAGAAGAAATATGGAAAACATACTAATGCTCTTTCTTCTTTTGCTTCAATGTTGAAATCTGGTGTTGCTCTCATAGCAATTTGGCCAACATAACATTGTCTTCTCTTTGGTTTCTCGAATCGCTTGTTTATATAGAATTTTTTGAATCCATCTTCCCTCTATTGGTTTATGAATGAAAATGACTTATGAGTAGGACAAGATGATTCCATTGAGGGATGAATATCCTTAGCATGGCTCGAATTTGGTTGTCCTTGACTATAACATGTGAGGGAATCATCTTCTAAGTGTGGGAAGTGGTTCCAAAATTTTCAAGTCGAGTTTTTTATTTTACCATGCAGCTTTCGAAGAAAAACTCATGTGGTCATATTTTATTCCTTAAAATATGTCACGTAGTACAATTTTTTGTATATATAATACCTTAAGATAAAGTAAAATTTTTAACTTTCATAATGTCTTCAGCTGGAAAATATTCACCTGTACATTCTGTTGGATGACTTTGGGCATGTTTTAGATTGTTCGATTTTTTGGTGCTAAAAGTTGCCCCATGATGTATGAGGTTAGGAGAAAACCTATAGCTGAAATACGTCACTTTTTTTTGTTCTGGTTGAGAATCTGATAAAATTCTTGAGAGAGATAATAACTTGTTGCAGAGATGAGTAGGGAAACCCCTTGAATGCAGATAAAGGATAACCATGGTATGAAGTAAAACTGAACAAGAATAAAAGTGTTTATACCAGGAAACCATGTACCATGCTCATTATGATGATTAGTGATGAATGATTACAATCATACATGAAACAATTATCTCTAGGAAACACTGTGGTAGTTGGCATGCATTTGTTTGATGATGATAACTGTTGATGCCCACAGGGGCACTTATTTAACAAATAGACTGAATATGGTGCCCCCATGCATAAAAAAGGTGAAGCACTGTTTTATTGAGGTACTTATGGATGCATGGGTCTTAAATTTTTGGTACCTCCACCATACCATAATGTAAGCACTATTGAACGAGGTACTAAGTGATACGTGGGTCTTCGACTAAATGAATGAACTACAATGGTAATTAAATACGATTTCAGCTTGAAATGAAAAATTATGATGGTGTCGAATGTTAAGGGGATCAATGACATCACTGGGAAATAGTGATTCCCATTGTGCCACCAGAGGATGTACCTTAAGGGGGGGGAGTATCCAAAGTACTATATAAATAATGGAATATGGGTGTTTGAATTCGACAGGAAAGAAGCATCAACCGTCAAAAAATAATGATTTGTGGAATCAAGATATCATATGAAAGCAGAATGTAATAGGGTGGGTAAACAAGGCATGATAATGAAAGCTGGGGATATCAATGGATATGGATAACTGACCTGAGGATGGATCTATAACTCCAAAGTGGCAGCAGTCAAAACAAATTTTCTGAAAGGGATGGCCCTAGAGTTGGTAGGATTTCCAAGGTAGGTGTAAGTATGTTTTGACTGGCATGAATAATGTAAATGAATGTGGATTATGTGTGAGATTTGGCCAAGAGTGACTATAATATGCCACCGGGTATACAAAATGAAAATATGGGTGGGAATATTTTTCCTAAAAAATATTTTTACACTTTCCAAAATAATGTAAAGGTGGTTTGGATGTACATACACAGAGATGGGTGCCCCGAAACATGGTGACTTTCATAATGATGGAGGTATGGTGTTGTTTGTTGAGGGTGCGGGCCCCATTGGTTTGTCTTTGTGCGGGTTTGATGATGCGGATGCAGTGATACTTATGAGCTTGTGCTGTATGGGGGAATAGCAGGCCCAATGTATAACATGAACATGAATTTGTTTTGATTTGTCACAACTAAATGGGGTGGTGGGGGAGAGTGATATGGTTAGCAATAAGTGAAGAAGAGAATAAATGAGGGTAATATTCATGGCATGCAAGTGAAATGGTTCCCAGGCCTAATTAGATGGTCATGTATTCCAATAATATGTAGGGGTATATAACATGTGATGATACATGAGTGGGAAGGTTCTATCGACCGTCATGCATGCTTACCATGTGCAAGGTGATGTAGTGGTGGGCATGGTTGATATGATCTACCCTATGGTGTATTTCAAAGAAATGATGTCAGGATATGAATTTTTTTTGTAAGAATCCTATCATGCTCAGTGGTGAATGACAGATTCTCTATCACTGGCCACATGGGTGTTGATCTTGGCAAGAATTTTTTGATGTACCTTCAATTTTAATGACCAATACCCCAAGTGAGAACATATTGGTGAACACGTGAATAATCTAAAATCATCTAAATAAGAAATAACAAGAGAAGGCACACCTGAAGTGGTACTCTGAGTGTGTGGAGGGCCCAAAAATGAGTTTAGGGTGAAAATGGAATGAAGAGAACCATTATTAAGATGACGCGGGTCTGATCCTTATGTCTCTAACGATTTTTAGAAAGGATGTCCTAAGATCTTGTACTGGGCTCTTGAAGACGTCAAAAAGGGAGATATATAGGGAAAAGTGGGCCCTATGACACCTCATTTGAACTTACTATTTTTGGATATCAAATTTGTACTGGGATTTGTTTCCTGTAGTTGTGTTCAACATGTGCACCCGAGTAGCGTGGAAGGAGGGACAGGTTAGAGCACATAACCATAACTTTGTCATTTTATAGACTTGGTTAGGTAGGTCGTATAGGGGTGACTTGTACGACCTTCTTTAAGGTAGAAAATTTTGACCGCGTGAGTGATTGTGTTTCAGTCACATGGTTTCCACAAGTATCTCAGGGATATGCGTGATGACCTAGCGGGTAACGGGTGGAAAGTTGCATTGACTGTGTGGCTTAGGGGAAAGAAGTTGTGACATCGTTGGTTTTTCAACCTTGCGGCTCGTCCTCCCAAGGTCATGCAGTCTGCATGCCTATAAGGGTAACAAGCATTAATACAATGTGTCTTCTCACCGAGCATACGCGTGACCCTGTATCTAGTGTCGCTGCAGTTTGTGGTGGGGAAGATGCGTGCATTACGTGCTTATTATAGGAATAAGTGGAATGATGAGTAATAATTTCTTTTTGCAGCCTAAGAGGCTGATGTTTTAACTTTTGAGATCCTTGATGGCATGATGGGCATGTTGTAGAGAGAGCGTTATTGGGAGCGTATGTGCACAACAATCTCGAGGGATGATGCTGATCGCAGTACTCTAGTAGGTTGGGGGTTGCCGAATTTTCTTCAGAACCTGATTTTTAGGTCGCATGATGTATTCCTATAGTTCCTAATTCGATGCTTAGATGTGGACCACAAAATATTCATCATCATACCAGTTGATATACATATTTTTGCTGATGTAGATGTGCACTTTGTTATTAGGTTGGTGCCTTGTGGGGAGGTCTTACCAGTGCCCCCGCCGGCTAGGCGCATATACATTTGTGCATGGTTCAAGGAAGAGGGCCACTGTGGAACCAAACTTTTTAATGACGGGTGTATCCGTGTTGGTTCCATTATATATCTCATTGAGCCAACATAATTGGAAATGATTATACGACTTTCTGGGTCGAAGACACCTCATCAGGTGTCGGGGCCTCATATTGCGGTTCTGCAAAGACTGCAGGTTGGCCACTTTTTTGAAGGGGCTAGCTTTGTGTATAGGGGTATGGTGTCCTAGCTTATACAAGTATGGCAGGGTCAAGCACAAAGTTTCTTCTATGCCAGTATTTTTTGTAGCATCATGTATGAGAGGGTAGTGATGCTCTGGTCATTTTTAGCAGTGCCACCAGGTCTTACCAAACACCCATGGATTAGATGGTGGGCTCTAGTGATGACACGGGCTGGTGGTAGTGTTGCGGGGCATTATTGGAATTCCAAAATGGAGGGTTGGTTCTGATCCATCTCGCATATGATTCTAGAGTACCCTTATCACAATGTGGAAATTAGGGGAAATCCAAACATGGGGCTTCCTCCTGGTGATGCTTGGGGGCCAACAACTATGTGATTTGTGATTTATGCATTTTTGTTTTCTTAAATGTATATTTATGATGCATATTTTTGTATAATATTGATACCATGTATGTTTTCTTGCATATGTGGGACCACGTCGATGACCATTGGCCTACCTAGTAGGATATGATCCTCAACGCATGGGTGTTGCTGGTGAGCCTATTGTACATCAATGAAAGAGGGATGTTAGGGCTAAGGAGGAGCCTAAGATGCCAGCATAACACCACCGTCTTGATATTGGTGGTCACTATGGAGAGGGAACTAGATCCTCCACTTTTGTAGAGATGACTAAACCATGAGAGCGTACCGAGGTGATAAAGGCTCGAGTAGAGGCTATAGGGGCGCAACTGAGGGATTCATAGGATGCCTAGGGTTGAGGAGTCACACTGGTGAGGGGGATTCTAAATAAGGGGTGCGATGGATTTGGAGAGGCAGTGGTGGAGACAGTTATGGCACGTGATATAGAATGATGACTGACTCTTCTTCGCCTTGCTATGGAAGTAGCTATTGCATGTCCCTTTCTAGCACTAGATGAGGTGGTGGGACCTCAGGAGGGGGGTGCAGGGCCTCAACCCTAGAAAATTTTTATGTATGTACTAGGGAAAGTGATGAGTCCCATCAATAGTTATAACTTGAATATCATTATGCCATCCTCCAACCTTAAAACTACCCTTTTCTCACATTAATTTACTTTTTGGTTATAATATTCTTAGTAAGAAGAGTCAAAGGTGTTTGGTGTTATATGTGGCCTAAGTGGTTTAATTGCAGGAAAAAGACGCATTTTCTAGGCATTTACTATGCAAGGGATTGATGGAGACAAAAAGGAGAGAATCTAGGGGTTTTTCCACCTCCTTAACTCCCTAACTTGGCTTAAGATCACAACATCCTCTCTCACTAGTTTGACTTAATTGACATCCAAGTAACTCATAGTGCAAATGAAGCTCAAGAGTGACTGGATCCACCATTTCTAAGATGAATGAGGGAATCACTTTTATTTTTCAAGGGAGTTCATATCAGTTTCCCTTTTGTATAAATAAACAAGTTTAAAATATCATTAGGATTCAAAGTTTTGATCGAACTAGGAGTAGCGATTGAGCTCAGAGATTTACATTGCCATTGTTAAATTTCATGTAATTTATGAGAATACTATTTTATGATAATGAGAAGTTGGTTATTAAACTACATCTAAGTTAATTTTAGAGGGTTGAGACCCTTGCATTTGGGCCCAACCCAAAGGCTTTGTTCCTTCTTTTGTATTTTTTTTTTTGTCCATGATTGCAAGCTTCCCAATCACCTCTTATGGGAGAATGGTTGGAAAGAGTTACAATCTCGGTTCAAAAAAATTGTGTTTATGATTTCTTGGAAATATATAGATGTTAGTTATACTTTTTCATATTTCCCTTCTGTAACTTAGGATTCAGTTTAGTGATCAGAATAGTGGTATGAGATATAATAGATTTTATTCAAATTCAACTCATCTTTTTCATCATAGTTTATATCTCTATGTTAATAATCAATGGATGTATGTATGTGGCTAGTTGTAGGGTTGTGATAAACTACAAGGGAGGGAACCTCTTTCATCCCCATTTGGAACTTCTACATCTTCTCTTTCAACCCCTCAATGTTTCTCCCAAAAAAATTGTTTCCACCATCACTCTACCACTATGAAATTAAGGACACTGTGGGCATTCATCCTGGTTCAAGACATACCTCTGAGAGGTCTTGGGATTGTCTAAGAGGCTTCCCCAACCTTCCTAAATTCCCGTTACACCAATTTTTGGTTACCTAACCATTTACAATTAGATGGATCGAAATACACCATGTAAGACCAATTTTACCATAGTAAAATTTATTTCACTACAAGAAATAATTTAATAAACCATAGTTTATTAATTTATTTCTGGTCCAAACAGGGATCCCCATGAGGATTAATTAAATAAATCCTTATTTATTTGATTTTCCTTTAGGAATAATTAATTAAACCACTATTTAAATAATATTCCTGATCATATTTAACCCAATTAATGAGAAATAATTAGATAAATAATGATTTATCTTATTATTATCTAGGAATAATTAATTAAATCAATATTTAATTAATATTCCTTCTTAAATTTGACTAAATCATGTAGGAATAATAAAATAAATAATTTTTTGTTAAATTATTCCTTAACCCCATCCTTGAAATAATAAATAAATAATTTATTTGTTTAATATTTCTAGATAAAGGGATTTAACCAATTTAAATTCATTTTCCCTCCAACAAAATATAATAAAACATTCCAAGCAATTAGATCTAGATCTTGGTTAATAATATTTTACTATGCACCATTATCAATGATAACTCAATATTTTTTATAAATAGGAGGATTTTCCATTTATTATTTACCTTTGATCCTTTTATCATGATCATACTTTGATCCTTTTATCATTGTCATAATTTGATCACTTTTATTATCTTTTTGCTTATTGAGCTCCCATTGAGTTCAACACGTCTTGGGTTTTCTACACCATTGAGAGAGAGAAACTTTGGATCTGAAGCATTGACGACATCCAAGAACCCATCCCATTGAGAGGGACTGGTAACATCACTCTTTTTTCCCTTCCCAGGTGTTAACATAATATAAAATTCTTTATAAATCTTGTCTTCTCCAATGGATATTTGGAGTAAGTATTATTTCATTTTACTATTTAGATGCTTTTACTGCATAGATCTGGGTTTGTTTTGCATTTTTTTTTATTGCCTATTGCAGATCTAAAGAAGTTATACAACCATCTTTGTTGTTAGGGTTGTTTTTCATGTGCAGCTAAAGTGATCTCTTTTCTTACACTTGCATTAAGAATTCATACTAATAATTGGCAATTCCACTGGATTTTATTCAGATTCCTACGTGTCCAATTGCTTCAGTAACTAGGGTTTTTATTTAGCTATTTTTTGTCTCTTAATGTTGTTTGTTTACCTTTTATGTCCTAAAACAGTAAAAATTCTAACTTCCGAGTGTTTCTGGGTGTTTTCCACAGGTAACAGGAATTAGTCGCGCTAGAGACGGCATTTTTTTCCTCAACCTGCCGCCCGAGATTCCTGGAACTGCAAATTGCACTTTTTAGCCTATAACCTGAAATTTCAGGCTCAGGTCGCATCTGCTGAGCCAAAAACTGCGATTTCAACAGCCTACATGTCAATATCTGTGAGCTGCAACTTTTTTTCAGGATTTTTCCTATTACTGTCAGGGTTTGCCACAAGCACTGTTCAGGGTTGTCTGACCTCTATCTCAGCTTTTCTTTAGGCCTGGATGTGCTTAGTTTGTCTCCTTGAAGTAGGACCAGGCCCCTTAGGGTTTTAATATGCTTCCACCTCTTTAGGAGGGGTTTAGATGAGTAGGTAGTCTGAGATTTTGTAGTGCTTTCAGCCATTGTTTAGGGTCTAATCTATCGTTATTTCAGATCCTTTTAGATCGGTTATTATTCCATCCAAAACTCCCTCTTGATTTTTTCTTGGTCTCTCCCTTAGGGTTCTCATTTCTTCCCTTAGGGTTTTAGCCTTTCGCCTCCTATTTTGCAATAGTTTTCCCTCTGGTTTCTTGTTGTTTTATGCATCTTTTGTAGCAGATCTGAGTCATTAGATCCCCATCCCTTAGACCTTAGATATTTTGGCCATCTTGTGTGTTTTGAGTCAATTTCACTCACCTCTTAGAACAGTTGTTTGGGATCCCTTCTTTTTGGATTGAATCTATGCATCTTAAGCTGTTTATTTTATAGTCATTTCAGTTTTATTTACTATTATACAACATTTTTTCTTTTTCTTTATACACAATTGTCTGGGCTTCATTAAAATTAACACATGGATTTCACACATGCACACCTAAAGCGAAGAGTGCTTGGTTTACACCACCAAGACAAGGCATAAACATCATAATTAATTTATCTGCCCCTCTGAGCCTTTGTTTATAACTCTTCCATATTATTTGGGTATTTGTGTCTTGCCATCATTGTGCCCCCATTAGGGGAATTTTGAGGTCTAAAATGGGCCTCCTAAGAAAAAATTACAACCAAAATAAACTGTATAAGAACCAATAGGATTCAAGATGATGATGTCAACCATGGGGGATGATTCACCGTTTTTTAAGTAAAAGGGTAAAAATATTAAAAAATAATAAAATAATAAAACTATTTTTTCAACTTGTATTTTCAACTTATCTCCCAAATGTTTTACTCAAATTTCAAGTGGGTGTTACTCGTTGGATGTAAAATTTAATTCCTCATCTAAGGAGTACCCATGTTTCATACATTTTATGGACCCTGCAATGCGAAAAATGAGAAATACATGAAAAAACATGATTACAATCACGTTTTTCATGTATTTATCACTTTTTTGTAGCAAACTCCATAAAAAGTATGCAACATGGGTACTCCTTGGATGAGGAATTAAATTTTTCATCTGATGAGTACTCCCACTCGAAATTTTAGTTAAACATTTGGGAGATAAGTTGAAAATATGAGTTGAAAAAGTAGTTTTTTCTTTTTTCCCTCTAAAATTTGATGATGTAATCAAATCTTACTTTATTATTTCCACTATTATTTTATAATTTCCTTAAGAGGCCCATTTTAGACCTCAAAATTCCCCTAATGCAAGGTGCTTATCGCGGAGAATCCTAGGCCTTTATCTTTAGTTTCCATTAGGAAGAGTTACTCCAAAGCATCGAGTCCGAGTTAGTCCTCCACCGAGTCTACATACCACCTCTGATTCTGGTCCATCGGACCCTCACTCCAATTCTGAACACAGTTCTCCTCTATCTCATTTCATCACCATGTTAGGCACTAATGTAGGTACTGGCCCTCAATCTTGTGGTAGCCCTGACCCTAACTCTGGAGTTGTTAGTAGTGGAACCACTACCGGAACCATTTTGGCTACTCCTTTGTTACCTTTTATGGTAGGTTTGAGCCTCCCCGATTTCAACAAGTTAACTAACAACCCTAGACACGATGATCTAGGTTGGTGTGTTATACCAACTAAGATTCTTTTTGACATCCCTAAGTTCAAAGGAAACTCTAGAGAGGACCCTTCTAATCACGTCAACTCCTTTCACATGTGGTGTTCGTCCAATTTTAGCACTAATGACTCCATCCGTCTTCGGTTATTCCAATGTACGCTCACTAGAGACGATGCAAAATGGTATGTGGACCAGGCCTCCGCCTCACATTCCGCTTTTGTGACTCTTGCAAAATAATTTATGTCCTACTTCCATCTACCTCTCTGATATGATACCGGTACTGAGTTTTTTACTGCATTCCATCAAACTTATGCTACCTACCTTTCTAACCATGTCCAAGAATAGCATAGAAGGAGTAGCTTATGTTGAGCTCCCACATTCGATGACCGTGTCTATATGGATTGGTTTCTCAGAATGATTTTCCTTCTATTGGTAATGATGTCGCATATCACTTTCCTAAAATTCAGGAAGAAGGTCTCCAAATTTCGTTGAAATATGACTTGATCTATGCCCAATCTAGTTATATTTATACTGTTTTACCGGATCTTCCTAGACCTAGTGGTGCCAACACACCGGGGGAATCTCACACCACCAAAGGTATCGTTGGATCTCTTTCACATCCGTATACTCATCCTCCCATGGGTTATGGTTTCCCTCGGGGAGGAGCCAGCTCCTCTAGCACTTATCCCCCTCCCGACAACATGTATCCAAGACAAATTATATTTCCCCCATTGCATCAAGCGATGCCAGGGCCTGTTGTCGTTCAAACTATTTACCCAAATGTTGCTCAACCTCCTTTATATTCTTATCCACAGCCTGATGCTCCAACCCCTATGAAATCTACACCCCAGCCTCCCATGCCTTCTCAACCTCTGTCGCAGCAGCCACCTCCCCCTCCGAGTCAGGTGTATGCACAACAGAGTGCGAATAATCCTCCTAATTCCAAGAAAAAGAGGAAATGTAACCAAAATCATCCAACAAAAGGTAATCAAGGGCACCAAGGTAACCAACCAAATGCACCCCAAGGGAACCAACCTAACACTAACAACCAGTAACAGGGCAATCAACCCAAGTAAGACAGGCCTCTTCATACGAACAAGACTTGTTCTTTTTGGGGTGTCCATGGCCATTATAATCATGATTGTCCCCTTTTACCAAAAATTTTCCAATTGTGGGAAGCACAAGCAGCCTCTAGAGTACAACAAGCCACTGCTTCAGCTCCTCCAAGTACTAAACCATTTCAACCAGTTATTTCACTAATCCTTTCCCTCAAAAAGGATATGTGGCTGCACAACCCCCTCAAGGTCAGGCCACCCCTCAACCTTCCCAATATGGTACCCCTGAATACCATATTCTCATGATGAATTCTAAAGAGGTTAATACCACTGATGTCAACCTTCAAACTCGGTCACGCCAATATGGAAAGCCACCTGCTTCATCTGCAACAAAGTCCCAAACAAAATTTTCCACAGAGTCGATTTCGACATCAAATTCTCCTTTATATATACCTCAGCCATGGTTAGAGTTCATTCCCAAGATCCCCAAAGGGTCATTACGCTGAATTGATGCTTCTGCCAAAGTTGCCCACACTTACAACATAGTAGAATACTTGGCACAATATCCCACTTCCATGTCAATGTCGGAAGTCCTCCAGTCACGCCCTTCACAACATAAAGCTCTATTATCTACTCTGGGCACTGTGGATCTTTCAGATGATCGTTTTATCGTCTTTAATGTTGACAAGTCAGAAAATCCCCCCTTACCTTCATCCTTCGCCTTCCAAATACCAGTCAAGATTCGTAATGCTCTTGTCTCACGTTGTATCATTGATGAGGGAACATCCACCTGTGTGATGTCTGTCTCTGTTTGGAATAAACTCAGATCACCCAACTTAGCCCCATCCACCATCAATTTTTTTGCTTGGCACGGTCACTCTTCTCAACCCCTTCGAATGTACCACAATTGTCCTATCACTCTTGCGGGAAAGACTGTTTGTATTGACATTGAAGTCATTGACGCCCCCTGTAATTAAAATATCCTCTTGGGTTGTAGTTATACCTATGAAATGTTTGTTTTTGCATATACAGTTCACTGTAATATGTGCTTTCCCCATAATGGAAATATCGTTACCATTGATTAGTTGACATATTACGAACCGAAGTCTCAGACCTCCCCCAATTCTATCATATCTTCAATGGCCAATAAGCAATCAGTCACACCTCTTACCAGTGTTTCACCTGGAGTCTTTAAATATTCCACCTTACTTGGTGCATTCCTGGTCTCCTCCCTCTTATTTCTGACTCCAGTTCATCAAATGTTTTCATGATGCAATCATCCCGGACTAGCCACAAGTAGTCCCATTCAACCATCTAGCAACCCGCACCTCCGCAACCTACTAGTTCTCCCTCGACAGAGCCTTCGGTACCTTCTTTTCAAGGGCCTTCTTCCTCTGGTGGCATCCCTTCCACTCCTTTTCAACCACAAATAATGCTCCTAGCCTTAATCAGTTAGGAGCCATTTCACCAGGCCATTACCCTTCTGGTCAAATACCCCCCCTAAGAGTCTTCTCGGTGCCTGTTATGGCTACATTGAGCCTTCCCAACTTGACCTTGGGGATCCTTAATCTGGTACATTGATCCCCTAATTGAAAAATCGCCTGGTCAACTCAAACCTTATACCGCTTTAACCCCGATCCAACCAGTCGCTATGACCCCTCCCTTTGCTTCAGCGCCTCAGCCACCTCAACAGGAAGCTACTCCTGTTGTGAAAGCATCTAGTGAGGGGGGAAGAAGCCAAAAATAAGGAACCTAAGGATAAGGCTACCCAAAAAACTCCTTCTCCTCCTAAGCCTCTGAAGCAGTAACCTCTGTGCACTTTGTGTGATGTTGTTGGTCATGCCACCCAAAATTTTCCTGAGCTTCCTCATCTCAAACCTGTGGTCAACAAGGCTTTTCCTAAATTAAATATCCTGGAGTTCCATGTTACCTTACCTGATTTAACTAAGAAACTAAAATCATTGCACATGAATCACCCTTGTGCTTTATGTGATATTTATGGCCACTATTCTCACCTTTGTCCCAATCTTGACAATTTTTGCAACACCCTTGAGATTGTTCGCCAAATAGAGGTTGCTCATAGTGGATCTTGTACTCCTCTACTTGTTATTTTTTCTTCCACAGAATCGGAGGACATTTCGTCACACATTGTAATACCTCCACCCAATGTTGAGATGAAGGAACCTTCGACCACTATGCTCTATATATCATCATCTATGAGATCCTTGGCAGAAAACCCTTCTGGGGCATTCCCTTCTATTTTGAATGAACCTCCTTTGGTGATCACCTTGGGCTCAAAATTGTTAGATGTTTCATCTACTAGCTCTTTGTCTACCCTCTGTAGCGATTTGTATGTGTACCATATCTCTCATGATGATGCGTCAGGTAGCCCTGCTGTGGCATGTGGTATTTCTTCTACCATTCCCCCCATCTTTCATTCCAATGAAGACATTATAGAAGAAATGACCACCCTTGACATTCCTTGGGATTATATGCACCACCATGCATACTTCCTTTCGCAGCAGTCCCATGACCAGTATGTTGTGGAGTCTAAAGACTTCATCTCAAATGAGGTTGATTGGTTTATAAATCCAATTCTTGCACCCGATGCTTTTAAAGAAGTAAATATGGCCAATATCTCTCCTACCCATTAAAATCAACATTTCCAATAAACCAGGGATAGAAGAAAACATTGCCTTGGGGGCACATTTCACCCCAGGAAAAATTTAGGCTTACACTAAATTATTCAAGGAATTTTGTGATGTTTTCACCTGGTCCTATTCAGAGATGCCTAGACTTGATCCCACCATTGTCTAACACCATATCGATACATGACCTGATGCCAATCATATCCATTAGAAGTTGAGACCCATTAATCCTTCCAGACAAGAGGCTATCAAAGCCAAAATTGATAAACTCAATCAAGCTGGTTTTATCTATCCCATTGAATACACCACTTGGGTATCTAACCCGGTTTCCATTCTCAAGAAACAAGGCACCATATGTGTTTGCACTAAATTTCATGACCTAAACAAAGCTCTTCCCAAAGACAAATTCCCCACACCGTTCATTGACCAAATCATAGATGAGTGTGCAGGGCATGAGGTTCTATCCTTCATGGATAGTTTCTATGGATACAACCAAATAGTTATCCATCGTGCTAATCAGTTAAAGACTGTGTTCATTAGTTCATGGGGAACTTTATTTTATAAGGTCATGCCATTCATCCTAAAGAATTCCAGAGCCACTTTTCAACGGGCCATGCCATACTGTTTCCATGACCTGGCTCATATTATCCTTGCCTACCTTGATGACCTTACTGCTTGTTTGAGGCATTGGGCGCAACATCTCCATGATTTGCATATTGTCTTTCTCTGATGTCACAAGTATAATATCTGCCTCAACCCACTGAAGTGTGTCTTTTTTATCCATGTCGGCTGTCTCTTGGGCATCATCGTGTCCAAAGATGGTATAACACTTGATCCCCTCAAATTTAAAGCCATCCTTGAGATTACTATTCCTCGTACCTTGCGTCAGTTACAAAGCCTCCAAGGCAAAGCTAACTTCATTCGTCGGTTCGTCCCTGAATATGCCACCATCGCGCATGGGTTTCTAAGACTCCTTCAATCTAACATTCCATTTGTTTGGTATGACCATGCTCAACAATATTTTGATGCCAAACATGCTCTCACTTCCGCTCCCTTGATTAGTCCTCCTAAATTTGAGAGGGATTTCATCATGTACATCTCAGCCTCCACCCATTCGGTCGCTAGGGTCCTTATACAGGAAGACGACACCAAAAATGAACATGTTATCTATTATGTCAGTAAGAACCTTATGGGTCCCCCTGTGTCCTACTCACATGAATTTGGCGTTGGCCTTTGTGTTCTCGGTCCAGAAAATTCGTCATTATACCATTACACATTCCACCAAGGTCGTGACCAATTCCAACCCTATGGATTTCCTATTGAGTAGACGGATCATCAATGGGAGGTATGCCCATTTTTATCGTTATCCTTCAAGGATTCTATCTCAAACTTGTCACACCCAAGAGTAAGAAAGGTTTAGCCCTTGTTGAACTAACTTTTAAATTTCCTAATGGTATGCAAGATCTGCCGGTTAATGATGATTTACCTAGTGAAAACTTGTTTGCCATTAATTCGGATGACCCATGATATGGCGACATACTTACCTACATACGAACCCAAAATTTTGCTTCCAATATTGATCGTGATTCTTAATGATGTATTCGATACCAAGGCCCCAACTATCTTCTCATTGGCGACGATCTCTATCGTCGAAGTGTTGATTATGTCCTCCGTCATTGTCTCACGCACGCTGAAGCTGAGAAAGTCCTTAATGCTTGTCATAACGGCACTTGTGGTGGCCACCTCTCCGGTTTGGCTACTGCCTATAAATTCATGCATGCTAGACATTTTTTTCCTTCTCTCTTTGAATATTTCATTGAAGCAGTCAAACATTGTTCCAACTGCTAAATTTTCGATCCAAAGGCATGAGCTCCTCCTGCTCCCCTCCATCATGACATCTCGGCTGGTCCCTTATGCAAGTGGGTCATTGAATTTATGGAGTGTCAACCTCCATCTACTGGTAACCACAAGTATATCATTATGGTGGTTGACTATTGCATCAAATGGGTTGAGGCCATGCCAACTTTCAATAACACGACAGCTACCACAGCTATCTTTTTCATTAACCATTTTATGTATTGATTTATGGTTTCGAAACAATTGGTGTTTGACCATGGCTAACATTTTGAAGATGTGATATGGCATGAAATATCCTCTCTGTTGGGCTTTGATCACCAATATTCATCATCCTATTATCCTCAAGGTAATGGTCAAGTTGAAGTGGTCAATAAAATTCTTAAAACTATGCTTCAATGAATGGTGAACAAGCACAAAACCAACTGGCACCTAAATCTCTTCCCTTCATTGGGCCTATAGAACTTCTATTAAAACCACCACTGAGTTTGCTCCTTTCCACCTTGTTTTTGGCGAGGAGGCAGTCTTATTGATCGAGTGTGAAATCCCCTCCCTTCACTAACTATCGAAATTCTCCCCAACAACCAAACTTTAGAACAAAGACTTATCATACTTGAGCGTTCTTCAGAAGACCTTCGTCTTTCCTTATAGACCATCAAAGAGGCCAATAAGTGCACCAAAGCTCAATATGATCGAAAATTCCACCCTCGTACCTTTCACGAAGGAGATCTTGTTCTAGTGTATGACCAGGCTCATGATGTCCTTGGTCATGGGAAGTTTGACTCATTATGGCTAGGACCTTACATCATTAGTAAGGATTTGGGTAAAGGGGCATACCTTCTAGAGGATTTCAAAGGCCACCTCCTTCCTAAACCTCGGAATGCACTCTACCTTCAAAAATTTTACCCCTAGAATCTCTCATCGAGATGCGTGTTTTATTTATGTCATGCATTTAGGTAGCTTGAATTTTTCATCATCTAATTTTTTGTCTTTTGGCACCTTTTATATGGATCCATCATCGACACCATGTATCAACTATGTCGACAGTCAAGTCGCTACTCGCGAAATCTAGCCTTGATAGCCTGGGAAATTTTTATCCCCATGCATTTGTTAGTCCTCTCCAAAGACGTATGAATTGGATCTTCCACCAATAATCAAGACAAATATGATGTAGTGACAGGTTTGTTAGTCGATTCCCTTGAACATCGCATCCGTCGCCTTCATGTTCTTTTAGATTCCCTGCTGCTTGTCATGCAATCGAACGGCATGTATCTTGTAAATAACCATGTAATTTTTAGAATATATTTACAAGTGAAGTTCTTAGTGTGTGAATTTGAAACCATTACATTCAATCATGTACCTAGAGCCCAGAATCACTATGTAGATAGCATTGCAAACAATATTCTAAATTGTCACTTATCACATGCATTTAACACAAGACAATAATCATAAATAAATGGTGAAACATATACTTGTCATATATACAAATATGCATATCCATAATATGTGCCCACAAAATCATAAATGTTTTCGAGTCCTCTACTCCAATATATCCAACATGCCCATAGCATGTTACAAAAATCAAAACTGGGGGCACCACATGCCCCTACAACTAATCACTATTTATAGGGTCCCGAGCCAATGGCTTGACTCTTGCAGCCCACAGATCCTGCATACCCTGCCCGGACATCGCCATGTGTCACATGACCCCTCGCCACTCTGAGGGTAGCTCAACACATGCCTCGATGTAGCAGTCATCTAGATCATTCCAGTCACGCTCTGATACCTCGGCCATCAACAACTCGCATTTGCAGTAGACATCCTCCAATAGTGCCTCTAAATCCACTCTATCAGCTCCTCTAGCTGTGCTAGACTCTTATAGCCCCTGGCATTGTGGGTCGTCCCATATACCCGGACGGTCTCACTGGTGCTATATCTACATGCCAAAAGTAACGAATAAGTACCACATACATAATTTTAAAACTTTAAATGCACCATAAAATATAACAACTTGTCGCTTACAATCTGGTCCCCATGCTTGACCGGGCAGAAGTTACAATTCTGAGTCCCCTTGATAGTTCATCCCACTGTTTTGATAGTTGTCTATATACAATGGCATCTGGTCCCAATGTGCAAAGAACTCAGGTTAGAACACTCATTCGACTCCCCTGCCTCCTCCTCTCTGCAGTTGTTGCCCCCAATGGTGCATCCTGGACTCTTGTGGGCCCCCATCCTAGATCTGCACATGAGGTCAAAGTGTAGGGATATTCTCGAAGAAGAACAAGCATAACACTATACCAAAAGCACAATCATGGTTCACTTGTCACTTGAATAGAGACCATTGTTGTTTCAATGACAACAACATCATCTGGGCCCACCCATATTAGGTCTCTCTCAACACACTCTCAACCAGCATCATCTGCCCTCCGGTGATGTGGTGGAAGACTTGGCTGGCCAAGATCCGCAGCACTGCTACGACGACAACCCGAGTCTCTAGCCTCTCTATATCTCCGATCGGTATAGTTGTGCCATTGACACAGACATCTGGTTGGTAACAGAATTCCACAAACTCAGATATATTCTGCCCTTGTGGTAATACTAGCTATATATTTCCCACCACCCCCAGAGGTAGGAGACTGGTCAGGAAATAGATGTCCTAAAAGGTCAGATCGATTTGGTGCCCCTACATGATAAATACCTCTAGGTATGGGTCCCAATAGCTCACTATCTTGGATAGTAGGGACTACCCTGCCCTCATCAATGGGTTCTCAACCAACTTGAGAACCCCATATCGTGCCAGTGCACCTTTGACCACCTGATCCCCCTGGATCTCTGAAAAAAGTGCATCCAAGTCTCTCTCTCTCTCTCTAGTTGATATTTAAATCTGCCATACCTGCACAAAACAAACAATTTTTTAGTCAGAGGAAGGAAAAACTACATAAAAAACATCAAGATCCAGTTCCCGGACAAAAATAGGACAAAACCCAACTTTTGGCAGCTCGCATTTTTTCAGCACTGTCCCTACGAGGTCACAGTTTTTCCTCTGAAACCTACTACCCAGATCATAGAAAATTCCCCAAAAAGTGCGAGTCAGCCATGAGGAGTTGTAGAGTGATATTCCCGAGCTCTGGGCACCTAATCTAAAATTCTAAACCATTGAAATTGAAGATTATGGTTAGGTCACCTATCTGCAATTGACTGATCTCGATTCCAATAGTCGGTTTGTCTGCTACGAATGATGCAAGATTTAGGGCATTCTCCTCCTCTCCATGTTCACCACAGCTCCACTAGAAAATGAACCAAATTGGAGGGAAATTGCCCTATTAAAAGAGAAACCCTAATTTTACTTTCGCCAATTACGACTAAAATGTAGCTCTATTTGATGAACGGTTAGCACCATTGGAAAGCTCCCATCAAGCTCTAAAATGGGCATCCTTTTGTTTTTGTTGATTTGATATTTCATCCGAAAGCCTTTTTCCAAGAAGGGTCACTTCACTGCGTCTCAAAATCGAATTTCTGCACCTGTGCCACTTGTACTTGGGCCACCACTTAGCCTTCATACTTTTCGACGTGTGTGTCAATTTTTTTCATGAGTAACCATCTTTCGCTCATGTTTTTATGGTCCCTACTGGGCCTATTCTGTGTGGCGGCATCATCAAGTCTCCCTTGATCAGAGCATCCGAGTTGATTCATCATCGCATTCATGGAGTCTATCCCAAGTCGCTTTGAATCCTGTTACAGTATTCCATCCATTCACGCCTTGTCCCTTTCTCGTGTAACCCATTTTTTCCTCTAGTCCCACTATCCCCCATCCCCTCATGAATTGAGTCAGTCACTGCCAGGTCATCCATACTTTATATGCTCTGGAAAGAGAAGTCGTCAATTTGCTACTTAGTATCCCCTATTCCATAATCATCCCTAGTTTCAGTCCATCAGTCACTCTACTATTATCTCTTGCACCTTATTTTAGGTCCCTCATTGCCTCACCTATGGTGGACCTCCTTCTATTGACATCAACACATTCATTCGAGAAGACAGGTCTAGAGGGTGGTGTATCTTGGTTCCAAATTCCATTATTGTTCGGTGCCTCAGATCAGGAAAAGGGACTCCTTATTTCCCTTTGACTTGATTGTTTCTCATCCACTCCACTTCAGCATGATCGATATTTGTATACTTGATATTTCGGTGATCCAGCAGATTGATCCAGTGATTCCCTGGTGTGTGTGAGATGTTTCATACCTCATGAAGGGGTGGCCCTTCAGGTAGCCCCCCACATGCTCAGATGACCTCATTTTATGTTACAACCTCAAATGTAGCTCCATAGATTTGATGGGTTCGGTTCCAGCCGATTGCAACACCTATAGCATGCATGTATCAATTAGATGATCCATTCATATTTTCAAAGCCCTTTCATGTTTATCAGAGCTTCTTTGGTTGTTATTATATCTCATGTACTCAAATATTATTGTATTCAGTCCTAGATATTGTCCCAGGCGCAGTATGTATGTGGTATTCATTATATTTTTTTCGAGGCCATGTTATGCCAACATATCATGTACTTTATATCTCAGTGTCATTTTACTGGGTGCACCATTATTCTTTTTACTTTTTCATCTCGGTAGGCATAGGTATGCCTCCCCTACCCCATTGAGAATGAGTACCCAAACATTAAATGAAACTTATCTCATTTGTAGGTATCACCCCCTCAAGTTATTGTCCTCTCACACTTCACTCCGTCTATGTATCTTTGTCTCTATTATTCTCCTTCGGTGTCTAGTGATTGTGTTCTTACAACGTACTTCAGTCATATGATTAACTCCTAATGATTTCACATTGGGGGGAAATTTGTTACACCAATTTTTCGTCATTTAAACATGTACAATTAGATGGGTCGAAATACACCATGTAAGACCAATTTTACCATAGTAAAATTTCTTTCACTATAAGAAATAATTTAATAAGCCATAGTTTATTAAGTTTTTTTTGGTCCAAACAGGGAACCCCATGAGGAATAATTAAATAAATCCTTATTTATTTTATTTTCCTCTAGGAATAATTAATTAAACCATTGTTTAAATAATATTCATGGTCATATTTAACCTAATTACTAAGAAATAATCAAATAAATCATTATTTATCTTATTATTCTATGGGAATAATTAATTAAATCATTGTTTAATTAATATTCCTTGTTAAATTTGACTAAATCATTTAGGAATAATAAAATAAATCATTATTTGTTAAATTATTCCTTAACCCCATCCTTGAGATAATAAATAAATCATTTATTTTTTTATTATTTCTAAATAAAGGGATTTAACCAATTTAAATTCATTTTCCCTCCAACAAAATATAATAAAATATTCCAAGCAGTTAGATCTAGATGTTGGTTAATAATATTTTATTATGCACAATTATCAAGCATAACTCAATTTTTTGTTTTTAAATAGGAGGGGTTTCCATTCATTATTTACCTTTGATCCTTTTATCATGGTCAGACTTTGATCCTCTTATCATTGTCATACTTTGATCACTTTTATTATCTTTTTGCTTATTGAGCTCCCATTGAGTTCAACACATCTTGGGTTTTCTACACCATTGAGAGAGATAAACTTTAGATTTGAAGTATTGAGGATAGGCAAGAACCCATCCCATTGAGGGGGTTTGGTAACATCATTCTTTGTTCCTTTCCTAGGTGTTAACATAATATAAAATTCTCTATAAATATTGTCTTGTCCATTGGATATTTGGAGAAAATTTTATTTCATTTTACTGTTTAGCTGCTTTTACAACATAGATCTGGGTTTGTTTTGCATTTTTTTCGATCGTCTATTGCAGATCTAAAGAGGTTAGAAACCCATCTTTGTTGTTAGGGTGGTTTGTCATGTGCAATTAAAGTGATCTCTTTTCATACACTTGCATTAAGAATTCATACTAACAACTCCCTCCTAACTTCATCCACCTGTTCATAAGTAAATCATCTCCACCCTAGAAAGGATCACTAAACCCCTCCTGTAGCATTACAAGTCCTCCTGTAGCAATACAAGACCTCCCGTAGCAGCTCCTATAGCAAGCTTGTAGCGCCATTTTCCTTCACCTGTTTTTCTCCCCACTTCAACCTTAGCTCATTCAAGATGAATAATGATCCCAAGTTGTAATTTAATGATCAAGAGAAGCTCCTAGACCATTCCAACCACTTTTTTTTCTCACTACAAAAAAAGTAGAATTAGTGATTTTCAATCACAAGCATGATACAAGTTATACTTCTGATTTTCAAGCAAGTGTGAAGTAGATAAATGATACATGTAAATATGTTACTGATTTGATGAATTGTGAAAGATAGAGTAGTTTTACTTCTGCAAGTAGATTAGTCATTTCTCTTTCATGTAATGTTAATTAGCATCTACAAGTTGAAAAAATGGAATTTTCACTTTCATAGTAGAATTAGTTTTCAATTGTGCTTTCATCAACAAGCTTTCACTATAGTTAAGTAGGAGGAATGCTCTCTTAACACCTTGACATAATTTCATGAATGAGGGTGGCATGAGTAGAATATAACCTATTGTGCATACAAGACTGTCACCTCTATATTTATACAAACATCAGGTTGATAATTTTATTTTAGGAGCCCTTGGGAGTTGAAACACTCTTGGTGCAATACCAGGGTTGACCACATTTTGGCGCCATTACTGGGGAGGTGTCTAAGTAGGTGTTTTTTCTTCTTAAGCATTGTTTTCTATTTGCATTCAGTCTTGTTTCTTTGAAAAAAAATTGAAAAAAATATATATATATTTCATGCCTCATAGGAGTAGGGATAACCAAGGAAAATTATTACCAAAAACCCCCACACCCTGAAGAATTCAACCTTCATTCTTCTTCGGTGATTGTGAACTTCCCTCTCTGACTGTAGGGGAGTTAGAAGACCCTCTAGGTGAGAAACCTAATTTTTTAAAGAACCTATTGGGGAAGAAGAATAACCCACTTTACCTACCCAGACTATGGATGAAAACAGGGACAATGATATTTTCCCCATCAGAGAAACCAATGGAGAGGTTGCAATGAATAATATAACCCATGCTTCCCTTCCACACTTCCATTTCCTAACCTTTGAGGATCCTTACACCTTCATGTTTGACTTTCTTGTTGTTTGTAGGACCTATGACTATGCCTCTCATAAGAAGAAGCTGGAGTTGTTTCCCTCTACCCTTAAAGATGCATCCTTGCATCGGTTTACGGGTTTTCCTAGGGGGCAACATCACTATCTTGGACCAAATGCAACAAGTCTTCAATAACAAGTACATGGACTACTATAGGTCCAAATAAACCAAGGAATATATATTTAGGATGACTCTTGGGCCTGATGAATCCCTAGATGACTATGAGGAAATATTTCAACTCAATTATAGGAGGGCCAATTGTACCCTTGAGCCTGAGTCACTCAAGCTAGTTCTTCTCTGAGGGATCAGGGAGGATGTGATGGAAACCCTCAACATGCTATCCAAAGGAGATATCTACCAAATACCTTATGATGAGATCAAAAATGTATTCAAGAATCACTCTAGGGATGCTATGAAAAAAGGTAGGGACAATCAAGGCTTAGTCAATTTCTCTCCCTCCACAACATCCATTGAGAATGAGATAAGAAACATGTTGGAGGATTTCAAGAGTGAAATTCTACATACCTTTGAATTTCAAATGGATACCATTAAATCAAAAGAAAACAAGAGGAAGTAGAGAGGGCACTAGTTATTTTCTACCCTAGATGCATTAAAAGACATCCTAGCAATGAATGCCAATTAAATGTCATAAAATTATGCTCAGTATGTGAAGAGAATCATGAAACATACAAATTACCCTCTTTTCTAGGCATAAAATTTATATACCAAGGGGAAGAAGGCAGGTCAGAGAAAATTTGTTTCATTAATCAAAGAAGGCCACAAGGACCTTGGCCATATCAAAAGGGAATGCAAGGTGAACATTACTCTTATTACAATCCAAATTAAAATGCACCTATCCATCCTTGGTATCCTTCCACTCATCCATCATGGGCCACACCTCCCTCTTGGCCTTATTCTCCTCCATATCCTCCTCATCCTGTCAACCATCCTTTATAGCCATATCCTCCCCAGTCTTCCCAATGGGGAAACCCATCACAAGGGTGGAGGCCTCAAAATAACCACCCTCCTACTTTAATTCCTCCACCCCAAACCTCAACCATAGCTCACTCATCATACTCCACTAAAGAACCTCAATTCCTGCTCAACCCCATCTGAACCCAAACAATAATCAGTCACAACAAGTCTACAATGGAGAGACATCCTATCGGACTTATGTTGTGTAAATAAAAGAGATAAACCTTCGGTATGGGAGAGTGCTCCTATATAATCATCCACATTCTCCACCTGAAGAGCTTGAAGAAGAGAAGGAATATAGTGCTCCTTAATTCAATCCACCTCCCTTTCCTGAAAGGTTGATCCACTCTAGCCAGCACACCCCAAAAGAGGTTTAACTTCTAGGAGAATTGAATAATTTGTGTTAATATACCATTTCTCTGGGACATTAAATATGTTGCCATATATAATAACCTTATCAAGGTAAAATGTTTCAAAAATAACGGGAGAAGAAAAGGAGATACCCCCACCAAAAATGTTGTTGGGAAACTATCTGATTTGATGCTTGGGAGGTTGATCTTACAAAAATACCTAGAATCTGGCAACCCAATAGCAGATGTGCATATTGATGGCATTACGGTCCCTAATACCCTGATTTATCTTGGGGATGCAATCAAAGTGATGACTAAGGAAACCATGATAAAGCTCAATCTCCAAGTGGATTTGAGGAAGGCCACCACAATGTTACAACTTTCATATAGATCCATAGTAGCTCCCGAGGGAATTGTTGAAGATATTATGGTATCCATTTACTCCTAGGATTATCCTAATAATTTCTTGGTTATCCATCCCAAAACCAATTTTAATTGGGAATGGAGTAGGGCATCATGGGAAAGATCCAAGCCACATGCCATAGTACAAGGGTAACTAAGATAAGGGAAGCCCACACTAGGGTTTATGGGTGTAGGAGGGAGAAATCATGGTACATGAGTTACTCTGGCCATTTTTTTTCCGCCCTTCTTCATATGTCTTTTTCCCTTTATATATTTTTCTTTTGTAACTTCTCGGGGCTCTATGGGATGAGAGTATGATATGTAGGATATAGTCGTGAATACCCCCTTCAAGTGTGGTAGTTCATCGCCCACTAGGGTTTTGAACAATCATGGGTTCCCAAATCATGTAAGGGGCCAATGTGAGTGGTTCCAAGAACTAGGGTCATGGCCATGATGATAGGGGTAGAGTTCATGTTTGGTTTTTTTTCATGTGCTAAATTTTTATGTCCCGGCTATATTTTGCATTTTATGGTACATTTCGTGTTGAGAGTGGCCAAACTATGATTTTATTTTCTTCATTAGGGGAATTTTGAGGTCTAAAATGGGCCTCCTAATGAAATAATAAAATAATATCTAAACCAATAAAATAATATTTATGAATTTTCAATTCACTTTTTGCACCACAATACATGTAACCATGGTTAAATTCAATTGAAAAGTTGTACCAAAATAAAATTAATAAAAAAATTGTATGGATCTCACATTAATTAAAAATGAGTTCTTCAAGAAAAAATCATTATCATCAAACAAATTATGCATTTATTTGTACTTAAATAAACTATAAATATAAATTCATAAATTCTTAATTGTATATATATTATTAACTATAATTTATGTTATTTTAATTGTACAATTTAATTATATAATAACATGTAATTAAGATACTTATGTTGATGTTTATGATGATGATGATTATGGTTAACATCCACTGAGACTAATATTTGGTCTATCAGACCTAAAGAAACGAATTATTTAGTTTGATTTAATATTTTATTCCTATGCTCAAAAAGCTTGGAGAGAAGCCTCCCGAGCTCACTATAATTTTGACATTTTAAAAGGCTAGGAAGGTCAGTATTGCAACAAAGATTATGAAATTGAGATATAATGTGGTTGTATGTGGGGCACTCTAAGAGGAAGTGATTTTCATCCTCAATGTTAATATTCTCATAGAGATGGCAGATCCTTTCCATCCATGGTGTTTTAGGAACTGTCCAACAACCAGTTTCACTATGGAGCTCATGAGAGTTCGTTCTAATCTTGGTTGTATTAATTTTATTCTTTGAGCTAGTTAAAACAGAGAGATACTTTTGATATTCTAGGGTGGGGTTGATGACTTCCTTATAATATCCTAATTTTCTTTTAGTTGCTAGATCTTTCTCACACCACATTTTTTCTTTGAACTTATAAGTAAAAAAAATTTTAATGTTATTAATTTTTTGCAATGCAACATTCTCGTCGATCTCCCAATGGTTTAACCAAGCCCTGGTGTTTTTATACCAACCTCTTTTGAGCCTTAGGTGGTTTTGGTTGGAGTTTAAAGCTAGCTTAGGAAGTCTATGGTCTCCTATGCTATTGAGTTTGTGCTTGTACAACAGAAGCCTAGTCATAGCTAGGCTATCGATAGGGGAAAGATCCACTTCTATAAGGAGAATAGGATAGGGTGTATTGATTTTAATTTTTAGCTTATACGTTATAAAACGCTTCTGGATTTTCTCAATCTTTCTCCAAGATTCTCTAGATATGTTGCAACCCCAAACCTCACATCCATATAAGATAACAGGAGTGACTAAAGTTTCAAAGAGGAACTTCTTTCTATCCCACATTACAAGGTTTACCGTTTTACAATTATTTTCAATACCAAAATATGATTTCCACCCCCCATTAATCCTTTTCTCAATGCTATAGTTCCAATTGAGCTTGTGATGAATATCAATTCCTAGGTACTTGTAAGAAGACACTTCCTCCAAGTTACTATTGTCATACATAACATTACCGTAAGTGTCCTTCTTGGATTTGATAATCATAACATTTGTTTTGTTAGTGTTAATAGTCATACCCATGTGTTGGAGAGGTATACCCTCTATGGATAGAGGCGACCCCAACTAGCCCAGATCGGGTCTAGCAAAAATCAAGTCACATAGTGACACAGGTTCCTAGTTACAAAATGACAAAAATCATAATGAATTGCCTACCTCAGATCCTACACAGTGGTCGTTGAAGAAAGGATGATGCTTCCCATCCCTCGCTTGGTAGATCACAATTCTTCTGCTCAACATGTCTGAACACCTGCACACATGCAAAGGATACAATGATACACAATGTAAAATCTAAAACCTGTAACCATACATCAGTCAGAGAGGATGTAATTCATCACATAAAGGAAATAGACACATGAATAGAACCATAATCAAAGTCGCTTATCATTAAAATAAAAAAAGAAAAGATACAACCCAAATCTCTGACGCTTGATCTTCCTTCGGTGGGGCTGACAGTAGAGCACGTCTCAACAAAGCTTGTTGGAAATGGGATGAAGCTCTCTGTCTTCGGCTTGGCTCTCAAAAGATTTCTGGCTATAGTCTCCTTGCTACAAGTTCAGCTCTAGCTTGCTAAGGGTGAAGGCAAGATTTTATAGATGGGGGAAGAGGAGTTGGGATCCCTACAATCATGGGATTGGCCCTATCTCTAAGGAAGCTTCCATGATAGGTGGAAAACCACCTCCCATACATGGAGATCCGGAGCCAAACCACCCAACGAATTTTAGTGACTCGTTCAGGAGTTTGTTGGAATCAAACTTCCGCCATTTATTTATTTTTTAAATCCCTTATTAAGCTTGGCACGAGTGAGACACTGGGACAGAGTGCTAGTTGGCGCGTCCTCTATGGTGGATTTTCCCCATTGACGCAAGGGCTGAATTGGCTAGTCGCACCAAGGCTAAAAGATCAGTTTTTAGGGTTTTTTAGAGGAAACTTTCTTCAAGGGAATGATTGTCCTTGTCAAGGGGGATGCCATGAAAGTGGTTTCAGGTCATGTCACCACTCACAGGTCATGGGAAAAGCCCTCCAATGTGCGGGATAGGGGATTTCAGGGACGGTGAAAAAATGTTGTGTAACAGATGCCCCCTGAATCATGAGGCCCGAGAGAGAGAGAGGGGTGAAATTATTTATGAGAATGTGCCCAACTGAAAACACTTCCGTCAGAAGACCTGCATACAAGTACAACTGATATCTCTGATACATGATATGTGGTATGGGCATAACCATCCATAATAGAGTACACAATAATCAGGATCCAAGGTATGGACGCAGCCATCTAGAAAGGATCAACAAGTAGACTCAGGTATGGTCGCAACCATCCAATGAAATGAGTCATGTAACTAATCATGATAATCCACAAAATCCGCAGCCTATATTTCATCAAACAAAACCCAGGGTATTGCGCCCCATCTCGACCCGAACAAAGTACAAGTCCAAGCATGTGAATAAGTGAGCTGAAGTCGAACATACAAGAACATCGTCTAATTACCAGCCAATCATGGAAGCTGTTAACAGACGCGAGAGGAACCACCAATGATGAGTATGGCCCTCAAGGTACAATAGGTACAATCCATGGAATGTGAATAGTGAGTTGACATTGAACACCTGCAGAATCACTCGATCGAAGGCCAATGATGAAAAACTTGCATCAAATGCGAAGGACCTGCCATTGAGGCATGCAGGCTCCAAGGTACCAGAAGGGAGTCTCTAGATCAGCTTCCTGGATAATGAGCTGAAGTCGACAGGAAGTGGCATTAATCTAAGGTGGGCCATAGATTTTCCCACATCATCGACATGAGACAGAGGAACATAATGTTTGTGAATCAGGATTAGTAGAGAATTAGAGGAAGGTTGAAAACTGCAGAGGTCAACTTCTCTTAAATATATTGGTGGCACGACACTGGATTTGGTAGTATTTGACATCAAAGATCTGAGGTCATGATGACGTGGCAAAGAGCAGATGAGCAGTCAAAAAATATTACCCAAACCCACGAGGCAAACAGAGAACGAGATGAGATGTCCCCAACCCGACACAAATGCAGACAAGTGCCATGTTCAGGAGCAACATATTTTCGACACGACGGTGATATTGGTTCCATTTTTCCCCACCATTTCTGGTGAGTACCCCAATTATTTTTGAAAACAAGCTTGAAGGGGATAACATATGCTTGCGATATAAGTTTGTCCTTCAGACAAATCCAACCTAGTACATTTAACGAGCCCTAGGAAGGAGGAACTCGAGTATCGTCATTACGACGAAGTCCGATGTCATCAGGTTTTAATGAGTCTGAAAAAGGAAGAACTCAGTGTCTTTTCATGTTTAGAGAGTTTGAAAAGACAACGGAAAAGTAAACTCCAATAGTCCCTTTTCATAGATAGTTCCTCAGATCCGAAAAGGTAGAAAACAATGTCTGAGAAAACCTCCTAGTCGTGATAGGCTAGGGTATTCCTTTTTCGTAAATAATCCATCCTAGCCCAAAAAAGGGGTAAACGTATACTGGGTAGATTTTATTTCACGACCATTTAACGAGTTCAAAATGACAAGAGTCTCGACAATCTTTTCAATTTATAAGAGTCAGAAAAGAGCTGAAAGTTGACTCCTTCTGGAGGAACGAGTGGTATAAAGGGTAACAACTGGTTCCGGTAATGGTGGAACTACTCAGAACAAGATAAAGGTCAAGAGTCTGGCTAACAAGGCCACTCATCGCAGGGTTTACTCAGGAACGGGTAAAACAACCAAGTGAAGCCATATGATCGGCCAAGCAGATAGTGACGATGGAGTGAGAAACCAAGGCTCATCTGGCAAAAACAGGCTGATAAAATGGAAATCACGAGAGGAAAAATGGGAATGGTTTCATTTTTACACAATCTTGAAATCAGGAAACTCTGCTTGAATTTGGTTTCATTTTTACACAAGCTTGAAACAAAGATAAAATATGCTTGAAACCGGTTTCATTGTTAGACAAGCTTAAAATGGAAACAAACTATGCTTGAAAAAGTAAGCATGCCCCCATCATGGTGACTCAATTCGAGGTACATTCCCCCCAAGCTTTAGTCCATATGAAAGGCAGATGGAGTGAAGGTTCAAATTACGAGATCAAGAGAAAGACTCGACTGAGATTTTACGAGATCTTATCAAAGACTCGAATTGAACAGGAACGTGTTTCATTTTTTTAACAAGGTTGACACATTCAAAGAACTATCCTCAGATGACCTTGTTTCATTTTTTAAGGAGCTTGACACAAGAAAACGAACCATGCTCCAAACAACTTGTTTCATCTTTTAAGGAGCTTGACACAAGAAAATGAACTCTGCTCTGAACACCTTGTTTCATTTTTTAAGGAGCTTGACACAAGAAAATGAACTCTGCTCCGACGAGCTTGTTTCATTTTTTAAGGAGCTTGACACAAGAAAACGAATTGTGCTCCTGACACATTTTTTATTTTTTTAACGAGTTTGACACAAGAAAATGAACTCTACTCTGAAGACAACTCATCATGATGAATAAGAAGTTAGGGCTTCCAAGAGGTTCTCATCCGATGGGAGAACAACATCTCGGAAATCAAGACCCAATTCCCCTAGCACACAATGAACAACGGCACTATCACTGAATACGAGCATTGGACAGGTAGCCACATAATTGACATGCAGCAGGGATGACAAAACCGGCGGATAAAGATCTGGCAAGGATGATGGTGGACTAGCTGCCATATTTGGATCAAAGAACGCAAGCTGATTGATGGTCACGATCCGACCTTGGTGCGGAAAACACATCACACGAAAGAGGGAGGAGACAAGTGCTCCCATGGCATAAGTATAATCATAGCCCAGGAGTAGATTAAAGTCCAAGGGGCCAGGAACAACCATCACGTCCATATGGACGGTTTTCCCTCCCAAAGTAATAGGCAACTTCGGAAGGATCCCTAATGGTTAACTAGTTCCTCTGTTAAACGCCAACAAATTCTACGTAACAGGCAAAAGCAGTGGTGAACTGAAAGCTTGCCAAGTGGTTGAGGATAAAATACTAACAGATGTGCCTTCATCTATAATGGTTCTAGGTACGACTAGATCAAAGGTTTGTACTATTATCTCAAAAGGCACATAAGAAGGAAGGCAATAACTTGCTAATCGACCCCAATCGAAGGAAGTGACCAAACTACTTGGAGGGGCTACCATCGAACCGAGATGGTCTTCCCCTAGTGTTATGGAAGAAGAAGGAGCATCTTCCATGACCTCCATCACGAAGTTGGGAGGGGTATCCTCCGGAACCTCCATCACGGGAGGCGGAGGAGCAACTTCTTGAGGTATAGGGACAGAAGAATCTTTCTCCAAGTCTGAGGAATCTGAAGAAACAAGAAGAACCTAAGCGATGCGAGAGCCACTCTCAATGGAAAAGACCTAGTGCATCGTAGACGGGGCCAGCTCAATTGATCCCACAACTAATGGTTGGTTAGGGATGGATTCATGATGGTGAATTTCCGGTGGAGCAGGATCAACCAAGGATGGCTCTTGACTGATCGTAGGATCAATTAGCGGAGGACCCAAAGAAAGTTGTTTGTAACCAGCCAGAAGGCACGATGCAAAAATAGTCGAGTTGTCCAAAACTCTCTTGGCTTCATCCATATACGAACAAAGGTGAATGGCATGGCGCCCTTCACACAACTTACAGGGATTGGCAAGCTTACCCTGCTTCTTAGGAGCTTTACCAGCACTAGCTGAAGACATGCCCCCAACCTGACTCCCGGAAGCCAAAGGAAATGACGGACGACCGTTGGACCATAATTCGAGCACATTGGGAATGCCAGGGCAATCTCGAAGAAGATGGTCTCTTGTGCACACCATGCAAGGGAACTTAACTTTCCGCGGAGGGTTGGAAGGTTTATCGAGAGCAGACATTTTAGAAGAAGTAGCTGCAGCCTTAGCCTCTCTCTTATCAGACTTATTCTTCTTTGTCTTCTTCTTCTTCTTCTTAGCCACCTGGTTACTCCAATCCAGACTTTCACCAGGCGAAGTAGAAGAGGAGGACGCAGAAATAGACGAAGGAGAGGAGAGGTCCACCTTAGAATCAACATGGCATTGTTCAAGCGGAGGAACTGATTGAATAGTAGTCGAGACATTCAGGACCACAGAGGTTGAAAAAAACCAAACATGCAACCCAACAGTTAACCCAGGAAGGGACAACATTGCCATATAAGGAGCACCAACATTTCCAAAAGGAGGCAAAGGACCAGGATTCCATTTGGAGGGGATTCCTTGGTTGGTGAACTTCGGAAAAGTTGCCATCGGAGACAACTCAAAACAACATCCTAAGGAAAATAACTTTAACTAGGAATATTTCGTGGGCAGTTAATTTTAAAACACTGAAACCAGACTCTACTGTTTCATATTTTAAGAGTCGAGAAACAAGCAAAAAGTGACTCTATTACTTTCAGTTTGAAACAAGCGTGAAAGGATAAGCACTTGACTATCTTTTCAAATTTAGGGAGTCAGTAAATATCAAACTGACTGCTCAGGTAATCTAAGCAAGAGGGTACCGAGTTTCCATGAACTGCAATATACACCTTGGTGATCAAATGAAATAGAAATGACCAAGGACTTTCCGTACGTGCAGGTGGTCTCCCCGAATGCTGTGTTCGATGTATCACGGTTACAAGGCGATAGACTCGGCTTCCTATGGATAACAGGATTGCAACCTAGTGGGGTCTTCCATTATATACTCGATGGTACAGGGAGCAAAATTCCGTACTAGCGTTGTCTAGGGCCAGGTGGCAAACAACAGCTACTAGGTTTAACGACGCCGGAACACGTCACTAGCCTAGCCCTCTAAAAATGTTTCGTTAATTTTTCAATGTTTCCTTAGGTTAATTGAATAAATTTTAAAGTTGATCTTCAATTATGTCTTAGTTTCAAGGCCCTACTGCATGCCATCTAACAATCTCCTATATCCAGCTATATGAGAAAATAAATCTTTCAATTCTATGAATGTTATCTAGTTAAGGGAAGAGCTTCAAATAATGATGCAACAAATAACAACACTGCAAATGAATTTTTTCCAAACTAGATGACTTTCACTATCCAAAAGTAATCTAAAACATTCAACGATGTGAATTATGCAATGTAATCTATGCAAAATCCTATTTTATGAAAACTATGCAATTGTAATGTATGCACAATTTCCTTTTTTTTTTAAAGAATAAGAATGCACTCAATGCATTTTTCGATGAAATGAGGATCTACTTAATGCATAATTTTAATGAAAGAGAATTCACTCAATGTGATTTTTAGCTTTCAATCATTAAACAATGTAATCTAAGTTCAATGATGGATCTCAAAAAATACTTTTCAATGCAATGTGATCTAATACATCTTAACGAAAAGCAAACTATGAGACGAAAACTAAATGAACACAAATTTCCTTAATGAAGGATGAATGCAAAAGGGATGTAGACAAATACTAAGAATGCAATCGTTGTTTTAAACACTTTGTAACAAAATTCCTCAAAAGGCTACAAGACATATGAGGTCAAACACAAAGAGGACTTCCAAAGCATGAGATCAAAACAAGGCATTCATTCCCTTTTACATCAAGAAATCATGGAAAGAAGACATTTCAGATGAAGAATGAGCAATGTAATCTATGCTCATATAGAGAAAATACTGGAAGGGAAAGACACACTGGTGAAGGATTTAGGGAAAACATCTCAATTTTCACACACCCTGAAATTGTCACGACTTTTGTGGGTGAAACTAGCGCCAACTGGCGCGACTTTCTCACTGACAACTAATGCTAATGGCCAATTGGCGCGAGTTGCTAACTGACAACAAGCACCAATGCCTGAAAATGAAAAAACAAAGAATTTCTCCCAACTAAGACCAAACTCACCACTTCAAGCAAAATCTAAAAATAACCCAGAAGCAAAAGTACTAACCAAAAAAACTCCCGAACAAGGGAAAACCCTAGCACCTACAGGAAATGGCGCGACTGTCTGGCTATAATCCGCGCTAGACAGGGGATGGCGCGGGTGATGAACTGGAATCTTGCGCCAATGGGCGCGACTATCACGGTGGAAACCGTGCCAATCAAGCCAACCATGAAAAGATGAAAATTTTGGAAAAGCAGAGGTCAGATCTGATCCTCTGGGGCTGAACAGGGGTCTAAGGCCAAGGAGGGTGAACCAGAAGAGAAAATAAATCAATCAAAGCCAAAAAAAGCCAAAATAGAAAATACTAACTCCAACTGAATCCCCAGTGGAGTCGCCAATTTTTTGGAGAGGTAAATTCCCTCTGCGGATAGAGGTGATCCCTACTAGCCCAAATCGAGTCTAGCAACAATCAAGTCATGCAGTGACGCAGGTTCCTAGTTATAAAATGACAAAAACCATAATGAATTGCCTACCTCAGGTCCTACGCAGTGGTCGTTGAAGAAAGGATGACGCTTCCCGTACCTCACTTGGCAGATCACGATTCTTCCGCTCGACACGTCTGAACACCTACACAGATGCAAAGGATGCAACGATACACAATGTAAAATCTAAAGCTTGTAACCATACATCAGTCAAAGAGGATTTAATTCATTGCATAAAGGAAATAGACACATGAATAGAACCATAATCAAAGTCGCTTATCATTAAAATAAAAAAGGAAAGATACAACCCAAATCTCTGACGCTTGATCTTCCTTCGGCGGGGCTGACAGCGGAGCACGTCTCAACGAAGCTTGTCGGAAATGGGACGAAGCTCTCTCTCTTCGGCCTGCCTCTCAAAATTTGTCTGGCTATAGTATCCTTGCTACAAGTTCAGCTCTAGCTTGCTAAGGGTAAAGGCAAGCTTTTATAGATGGGGGAAGAGGAGTTGGGATCCCTACAATCATGGGATTGGCCCTATCTCTAAGGAAGCTTCCATGATAGGTGGAAAACCACCTCCCATACATGGAGATCCGGAGCCAAACCACCCAACTCATTTTAGTGACTCGTTCAAGAGTTTTTTGGAATCAAACTTCCGCCATTTATTTTAAAAAACCATCCCTTATTAAGCTTGGCACGAGTGAGACACTAGGACAGAGCGCCAGTTGGCACACCCTCTATGGTGGATTTTCCCCATTGGCGCGAGGGCTGAACTAGCTAGTCACGCCAAGGCTAAAAGATCAGTTTTTAGGGTTTTGCAAAGGAAAATTTCTTCAAGGGAATGATTTTCCTTGTCAAGGGGGATGCCATGAAAGTGGTTTCAAGTCATGTCACTGCTCACAGGTCACAGGAAAAGCCCTCCAATGTGCGGGATGGGGGGTTGCAGGGATGGTGACAAAATGTTGTGTAACACCATGGTAGAGCATAAATCCTTAAGAAGTCTAAGTTGCTTATCAAGATCAGATGGGCACCTTGTGAGAAGAACAATATCGTCAACATAGAGAAGTAGGATGATGACTATCCTAGCTAAGATCATGCCAGCACAACCTGCTTCCTCTAAACAACCTTCAAGCTTGTCAATGTAAATGCTAAATAGGGTAGGGGAAAGGGGGAAACCTTGTTTAACTCTGATATTACACTTAATATCTTTCAACCACCCCTCATTTCTCTTTAACTTGGCAATTACATTCTCGTATAACCTTATAGCAGCAACTCTTAGCTCGAAGGAACATTTAGCTCTTCTAATCTATTCCATAGGTTGTTTCTAGGAACCGTATCGAAAGACTTTCTACAGTCCACAAAGCAACAAAAGAGATTGGATTTATCATTGCGGAATTCCTCCACAATGATCCTAAGAGTAACAAGGTGGTCTGTTGTTGAGTGTTGCCTTCTAAAACCTGCTTGGCCTTTAGCCCTCTTACCTTCACTTTCAAGCCATATGCTCAACTTCTTTTCCAAAATAATACCATATAACTTGGCTAAGAGAGGGCTGATCATAATTGTTCAATAATTAGAGGGGTTATTTGTATCCCCACTTTTAAAAATAGGGATAATGAGGCTCTGAGTCCATGGCTTAGGGAACCCTTGCTTGACTACTTGATTCAAAAACTTGTAGATGTGGGGGATGAGGACATGACCTCCAATTTTTAAGAATTCTTCCTGGTAACCTTCAATGTCTTTAGCTTTCCCATTTTCCAGGCATTTAACCCCAAAATCATTGTCTTCTAATGAGAAAAATTATTTCATTGTGAGCAGGGTTTCAAATTTATCCCTGACATTTGGAGATTCATAAAGCTTTTTAAGATAGGAATTCCAGTCGTGTAAAGCAATTTTATTATTATCTTTAGTTTTCCTAGTTAGAATCTTCCTCCAGAATTTATTAGGAGCCACCTTAGAGAGGTGTAAGAGATTCTCTTGTCTTTCATGAATATATTTCCCTTTTTTCCTTTTAGTTAGGGCTTTGTAGATTTTTATCTTCTCAATTTTAAGAGACTCGTCGACAGCTTTCTTAATTGCTCTCCTCGCACTTTTACAATCTTTGTGATACCATGGGTTGGTTTTTCTATTTCTTTTATTACTTGAAACTTCAATTGAGAACTTTTTAATAGAATATGAGATGGTTTTAGTGAAATTATGATAGAGGTCATCTATGTTGACTACATTAGATAAAGGAAGCAAATTAGTTTTTAATTCATTTAGAAAGAGATCGTTTTTATTTCTATCAAAGATTAAGTTCTTTTGGCTATAAGGATTATCTTCTATGGGACCTCTATGCATGAAAAAATTGAAATTTATAAGTAAAGGCCTATGATCAGAGTCAGGCTCGTGGTTGTCTAAGATATCAAAATTAATGATTTTGTTTTATAAAGGGAGATCGGAAAAATAACATATTCTACCACGCTGCTACCAAGCCCATGGATGCAGGTCATCTGGCTATAATTGGGCCACTTCTTTAGACCGTTGCAAATTATGAGATCCTGAGCACTTCAGAGCTTGACTAGCTCCGACCCAAACAAATTATCCACAAGGTCTTCAGAGCTCCTTTTGTACCAGCTAGCCAGAGTAAGGTCTTCGTCTAACCAAATAGGATTTGGGTTGGAATGATTGCTTAAAAGAATAACTTGGTTGCTTGAAGTTCGAGCATTAAAGTCACCCATTAAAAGGATATTACCTTCATTCCTTAGGCTAGAAATATCATTCTCTAAACCATTGTAAGGACTATTTTTATCTAGATTATTTTTCTTATAGAAGTTATAATTAATGGGGGGAAATAACAGATCGCTATGTAGGTCTTTTTATCATTAATGTCAGTAATATCTATTCAACTATATTGGTTATAAGGGTCATTTTTATAAATCCTAGCATGGGGGGGGGGGGGGGATGTTCTTCTTAATGTAGCAAGCTATGCCCCCAATGCCTCTACGGGAGGATCGTTTGTTCCAAGTAGACCATAGTGCAAATCCATCTATGTTAGGGACCTTATATTCTTCGTGCCCCCAAGTTTCAACAAGAAATACAATATCAACATCATTTCAGATCCAACTTAGCTTGGGGCCTTTGTTCGATGGAAAGCCTCAACAGTTCCAAGAAAGAATTCGGAGCATGTTGAATCGCTATTTATTACCATATTTTTGGTTTCTATCTCGAAGAACGGCTTTTCTATTTCTAATTATTGCCAATTTTCCTTCCTTCCTAGCTTCTTTTACCTTTTGAAATTCCTTTCTTAATTCTGCTTGATCTTTTGGAATGAGATCTTCATTTATAAATATTCCCATTCCTTTTAGACTTGAGGTTTTACTAAGTATGCCATACTTATGGTTAGTAGAGCTCACCTTTATTCGGATCAGTCTTCCTTTATTCTCAGTTAATTTCCCCAACCTTGTTGCTTCTGTGAGACACGTGGTTTCAATTTGTAATCTATTACGTAATTCTGTCTAGGCTATGGCTAAAGTTTCCTCATCTACCTCCTATTTCAAACTGAAGATTATAAGGTTCAAGGCCCTTTTGTTATGCTCATGGTATAATTCGATCAATTTTTTCATTTCATCTTTAATTCGTTTGATATCTAATTTACCTACCACATTGTTTAGGGTGAGACGGTTGTTAACTTTTTCTTCTAGTTCTTTAATCGTGTCCTTCATTTTAAGACTCCCTATAGTATCAGCATCTCCTTGCTGGGATGTTTGGTTCGTATCTTGGTTTTGTTTTTCTATGACCTACAACCTAGTCTCCATTGCCTCCATTTTATTCTCCAAAAGTTCTATTTTAATTTCTATTTGTTTTTGGATCTTGTCTTCAAGAGATGTGAATTTGTTTTCCATCATGGCTTCTAACTCGGTTTGTAGCTTGACTTCTCTTTCTTCTCTACGTTTCTCTAAAGACTCTATATACTCATAAAGACTATGTAGAGTAACTGTGCTAGGTCTACCTTTGGTAATATTTGGTAGTTGTGGTGAATTATTCATACTTGGGAATATATGAGCAGATATGTATTAGAAAAAGATAAGGAATGTGTGCACCTGATATCAGCAAACCAGACAACAGAGTGCAAGTGCCCAAGATCGAACCGCAACCTGCAAACTGGATCGAAGAAATCCACTGTAGAGATGTGTTTATGTCACAGATTCAGGTTGTCATTGCAGAAACCGCCGAAGAGACCCACCGCAGAACCAATGCCAGACTTAAAATCTTCGTAGACTTGTGTATACCACCGGACCCTCTTCAGAATCGGTTTCAGAATCTACCTCTCCTTGACGCACTAGAGGTCATAACATTGCAAAAATCGTGGCAATTTGAAATAAATTCACCAACAAAAAAATTATTCAAGTAGACAGCTGGTTTAACCAAACATCTTTTAGTTGTTGTAGTTTCGTAACAATGAGCTTGAAATCTGCGCACAACAAATCAAACCTTCGTTTTCGCTGCGAGATTCTAATTAGCTATTAATTATTCTGTGCCGGATTGCACGATGTTGAGCTTTAACGAACTTTAGTTCGGGATTTTGATTTTGTCGCAGTTTACCAAAACGAGTATATGTATCTATTTATGAAACCCTTTGATATTTATTTTTTTTCAGAAAATATGTGATGTGTTTATATAGATCACCAGAATGTTATCAACATCATTTGAGATCTAACATATAATATATTATTTAATTTATTAATTTTATATTACATGTTGAATTAATTTAATATAGTATAATAAATGTACTTTATTATTATACGTTTTTTAAAATCTTTTATCTTTCAACAATTTATAAAGTTTATTAAAGTTTTTGAAATTTATAATATTAAATCAAATATTTTAAAAATTAAAATCATTTTTAAAATTTTTAAAATTCAAATTTATTTTTTTCAATTAGCAATTGAATAGGAAGTGACTAATCTTATGAGATTTTACATATAATTGTTAGAAAAAACAAATTATAAAAATTTAAAATTTAAAAAATATATAATATCAGTGGGTGTCTATAGAAATTAATTAACATTAACATTGTCACCAAATTAATACTTTGAGAGTAGTAGTGCCATCAAATCAATCCATTGCATGGTGAGTTCTTAAACAAGAACAACTTTAATGATCTATATATTCGTATTACTTGGACAATACTTCAACCGCATTGACATTTTACAATCAATTGAAGTGTACATTTAAATACATTTCAAAGATAGATAATTAACCAACCTCATTTGGAATATCACAAATAAGATGATAACCTCTATGTTTATTTTATAATCAAATTTAATAATAGATTATCATTGTCGAAGTATTACGTGATTTTTATTACTTGTTTTTAAATAAATATATGTTATTCAAATATTTTTTAAACAAAAAGTTAATAAAAATTTGGAAAAAATTTATAAAATTTCATTATAAATAAAAAGTTAAAATGAAAATTCCACCAATCAGGGTGTGTGTTGGAGACACACCATATTCATTGCAATTAATGAGAGTTGTGTTGAAGGACAGACCCACTACCCTCCACATGCATGGCAAGGCTGGCAAGTCGGGCTCATGCAGAAGGGTAGAGGTTAATACCGAGGGTGGCCACAGAGTTAACCATTTCAGGGATAGTAATTTGTTGTTTTTCATGTAAGTCATCAGAGGAAAGACTCTATTTTAGGCTCAAAGGAAGGTGGCGGATGGTGGTAGCTTTTGTGGAGAGAGGTCAACACAAGTGTGCCTTCATTAACCCCTATCGCTAGAAATCCGGTATGTAGTCCAATACCTATTCTCTGTCTCCATGAAGAGAGTCTTTTGGGTCATGGTTTTGAGTTGGCCTGGTCCGAAGCCAGAGGTAACTAATATGGGTTGGTTAGTGTCCGATTTGGGCAAAGTATTCGTCTGTCTTAAATTTTGTTGGGACAATGTATGCATCTGTCTTAAATTTAAATTTCATGGTTGTTTCGATTTTGTTTGGGGTATGGTTATCCCAAAGGGGATTAATCCAGGGGGTCAATGTATCCATTAAACTCATTGTTATGCAGCTGTCTCAGGTTGAGCTAGAATGTCTTTAGGTTTGTTGTGTGAAATTACGGGCGTTTGGTTGTGGGAATTTCGTGTGGAGTCGGGATGGGCTAGTCCTTTGTCGGCCTGACGGGGGAAAACCTTTGGACCCTCCCCATGTGAGTCGACTTGTATTGAGTCAAATCCTCGTAAATGTAGGGTAGCGTAGTCGCCATCCCCTTAGAGTCTCCATTCTCATGTCTAGGTGTATGTCTATTCTCTGGTCCCGAGGTAAGATGATGAAACCCCTTTCTCTTTTGGGGAACTCGGTTACAAATTTTGATGAAGAAAGGGTGGTCGACTCGCTCCATGTTATGGTTTTACGTTTGTATGTTGATCTCTGGATAGGTGGGTAGACAAGTAACAGGACCCGAGAGTCGGGTTGATATGGGCTTCGTCTACCTGTGAGCACTTAGCCACTCATCATACCCTCTGACTGCAATATTGCATCTATGGATCGCTCAGAGACTCTATCTCGAATCCCTGTCCCAAGGGGCCGAGGCGGGAAGAATAGCGGAAAACAGGCTTTGGGAAAATCCAGTTCGCCTAGTGGAAAACCCAGAGGCTGAAAACCCAATGTGCATATCATTAAGGATGATGTGGAAGCCTACCATGAAAGAACTGAAGAGGAAAGTAGAAAAATTATTGAGGAATGGGAGGCAGGTCTTAACTGCCAAGCAAGGTCAATGGAAATTGAGGCCAAGGATTGGAGGGACTTGGTGCCTGATCCTGGAAAACCTGAGGATGCCTGACCTAGTTTAAACACCCCCTCTTCTTGTACTGGTCCATGAAGGGTATCCTCGGCAAGGCCCTTGAGCATGTATCTATGAGTATGGCCACTGTTATGCATGACTTCCTGAACTAAAAAAAGGACTTCGAGAAACTCCAATTCTAGCTGCAGAAGTAGGATGGGCGTCTCTGACGCATTGAAAATCACTTACCATGCATTCTCTCTCCAACAGAACTTTCGGGTTCTACTGCTCAAGACTTGGCACCGGTGGAATCCACTTCCGTTCAGGAAGCTGAATATTTATTATGTTGTTTCTTTCTGTAATTTTTGATGTTGTTTAAAAACATGTGGTTAACTTTTACCTTTAATTATATAGACCTATATACCTGTAGGCAAGTAGAAAATAGGATATGTATAGACATAGAGTCAATTTTGTGTGGCTGGAAAGACTTAAACTCTATTTTTTTTTTATGGCATACCATGTTGTTAGGTGGCCAATAGATTTGGTTTTGCCATAGGGAAAGTTGAGGCCACCTAACTATCATAAAATCTGGTTGTAACTTGTTTTTTAATTAATAGAAAAAGAAGGAACTACTAATGTTACCAAAAAAAAAAGTTAAATGAAAATTACAAATTCAGTATAACTATTTGTTAGCCTCACTCTCACGTGAGTAAAACAATTTTAAGTCTAAAATTATTAAATTAATTATTATCATGTAAGTTGGGATTTAATCCTACCTTTCTAGATTGGGTTTGTTCCTCATAGTTAGGAGTCAGTTTAGGCATAGTTGGTTGAGATATTCTGTCCAACAAGTTAGGCTCCTAGATTAGTGTGTTGTTGAGATCTTTGCTCAACAAAAGAGTCCAAGATAGATGCAATATCTTGAGACTAACTTCCTCATGTATTTATATGTATCATAAACATTATTTTAATTATGAGAATGTGAGAGTACAGTGAGGCTCTCAGGCCTTTTCCGCCATGTCTGTTTTTCTATGTATTTGATATGTTTTTTAGGAGTCTTAATTTTGTTTAAATCCCTCTAGGCTCTCTTTCAACCTCTGGGGTTTCAAATCGAGGTGCCACCACATCTGATGGCTGTATCTTCTTCTTTTTCCTTCTGTGGAAAACCAGAAGAGTAGGGGAAATTAGCGCTAGGAAAGAGTCTGGGCGGCGAAAATAGCAGATATGTGTTCCTGCCTTTGAGCTCGTCGTCGGCAGTGAGAATCGATCCCGAAATGTGGTGGAGCAGTAACTAGGATACAGATGTAGAATATCTGATATCATGATGGGTGCTCCTAGACTAAGAAAGAACAATATAATCATTATTCAGTGAAATTCCATGCAAAAACCAAGGTATGTGATTCCAATGTGCCACGACTACTCACTTTAGTATTAATCTTGGCATCTAATGATCTAACAAAAGGAAATTGTTGTGGAAATTATAAAATATGTATTGGCTTATTTTTCAATATTCATATACAATTTTCCAATTATCTAGTTGTAGATGCCAGTTGGGAATTCAACATTTTATCAGGCAGTGAAACAATTTCATCATTGACCCTGGAAATCGCATCATGTATTTGGTCCAACCCACATCCGATAATTTTGTAAATGCAATCAAGTCTAGCATTTCACCTAAGCTAGTTAGTGATCCCAATACTCTTTCCATTTTTCACCTATGTTACCTTGCCGACGTTACCATCGAAATTTTGATTGTTCATTTTCACTTCAGAGGAGTCCCGCCATATGGTCTACGCCCGAAGAATATTTTCATCAATAGTCAAAATTTTACGAATGGGTTAAAATTCCTTGCATTCAAATCTTCAGGGTTTAAAGGTGGTGTTATCACACATAAATTTTAAATTTTGATTGATAGGTCACTCACCTAGGTTCAATTTTTCCTCAATAGGTTGGTTCATGAATTGAGAAAAATTCACGGAATAAGTCTTTATCCTAAGTCTAAAACACTCCATTAGTCATGTCATCTCAGTCATATCTATCAAATTCCACTTTAGGTTCACATGCATGGTTTCAAATCAAAGTAATTTCCACCTATCTGTTTTTTCACGGTTCTACAGTGAATATAACTACGAACTGGAAGATTTCGCTATGGGATCACCTGACCAGTCCGTAGCGAATCTGCTAGGTTTATAACTATTTTTGCTGCGGAATCATGTTTTTCTGCATCAAAACAAAGGACGATGAGTTGTCAAATTTCTAATGGTTAGGGATAAAGGTGAGGTCATCTAATTCGTTATCACAATCACCCAAGCATGCAAAATCGTAAATACCCTCATAATTATCTTTCACTCCCACATTTGTCATCATGCTCTCCACTTTCAAAATCTATCTTTAAAACTTATCCCAAAATCACCTCTATTTAATTTTTTTTTCAAGTTTTGCATTCATCAATCCATTAGCATCTCTGAGAAGCTTAGCCCCACCACAAGAAACTTTCTATTCAATTTTTCTCTTTGCAGGTGTCACAGTTCAAGGAGGCAGCGTCGTTATAAAATAGGATGGCTATGAAGAAGAAAGTAAACAAGGGAGGCTCTTCTATGAGATATGAACCCATAGACCTGAAGCTACTCAATGAAGACCCTAGCTTTGTGGAAGCATTCAGAAATGTTGGATGCCTAAATTTCTGTCAAAAAATCCAAGGTTTCATGCTCAAGTCTCAAAGGATTTCACAGTTAATTTCACAAGCACAACTTTGAAGGTGGGGATTATAAATTTTAAAGTATCACCTGAGACCATTTTTCAAGCCACAAAGATACCAATAGAGGGTGAAGAATGGTTCAAATCCATTAAATTCAAGATGCAGAGTTGTGAAGAATTTGTAAAACCGGAACACATTGGGGCTAACATGGCATCTGGGGTTTCAAGGAGTTATATGAAGTAGAATTATTCCAAACTGATGTTTGTGATCCAAAATTACTTTATTTGTGAGTGGATATTTCATATGGTTTACTTGTACCATTTCAGGCTTCTATTTCACTTTACTGGTAAGAAATCTCTTGACCTTCCCTTCTTCTTGTTTAGGAGCTTAGGGAAAATGTCTAACAAGGTTCAAGCTAGGGCTGAAGGGAGTGAGACATCAATATTCCACCATGGTTTGATTAAACTCCTGGTGTTGGAGGAATTGAAGAAATTAAACAGAGATTGGGCAATTTTCCTTTTCCTTAGTGGTTATGAAGTTGATTCAGTGACACCTAAGAAAACCCCAAAGCCAAAAGCTACTCCATCAAATAAAAGTTAAAAATCTCCAACTGGGACAAAAGGTGCAAATGAAGAAGAGATAGAGCCTATCCTAGAGCCAATGGATGTTGAAACAAAACCCATACAAGAGGCATAAATCCCACAACCTTCACCTACAAGAAACAAACAAAAGATCAGTAAGCATGGTCACACAAGGATAACCAGAAGTCAAACAATTGGAAAGGGAAACCTTGAATGAATCCTTCAAGCTATAAATATTTAGGAGACTCCAGTTGACAAAGCTGAAGACATTGAAGGTGAAAAGAAGAAAAAGAAACGTAAGACTGTTAAAAATCTTGATTTTGCAGGAGAAGATGTAGGTTTCTTATTTCAGCCAAGGAAACCACTTACTAGGCTGCAACTTGCAAAGAGTGTCATGGAAAATAAGAAGATAGGAGATATTGACAAAGGAAAGAAACCTATCATAGAAGATATTATTGACTTGTCTCCAACAGCAGAAGAGGTTTTTTGTGCAAAGGAAAGGAAAAGAGAAGATGGTGGAAAAAACTGAAGTGCAGGTATTAAAGGAGTAGTTAAGAGAGGCCAGAGAAGAGGTCATTGAGATCAAGTTAGAATTACAGGAGGCCAAGGTATACATAAAGCTAATGGAAGACTTCAAAGAAGAATTAAGTGATCAGTTGAAACAATATGATGAATCACTAACCAATGCCAAGAAGTTGCTGAAAAGAACACTTCCTTTGAGAAGGGTGATGAAAAACCCCATAAAAAGAAACTCGCGGTTACAATCTGAAAGGAAGAGGCTCAAAATAAAGGTAAAAGAATTAGAGGAACAAATGGAGATGATACATTCATAACTGAAGAAAAGAGGACTTAAAATCAAAGTGATAAATGAGCTTGAAGAGATGCAGCCTCCTACTGCTAAAGATGAAGTTCCCAAAGCTTGAAGAGTTGGCCTAAAACATTTTTGACAATTTTGCAGTATTCAAGAATCAACATTTCTAGATTTAAAAGTGAAATTTTGAGGAAAAGGGAAAATTTTTTGTTTTTCTACCAATTAGGAAATTTCATAGTGAACCCCAGGCCTGAAGCCCAAATTTCGCTATATCATCCCTGTAGGTGACTTTTTGTCAAAAAGTATTGTTTTGGGCGAAATCAAAGATGGAGGAAATTTGTATTTAGCTCATTTTGTATAACCAACACATCCAAATCAAATAAGAAGATTGGAAACTGACGTGGATAGGTGAAGTGGAGTTGCTACAAAATCACACTATGAAACTACCTGTTTTACTCTGTTTTTGCAACGAGCAACATTGGGTAGTGTTGTGGAGGTAAATCCCCTCTACGGATAGAGGCGATCCCTACTAGCCTAGACCGGGTCTAGCAACAATCGTTCACGCTATAGTGCAGGTTCCTAATTGCAAATAAACCAACTAGCGATGAAGGCTTACCTGGAATCCAATGTTGTCGCTCGTAGAGAAAGTAGCGCTCACGTTCCTTAGCTCTGGAAGATCACAATCCTCACGATCTCCGTGATCGGACACCTGCACATGCCAGAAAAAAAACAAACGCAAGCGTAAAATCCAGTATATGCAACTATATGTCAGTCAGAGAAGACATAACTCATCATCATAATCAACAACAAGAGTGGAACCATAACTAATAGTTGTTTATCATTAATAAATCAAAGAAGAATACAACCATAGCTCTGACGCTGAATTCTCCTTCGGAGGGTCGCCAGCGGAACACGTCTCGAAGAAGCCTGTCGGGGATGGGACAAACCTCTCTCTTCGGATGTCTCGACAATGATCTCCTTGCTTGGATTTGGCCTTAAGGGAATGAATCAAGGCTCTTGCAGCATAAGGCTCTGATGGCTCTTGGGAACTTGGAGACTAGCTATTCAGCCATTCAGCTATTCAGCCCCTTCATCAATGGATGAAGGATATATTTATAGAGGAGAGGAGGAGGTTGGGATCCCTACAATAGTGGAAGGGAGGCCTTATCCCTTGGGAGGTTCCCCATAAGGTGGAAACAAGAGGCCAAAGGAGGAAGGCCGTGGTTATTCAGTCGAAACCACTCTTGATGACTCATCCATGAAGTTGTTGTAATAGAAACTTCGCCTCTTTTTTAAAAAAAAATTCCAAAAGCAGATTGGCGCGGGTGCTTAACTGGGATAGAGCGCCAATTGGCGCGGGCTCAATGTTAATTTTCCTCATTGGCGCGAGTACATAACGGGCTACCAACGCCAAGGCAAAAGTAGGTGTTTTTAGGAGTCTGCTCAGGAAATGATCAACAGAAGAAATGTTGTCCTCATGGAAAAGGATGCAATGATGGTATTTGCAAGGCATGACACTGCTTATGGGTCACAGAAATGACCCTCCAATGGGCGAGAAGGGGATTGCAGGGACGGTGACAAATTACTGTGTAACAGGTAGCATTTTAGTATGTTGAATGTGTATTAAAGGTTAGCTAGCCACGTGGAAGGTTAAAGAGTATCAGTGGAAAACTCCAACAAAAATATTCTCCTCGAAAAAGTTGTCTTTTGCTCTAGCTCAACATAAAGACAGTGATTAAATATGATGATAATCCTTTCCTTAAAAGTGGGGTGATTGGTTTCTGAATCTAGTGGGGGTATTTATGTTTTGATTATGGTTAGTTCCACTCGAGCATTTGACTATTATTGATGTAATTATCTAGTTGTACAGTTAGACAATGTAATAAATAGGAGGTAGAGTCATAATAGGCTTCTAAGTCTAAAGACATTAGGTGTTTGTTTTATTTCCAGATATCTAGTTGTTACACAATAATTTGTCGCCGTCCCTGTAATCCCCTGTCCCGCACATTGGAGGGATTATTCCATGACCTATGAGCAGTGACAAGACCTGAAACCACTTTCATGGCATCCCCCTTGACAAGGACAATCATTCCCCTAAAGACAATTTCCTGTGAAAAGCCCTAAAAATAGCCTTTTTAGCCTTGGCGTGACTAGCCAGTTCAGCCCTCGCGCCAATGGGGGAAATCCACCAAAGAGGGTGCGCCAACTGGTGCTCTGTCCCAGTGTATCACCCGTGCCAGGCTTAATAAGGAGTGTTTTTAAAAATAAATGTCGGAAGTTAGCTTCCAACAAACTCCTGAACTGGTCTCTAAATTGAGTTGGGAGGTTTGGCTCCGGATCTCCATGTAGGGGAAGTGGTTTTCCACCTATCATGGAAGCTTCCTTGAGGATAGGGCCAATCCTACCATTGTAGGGATCCCAAATCCCCTTCCACCATATATATAAGCTTTTAATTTTCCCTTTGCAAGCTAGCCTGAATAGAGTTGAATCAATTGTAAGGAGATTATCGTCAGACAGCCGAAGAGAGAGAGACTTGTCCTTTTCCCGACGAGCTTTATCGAGACGTACTCCTCTGTTGACCCACCGAAGGAAGATCCAGCGTCAGAGCTCAGGTTGTATATTTCTTTGTTCTGATTAATAATAAACGACTTTGATTATGGTTCCACTCAGATGTTCATGTTTCATGTTATGAGTTGTATCTTCTCTGACTGATACATAATTGCATGTATTAGGTTTTACACTTGTTTTTTTGTTGTTCTTCTTGTACGTGCAGGTGTTCGATCGCATATAGCGGGAGAATTGTGATCTTCCAAAGCGGGGGATGGAAGCACCATCTTATCCACAAATGACAACAGTGTAGGACTTAAGGTAGGCCTCTTGTCGCATCTTGGTCTTTTGGAATTAGGAACTTGCGTCTTAGCATGAATCAATTGTTGCTAGACCCGATCTGGGCTAGTAGGGATCGCCTCTGTCCCCATAGGGGATTTACCTCTCTAAAAAGCTGGCGACTCCACTGGGAGATGTTGATTGGAGTTTTTCTTGTATTTTCTGTTGATTTTGGTCTTTTCCTACTTGATCAGCTCTTGTGGTTCGCTCTTTTTCAGTGTTGAACTATTGTTTAGCCTCACCATCCCTGTTATGTTTCTTAGATTGCTCTTTTTTATTTTTACTTAGTAAACCCAACTGGCGCGCTTATTAGCCTGACAGTCACGCCAATTGGTACATGTTTCCAGTTTATTACCCACGCCAATGATGTTATGGCGCTAGTTGCAGCCTAACAGTCGCGCCACCCTGTAAGGTGCTAGGGTTTGATCTATCTTGAGCTTTCTGAGCTTGATCTGTGATTTTGGTTTCATTTTTACGACTGCCTAAGTGTTATGGAGCCTTGTTTGACTGAGTGTGACCTTCATCCTCCGGTTTTTTGCCTTCTACCATCGATTTTACGTTCTAGCCCTAGGGCATCTGGGTGCTATAGTGTGTTGAGCCTCCCGTGGGAGTTTTTGGTTTCTATCTATTAAGTCAACTTTCTGATTGCTTCTCTGCATTTGTTTGGTGGTTGTCTATCATTTTGTTGCGTTGTTTGAGTGATTGGTTTCTTCCTCATTCAAATTCTGCCTTGTCTCGTTTTGGGCCTAGATTACATGGTTCATTTGAGTCTTTGGGATTCTCTTGGTTTTGAGAGATTGTTTTGTCAATTTGAGGTCTGATTGTGTGTTTGCATTGAGTGAAACTTGCTTGTTTTTAATCCTTTGCTATCGCTTCTCAAATTTCTCATTTCATTAGTTTTCATTTGTTTAGTGCACTTTTCTCTCAAACACTGAAAATATATAAAAAAATATTTTTTGCTCTTGATTAGTTAATGCAAATCGAATCTTTTCTATGTTATTAGTGATTTATAACTCTGAAAGAAAAGCTTTTAGTTTCCATTAGCATGCATTAGAGACACTAGTGGTTGTTTTGTGATCATTTTGTTATTGTGTGAAAAGCTCTCAACCTTCCTGTAATTAGCTTTCATTGAATGAAATGATACATTGTGGCATGTAGTGTGCATTTAGGAGATTTTGAGACATAACATTCGCTAGGGCCTGGAAATTGAAACATAATTGAATATCAACATTAAAATTTATTCAATTTACCTTAAGGCAGCATTGAAACATTAACGAAATATTTAGAGGTCTAGGCTAGTGACGTGTTCCGGCATCATTAAACCTAGTAGCTGTTGTTCGCCCCTTGGCTTTAGACAGCACTAGTATGGACTAGTGCTCCCCGTATCGTCGCGTATATAAAGGGAGACCCCACTAGGTTTCTATCCTTTATCCATAGGAAGTCGAGTCTGCCACCTTATACCTGTGATACACCGGACACAGCATTCGGGGAGATTTCCTGCATGTACGTTAAGTCCTTGGTTGATTTCTCTTTCATTTTGAAACCAAGGTGTATATTGCAGTTCACGGATATCTAGTACACACTTTGCCTAGATTACCCGAGTAGTCACCTTGATCTTTTCTGACTCTTTAAATTTTAAAGGATCATCAAGCGCTTTTCCTTTCACACTTGTTTCAAAAATGAAAGAGATAGAGTCACCTTTCATCCGTTTCTCAACTCTTAAAACATGAAACGGTGAAGTTTCTAAGTTTTAATGTGGTAAAATAAATCACCTGCAATCACACGCCCTGTTAGAATTTGCTTGTTGGCCGTTTGATTGTGTGCCCTGATTCTTTTTAGCCCGTGTGTTGTGTTTGATCTCTTCCTTTTTTCGTTACTGTCACAGTGGCGGAACCCTCAGTTTCGTCTACTGGTAGTCCATATACAGATGATTCATCAGAGGTCTCTCAATCCTCTGCTGAACCTCAACAGCCCATCGTCTTCGAGTTTCCCGACGGGGGACCGGTTCTATCTAAGCTTCCCTTTGGAGGACCAGTTGAGTTCAATTGGCCCTTATCCAATGCTTGGTTTGGATTTGGAGTAGGGGAATATTTCCCTCCTCTTACATCGGGTTCGCCCTTTATAGCTGTTGTTATTCCTCCTAGTCCTCGCCGTCTTCTAGCAGATCTAGCAGCAGGCTCAGATATGGGCTCATCCAACCATTCTCCTAGTGAGGAAATCCCCACGTCTGGTGAAGATTACCAGTTTTTCCCAGAAGACAAACCCAAGTTTTCTGTCATGTATTCGCCAGGTCCTTCACTTCCAGTAGGGTATAGATCTTTAAGTCAGATTATGACCGTTGTTGCCTCTATGGGGATATCAACTCCTTCTACGAGGCCCGTTATTCCTTCATTGGGGATGTCTCTCAGGACACCCATCACGTCATCCCCTTAGGTCACTTTAGTACCTCTCAGGCCCACTATCTGTGTGGCCGCATCTACGCCCACTGTTACCGCTCAGTCCGTGAGGACTGCATCACTTCTCGAAGACATCTATATAGCATCTGCTATGCCGGAGAACATCTCTCCTGAAAAGTATCGATTGTCTCTACAACAATCGAACCCCGAGGTCGGTCCATCCTCCCAAGATCCCAACCATCCGTATTTTTTGCATTATGCACAGGATGGTACACCCGTTTACATTTTTCCATATCAATATGATGAGCAGGGAAACCCTTTATGTTTACCCGCTCCAAAGGCTTATCTTCATGGTAAAGGTTTTCCATCTAGCCAGGCTGGGCAACCTTATAACCCGCAAGGATAAACCTTCCAGGGCCAGCCTTCGGGCCAACCTGGTTATCTTTACGACCCGCAAGGACATCCCTTACAAGGCCAACCTTCGGGCCAGTAGGGGTTGTTATACGGTCCGCAAGGACAGTCCTATAACCCTTCAGGTCAACCTATGCAGCCTCACCTTGTGGTCCAACCGGGGCAACCTCAAGGACCCACAAGTCAACTGGGGTACCAACCTAGGCCGCTGTATGGTCTTGGGGGGCAAGTCCAACCTTCTCAACCTATGCAACCCCAGTATCCTATTAGTCTAAATTTTGCAAAGCCAGGATCATCTTATGGTCTTACTGCAGGTCAAACTGGTTATCAGGCACAACCTGGCCCCATCCCACCACTAGGCCAACCGGCCCATCCAACACAACCTGGTGTCCCACATCAGCCAGGTCAACCTGTACAACCTGTGCAACCTGTTTACCTGGGTCAACCTGTTCAACCAGGGCAACTCATTCAGCCAGGTCAACCTGTCCAACCAGGCCAGCCTGCACATCCTGTCAACCCTGCTCAACAGTCGATTTATTCGATGTCACAACTGAATCAATCGGTGCGCCCTAATTATCAGGCTCAGCAGGGTCCCACCTATCAGCAACCCGCTCAATCCCAAGGCTGTTACCATCCTCAAGGTCAATCTCGACTGACTTATAATCTGCCCCAAGGTTCTAATTATTATCCTCAACAACCAGGCTATACCTATACTCAGCAGCCGAATCCGCATACTGCTCAAACAAGGCTGAAATATAATCAGGGTCCATACTCTGATTATCAACCCCTGTACACTGGTTACCAGCAACCATATCAAACTGGTTATACGCCCTATACCCCCCAGTTAGAATCCATCGGGACAGAACTCATGGGGGCAAGGATATGCTCAACCAGCATGGAGTAAAAGTACAGGTCCTTATCGAGGGCTTGGCATGCCTTTCGATCCGCAGTTGCCATTTTTGGCTACCTTGGAATTACCGGACGTTTCTAAATTAACCAATGATCCAATTCTTCACAATCCTTATTGGCCTCCGGTTCCAACAAGGGTACCCGATGACTGTCCTAAGTTTGAGGGTAAAGCTGGAGAGGACCCCCAAGCTCATGTAATGACCTATCATCTGTGGTGTTCATCCAACTCTTGGGTGGATGATTCAATTCATCTACACCTCTTCCAGCACACTCTCACCGGTGCTGCCGCTAAGTGGTATATTGAATTACCTTGTAGCATCTTTCAATATTTCAATACATTAGCCATGGCTTTTCTGATGCACTTCCAGTTACCGGTTCGTTACGTAGCCAGGACGCATCTCCTGACTTCTTTGAAGTAGGATAAAGCCACCCATATATCTGATCATATTCATGAGTGGCGACGTCGTCATAGATTGATCAAGTTTGATATACCTGATCAGCTTCTAACTCATTGGTTCACCACCTCCTTCGTTAAAAAAATCGCTCAAGATATTGCTATGGGGGCATGTGTGACAGAAGAACAAGCCATCGTGCATGCCTAGTACCTTGATCTGGTGTACTCTCAGTCCAACATGCTTTATGATATTTTGACTGATGCTCCATGGCCAGGAACCTCTAAAGCTCCACCTACCCCAGCGGTGGATGGTGCCATCAGTTCCGTGTCTCAAAATTCTCGGAAATCCTCAAATGGGAAGTAGAAGTCCAATTATTCCAACAATTCTTCTCTTCCTGCCCCTCGAGATTCTGGTAAAACTGCAGAGGTCAACTCCGTTCAAGGTAATTCTACGGAAAAGGCCTCCAAAGGAAAGAAGAAGGGCAAAGGAAAATCCAAACCCGACGCCCCAAAACCAGAGTCTTCTAAACCTCGTATTGATGACGGTTCCCAACGTAAACCGAAGTACCCTTGCCTTATCCGTGAAGGAGACCATTATACTAAAGGTTGTCCCCAATGATCTGAAATTAGTCAACTTCTTAAAGGCTCCAAAGGGACTCCGGCAGTTCTCAAAGAACTGTTCCTGTCTCAGCAGACCCAAATGGCTGAGTAGCCTTCACCATCTGCACCATTCGGGTCCTAGGTCTTTATGATGAATGGTGCTGCACCTGTCTCAATTGCTATGCATTCGAAGGATTATGCCGGATCACGCAAGGAAGCTGGGAAGGAAGTCGTGGATGGCCCACCTCCCCCACCTGTCTCTGGTCCTTTGGAAATTGAGAAGCCTATCGTTGAAACTATTGTGAGGCCACCTTCTAAAGGTGTTCTGTGAAGATCTTCCTACAACCCAAATGCCCGTGCCGTTCAACACTATAGTATTGTTGAGGATTTGGCACAGGTGCCTTCTGCCATGTCTGAATTGGAAGTGCTTCAAAGTTGCCCATCATAATGGAAAGCTTTGTTGTCTGCAATTGGTGGAATGGATCCCGCTGATTCTAATCTTCTCACCTTTGACCTAGAAAAATTTTTCCCCCAACTTCCACATTAGATTTCTCTTGTTATACAAGTCAAGATCAACAACCTCAACATCTATAGAGCCGTTGTGGACGAAGGTGCTTGCACCTGTGTTATGTCATCTGCCTGCTGGAAGGCCATTGGCTCTCTGGCTCTTTCATCATCTCCCAATGCCCTAGAGGAATTTGATGGTCGGGAATCTAAACCCCTGGGTGTTCTCGAGAGTTTGTCGATCACGTTACAGGCGAATACAGTCAACGTAGGAGTAGAAGTGGTTGACGCCAAGCTTAACTACAATCTTCTTCTCGGCCGTAGTTGTACTCACGCTGTGCTATGCATGCCGTCCACCCTCTTTCGGCTTCTGAAGTTCCCTCATGAGGGAAAAATCATTATTGTGGATCAGTTGTCTTTCTTCACCTCATCCTCTGAGAAAAATGTTTCTTACGTGGATCAAATCCCCAATCCCCTTGACAGTGTAGGAATCGGTCTCTTCAAGGACCCAATCCTCATGGGTATTTTTCCCATGCCACCACCACACACCATTCAAGTTAATATGGTCTCTAGGTTTGACGAACCTTGGATCATCCCTTCACCTGAACAGGTGACCTTGTCTGGGGAATCAATGCCGCTAACTCCAGTTGAGATTAATTATTGTGAAATTGTCACTGCATCTGATCCTCCTCTTAAACATGCTCCTTCGAGCATGGCTCTAGATATATATTCTCAATCCCCTTGGCTTGGTGATGCAGATTCACCTGACCCTTTAAGAGAAGTTTTCCCTTTTGATGAAGCTATTGTTGAAACAATGTCTCTTGAAGATCTGCCATGGAGTGATGGACATCATCGTTCCTAGTTGAACGTTCATGCCTGGCCTGGGGGCAATGTCTGATCGTCTGGAGTGTGATGTACATGGTTATCCCCCTCCTAAGCCTCCTCTGTTGAGCTCGTCAGAGCATAGTTCCTCTTCTTCTGTCAAGCTCCTAAAATAATGAAACAGGCTGCTATGAAGACAGTTCTTTTAAGTGTGTCAACCTCGTTAAAATAATGAAACATGAGCCCATTCAATTCAAGTTTTTTTAGATTTAGACAAAATATCTTGTGTTTTGAACCTTCACTCCATTTCCTATGGACTGAAGCTTGGGGGGCATGTACCTCGAATTGAGACACCATGCTGGGGGGCATGCCCGTTTTCATCTTTTCAAGCATTGTTTGCATATGAGTTTCCATGTGTGATTTTAAGCTTGCGTAAAAATAAAATGTGATTCAATGCATTTTGTGAAATTTTCCATTGGGTCATTTGTTATGAAAATCATATAACTGATGCATTAGATAAAATTGTATTAGATATTTTCATAGCATATAAAAACATCACCACATGTAAAAAGATCCATCCAAAAATAGATATATAGATATATATGTCGAATAGTTTGCAGTTTTTGTACATCACATAAAGTCAAAAAATATACATGTCTATCTAATAATAGCTGGAGACAACATGTCTCTCAAAAATATGCATATAAAAAAGCCCTATATAGCTAATCAGTGTGGTGCTCGTGGTAACATGTCACCGCGCGCACCAATCGCCTCAGAAGTCAATGGAGGCGACTAGGCACCCCCACAGTGTGTTGCTGGTAAGCCAACGAGACATCTGCCAATCATGAATAGTTCGGGATTCCCTGGGCGATGCCCTCTAAGTTCTGTACCAACTCACTCCCTTCGCCGCCCTCAACCTAAGGGTCATATGTGAGAGGGGTCCTCCGTGCAATGGGCGACATGCTCACGGGCCTCTCTAGGCCAACATCTGCATACACATAGAACTGTTGTTAGAATAGGCATGTATCACAAAAAAATCATAAATACATAAAAAATAAAAAAGAATCATACCCAGCTCCTCGTCCCAGTCCCCCCCCTCTGTAAGTGGGAGATCTGGGTCTCCCGTGAAGTCGGTTCCGGCATAGGGCCAATCCTCAACCACAATCAGCTGATGCCATAATCATACAAAAATCTTAGGCCTCCAGGAAATCTGCTGGCCCCCTCCTGACCTGGGCATAAGTGTTGCCCATCAAGCCATTCTCGGCTCCCTCAATGTCGGCTCGGTGAATATCGCCCCTTGGCCCTAAAAAATTGGTAATCATTCCAGAATGAACGACACCAGAATGGAACCATACCCAAACTGTTTCAGTTTTGCCTTCTTGCACTTTTTCAGCTGTTATTTGATGTTTGTTGTCACGGCAGTGGCCCAATCAAAAAGTGTAGGATTCATGCATTCGGAAGCTAGTAGGAGTTGCGCCTTGGTTGCCTCATGCAGGGCCTGCGATTCTGCAACCCGTGTAATGGTGTGAAGCACCACCCAAAATGCTAGATCGCAGACAGTGTGGATGTCTAATTTCCCACTGCCCGATCCTATCTGTGCCCCTGGGCACACTCTCGCCATTACCATATCCATTTTCTCCCCAGAAGGTCTACTGCCTGTCATGATTAGCACTGGGCCTCTGCGCGACAATCCGGTTATGAAATAAACATCAGAGACTTCGAGCGCTAATACTTGGTCTCGGAGTTTTAACACTTCTTCATTCTCATCCCATATGCTAATCAAGTACTGTAATAGCTAAGGTTGAGCTCGTAAGCATGGCGTGAGGAATAATTTCTAGAGACCACAGTCCCAGAGTGTGTTCATGCAAGCTTCATTTTGCATGGCCATTTCGTCCTCTTCTCCATGTTCCCTCTCCTTCCATTCAATCACCATTGTGCTTGGATATCTGCACCAACATGGTCAAAAATGCCTTATTAGATCTCTGGTACACTTAAAAAATCAATTGAGTGGCTCACATTTTGGAAAATTAAGGAGGAAAATTACGTTGCACCATTGGCGCGACTATTTTTCTAACAGTCGCGCCAATTGGCATGACCCCTTTGTAAGAAAGAGCCAATTGGCATGGGTCCGTGCCAAATACCTGCGCCAATTGGCCGAGCCCTAAATTTTCAAAGGTTCCCCCAAAGATCAAATACACAATGGAAATCTACAAAAAATGAATCAAAACATAGCTTAAGGGAGCGTGCACTTACCTGGAACAGATGAGAACCTGAATGATGTACTGGATTGGTCGCTATCACCGCCGCAAGTTTGCACACAAAAAGCTCACTGTTGCTCTCCAAATGAGGTAAAAGTTAAAAGTAAATATGTTTTACTATTTGTGGCATATTTATAACTTTTGAAGTCAAAATTAGGTTTTGGAAGTCATTTTTCTCAATATTTTAATATATTTTTGTCGAAAAATGGATTTTACACTCACTTTTATGTGCAACGATAGGTTTCTACGTGACTTGGACTGTGATACGAGTTGTATTTTATACTTTTTCGGACTCAGTAAAAACACGAAAAAGTCATTCCCGGAGTCATCTTTCAACTCTTTTCTGACTCTCTAAATATGAAAAGATTGTCGAGCCTCTTTTCATTTCAATCTCGTTAAAGTGGCTGCGAAACGACATCTACCCAGTATAAATTTAACCCTTTTTTGGGCTGGGATAGATTATTTACGAAAAAGGAATACCCTAGCCTATCGTGACTAGGAGGTTTTCTCAGACATAGTTTTCTACCTTTTCGGATCTGAGGAAATATTTACGAAAAGGGACCATCGGAGTTTAATTTTCTGCTGTCTTTTCAAACTCTCTAAATATGAAAAGATGTTGAGTTCTTCCTTTGTCATACTTGTTAAACCCTGATGACATCAGATCCAGTCGTAATGAAGATATTCGAGTTTCTCCTTCGTAGGGCTCGTTAAATGTACTAGGATGGATTCGTCCGAAGGAAGAACTTATATTACAAGCATATGCTATCCCCTTCAAGCTTGTCTTCAAAAATAATTGGGGTACTTTCCAGAAATGGTGGGGAAAAATGGAATCAACATCGTCGTCGTGTTGGAAGTATGTCGCTCTTAAACATGGCACTTGTCTGCATTTGTGTCGGGTTGGGGACATCTCATCTCATTATCTGTTTGCCTCCATGGGCTTGGGTAATCCCTTTTGACCTCTCTTCTGCTCTTTGCCTCGTCATCATGACCTCTAATATTTTGATGTCAAATACTGCCAAATCCACTGTCGTGTCGCCAATATATTCAAGAGAAGTTGACCTCTGCAAAGTTCAACTTTCCTCTGATTCTCATCTGATCCTGATTCACAACACTATGTTCCTCTGTCTCATGTCGATGATGTGGGAAACACTATGTCCCACCATCGATCAAGGTCACTTCCTCTCGACTTCAGCTCATTATCCAGGAAGATGATATAGAGACTCCCTTTCGGTACCTTGGAGCCTGCATGCCTCAATGGCAGGTTCTTCACAGTCGACGCAAGGTTTTCATCATTGACCTTTGATCAGATGATTCTGCGGGTGTTCGACGCCAGCTCATTATTCACATTCCGTGGATTGTACCTGTAGTACCTTGGGGTCCATTGTCATTATTGGTGGTTCCTCTTGAGTCTGTTAAAAGCTTTCATCATTGGCTGGTAATTAGATGATGTTCTTGCATGTTCGAATTCAACTTACTTATTCACATGCTAGAACTTGTACTTTGTTCGGGTCGAGATGGAGCGCAAGACCCTGGATTTTGTCTGTTGGAATCCAGGTTGCGTATTTTGTGGATTATCATGATTGGTTACATGACTCATTGAATGGATGGCTGTGACCATACCTGAGTCTACTTATTGATCCTTACTGGATGGCTGCATCCATGCCTTGGATCCTGATTATTGTATACTCTGTTATGGATGGCTGCGCCCATACCACATATATGATGTATTTGAGATATCAGTTGTACTTGTCTACGTAGGTTTTTCAATGGCAGTGTTTTCAGTTGGGCACGTTCTCGTAAAGCATTTCACCCCTCTTTATCTCACGGGCATCATGCTTTAAGGGGCATCTGTTACACAGTAATTTGTCACCGTCCCTGAAATCCCCCTTCCCACACATTGAAGGGCTTATTCCATGACCTGTGAGCAGTGACAAGACCTGAAACCACTTTCATGGCATCCCCCTTGACAAGGACAATCATTCCCCTAAAGACAATTTCCTGTGAAAAGCCCTAAAAATAGCCCTTTTAGCCTTGGCGCGACTAGCCAATTCAGCCCTCGCGCCAATGGGGGAAATCCACCAAAGAGGGATGCCAACTGGCGCTCTGTCCCAGTGTATCACTCGCGCTAGGCTTAATAAAGAGTGTTTTTTAAAAATAAATGGTGGAAGTTTGATTCCAACCAACTCCTGAACTGGTCTCTAAATTGAGTTGGGAGGTTTGGCTCCGGATCTCCATGTAGGGGAAGTGGTTTTCAACCTATCATGGAAGCTTCCTTGAAGATAGGGCCAATCCCATCATTGTAGGGATCCAAACTCCCCTTCCACCATCTATATAAGCTTGTCATTTTCCCTTTGCAAGCTAGCTTGAATAGAGCTGAATCAATTGTAAGGATATTATCGTCAGACAGCCAAAGAGAGAGAGACTTGTCCTTTTCCCGATGAGCTTTCCCGAGACATACTCCTCTGTTGACTAGCCGAAGGAAGATCCAGCATCAGAGCTCAGGTTGTATCTTTCTTTGTTCTGATTAATAATAAACGAATTCGATTATGGTTCCACTCAGATGTTCATGTTTCATGTTTTGAGTTGTATCTTCTCTGACTGATACATAATTGCATGTATTAGGTTTTACGCTTGTTTGTTTGTTGTTCTTCTTGTATGTGTAGGTGTTCGATCGCATATAGCGGGAGAATTTTGATCTGCCAAAGCAGGGGACGGAAGCGCCATCTTCTCCACAAACGATGACAGTGTAGGACTTAAGGTAGGCCTCTTGTCGCATATTGGTCTTTTGCAATTAGGAACTTGCGTCTTAGCGTGACTCGGTTGTTGGTAGACCTGATCTGGGCTAGTAGGGATCGCCTCTGTCTGCAGAGGGGATTTACCTCTGCAACACTAGTTCATTGTTAAGTGAGGTGTCAAAACAAATGGTTTGATGATCTAGCCATGTGGGAAGATCCTATGTAAGTGATTAAATATTATTAATAGGTTGTAATTAAAAGAATACGGGGTTGGAGAATGTTATTCTACACTACCACTTTTGTAAAGTTTGTATGATCAATAATATACAGTGGCTATGTCTTTCTTCTTCACCTAAGGTTCTTTTGGTGTTTCAATGAGCATTTTTCCTATGTATATTAATATTTTTCTTTCATTATCTTGATGTTTAATTAATCATAATTCATGTTCTTCATGCTCTAACTTCATTTAAAATTAAGCTATTGTATATATGTGTGTGTTTTCCTTTCTTTGAAACATATACATGCATCAACTTCCACAAGAAGAACCATTTCATTGAATTTCCTAACACTGAATCCATAAGCCCAATGGTAGTAAAACTTATTTCATTTTTCACCTGCATAAAATCCCATTCAAGATACTATTACAAAGCTATCCATCTGATTGAATCATAATGGAAAAAATCATAATTACTTTTTGAGAGAGCCCTCTCAAGCTGAAAAGGCTAATTTTCAGCTAGGAAGCTGGTTTGAAAGAGTTACCCTAGGTTGTCTGGTGGAGCAGCCCATATGTACCAACTTAGTGATAACAGGTAGCTGATAAGTGAAAGCTAGCGCAATGGTCACAGTTCCAATGCAAATAGTGTTGGGCCATAATTGTAATCTACGAATAAATTATGCTTCCCTAGACCGGTGTCTAGTCTAGAAAAATAGGTGAAAGACTATACTACCCTTTTTCCTAACTTAGAACAGATACAAAGAGAGGATTAAATGCTTACTTGTTTTAGTCGCTTCTAAATGGCTCCTTTCTGTCACTTCCACTATAGCTTAAAATTCAAGCGGTTTCAAATAGCTGAATTCTTCCTGTAAGAAAGAACATTGAAATAGTAGAAGATGCAATAATATAGATATCTATTCAAGCTAGTTAGCTAAATCAGTTAAGCATAAACTACATTCATCAACCAAGATCTTACAACATGGGAAATCAAAGTTATTATAGATGCATGTACGGAAAAATAAGAAGTACTCTTTATTGATGATAGAAGGAGAGGTTACAACCTAGTGACTAATTTGAAGTGACCTTCCAGCAATGTTCCCAAGTCTCATCACAACATAAGTCTCTCCAGCAGCAACTCCACAAATCAAACTCTCTATTGAAAATTCTGTAGCATTTCTCTACTCAAATTCTTCCTCTTCAAACACTTAGATCTGTGTTCAATTTATAGATGAATTGTAAGTTTTTTTGCAATAAATTTCATTCCAAAAATAGGCAAGACATGTTTCCATTCATGTAGATGTCAAATGGACACTTGGATCCGAAGCTTGACATATGTGAACCCTTCTAGAAGACACTGGCTAAGTGGAGATTCCAGAACAATGAGAATTTCGCTCCCAATGTGACCAACGCACCTTTGAATGTCGGGAAGTGCTTTGCAGAGTAGCCTTGAATGGGGCTACCTGCATATGCAATGCACTTAGGCCCCTTAGAGCCTGCGTTGGTGAGGTCCCACATGTTTAATAATAAGCTTCAAACCATGTAAAAGCCTTGCTTTGATGAAAGTCAATGTTTGATTCATGTTGTTTCTTGTCTTAGGGCATATAGAAACTGAGATGATAGGGAATGATAGACCCTTTTATCATCGATCCTAGAGATGATGCCCAGTTAACTAGGTCATTGGGAATGGTGCCCAAATTGACCTATAACAATTGCCCCCTAAAGCATGAGATCCAAATAATAAGAACATTTGATTGAGATGCTTTACATTGTGATGAGCCTAGAAACAAAGCGGAGTGGTCACCTGCATCAATATTAAAATACATTACATCATGATATATCCTCTATTGATCATAATTGCTGAGGGTAGGCATTCCCATAGTCAGCACATAAAACAATCTAATAACATGTACATAATTCAGAAAGTCATCTACATTGGAATGTTGCCCAGATGAAGACATTGCCTACAGATATAGGCACATGTTTGGATGAAAATATGTATGTAAGGTCACCGTACAGATGATGTGTACAACAATCCTGAAATCACAGCCCAGATGGCTGAAACTAGATCTGGGGTCTTCTTATCTCATTCACTTGATCATTCGGGTACAATTCTAGCCATGCAAATATATGATTTGTCGTCGAACATGGAAATACATCGTTTGATTACCAGCTAATAATGAAAGTTGTTAACAAATGTGAGAGACCCACCATTAATGAAAATTTCCCTCAAGGTACTACAGTACATTTCGTAAGGCGTGAATAGATGATTTGATGTCGAACGCCAAACAAAATATTTCGGTCAAAAGTCTGGAAGTGAGGATCTCGTCAATGCTGTAACAAGCCTCATGGTACTGGAATCTGATGTTTCTAAGTGAACTTTCTGGATATTGATTTGTCGTCGACATGAAGTCACCTTATTGCAAAACTGGAGTTTTTTATTTCGGAGACAAGGATATGACTTGATATAGCAATTCTCAGGGATGATGGCAATGAAAATGAAGGTTTATGAGTATTGCAGATGGATGAGTTCTAAATCACTGGATGAATTCTCTTGAACATATCAGCAACACTGTGATGAGTTGGCAACATTGACCTAAAACCGAAGTGAAGGTATGATGAACCATAGGTGTGAATGAACCGTCAAGATGATTACCCAACCCAAACAGTCACGGACATGGAGTGAAAGACGTTTCATGTTCAAGAGCGACTTGCTTCCAAAAAGAAACTTTGCTTACTTTTCCCAAATTTTCCCCGGTCATTTGTCGACCAGTATCTCTTTATTTTTTAACAAGCTTGAGGACGATAACATTTTCTTGATCTATAATTCAACCCTTTGGGTGAACAAAGAATAAAGTATCACTTTTTAATAATTTAACGAGTCTAGCGATGAATGAAACTCGATTCTTTCCATGATTGACAAGCCCGCCGCTATTTTATGTTTTAACGAGCTAAACTACAGTGATAGCCTAGTCCTTTTTCATGTTTAGAGAGTCTGAAAAAGAGGACGAAAGAGGAGTCCAAAAAGTAATTTTTCGTAAATTTGTCTCTCAGATCCAAAAAAGTGTAAAATAATATCTGAAAGAACCTATTTGGTCATGTTTAACCAAGGTATTCCTTTTTCGTAAATAATCCATCTCAGTCCGGAAAAGGGTTAAACTTTTACTAAGTATATATCAATTCATTTACTTTAACGAGCTCGAAATGACAAGTGCTCGGCAATATTTTCACATTATCGAAGTCTGAAAAGAGCTGAAAGAAGAATCGAGGGGTTCCTTTTTTGTTTTTAGCAAAGCTTGAAAAATAAGGAGAAAAAGCATGCTTTGTGGTCAAGTCTTTCTTAAAATAAATCTGCATGACAAACCTGCTCGTCAATTGTATTTCCTGTTCATAACAACATCAAATGGATTAAAAATACTTGTTTTATGATAAAAACATAATAAAACTATAGTCCTAGCAATAAATTTAACTTGCAAGTAATTAAATGACTATATAAAGAAATTTCACTATTCATTTTTACCATTCTATAGTTACCATTTTCATTTTGGAGCTCTGAACCTGATTTTTCCCCCGAACTTTAGTTGTTGATTGCGGTCATTTCAGTGGATGGATTTCATCGCCGTTTGATCCAGGTCAACAGTAAAAACCTCCTCTTTCTTTCAGTATTCATTTCTTTACCATTCCTTGCAAATTTTAAGGGTTTTGAGGCGCCTAGGGTAAATTCTACCAAAATTTAGGGCAACGCACCCATGAATGTAGAAACCTGCATTGCATAGAAAGTATAGTAAAGTGTACCTGCATGTGCAACGCACTGTCTTAGCCTAGGGATTGCATTGGGCGCAATTGAAGTTTTTGTTTTCATGCTGTGTACAAAATTTGCCTAGTTTTTTGCAATGAATGGTATCTAATAGATCTTATGGTTGATTTTCAAGTTTCCATTGGATTATAATGACGATTACATGGAGAGAAAGAGAACATGAAGAACAATATATGATTGCCTTGAATGATCTGGGTACTGTAAGAGCTTTAAGAGATTGTGGGCTACTTAAGTACTTCAAATTTTCAGGAATGAGGCAACAAATAGAACTCTTGGAGTTCCTTGTTCGAACATGGGATCCAGTGATAGAGGGATTTCACATAAAAAATCAAGTGTTTTCCATAACAGTTGAGGATGTGTATTTTCTCACAGGGTTGTCGAGGAGAGATTTGCCAATTTCACTCACAGGATCCACCTTTGGAGGAGAAACAATGAGGGATTATGTTATGCAGTATTGCTATTCGGGGTTAGAACCTAGCAAAGATGGAAAAATAAACATCCGTGATGTTAGGGATTTTCCGCTGAGAACCATTATTTTCACGATTGCTAAACTTTCCGGCACCGTTACACTCGATGTGGCAAACAGATCATACATGTAGTATGCGTTGGAATGCTTAGATCCAACATTTTTCAACTGGTCTGAAGTTGTTATATATCAGATAAAGGAACAACTGAATAAAGCAAAGGGAGGAAGGAAGAAAAATTTCAGTTATGGTTCCATCCTTATATCTTTTTCTTTGGAACAGATTCTACTAATGCAGCCACAACATGTAACATTGGATATATCCAGTCCTAGAGATCCTCGAATGCAGAGATGGGTAGAACTCATGGGTCGGCATTCAGGCCAATCGACCGTTGTGTTATCGACTGCATTCTTTGCCTAGTTCAGGCAATAGATCATCACCATCAATAAGTATGCATATGTAGGCTTCGACTTCCGAGGAGATCCAGATCTAGTTTTACTAGAAGGCGCTCAGTGGGGTGCAATAGGTAAGATTGATTTGACCATGTTTTTTTTTTTTATAAGGTTTATAATTTTTTTTTGTGTTTTGATTTCTTTCCAATAATAAACTAAATGTTTTATGTAATGCAGATATCGATCGTTTTCAACTAGTAGAGGAACCAGAGCGCGAAGCAAATGCGCCATCAGAGAGGGTTGTCGGGAGAGTAGTCCTTTAGGACCTTGATATGGCTGAGACTCTTTCTAAGCTCCAATAACACATAGATGGGTTGACCTTTGGGATTCTAGATTGCTGGATCAAAGAGCTTCCCATGTGACTGCAGCAACACACAATTGGGGTTCCTAACCGTTGGATGTGGTTGCTCCGAAGGATTGCTAGATCTATATCGTGCTATCATGAGCACCACTAGTTTACTTATGAATTTTTGCATACATTTTGAGGTCAGATGAACAACGTGTCTTGGGCAAAAAATTTGTAAAAAACCTATAACTATCTATCTATATGTTTTCATAGTTTTTCCTATGTTAAATGCACAATCCTATTCAATGATGTGAATGTTTTCTTTACCTATGTCGCAAATGTCTGTCTAAAACTTGATTAGCTAATGAATCATTTAAATTTTTTATATTTCTGGAAATGTGTTGATATTGAATGAAATCAAAATGTCTCTCCAAAATTCAAACTCTTAGGAACAATCTAAGAAGTGTTGGATTTATAACAGTATAAACACTAGTAAGTTGTAATACCATGAGTTGTGAGTCTAACATTATGATTATGTGGTTAATACCAAATGAAATGGCATTAGAGAGAAGTTCAATCAGCGCGCTATACTCAGCGATATTGTTCGTCGATCTACTAGTACAAATCCCTTGAAAAATCACTAACTCCCCGTTCTAAGAAAAAATGGCCCACGCTACAGAGGATATATTCTGCGTACTACGACTAGCACCATCAGCATATCCAAAAAATGGTTCTGAAGATTTAGACATCTGCCATAAAATGCAAAGTGGATTACTAACGTCAAGAAAACTCTAAAAAACAAATTAAGATAGTGAATGCAAATCAACAACATATAAACAATATAATACAAAAAATTACTATGCTCATGATTAAGCATAGTAACGTTTAAGATACAACCCATTTCTAGGCTGTGCCAATGGAATCCCATTGTAATCAACTAACTCATAGGCACCTTTAGCAAGAACTATTTTGACAATGTAGGGCCATGCCATAATGGATCGAATTTCCCTGTACCAATTACATCAGCTTTCTAGTCATAAAGAAGGACCAAGTCGCCCTCTGAGAAGATGCGAGGCTGGAATTTTTTGTCATATTGTGCCTTTATATGTCTCTTATGCACTTCGTTGTCCAATTGGGCTTCACGACACGTTTCATCTAGATGGATGAGGTTAAGGAGACGCGCTTCTTCTTCTGAGGTGTCAGGTAACAAGTCTATCGCGAGTTTTAACGATGATATTTCACATTGGATTGGAAAGATAGATTCCAGACCATACACCAATTGAAAAGGAGTAAATCTGGTTGCGTTTCTTATTGAGGTTCGATACACCCACAAGGTGGAGTATAGGATCAAGTGCCAGTTCCTTTTACGGACTCCTATCATTTGTTGAAGCATTCGTTTAAGAATTTTGTTAATAGCCTCAACTTGTCCATTTGATTGTGGATAATAAGGAGTAGAATTATCATGCGAAAATCCTAACTTGGATGTAAATTCAAACATCATATGGTTGCGAAAATGCTTCACATGATCCGTAACTATAGCCTGTAGGACCCCAAACCATGTAATGATGTGATTGAAGAAAAACAATGCAATTGTTTGTCCTGTGTTATTAAATGTAGGCATTGCTTCGGCCCATTTGGTAAAATATTCGACTATGAAAATAATATAACCATGCCCCCCAGACGAAGGAGGTTTACAGGTCATGAAATAGATACCCCATTTCATAGATGGTCCAACAGAGACAACAGGATGCATTGGCACTGGTGGTTTCCGGATTTTACGATCATAAATCTGGCATGCATGACAACTTCTGACTGTGAGGATGCAATCTCGAAAAATAGTAGGCCAAAAGTAACCAGCACGGAGTATCTTCTTTGCGGTAGCATATCCAGATAAGTGTCCACCACAAGCCCCAACATGATAATCATTTAACACTTTTTTGGCCTCCTCATGAGTGAGGCACCTCCTTAAAATGGTATTGACACCATGACGATAAAGTGTATCACTGACGATCAGGTAATCTTTGGCTTGGTATCAAATACGTCGCTGATCAGAGTGAGAGGTATTAGGTCAAAAACTTTGGGTTCGGAGATAAATGATGAAATCCCCATACCAAGGATCAGATGATTTGATCAGAAATAGAGACTCGTCTGGAATAGATGGTTCCGACGTAGTAATATTACTATAAGAGGGAAGGTCACAGAGAAGCTCAGCCAAAACCAAAGACTTCTTTGACTTGGATTTTATGAATTCCAAAACAAATTCCTGCAAAATGACGATCCATTTTGAATATTTTCCCCCCAGCAATTGACGTGATAAGATATAAGTCATGGGGTTGCAATCCGAAACTATTGTTGTTTTTCAGAGCAGGATATAATGGTGAAATATTTGGACATCTTGAACAGCTGCCAAGGCAAGCTTTTCCACGTACGAGTACTTAACTTCCATATCATTGAGATTACGAATCAAATAATAGATCGGATGTTCAATTCCATCTTCTACTTGGACCAAAACCATAGCGATGGTCATCTCATCCACGACGATATATAGGAAATAATCGTTCTGATAATTCAGGGGATACATTAATGATGCTCAGACAAGATGGTCCTTGACAGCATCAAAATAAGTTTGCGCAACTTGATCCCAATGGAAGGGAACCCCTTTTTTTAATAATCGAGTAAATCCTTTAGCCATTTCGGTGTAGTTTGGAATGAACCTTCTTAGGAATTTAGCCTTTCCTTGATGTTTCTGTATCTGAAGTAAGTTTGAGGGTGTAGGAAAATAAAGAATGGCCTGAACCTTCAATGGTTCTATTCGAATTCCTTCTTTTTTGACAACAAATCCGAGCATTCGACCAGAACCAACACAAAACACAAATTTGTGCAAATTGAGGCGTATCTTGTAGTGTCGATAGCGTAAGAAAATGGCTTTCAAATGCATTGGGTGATCAGTTAGATTTCGTGAATGCGCTGGTAAATCATCGAGATATGGTTGAACAACGTGCTTGATGTCATTGAAAGAATAATCCATTACTCTCTGAAAAGTTGCCCCAGCATTCTTTAAACCAAAAGGAAGTTTTTGATATGCGAATGTGCCCCAGGGATAGATGAATGTTGTCTTATGTTGGTCATCTAGGCGGATATTGATTTGATTGTAGCCGAAAAATCCATCCATGAAAGAAAATATTTTGCATCCATCACAATCATCAATAATCTTGCCGATAAAGGGTGTAGGATAGTTGTCTTTTGGACAAGCATGATTAACATCCCGATAATTGACGCACACTCTAATAGTTCCTTGTTTTTTCATAATAGGAACGATATTGGAAACCCACTCAGTTAGCAGAAAAGGGTAAGTGAAACCAGCATGCAAAAGCTTTTCAACTTCTTCTTTGATGGCAGCGGCTTTCTTCGGATGAATAGGACGAAGTTGTTGACACACCGATTTGACATCAGGATACATATTAATAGTGTGTTCAACTATACTAGTATCTATGCCTGGCATTTCCTCATAAGACCAAGCGAATATGTCACGAAATTCACAAAAAAGAGAGCGATATGAATCAAGTTCTGATGGAGAACAAGATACACTGACATGAATATTTTATACAATGCCAGTTTTAGTCGAAATATCGATAGAAATCATTTCTTTGATATTGATAAATTTCGCTTAGATTCAATTGCATTAATCAGAAAATAATTCAAAAAGAAATTTTGAATGGATGGGTGATATAGTTCACTAAGATTATTTTCTTCATAATCTGGAAGATGGGAACGATGATGATAATCTTCCCATGGTTCTCCTTCTGCCATCATAACTTCAAAAATATTTTCACCTGTCAAAAATTTAGAGGAAAATGGATCAAATGGAGTACCAAAATCTAATGAATGATCAACCCAAACACTCGGTGACGCTGATTTCGGATTTGTCGCCCAAGAAAAATAGATTGATTTCTATTGTAGCTCAATAGGGCTGAGCGATAAAACATCATCCAACGTAGAAATATCATAATCACCTGTACTCTTCCTTAAGCTAGATAGAGTGGAAGAGATCATGTAGCAAGTCTCTATGCTTGCAATTTCTTCCGACGTCGCTGGTGGCGGTAATGCAAAGGTTCCCATAAGAGTGGAATCATTTAAGAGTCCTACACCAATGTTCTAGATTTCTAGTTGGGGTAAGTGAACAAATGGAACACTTCCAGTTACCTGTGAAGCGGAAGAAAATAAGGATAATTTATTAATCACTGTGATTGTACCTTTATGTGGAAAGGCAATCATTCTAAAATATGTAGAAAAAATTGCAGTCATCGCATATACCTATGGTCTTCCAAGTAGAATATTATATTCAAGGGGTCCGTCAAAAACCTCGACATCAATACTTACTGTTTTTCCCCCTAATTCAACTTGCAAGTTATTGATAATACCATAAGGTTTATATGTTCGTCCATCAAAAGCCTTCAATGTCGTTGATGATTGCGATAATCACGGCAAGCCAAGTGACTTCCAATAGTTTAGAGACATAATGCAGGTAGATGCGCCCTCATCAATAATAGTACGATGAACAAGGTGATTGAGAACATTTACTTGGATAGAGAATGCCAATTCTACTGGTAGTTGCGGTACATAGCTCGTATGATTAAAGACGACAAGATTAGAATCAGTCGAATCAATTCCACCAATGGCTGACAATAAAGCCTGCTTTTGGGAGGGAAAATTTTGTAATACCTCAAGAGCAGACATAGCTGAAGGGGATTGAGCCAAATCCTCAACTATATTATAATTTTTTGCAGCTCTTGCTCGAGGATTATATGTCGATTTATGAATTACTCCCTTCAGTGGCTTAATTGTCAATTCAAGAATAACAGGAGGTGGTACTCATTCATTAGATGGAATTTTTGTCGAGGTAGTAGGTTGATCAGCCGGACTACCATAATCTTTATTCCGCGTCGACACCAAAATATCTTGTGAAGGTTTTGTAGTGGATAACATTAACACTTGGGAACTAGGAGCTGGATCCGTAGCAACCAAATTTGTGTCTGGATTTGGAAATGGGTCTGTCAACACAACTGATGCATTTGAAGTCTTGATGATTTTGGAGACTTCAGCATGGTGAGGAAAATCCCTAACAAAGTGTTCCTCATTACAGATTAGGCATGGATCACAAGGTTTCCGTGGTCCTGACGGTTGATCAGATGATCATTCCTGCGGGTTAGAAGTTTTCTTTTTATTTGATTTCCCCTTTTTATTACTTCCTGGTTGCTTGTCACTTTTTCCTTTGTCAAATGACAAGACATTAATTTCAGAAGTAGGATTAGGATCAGATGCAGTAGTGTTGTGTGTGTTTATAGTGCCTATCAAGCCGTCTCCGACATGAGAGTCCTTTATTTTAGGAGGAACATTGATATTATATCGTGGCGCATTTGGTATTTTATCATAGAGCATGCTAGACTGAGTGTAAATAAAGTCAAAATACTAGGCACAAGCGATGACTTGCTCTTCTGTGATGACACCACCTTTAGCCACATCCTCTGTTAAAGATGGTAACAAGGATTTGATGAACCATTCAGCAAGGAGCTGATCAAGAACAAATGTCTTAACCATTCGTCGACAGTGACACCACTCATGAATATGATATGAAATTTTAGTGGCATTTGTCTGTTTGAAGTTGGTCAAGAGTTCCATTCCAGTTTCGTATCTGATCGGTAACTGGAAATGGGTCAAAAATACAGTAGCTAAAGCAGTGAAATTGTCAAATGAAGCTATAGGTAATTCAATGTACCATTTAGCTACCAGACTTGTGAGTGTTCTCTGGAAAAGACGTAATCGAACAGAATCATCATTTAGGGAATTTGATGAACACCATAAATAATAAGTCATAACATGAGTTGATGGGTCTTCTCCAGGGTTTCCATTGAATTTAGGAATGTCAAAGGGTAATTTATGTGGTATCACCAGCCACCAAGGAGCATAATTGATAGGATCATTAGTTAACCGGTTTAAATCTGGTAATTCCAAGGTTGCAACAAAAGGCAACTGTCTATTAAGGTCAAGTTGAGCATAGCCAGGATACAATGGAATTGCTTGGGAAATAGGTCTTTGAGCACCAGCATATGGGATTTGATGTTGGTAACCCAAATAGGGGTTGTTTTGCATGGCAAACACTTGAGAGTGTTTTTGACCAAAACTTGGATATGTTACTTGTTGAAATGAAGTTTGTGGAATTTGCGCCTATGGCTGCCAAGGGGTCTGTCCACCAAGATTATAACCCAAATTTTTATAAGTTGGATTCAGTTGATATGTATAAGTAGGTTGTGTTTGTGACACCCCATAAAATGGTACACCAGCTTGTGAATAAATAATTCCTGATACAGGTTGTTGTATATTAACCAAAGGATTTTGATATTGAGTTGAAGAACTCGCCTGATAAGGTTGATGTACAAAATTTTGATTCTGTAACAGGGGTATAGATGCATTAACAAGTGGTAATGAAGTGGGTGTAACAGGTTGAACCGATTGATACGGTTGGACAACCGTTTGTGGTTGGATAGGCAGAGTGGGCTGCCATTGACAAACATTTAAATCAACATTAGTCTGACCAAAAAGTGACTAAGTACTGTCATATTGGGTAACCAAAGGTTTCCCCCCAGCATAAGGAGGATAATAAGATGGAAAATAATGTTCACCGAACGCTGGGAGTCTAGTTGATAAAGGAATTGATCCATAATGACCGGCTTGATATTGCCCTAATGATGGATTTAATGAATCAAGTCATTCAGTACTGACTATAGGACTACCAGTTAAAACACCATATGATGACATTTGCAAAGACCATGAATGTGAAGGTGCACCAGATAAATTTCCAGATAGTGATTTTTAACCTGTTGGGACTGAAGGGCCACCATGAAAATATGACTCTGGTGAGGTTGTGAACATCAACGGAGTAGAGAGGGTAGGCGCTGACGTAATTGGAGCAGCAGACCCAACCGAAGATGTCGGTTCAGACATGGTTGTTTGACCAAATGTATACCCTCTAAAATTGATGGGAGAATGAATGGCAATAGGATCAACAAAAGCAGATGGAAATGATTGAGGAAATGAATGATACAGGTAAAGGTCTCCCCTAAAGTGGGTTTGACTTAAATGTGTATCAGGTTGAGGGTTTTATTCAATCACGATTAAAACAGAAGGAAGAACTTCACCGTCAGGCCCAAAATATATTTCAGACAGTTGACTGTGTGATATAGGAGTTTCATTGGCTACAGAAATTTGTGGGATGACCAAGGTAGGTGTTGAGATCCAAGAATGTTCTTTCTTCCACCACATTCCACTCCATTTCTTTTGTCCATTATTAATCCCAGGCTCAAATTATCAATGAAATTAGTTAAAATTGCTTTAAGAATGAATATTATGACTAACTTGCTATGTTTTTATGATTTCGTCATTGTAGTGCTTTTTGAACTAGGACTAGCTACAGAATGCAGACATTCTGTAGCTAGTTGCCAATTCTGCAGCCGTCTTCATGTTTAAGCAGGTTCCAGATGTCCTCTCAGAGAAAACCACACATGGTCGTATTCCACATCATGCCTTTAGCATTTGTTGCTCTCCATGAAGATTGAACGGAATTATGTACGTGGTTATGCACGTGGGAACTCAAACTAGGAGATAGACTCCTAATAGGACAAGGACAGTCCAGATGTCCTTTGTCATATTACGATGCCACCTTTAGAGTTCTAGTTCGATTTTAATATGGAAAGACAGTGATCCTTGTATTATCTCAAGTTCTGTTATGTAAATTTGCTATAAATGTAGCTCGGGAAACCGAGAGACAAGGTTAGATCTTGGTTAGATTTTATGGTTGACTGCTAGATTTTTGAAGTCCGAGAATACTCTGTTTTGAAGTGATTCCTCTTTAATGAAAGAAGCATCATTTCCTTGAATGCGTTGAGTTGATCTTGAACTAGATTTCGTGCTACTCTGGTGGTAGAGGGCCCCTGCCTCCTGAGTGGCCTTGTTTATACAGTAGATAAGTATTTTAGTCTCGTTTTTATTTCTAGTTTAGGCAAGTTTCTGAAGTTTATGTTCATACTTGTTTACATTAATTATCACAGCTAGAATTACTCTAATAAGCTCTTCCAAAATATCATTACGATGAATAAGGCATAGCTGTGGTATTGTAGGTTTTAATTGCATTTTCTTTCGTTAATTATCACAGTTGGACTTACTCTAATAAGCTCTTCCAAAATATCATTATGATGAATAAGGCATAACTGTGGTATTGTAGGTTTTAGTTGCTATTTTACACTAAGTGGCATAGCCAATATTACTCTTACAAAGCTCTTCCAAAATATCATAACAATGAGTAAGAAGTAGCTGCGGTGTCTTAGATTTTAGTTGTATTTGCTTTTAGTCTTGTGCTTATGTTCAAATTCTTTGAATAATACAGCCATACTTGTTCTCACAAACTCTTCCAAAACATCATTCATACTGAACGAGATGGGCTATAGAATTCCTTAGGTTAGTTGCATGTTAACTTAGTTATAGCACTCTGGAGGTAGGATGCATGTGATTCAACTCTGTCATTTCATTTCTAGTTTGATAATGGCTTTTAAGTCTAACATTGTTCACTGTACTTCAAATATACTAGTGGCACTCTAGTTTAGTTTTAGCTCGCTGTATTAGCACTCCATTTTAGTTGCCATCCATTGCATTTTAAATCATATTAGTTGTTAAATTTAAATACCACGGTCTTCATTATTTACAAAACTTCTTTTGTTCCAACCTCATATTAATACATAATCATTTGGACAGGAGTTGGTATCAGTCTAAGACCTAGAGTATTTTGCAACATTTTTTACCATTTCACAAACAAGCCTTTTCTCAAAGACTATTTTAAAAAGAGAAAGCTATAACTTTTGAGTAAGGCCTAGTGGTGCTAGATTGAGTTGCAGAACAGAATTAGAAGCTAGTTTAGAATAGAAATCTTATGGTGCTACAAATGTTCTTTTCCAAATATATTCCAATAGACCTTTAATTATGGATGAGATGTTGTAACATTTTAAGTTGATTGTTTGATTGTTTAGTTAGGAGAACTTAATTTACACTTAACTTGCCCATTTCTCAAGCTCTTCCAAAACATCTTTAATGAATGAATTGGAAAATTTTAAGCTCATGTTGTGATTTATTTCCTTGAAGTCATTATCAAGCTTTGTATTTTGCTAGCCATAGTTTAGGCTTTGTTTTGTTTCAGTATTTGCATTTGTCATTTTCCATCCATAATTTAGGCTTCACTCTGTTTTTAACCAGTAACTTCTTTTCACCAGCATTTAGTTCTTTCCCTTGTGAACATAAAACCATAAAAAACCAAAAACATCATAAAACACTAGACACAACGTAGTGAGAAACAAATACCTAGGCACATATAGTGCACCACACTTCAGCAGTTTACCAACCCTGGTTGACAATTAATGAACTCAATTTAGGAGACTAGGTTGAGCACAAACATTTTGGCACCGTTGCCGGGGAAGTGTAACTAGGTAGCCTTGTTTCTTAACTCCCAAAAACAATGATATGCGTAGAGAGAGAGACTCAAGGGGTAGATTCATAAGAAGTAGAAGCAGAAGTTTGATTCCTAGAACACCACTTGTTTCATCAAGATCTAGAGCCAGCACACCTCCAACTCAGACCCACATTCCATCCCTTACTAATCCTAGACTCCCAAAGGACTTAAGATCAGATATTCCATTAGAAAGACCTTCCATTTCATCCACTGAACCTGCCTTAGAAGAAGATTCAAGGACCCCTGCTAGAGACACAAACTTTTCCACTTCCAAAGAAGAATAAACTATGGCAGAAGAAGGGGGAGGAGGAGTCTTTAATGGAGAACACACATTATTTGGAGGGGGTAGAGGTAGAGGTAGAGGAGAAGGAGGTAGAGGTGTAGAAGGAGAAAGAGGTAGAAGAGAAATGGGAAGCTCTTTTGGGTTTCCTATAGTAGATGAAGAAACCAATACAACCATGAAAAACATTTCACCCTCTGTCCTTCCAAACTTCTATGGACTTAAAACTGAAGATCCTGAAACCTTCCTATTTGAATTTGAAATCCTGTGTAGAACTTATGACTACTTACAATATGCTCAAAAACTTAAACTATTTCCTTCAACATTGAAAGGAGCAGCATTGAAGTGGTTTATGAGTTTGATCAACAGTTCTATTAGGACATGGGAAGACATGAAACAAGCATTTCTAGAGAGATATTTGGATTATTGTATGCCAGTCAATGATAAGGAGGAAGTGTTTAAGATGCTATAAAAATAAGATGAAAACTTGGAAGATTTGTTGGAGAGATTTCGTTACAACATCAAAAGAGAAAAAATGGAAAACTTAGATCAAGACACCTTAAAATCTCTCTTGCTGAAAAAAATTAGGGATGAATAGTTGGATATCCTTAACATGATGGGAAAACGGGATATATCTCAGCTCACATTACCTGAAATAGCTGAGTTATGTATCAACCTTTCAAGAGGGAAATCTAAAAATGTAAAAGGTCCAAGAGACCCTGCTCTTGCAAGGGTAAGTAAGTCTGCTTCTGGGACAGTAAATAGGGTAGAGATAGGGCATATGTTTTATGAATTCAAATCCTATATCTCAGGGAGTCTTAGTGAACAAATAGACACCCTTAAGTTACGAAACAAGAAAAAAGCTGAATCTGATGCCTTAGCAATCTTTTGTCCCAGATGTAGAAAGAAGCATGCCCTGAGAGAATGTCCTTTGGATGCAAAAGTCGTAGAGACCTGTGTCATTTGTTCAGAAAAACATGAGACCAAGAGTTGTCCTTCACTTCCTGGTCTTAAAGTTGTCTTTCAAGAGGAAATTCCTACAAGTTCCATAGAATCTCTCAATTTTGTCTCTAGAAGGCCTTGGCAAGGACCTCAAACACAAGGATTTCATGATCAAATGTATAATCAACCTCCACCAAATTGGAATTCTTGGCAGCAACCTTGACCCCAATTTCAAAATCAATCTCAAGCTTAGGCACAAGGGGCACAAAATCCCTATGGAAGATACTCTCAGTACTATCAATATCCACCATCCTATCCACCATATCCACATTTTCCTCAACAACAAAATCCTCAACAAAATCCTCAAAAGCCACAACATCAAAATCAACCACTTCCATTACCATTTCCTCAAAAATCAAATCAGTTGCCTGCTCAACCCATACCAAACCCCAACAATAAAAATCCTCAGAATACATATATGATAGAAGGCCAACAGTTTCCAACTTATTTAATTACTCCTCTAGACCTTAGCGATGTTCAGTGATGTTCAAATTAGGTCTAGAAGAATACTTGAAAAGAGGAAACCTTCTGTGATTATACAAGAACAAGACAACTCTAAGGAATATTCTCTACGAGAAAATAAAAGTCTTGAAGAAGACACATCTTTCAAGACCCAAACATTGAAAAATAAAAACAAAAAGAGCCAATAATTTCAACTCCTGTATTAGAGCAGCCATCAACATCCACTCCTACACCTCCATTTCCAGAAAGATTACAAATTGATAGAGGTGTAGAAAAACAAATTATGGTGCCTAATTGTGATTTCCTAGATGAGCTAAGAAATGTTTGCATTAAGATTCCATTATTACAAGCCATCAAGGAAATCCAAATTTTAGCAAAGACAATAAAGGAGTTAAGCATGAAGAAAACAAGAAAAAGAATAAGAGAGACAAAGAAAATTCAACTGGCAGGAAAAATAGCAGACATTATGATGGGTAAGATTTCTATTCCAAAGTATCTAGACCCAGGAAATCCAGTTGTCAAAATTCACATCAATGGAATTGAGATCCAAAATACACTCATTGATTTAGGAGCAGCAATCAATATCATGAGTAGACAAATCATGGATAAACTGAAACTTCCTAATCTTCTTTTTACACCCACATTATTACAATTAGCAGACAGATCTGTGATCAAACCTGATGGGGTAATAGAAGATATTCCAGTGTCCCTAGATTCTTGGGAGTATCCTGTGGATTTTATGATCCTAACTCCTAAGAATAATCTAGGAGGGCATCCTATTATATTAGGAAGACCTTGGTTAGCTACAGCTGATGCTTTCATTAGTTGTAGATCCGGTGATATGTACATCTCTTATGGTAGTTCAACTAAGAAATTCACTTTGTATCCTCCAGCAAGGACAATTACAGATTTAGATGATACTCAATGGATAGAGGATGAAGAAGACTTACAACCTCTCTTCACAATTTCAGAAATTAGTGAAGATAGTCAAATTCTGAATACTTTAGAAAACTTTGAATCCTCTTTGGAACATAAACATGAAAAATTTCAAGAAGAATCCAACATTGAGTTTTTGTCATCAAGACAAATGTCTCTTCATTCTATGGATAAATTTGGCAGCTCTACAAGTGAGATATTTCCAGGCAAAACTTTAAACATAAACAAGAATCTAGAAAAATCTCAACAAGAAGAGTTAGTCAAGATATTACAGAGAAATTCTTTTGCATATGCATGGGAGTACACTGATATGAAAGGGATAAGTCCTAAGACTTGCACTCATCACATCTACATAGAGGAAAATTGTAAACCAATCAAACAACCTCAAAGAAGGATGAATCCAAATCTTAGGCTGATTGTTAAAGAAGAATTGCAGAAATTGTTGAATGTCAACTTTATCTATCCTATTTCAGATAGTCAGTGGGTTTCTCCTTTGGTAATTGTACCAAAGAAAAATGGTAAATGGAGGGTATGTATTGACTACCGAGAATTAAACAAAGCTATTCTTAAAGATCATTTTCCCTTACCTTTCATAGATCAAGTGTTAGATACATTAGCTGGCAAAAAGTACTTCTCATTTCTAGATGGGTTTAGTGGTTATAATCAAATTCAAGTAGCACTTGAGGACCAAGACAAAACCACATTTACCTGTCCTTGGGGTACCTATGCTTACCGAGTATTTCCATTTGGATTATGCAATGCACCTGCAACATTTCAAAGGGCAGTATTAGGAATTTTTTCAGATCTAACACATGATTGTGTAGAGGTATATATGGATGATTTCACAGTTTATGGAAACACATTTGAAGAAGCTTTAGCAAACTTGGAAAACGTCTTAAAAAGATGTAAAGAAGCAAATCTTTCACTTAGTCATGAAAAGTGTTTCATGATGTTTACTGAAGGTATTGTTTTAGGACATCACATTTCAGGGGATGGGATTAGAGTTGATGAGTCAAAAGTTGAATTCATCTCTAACTTATCTATTCCAAGTTGTCAAAAAGATGTTAGGATTTTTCTAGGATTTATAGGATATTATCGGAGGTTTATAGAAAGCTTCACCAAGATAGCATCTCCACTCTTTAAATTGCTTACCAAAGACTGTGAATTCAAATGGAATTCTGATTGCCAGTTAGCCTTTGAGACCCTAAAAACAAAAATTTCTGAAGCACCTATTTTAATGGGACCTAACTGGAAGTTACCTTTTCATATTTCAATAGATGCCTCAGATACAACTCTAGGAGCAGTATTGGGACAAAAAGACCTGATTCCTTATGCCATCTACTATACTAGTAAAAATTTGACTCCTACAGAGTTAAACTATACTGTAACTGAAAAAGAGTTTTTAGCTGTTGTTCATGCCATAAAAAAATTCAGACACTATATAACAGGCTATGAAACTTTTTCTCACACAGATCATTCTGCAATTAGATACTTAATGAAAAAATCAATTACTAATGGCAGAGTTATAAGATGGTTATTGATTTTACAAGAATTCAACATTACCATTCTAGATAGGCCTGGAAAACAAAATACAGTAGCTGATTTCCTATCTAGTAGACTCCAAAAAATCAAAGATGACACTCCAGTTGAAGATCAATTTCCTGATGAATATCTTTTTGCAATTTCTACTCAGACTCCTTGGTTTGCTAACATTGCTAATTATTTAGTTTCAGGGAAATTTCCTTCAATAATGAATGCAAGAGAGAAAAGAAAAATCATTTATGACAGTGCAAAATATTCATGGGTTGCTAATGAGTGGTACAGGATAGGTCCAGATTTTATCATTAGGAGATGTGTTCGGGAAGATGAGATGCCTGAGATTCTGAAAGCATGTCATGATGAACCTTGTGGCAGACACTTTGTTGACAAGAGGACAGCCTATAAGATCCTTCATTTAGGATATTATTGGCCATCCTTGTTTAAAGATGCTAAAGAGTATGTCAAAAGGTGTGACAGTTGCCAAAGGGTAGGGAAACCTTCTCCTTCAGGTGAGATGCCATTGCAGCCTCAGGTACATATTGAACCTTTTGAAAAATGGGCTCTGGATTTTGCAGGAACTATTAGTCCTCCATCAAGACAAAAGAGATATATATTAGTTTGCACTGATTATGTTACCAAATGGGTAGAGGCCAAGCCATTACTTTTTGCTAATGAAGCATCTATAGTTAATTTTCTTTTTGAGGATATTTTTACTCGTTTTGGTGTCCCAAGGGAAATTGTTACAGATCAAGGAGCTCAATCCACATCAAGGCTAGTGGAACAAATGATGGAGAGGTACAAAATCAGACACAGAAAATATACTCCCTATCATCCACAAGAAAATGGTCAAGTGGAATCTACTAATAAGGTTATTGAAGGGATCCTAACAAAGACTGTCCATTTACATAGAAGAGATTGGGTAGATAGGCTTCCTGAAGCCTTGTGGGCCTATAGAACTACATGGAGAAGCATAACAGGCCATACTCCTTATGAACTTGTTTATGGAAAACAAGTTTTGTTTCCCATATAGTTCTAGATTCAAACTTTCAAAATGGCAGTTTAGCTAGGACTTGATCTATCAGAGGCACAAAAACACAGATTGGAGCAGATTAATGAATTGGATGAGATCAGACAATATGCAGTTCAAAAAACCAGTATAGTCCAACAACAGAGAGCTAGATGGCATGACAAGTACATAAATGAAAAGAAGTTCAAAGAAGGTGATTGGGCTCTCTTGCTTGATTCAAAGTTCAAGGATTTTCAAGGTAAATTTCAAACACATTGGCTTGGGCCATATGAAATTGTGAGAAATTTTGACAATGGGGCAATAAAAATCAGGACAATAGATGAAGAAGAGGTTACTTTTCTTGTGAATGGTCATAGATTGAAGCTGTATCACAAACCACTCTCAAGAGAAGAATTTATCAAGAAATTCCAGGAAAACAGTGATGTGAAGTTAATGAAGAAGAATCTTTCTTCTTCATCAACTTAATTGAATTTTCTGAAGTCAGACATATTAAAAAAATAAATAAATAAATAAATAAAAATAAAGTATAGACATGAAAACCAATCACCGATTGGCATGTTTATACAGAAAAGATAGAGTGAAAATCAGAATCCTTCTGACACTCTAACTTTTCCTTTTTGTTTTTTTACAAGCAGTTGTTACAAAATCATAAGTGCGGATCCATTTCACTTATGATCCATCTCATTTTACTTCATTTCATTCCATACTTCATTCATTTCATTCCATTCATTCATATCATATCTTATTCCATTCATTCATCCACACTTCATCCATTTCACTTCATGGTACACTTCATTTCCATTTCAGATCTTTAAGTTTGATCTCCTTTCTGCAATTGAATAATACACAGCAGAAATTGCAAGGCACTCTTTCACTCCATTTCATAAGTTGTCATCCATTCCACTCCATTATTCATTTCATTCATACTCCATCCTACCATATTTCATTATTCATTTCATAAAACCTTTCATCATTCCAGCTTCAAACCATATTTCAAGTCCTCTACAGGTACATTCTGCAATCAGTTGGACATTCTGCAGCTAGTCAAACATTCTGCAGCCAGGCGGACATTCTGCAGCCAGAGAGCTTGAAAGCACTGGCTAGTAATCATTTGATTTGCAACAAAATGATCCTGCATATCTATGAACAAGCAAAATCAAGAAGGTTATGAAGACTCAAAAAGTAATGATTTTCAGGGGAGAGAAAACCATATGAAGATCACAAGAAAATCAAAGCAAAGGCAAAGGTATGAAGTGATTATAATGACATATCATGAAAAATTTTAGCGTAGTTTAGTTGTATATTATTCAAAAAGTGTTTTAATTAATTTTGTTGATCTTGCCTAACAAACCTCCCGCAAAAACCTTGGATAAAACTCCTTCTGTTCCACCACTTCAAAACCCATATCCGATCATCATTTCAAAATCTAAACAGTTAAAGTGCTGAAGTGATTGGATTAGTCACGTCACTAAGCATTTAATGATGATTTTTGAATTCGTTACAAAACATCTCCGCGGTCTTTTCACTCATTGATTCGTTTTCTTCACCTCACCTCATTAATTCATTCTGTAACCACTCCATATCACTCTTTTCCACAGCCAACTCTTAACCATTTCATTCTGTAAAACAAAGGTATCTCTGTAACAACCATTGTCACCGTGAACAGAGGAAACATTTGGGGAGAAAAAAAAACTTTTTAACGACCATTCTCACCGTGAGCAGAAGGATGGTGAATTGAATATTGAAGAAGAGTTATGGGCCTCATCGTGAGAACAGAAACAGTGGGCACTAAATACTTGGAAGGCTATCCCCAAATCTGAGAAATCTTACAACAAGCAAGATGGTTGCAATTCCTTGACAAATTCAGTGGCTTCCACAAAGAGGTTACTAAAAATTTTGCAAGATCTTTTAACGGGCCGAGGTTGAAGTTGGAGATATTAAATTCACTGTCACAGAGGCTTTTATTGCAGAAGCAACAGGACTGCCTAGACAAGGAGAAAGGTGGTTTAAGAATAGAGAATTCCATAACGAAGCATGGAAGCAGATACTCAAGTCACCAAGTATGGATGTCACTGTTTTTAAAAAGGGTATCCCTAGTTATGCATTAAAGAATAAATGGAGGAACATGTTGCTTATCCTGCAAAAATTCATCACTTGTGAAGGTAGATATGGTACTTTCTATGTTTACCATATTAGGTTGATAATGCATTTCCTAGAAGAAGAACTTAATTTCCCCTATTTCTTGCTTCAAAGTTTAAAGAAAATGGCTTCAAGTGTTCAAAAGAGAATTCAATTTCTGGAGACAACCTTATACCACCATGGTTTAGTCAAGATTTTGATTGAACATCATTTGAGAAAAATAGGGGATAATTGGAAAGAATTCTTGGTGAGAAATCATTTTGAGGAACCAAAAGAACCTTCACTTGAACATCAACCTACAAAAAGAAGCAGAAGATGGAAATCCTCCAAAACTGAAACTGGTAAAATAATCCAAGAAAGCAGTGAAGAAATGATCTCTGAAAAATTAGTTCAGATTAAGAAGCAGCTTAAGAAAGAGAGGATCATAAGAAAATTTTCCAGAGAAAAAGGAGAAGGGCCATCTCAACCGAGGAGGAGCCACAGACTGAGTGGGATACTAAAGAAAAAAAAAAGTTAAAAAATCTGGAGTTATAAACATAGAAGACGAAGAAACACCTACTAAGGAGGATTTTCATGAAGAAGTTCCAGAAATTGATCCTGCACAGCAAGAAATTTACAACTATGTTGAAAAATTAGAGAGAAAAGCTTCAGAGAGTAGAGACAGAACCCCTAGTCCTCTACAGTCCGAAATAGATGTGCTAAGAAGAGATAAGTACGATCTAGAAGTACTTAATAGACATATCAGGACTGAGAATGATATTCTGAGGGAGCAAGTTAAACTAAAAACCAGTATGAACTCAACCCTGTCACTACAAATGGACAAAGTGGAAAAGGCCAATGAAAAGTTGAAAAAGAGAAACAAAAAGTTAATCAGGGCACTTACCAATTTAAGGTTCAAGTTAGTCATCAGGAAGCCCAGAAGGCCTTTAACTACCAGGAAAAGCAGAAGAAGTGGGTTGTATGTTCTTGCAGAGGTCTCTGAGTTCATGGAATAGTTGCATGAGGACATGCAAGAATCTAGCAGTGGGGGTATGTAGAGCTCCAAGAATGTTCTTTCTTCCACCACATTCCACTCCATTTCTTTTGTCCATTATTAATCCCAGGCTCAAATGATCAATGAAATTAGTTAAAATTGCTTTAAGAATGAATATTATGACTAACTTGCTATGTTTTTATGATTTCGTCATTGTAGTGCTTTTTGAACTAGGACTAGCTACAGAATGCAGACATTCTGTAGCTAGTTGCCAATTCTGTAGCCGTCTTCATGTTTAAGCAGGTTCCAGATGTCCTCTCGGAGAAAACCACACATGGTCATATTCCACATCATGCTTTTAGCATTTGTTGCTCTCCATGAAGATTGAACGGACTTCTGTACGTGGTTATGCACGTGGGAACTCAAACTAGGAGTTAGACTCCTAATAGGACAAGGACAGTCCAGATGTCCTTTGTCATATTACGATGCCACTTTAGAGTTCTAGTTCGATTTCTTGTATATATACCCTTCGTATTATCTCGCCCGTTATGTAAATTTGCTATAAATGTAGCTTAGGAAACCGAGAGACGAGGTTAGATCTTGGTTAGATTTTGTGGTTGATTTCTAGATTTTTGAAGTTCGAGAATACTCTGTTTTGAAGTGATTCCTCTTTAATGAAAGAAGCAGCATTTCCTTGAACGCGTTGAGTCGATCTTGAACTAGATTTCGTGCTACTCTGGTGGTAGAGGGCCCCTGCCTCCTGAGCAGCCTTGTTTTTACGGTTTAGATAAGTATTTTAGTTTCGTTTCTAGCTTAGACAAGTTTCTGAAGTTTATGTTCATAATTGATTTCATTAATCATTACAGCTATACTTACTCTAATAAACTCTTCCAAAATATCCTTACGATGAATAAGGCATAGCTGTGGCGTTGTAGATTTTTGTTGCAATTCCTTTCGTTAATTATCATAGTTAGACTTACTCTAATAAACTCTTCCAAAATATCATCATGATGAATAAGGCATAACTGTGGTATTGTAGGTCTTAGTTTCTTTTTTACACTAAGTGGCATAGCCAGTCTTACTCTTACAAAGCTCTTCCAAAATATCATAACAATGAGTAAGAAGTAGCTGTGGTGTCTTAGATTTTAGTTGTATTTGCTTTCAGTTTTATGTTTATGTTCAATTGCATTGGATAATATAGCCATACTTGTTCTCACAAACTCTTCCAAAATATCATTCATACTGAACGAGCTGGGCTGTAGAATTCCTTAGGTTAATTGCATGTTAATTTAATTATAGCACTCCGGAGGTAGAATGAATTTGGTTTAGCTCTGTCATTCCATTTCCAGTTTGATAATGGCTTTTTAGTTTAACACTGTTCACTGTAGACTAGTAGCATCCTAGTTTAGTCTTAGCTTAGCTCACTGTGTTAACATTCTAGTTTAGTTGCTATCCATTGCATTGTAAATTGTATTAGTTGTTAAATTTAAATACCACGGTCTTCATTATTTACAAAACTTATTTTGTTCCAAACTCATACTAATACATAACTATCTAGACAGAAGGTAGTATCAGTCTAAGGCCTGGAGTATTTTGCAACCTTTTTACCATTTCACAAACAAGCCTTTTCTCAAAAAATATTCTGAAAGGAAATATATAACTTTTGAGTGAAGCCTAGTGGTGCTAGATTGAGTTGCAGAACAGAATTAGAAGCTAGTTTAGAATATAAATCTTATAGTGCTACAAGTGTTCTTTTCCAAATATATTCCAATAGACCTTTACTCATGGATGAGATGTTGTAACTTTGTAAGTTGATTGTTCGATTGTGTAGTTAGGAGAACTTCATTTACACTTAACTTGCCCATTTCTCAAGCTCTTCCAAAACATCTTTAATGAATGAATTGGACAAGTTTAAGCTCATGTTGTGATTTATTTCCTTCAAGTCATTATCAAGCTTTGTATTTCGCTAGCCATAGTTTAGGCTTTGTTCTGTTTCAGTATTTGCATTTGTCATTTTCCATCCATAATTTAGGCTTCACTCGCCTTTAAATCAGTAGCTTTCTTTTTCACTAAAGATTGCTCTTTCTAGAACATAAAACCATAAAAAAACCCCAAAACATCATAAAACACTAGACACAACGTAGTGAGAAACAAATACCTAGGCACATATAGTGCACCACACTTCAGCAATTTACCAACCCTGGTTGACAATTAATGAACTCAATTTAGGAGACTAGGTTGAGCACAAATAGTAGGAACAACTTCCAGCTGTTCAGATTCAGGATTCAGAGATTCTGGCAAAGAAGAGACAGTATCTGGATCAATGTGTGTTTGAAAAACGTTGGGTCCAGAAGGTATGGTCTTAGCGATTGAATGGATCGTGACCACGTGCAGCTATGAAGACTCCGTTTCAACAACAGTAGATGAAATGGGATGTGTGGAAACAATTTGAGCTAACTCTAGATTAAAATATGATGTTTCGCCAGAGGTATGAATTGTACTTGATTCGGAAGATCGTGATCACCTTCGCCTACTAGAAATAAATTCGGGTGGTAAAGATGGTTTTAAAGCTAATCTATGCGAACAACGGGGGGTAGGATTATGTTCTTCCACGATTACTGATTTATTTTATCCAAAAATAAATAAACAAAAAGAGGGTAATGCTAGGCAAGAGGGTTTACCAGGAAACTGTGAACTGCAGACTACCTCTTGGCGAACCAAGAAGTACGGGTAGGTAATCTCCCTACTTCTGTGTTCGGTGTATCAAAATTTCAAGGCGGATGACTTGGTTCACTATGGATGGATAGCACCTAAAATTTTTCCTCCCAAATATACCCGAAGGTACGTGGAGGCCCAAGTCCGTATTAGCGCTGTCTGATGCGAAACCGCACAGTGAGAGCACCCCTTTATACTTGTCGTACTGTAACACCGCCTGATATACCCGAGAGTACATGGATGAGCTACTATATACTTACGTACTAGAGTGAGGTATCACACTCAGAATTTATCGCAGACAAGTTAATGACAGTTGCTATGTTTTACGACGCTGGAACACGTCTCTAGCCTAGACCTCTAAATGTTATCGTTAATGCTCAAAAGCGTTGTTAAGTAAATTGAGATTTATTTTATGTTGATCTTGCTTAACAGTTTTCCTTTCAGGTTCACCACGATGATGTATATGAAATTCCTAAAATGCAAGCTAAGAATGATAAACAAACTTTCACTTTCAGCTTTTTCAATGAAAGACCTAGCTACTAAGGGAAGAGGGAAAACAATTTGAGAGAAAACAAATCAATGAACAAAAAAAATCAATGAATCTCAAACTAAATGCATATTTCCTAATGTTCCTTTTGCAAACAAAACAAAATCCTACATGCAAATGCAAGTTTTTCTTTTCAGTTTCCTTAATGTTATGAATGCAGAAAGAAAACTAGGTGCACTAGATCAATAATCGAAATGCTTTTTACTTTCGAGAAACGAAGAATACAAACAATAATTTCTCTTTTGAAGGAAAAATGAGGATTTCAACAACAATTTCTCCTATGAAGGAAATGAAGATTTTACGACAATTTCCTATTTCGAAAGCAAACGATTCTTAATACGACCATAAAAATTACTTTGAAATAAACTTGTCAATGATAATGAAAAGCTTTTTTAAAACAACATTGAACAAATTTTCAATCAAAGGAGAAGAAATATATAGAGCTACTGGTCAATTGAGCTTTAAACCTTTCAGAAAAAATCAGCAAACAAAACTGAAGCAAAGCACAAAGTCAGATTCAAGGGGATTTGCTCCTTTCAAGAGACAACGCAGTCTCCAAGCGGAGACAGTGCTCTGCAACGCAGGCTGAGAAGGGAGACAATGCTCTGCAAAGCACTGTGCCCTGAACAAGGGTGCTTTGGGCGCAGTAAACAAAGAAAAATATACTGTTTGGCTCACTAAATTTGCAAATTAAGCAAAGAAAACCTCTAATATTTATGTGAAACAACTACTGGGTGGATTTAGAAAGCATATCAGAGACTAAACCACCTAGAAACAAGAGAAGTTCTCCCCAGTATGGTCGCCAGTTTTTTGGGTCAGAATTGTAATCTATCGATAAATTACGCTTCCCTAGACCGGTGTCTAGTCTAGAACAACAGTTGAAAGACTATACTACCCTTTTTCCTAACTCAAAACAGATACACAGACAGGATTGAATGCTTACTTGTTTCAGTCGCTTCCAAATGGCTCCTTTTTGTCGCTTCCACTACAACTTCAACTTCAAGCAGTTTCAAATAGAGGAATGCTTCCTACAAGAAAGAACACTGAAATAGCAGAAGATGAAATAATATAGATATATATTCAAGCTAGTTAGCTAAATCAGTTAAGCATAAACTACATTCATCAACCAAGATCTTACAACATGGAAAATCAAAGTTATCATATTTGCATGTAGGGAAAAATAAGAAGTACTCTTTATTGATGATAGAAGGAGAGGTTACAACCTAGTGACTGATTTGAAGTTACCTTCCAGCAATTTTCCCAAGTCTCATCACATCATAAGTCTCTCCAGAAGCAGCTCCACAAATCAAACTCTCTATTGAAAATTCTCCAGCATTTCTCTACTCAAATTCTTCCTCTTCAAACACTTAGATCTATGTTCAATTTATAGATGAACTGCAGGTTGTTTTGCAATAAATTTCATTCCAAAAATAGGCAATACATGTTTCCATTCATGTAGATGTCAAATGGACACTTGGATCCGAAGCTTGACACATGTGAACCCTTCTAGAAGACACTGGCCAAGTGGAGATTCTGAAACAATGAGAATTTTGCTCCCAATGTGGCCAACACACCTTTGTATGTCGGGAAGTGCTTTGCAGAGCAGCCTTGAATGGGGCTACCTGCATATGCAATGAACTTAGGCCCCTTAGAGCCTTCTTTGGTGAGCTCCCACATGTTTAATAATAAGCTTCAAACCATGGAAAATCCTTGCTTTGATGAAAGTCACTGTTTGATTCATGTTGTTTCCTATCTTAGGGCATATAGCAACTGAGATGATAGGGAATGATAGACCCTTTGATCATTGGTCCTGGAGATGATGCCCAGTTAACTAGGTCATTGGGAATGGTGCCCAAATTGACCTATAACAAATAGGGAGATTGATTTCTGAATTGAAAAAAATGTTGTTGGCATATACATATATTCAAGGTTGCAACTCTGAGTAATTCCCCATATTCTTACAGCAAGCCGAGTTGATTTCAGAGAAAAATATAACAATTTAATCAACTGGAGAAGTAAGAAAAATCTTCAAAGTTGCACTGAAGGTTTATTGCGTAGCCATAGCTCCCACTATTTTGAATTGTTTTTGTTTTTTATTGGAGAAATAAAGTGCATTCAAATATTTAATTTGGATTCATAAGTGAATTTTAAGGGAAGGTAATTGTTGTAGTGTTTTGAGAGAGAAGGAGCATAAATTTAAGTTAAATTTCAAAAGTCATTGAAGTGAATTTGTTTGAAAAAGGGTAAAAAAAGAAAAATATTGTAATTAAAAAGTTTCTCTTGGGTGTAAGATCTGGTTGTAATCTGTATAATAAAATTATTGGTTTTTGGTGATTGTGTCCTAGATCCACCCGAAATTGAATAAGGGGATATTAGGTACACCATGAATATGTTTATGATGGTGCATGCTTCATGATGTTCCTTATGTTTTATGTCTAGTTTTGACACTATTTTTGTAAAATGCTAGACATGAGTACAAAACAAATTAAACAAATGCAAGAACATAATAAAGAATACAAACAATCAATAAATTGCAAACTCAAGCTGCACCCACATAACCAAATATATCTAATTTACAACATAAACATTCTATAAATTATTACACATCATTCAATAAAAGAAATCAAGTTAATGAAGCTACAAACTCAAGCATTCTGAGGCAATTCTACATCGACATCAACAACAATTTTTGTGTAACTTGTAAATAAATTTATTTTTTGTAAGTCAACTTGTAATCAAAATTTAGTTGAATTGTAAGGGTGCATTCTCAATTGAAACCGACACCCAAGTTTTGAATTGATAGGAAGTCAAGTGAGTCAATTCTCTTCAATTGAGTCAATTAATCCAAGTGAGTTCATTGTTTTTAACAGAGTCATTTAAATCATTGTAAGTGTTTCTCTTGGGTGGATTTTAGATAGTATTCGACACCCTTCTTTTGATCAATCAAGTGAGTGATTTCAAGCAAGTGAAAAGTTCACAACATCAAGCGAGCCTGAAACTGCTTGAAGCAAGCATTCAAGTGAGCGTAAATTCAAGTAATCAATTTTTAACAGAAAGTTCAAGCGAGTGTGTAGTTGATTGAAGCATTCAAAAATTTCAAGCGAGCGTGAAGTTTATTAAAGCAAAAATCAAGCGAGTGACTTAAACTCTAAAGAAAGAAAACATAATATTCAAACAAAAATCAAGCAAGCAAGTGAGCATGAGTTCTAATATTCAATTATTCAAGTGAGTGTGAATCAAGAAAAACAATTTTCACCAAGCAAGAGATCAAGAAAATTCCTAAGCAAGTGAGCATGATAAAATCAATCAAATGCGCCAATACAAGAGAGCGTGCTAAAATGGGAAAAGGTGGAAAACGTCTTCAAAGTGCAGAGCTAGAAACTAAAGAGTTGAAAGAGTGTAATCATGAGTTACATAATAAAATTGAGTCACTGGAATGGAAGTTGAAGTAGAATCAAAACTTAATCAACCAAATGACTGACACATTATAAGCAACGAAAGACTTTCAACTTGAACTTGAAATGAAAGAGATACTCATTAATGCACTCCAAAATAAATTAAGTGAAAAAAAATATATGCTTGATGCACAGTATACCGAGAAGGTAGATGAAAGTTGCAACACCGAAGAACTCATCCAAACATCAGATGAAAGTTGTGACACAAGTGACCTTATTCAACATAGTGATGAAGGTAGTGACACAAGTGATCTATCCAACTAGTTGTACTACTTAATGATGCAACGAGTAGTACCAAAGATAAAATTGACCAGTTTAATGCAGCATGTCAAACCGATGAATTGTTAATAATTGATGTCCAGTGTGATACCAAAGATTTAATAATCCAAGGATAGAATGTTAGTAGCAGCAGCAGGTGTGAAGAAAAAAAACAAGATGATCCTTCCAAGAAAGTCATCATACCTTGGGAATAAATATCCTTCAACAAAGATTGACAGACAATAGTTTTTATGTTCCAGATTACTCAAAACTAGTGCAATTTATAAGTGCAATATTTCTAGGCAATGCTTTAATACTAAGTGTAACCATTGTAAGAGAAATGTCCATATGGAGAGTACATGTTTTGATTTCCATCCTTGTCACCATTGTGGCAAGAAAAATCATTCATCAGAAAGATGTAGTAAGTGGAATCAACCACCCAGAAAAATATCAATTATGCATGGATTGATCCTTGGAAGTGGTCCTCTACAATCAAAAAATTGCCTATGTGTTATTGACGAATTCAGTCTCACATGAAGACAAATTTTCGAGTATAATGAAGATGGAAAAACTTTCCTACAACTAAAGGGGGGAGTTGTGAAATGAAATGACAACGATTATCTCTCCTTTCAGCTGACAAAGGGGGGAAATGATAATGAAATTGAAGGTGGCCGTCAGTCTGAAACTTTCGACAACATAAAAAAAATTAGCTAGTGGGCATATTCATCAACCAGTGGGCATAAGCAAATTCACCAGTGGCCAGTCAACAACAAAAGCAATAGTGAGAAATTTTCAACACCAGCAGTGACCAGTTTATGACAACATCAGCAAAAGCAACAGTGAGTTGTTTTTGATATCATAAGCCAGTGCGCAATCATCAAGTAGCTAGTGGGCGGTTTCGACATCAGCATATTCGCCAGTGGGTGTTCTCAATATTTTGCTAGTGGAGAAGCCAATTCGCAAGTGGGAGTCTTCAACATTTTTTCAGTGGATAAGAAAATTTTCCAGTGGGCTTCATCAACATTTTTTCAGTGGAAAAAGGATGTTTATTGCAAGCAAAGGACATATGGATCATTTTGTTGCTTGGCACATGATGGTGTTGTCAAGAAAAAATCAGAGATGAATCAATGTTGCGGCTGACTCATGTTCTCTTCTGGTTGGAGTTTTTTTGGCATCCAACTTTGGCAGTTTTTCAAAAAGTGTTTTTGAGGATCAATAGTTTCAGTATGAGAACTTGGAAGATGGTTCCTAATTCTTATTTTGGACTTAGGATTGAGGGGGGGAATGTTAGCTTCACTCTCATGCGAGTAAAACAATTCTAAGTCCAAAATTATTAAATTAATTATTATCATGAAAGTTGGGAATCTGGGATTTAATCCTACCTTTCTAGATCGGGGTTGTTCCTCATATTTAGGAGTCATTTGAGGTCTAGTTGGTTGAGAGATTCTCTCCAACTAGTTAGGCTCCTATATTAGTGTGTTGTTGAGATATTTCTTCAACTAAAGAGTCCAACATAGACGCATTATATTGAGACTAACTTCCTCATGTATTTATATGTATCATAAACATTATTTAATAATGAGAATGTGAGAGTATAGTGAGGCTCTCAGGCCTTTTCCACCATGTCTAGTTATTAATGTCTCTGGTATGTTTTTATGCGTGTTAATTTTGGTTAATTATTCTACAATTTTTATTATAAGTGTTATTAATATTGAATTAATTTTGTGTTAAAAAAATTAAATTAGTTTTTAACAAAAATATATCAGTTATATATTTAAAAAATAAATAAATTATTATTATATATATAGATATAATATTTAATAAATTTTAAAATATAATTTAATTATATTTTATATTTTTCTTTTTAATCTTCGTTACAATAACTTTTATTATCAATTACTTTTTACATAAGAAGCAGGTGCCAAGCATCGACGTTGCATATTACACTTGTTTTATGTATTAATTTTATATTACATGTTGAGTTTTGATATATATATATATATATATATATATATATATATATATATATATATATATATATATATATATATATATATATATATATATATATATATATATATATATAATGTTTAGATTATTTTTCATAATATTATATATAATAGTAATATAATCATTATGAAATGAATTGAGTTATATTTAAAATTAAAGAAAAAAAGTATTGAAACAAATTTAATTTATTTTATGAGTAGGTGTAATACAAGATTTATATACATCGAAATTTTAGACTTTTTTTTTTCCCCAAGCTATGTTGAACCTAAGTCAAGACAAATTTCAATGTTGAATAGAAGGACGATCTTCTCAAAAAAGGAATGCTACTTCCAGGAATGTGCGACCGTCAGCCAATTTTTTATGGCTCATGGCATAATTTATTCCCTCCACAATTGGCTCCATCCTCAACCTCTCCCTTGAGATTTGAAAAATCCTATAAGAAATATTAAAATCCTTGCTACATGATTTCTTCCACATATTGGTGGAAATTAAACTCCTAAGCCTAGTTTTAAAATTTGTAAAGATCATGCCCCCAACAACGAAAATGTCGAAGGGGTCAATGATGTCGTTGCTCCCTATGAACTCATACAATTGAACTTCTAATAAAAACCAACGACCATTATTACACAATTGAAGGCACTAGCTACTCTACTACTATTATCTATTTATCTTGAAACCAATAACTATCCATTAGGCTCACTCACTTTATTTAGTAAACTTAAGTTTCATTATTCCATGCAATTCAAAATACTATAAATTTTATTACTATCATCTATTCAACTTGAAACCAATATCTATCCATTAAACCCACTCACTTTCTTTAGTAAACTAAATTTTATTCTTTTAATATCACATTAAATACATAATTAACATGTAAATATAATTTTTTACCGAAAAAAGGATTGATACTTGTTAGTGAGTGAGAATGGTTGGCATAACTTGTGAATATTATTCTAGTAGAAGTAAAATATCATCGAGAAGGGAATTCTAATGCATTGCATATTCTTACTCATCTATCATTTCATGATTATCTCGACCTCTTCCACTATTAGGTAATTTTAGACATGTTTCCTTTGCAGTGGATACCTAAAAGTCAAGTATGGCTCGTAATAATCTAGTTTATGGGGATAATTTTTTCTTTGTTAAAGGTGTGAATTTAAGATTTTCAAATGGTAACCCACTAATCTCCTAATATTATTCACATCTTACCAACTCCAGAAGTTATGGACTCATATTTCCCAGTTCCTTCAACATGGTTCTCTTAAGCGCGCTAGAATGCTCTACCAAAAATTTATGATATTGTTTACATAAAATAATTTATCAAAATTAAGGATTTTTGTTTTCTCCAAATAATATTATTTAAAACTAAAACAAAAAAGGACATTAGTTAGGGTCAAAAAAGTTCACCATAATCTCATTGGTGATGGTCAAAAGAGTCTCCGTCAACAAAAATGGAATGTCACCAAAGGTGGCGTCGCCAAAATTATAGGTGTAGTGGTGGAATTCAAGTTATGTCACCAATAATGATTTATAATGATAGATAGCGACTTTCACCATTTAATATGAGAATGGTGATAGAATTTAGCCTTTGTCACAAAAACAATTGAATGCCGCCAAAAGTGGCATCACCAAAAGTATAGGTGTTGTGGTGACATTCAAAGTATGCCACGAATAACGATTATAATGACAAATAGTGAATGCCACCATTTCATATGAACAAAGGTTTATAGTGATGGTCCTTTCATGGTTGTTACTATTGATGCATATGTATGACAACGTTCATTGACCATCAGCATTTCATATTTTGGTGAGGGTCAAAAAATGTCAGCATAAGATTATTGGTGACGGTCAAAAAAGCCTTTGTCACAAAAAATTGAACATTGCCAAAGGTCACATCGTCAAAAGTATAGATTTTGTGGTGAAATTAAAGGTTTTCCATGAATAATGATTATAATGATAGATAGTGACCATTACCATTTCATATGAACAACAATGATTTATGGTCAAAAGAGCCTCAGTTACCAAAAATTGATCGTCGCCATTCTATATGAATATCAGAGCATGATGGAATCGAACCATCAACCTCCTGCTTGTAAATCAGGTGCTCTTCCATTGAGCTAACACCCTTTAAAGAATCATACTTTAAAAAATTATACCTTGAAACTTTATAAATTGTAAACTCTACAAACTTAAATAAATTTATCAACTACCATTTTTTTCACCATATTCAACAATCTCAAAACTATTGCCACCTAGACTCGATCAGTTCCATCTCCCTGTTTGTAATTTTTTACTTTAGAATTAATGTTGGGTGGCGGTGGGTTGTTGAACGTTGAAAAATTGAAATGCCAAATGAACTATTTTTCCCCTTATTGTCCCCTTTTTCTTTTCCCTTCTTCCTTTCTGTGCCATTCTACTTGGATTTAGTGTGGAAATCATATTTTTCACCATGAAATCAACTTTGTATACTTTTAAAGTATTGGATCCACCCACAATCGAAGAAACATTGGTGGTAAGTAAGAGAACCCTAGGATTACAAACCCTAGGATTAATATTATAAACCCTAGGATTATATAGCATAATATTAATGTTATGAACCCTAAGATTAATATTAAATCATATTATTGGCATTATAAACCCTACGATTAATATTATAAACACTGCGATTATAAACCATAGGATTAGTATTATATACCCTAATATTAATATTATAAACCCTAAGATTAACATTGTAAACCCTGAAATTGATATTAAACCCAATGATAAATATTAAACCATAGGAATAATATTATAAACCCTAGGATCATATACCTTAAGATTAATATTTATAAATTATAAACCCAATTTTAAATCCTAATATTATAAGCATAATATTTAAAACCATGATATTATAAACCCTTATATTAAAACCAATTTTTTTAATATCACAATACAATGTTGAATAAATTGCAATATAATGTAACATTGCGATAATGATTTTCATATTTATTGTCATATTGAGACAATGTTTGTCACAATGCGATGTTGGATAGATTTTTGTACCATTCCAATGTCACAATATTAGAACCTAATATAAAATTGTAGTGTCTCATTATATTGTACCTTTGATAAACATTATTTTATCTATGTAATTTCATTATGACATTATCCTTGACACATTATTATGTATAATTTGCAAGAAATTTTCTACTACTAATGAAATTGACCTAAAATAAAGAGAAAAAACATGATAGAAACACATGCAATAACATGAAATCATCAAAACACAAGGAACACAATGATTTTACAGGGGAACCCAACTAGGAAAAACCCCTTCATTTCTTTGCATTAATTCTTATGAGAAAGAGAAACAATTACAATGTCTTACTTCAACTCTGAAGCACACCCTGCACTGTAAAATTTTTCTCATGCTACTTGACCTGCTCTAGCCAACACTTAGAAATGAAATCCTCAACCAACCTCTTATTTACTTGCACAATATTGGAGGAACTAAGCTCCTAAATAATAGGGAAATTCCCTATTTTCTTGCACAAATAAAAGGGGGATTGATCACCTGATCAGTGAAAAATCATTGTACACTCAACAAGATACAATTATAAATACAAATGTTCCTTTTCCATCCACTCAACTAGGAAATTCGAATTCCATGCATGAATGGGTCTATTTTTGATAAATTAACCAGTTAACTAAGAGATCAGTGAGTTAAATTTTTTTATAACTACTCAATTGAAATCCCATTGACTCCATTAAAGACTAGAGCTCAGATAATTGAGTTTAACTAACAATAAACTCCACTAGATTGCCAAATTTTAGCAATAAACACATGAAAAACTCTACTCCAAGCCTACAAACTCAAATTTGCTAATATAATTAGGTGACGAGACCATGTCACTCAAGCTTACTATAATGCAAGTCATCCTACTGATGTGGAAAATTTAATCTCTCCATTTGACTAAGACACTAGTCAGATGAATCCTTTTCTAGGTATAATTTAGAGTCCCTCTTAGCAAGAAAATGGTTCTGCACAACCCCAATTCTTATCCTTTAGGAATGTAGTGTAACAATACCCCTCTAACTATTTTTGTTGATACTACAACAATTGCAACTGAGAAGCATCCAAAATATTGAATCAAATATGTCTCCACTACAAGGAAAAGATCCTCAAGTGGATGTTTTTGAGAAAGCCCTTATAAAAATAGCTCAGATATCTGTTTGTAGTGAAGGTCACTAGAGGAGGTTGGCGGGTGGAGGTTTTTGCAGATGCTTTTTTGGTAGTGTGTTTCTAATCATAACATGCACCGGTACATTTTATATAAAGCGCACTAGTGTGTACTATCAAATGGCACAACGAGACATTGTGCTCTCTGTACAATCTGACCCGGTTCGTCTCAGTAATCTAGTGCACCAGTGCATACTATCAAATGACACACTGAGGCATTGTTATTTCCATACAAACCGGCCCGGTGTGTCTCAGTCTTCGAGTGCACCATAAAGAAGTGTGGTGCCCCATTGATACAATTGCTCGATGCATCTCATAATCGAGCGCATCAAAAAAGGGTTAATTTAAAAAAAATTACCAACCGTAAAATTTTTATTTGTAATTGTTACAGTGCTCTAAAGCTCTTAAGCACCAGTGTGAGGCGCCCTGCTATCGGTGCTCCCATTTCCCGCATTTCTACCATCCATTGCTCACTGTGTGGATGTCAAATTTTGCAAAACAGTGGGAAAAATTGATTTTTAGTATTCCATTTAAAATATGCCTCCTCGACACACAAATGTGTAGGTAATCTACTTGTTTCTCACCAACTTAAGCTTTTAGGAGATTATTTTATTAATTTGACTTAAAATTCACCATAAAAAAATAATATTATGTGCGGTGCATTCGAGTCGTTCAGCTCGCACCATTCGCGGTGCTCCTTATAAATTTAGAGATCGCACCATGAATGGTGCTAATAGGTACCACATCGAGTGGACTGGTGCGGTACCAAGAAAACACACACATAGAACAACAAAATAGTGTGGTGCTTTTCAGTTTCCGGTCACACTGAAAATTTAAAATTTTTAAAAATAACACTATGTACGGCGGTGCGGTCATTTATCGGAACGCACTAGGAATTATGTACAGTGGTGCATGCACTTTAACAACTGCCCCAGGGCAGATAGTTTGGTCAACAGGTCGCAGAAAAAGTTTTTTTATTTTTGTGGTGCGGGAAGTGTTTTCATGCACACTATGGGCGGTGCGCAATAGATAGGTATGCACCGGTGGCGGTGCATGACTGTCTTTTTAGGCGCACTGAATGTTTTTTTTTTTATAAAATTTATATTTATACATGGGTAAATAAATTTTTCATTTATTAAAAAAATTAGCTTTTATGTATGAGGGAGGATGATCTATTTAATATGTGAATCATTCAGCAACTTCAACGAAGTGAGAAAAGGCAACAACAAGAGAAAAGGGAGGGAAATTATAACAAGATACAATACTAGGAGGTATGGAAGAGGAAGAGACTTTTGTACCCTCGCCCTTTTATGACACCCACCCAGTTGCTCTTAAGGGAGGTAGGCTTCCTTAAGTTCTACGAGGAGGCTACATCCCTGAAGGGGCACAATGGGTTATTAAGAAAATTGATCTACAGGTGGGATGCCCACCGACAGGTTTTCCAGGTCGGTCCTGGTGAGTTGTACCAGCCCACTGAGGAGGACATTTATTTTATTACTGGTCTATCTAGGAGAGGGCATGATTTTCCCTAGTTCCTAGATGTCCCCATTGGTTATGCAACAGGGAGTTAGTTGGCACACTCCCAGAGATACATTAGGGACAATATACTTTCTCCTACAGATTTTCAGGTGTCTGGGGGTCAGTTACGCATTGCTTTGTTTGGTCCAGAGGAGGTGAGGTGCCTATCATTACTACTGACGACAATTGCAAATTATAATAGTGACATGCAGTGCATTAGTTGCCCTCTTTTATTTTATGTTTATTGTTTACTCCAGAAGCCACGACTTGTGAGATGGTCTGCCATTTTTTTGTGGCAGTTTTGTATAGCATTAGATAAATTTCATTCTTAGGCACATGGGAGATTGATGTTCTCTTTTTCTTCAGAGTTATTTTGTTTATTTTTTGATAGGTTTCTAGAGATGAGGCCTACTTTTGTTCGCCAGCCTCGTAGGCCAATGTTACATGTACGGATGCAGATGTGGGGTGAGATGATGCCCAAGAGGGGCTTGTCCAAGTATCTGGCCAGGATATCTAATGATGCATTGGAGCTGCTAGCCAGTGTTGATGATCACATGTTTTTGATGGTATCATGTCCTTACGTAGGTTTGGATTGGCGAGGGTGTACCAACATCGTCTTCACACAGGATGAGACACTGGATGCTAGAGGTAATATTAGTTTTTTCTTTAAATTAATATAGTTTCATTTTATAGTCTTAATTAATTAGAATAAAATTTATTCTAACACCTTCTTTATTTATTTTTATTAAATCGTTTACTCAAATTGTAAAATTATTGTTGTGTAATATATATTTTTTAGATATTGGCACATTTGTTAGGGACATGATTCCACCCCCACCGGATGATACTATAGATGAATAGGAGATATCAGAGGCTAAAAATCAGGGTGACAAGCCTCCTCGAGTGCAGAAACCCATGGGCATGCGGCGCAGGGTGGACATCCGATTTAGGACGGAGTTGGGTGACCGACTGTGTAATCCTCCCTATGACGATCAGAGAGATCCAGGTTGATATTACACTCATAGAGCTCTAGAGGGACATGCCCCGCAATATGATGAGCCTTATGAGTCATATCGGTGGAGTTTCCAGGCTACTAGTAGCTAGGAAGGATAGGCGCCATGGAGATGTGTGACAAAGTAACTCATCGGATGATCATGATCTTGAGGGTAGTGATCATTCTAGTAATCCACCTCCTCCTCCTTCACCTCGCGCTAGAGATGAGTAGCCAACATTTAGTCCTGAGCAGACACCATCAATTGAGCAGTCATGTGATCCTAAGTAGGCACGTCCATATGAGCAAGCACCATCCACTGAGCAATTTGCACCATATTAGCAGGTACCTCTCGAGCAAACACCATATGATAAGTAGGCACCTCCTGAGCAGCCACGTCCATTTGATCAACAGGCACCATCAACTGAGTAGGCACTTTCGGTTGAGCAGGCACATCCATCTGAGCAGGCCTCGAGTACTAGTTATAGTATTGATGTGGTACCACCAGATATTTGACATTTATATGCAGTTCTATTATAGTCGTATATTTTTGAAATTATATATATATATATATATATATATATGGTGCATGCATTTTATTTTCATGTTGATGTACTTAATTTACATGTTGGTGTTCATCATGATGTGTATATTGTTAGGTCATGTTAGATATGTTCAGTTAATGTGCTTGCAGATAGATGTGTATGTGATAGAAATTATTTTACATGAGATGTATATTTGATGTTTGTGTTGTGATGATGTTATACAATGCTTTTGTTTTGTTAGATGATCATGATCATGATGATTATATGATGTTAGCAAATTTGAATAAGTATTTTATAATATGATGTTTGTATGATGTTATCATGACCGTGATGTTTTCTTAATAGTAAATCATGATATTTATTAAATATTATGTATTGGTAATTGTAAATTTGTGTAGTTGTAATTGTAATTGTATGTAAAATATTTGTAAAATTATAATTTTAATTGTAATTGTATTGTGTAATTGTAATTGTACATATTGTCATGATTCAATTTTATTAAAATTGAAAAATTTGTAAAATTGGAAAATAATTGTCAATTTAGAACCATAACTACCATAAGTAAAATGTATACTGTACATATTGTTAAATTACCATAATTGTAAATTTGTAAATTTGTAATATTGTATAATTTGTAAATTTGTATCAATATAAATAATTGTAAAATAATAAATCTAGAATAATATGAATTTTTGTAACATAATAAAGTTTAGAAAATAATGCAAATAAATTCATGTTTAGAATTTACATTATTTTATTATGATCTTACATACCAAAAATAACAGTATACATTAATACATTTTTTAAAATTTTGAAGATATCATTCACACAGACACACACACACACACACATATATATATACGGTTCATTTATTTAAGTAATGATATAGTGAAAAATCATTTAAAGCAATCAAGTAGTTGCATTATTTTAGAAATTGACATAAAAAAAAAAAAAACTTGATACAGTGCATTTCTTTTGAGATCAACATAATTTCAAATTATAAAGTGAAATGATTTTAACATTAACACAATGCAAACCAATTAAGATATTATAATGTTTGGAAAAAAAGAGTCTTAGTTATAAGGTCAAGTCCTCTTCTTTATAAAAACCCATATTATAAAGTATAAATGATGAAATAACACATGTACAATATCACTCTCTATTCTCATGATCACCCTCATTATCTTCTAGCTCGCTTGGCATGATAACACTATTGTTCTAAAAAATATGTTTTGATCTAGGGTCATGTCTCATTATGAACCACCAATCCCTATCCAACACATCTGGGTAAAAAAACACATGGTTGCAGTGTTTGGGAAAACATAAGGCTCCTTAGCTTCATCCCACATCTTTCTAGAGTTTATACATATCGGCCTACTATCACGATCTTCCTTTACATTATTTTGATCAAAGGTGTCCCACCACTTGCACCTAAAAATAACACATTGGAAAGAAGAGAAGTCCAGTTCAACGATATCTTGTATCTTTCCAACATAACCTGACATCCTCGTACTAGGTTTTGATCGTGGTGGCTAGCTCAACTAGATTGATCGAACTTGACTTCTACTCCACATTCTTGTTTCATGTGTCCATCATTGGAATTTTCTATGCAAAAATGGTGTCCATATGCCCACATAGATGGGAACAAATGCACCTATAAAAAAGTTAAAAAATCATAGTTTCATGTGTCTAATAAATCAAATGTTAAATTATAAAATACAGATCTTACATTTCAAAGGTGCATTATTAAGTTTAAAATTTACATAAATAGATTATTATCGAGTTACTACACCCAAACCCTATGTTTAGTGCATCCTCTTCAACACACGGTTAACGACCGGTTGCACCGTATTTCTCTCTGACTTGGTCAACAACCCAAATTTTGGGGCATATAATTGACATATTTTCTTTTAAATGATCGAGATAAGGAACGCTTCTACCATTCATCCATCTAAATTCTTTCCTATCACTATCCCATTTCATCCTCCTTTTTCATACAATGCGACCCACGGTTGTGTCACTTCAGAATTGTAAAGAACGAATTGATTGATTGCTTCAATTTAGGCATCCCCTGATGAAATCAAACTAACATCTAGCACATATGAGATCAAAATATACATTATATCAAAGTTCAACGTGAATATTTACTTTGTGTAAATTTGAAAAATTATAAGTCACTTACTCTTTATCAAGTGCCTTTTTCCATTCGTTTGGAGAACCTCCCTTCTATTTTGTCTTCATCCCTTTCATCGTCCCAAATCATCGCACCTGGCATGTTGTCGATATTATTGATGTACTACTAGTATAATAGGAAAAAATCATATGTACTCCTCTACCATAGACCCCTCGTTTTTTTTCCCTTTGTCGAACAAAACCTTTCAATTTCTTCATGTACCTCTCTAAGAAGAACATCCAATGACAAGAAACCACACCAACTAATGCAACCTCATCTACTAGGTGGATTAGAAGATGAACCCGCAAGTCCATGAAATTCGTCGACAGTTCCTTCTCAAACATATAAACAATATCAACTATCTCTTGGTGCCACCGTGGAATGCTAGCCACACGAATCTCCTTTAGTGTGATCCAACGTACAAATTTAGATAATTTAGATATAGCATGTCCTAGGTCTTGGGGGAATTCATGTTTCACACACCCATGCATGAAAAAAGGATAATTACAATGCAAAGTTATAAACACATGCAATAATATACAAAATTAGTTATGTTTTATGGTCCCATGGGATAAAATGTAATGTTCCCAATTAGCTACTACTACTTAGAACATTATAATTGCTCCATTTTTTAAATAAGAAGTAGGAAACACAATAAAATGTACCCCAGTGTGAAAAGGGATTGAGGTAGGAGGATAAAATAAAGCCTCTTTAGTGTGAAGAGGAGAAAAAGCAAGGAGCTAGCTATATTTGACCAAGTCAACAATGATGTCACAAAGGGAGGGGAAGCTACTAGGGCGGCGCAATTTTGAAGGAGGAAACTTCTCAAGGAAGCTACATCACCAATGAGTGGGGCCCGGGATGGAGAAGCTCAGAAAGGATAAAAAAGGAAGGGATAGTAGAAAAGGGATTCATTCATTCATACTTCTTATTTCAGTCTTATGACTGATTGCAAGCTTCATCTATTTAGTCGGAGTTGCAGTACTATTTAGTGCAAGGGTTCTCATGCGGGAATTCTATATTTATCATTGATATAGCTGATTGGGAGAGCTAAGGAGGAGGTCTTGAGTTCAATTCTCATCATCTATCTTGTGGAGAGCCAGCCTCTAACCTTTACAGCACATTCACTTCCAGTGAATGAGTTATTTCTGCAGCAGCTGTAGTAGATGGGGTTGTATCTATCATTTTGTGCTTATTTCAGAAGAGGAGGAGGTGATTTCCACTCCAGGAGATCTATTGAGGAAGGACTTGTGCTAATTATTGTATTGTGTGTCCCTTTTAGATCATATCAGATATTTCTCAATACAGAGTTGTTGGGTACACCGTTATTTTCTGCAGTGTTGTATCTTGTGTTGCTATTTTGCTGGAACACCTTGCCGGAGGGTCCCAATGTGTTTGTAAAAGAGGTCAACCCTCTCATTTATTATTATATAATGAATGAAAGCTTCAAATATATTTTATTCCATCCATTTCTATAGTTTTCATAATAAAAATAACGCTGTTACTGCCTCTGGAATTTCTGTTTTATGAAGTACTGGGGTTGTGATGCTTTTTAGCATATTTTAGTTGGGGAGATATGTTTAATGTAGCTAGAGTTATTTTTTTATGATGATATTATATATTTAAGCTAAATACAACATATTTTATAGGATCCAAGACTTGGACTACATTATTTTTGCACTGGTTTCCTTATACAACGTCCTCATTGGAGATATTGCTGAAATTCCTGAAAAAGGATCATTTTAGTGGTATCGGAGCTCTGCTCTTGGCTCAGCTTGTGGGGGGAGATTTATCTTTGGCATGGAGAAGGAAGAAATCTCAAGACTCATACTTCAAACCTTGCAGAACATTGCAAGGGATCTCAAGGAGATGAGGCATGAATAGGACTCTTTAGGGTTTTGCCATAAGGCAAGCACCAACACTGAAAATGGCATGGGACATTCAAATGCATCAAAATGCTCCACCATGCCTTAATTTATAACTGAAGGAGATAATGAGGGTTATCTAGGGGAATATTTTAAAGAATATGAACTCCAGTCTCAAAGGTTCAAGGATCACTTGAGCTTTCAGGAGTTTTGCCGGATCAAGGATGGAAGGAGGAATGATCCTCATCAAAAGGAGGATAACTTGATGCAAGGATTAGCCCTACAATACAGTATGGTAGGGTTCTTCTTTCCCACATTTTATGGGACACCTATGTGCATAACAAAATCATGGGTGGAGAAGCTGGACACATACTTCCAGCTCAACAAGGTTTCTGAGATAGAAGCCATCAAGATAGCTGCGTTGCACCTAGAAGGGGAAGCTCAAGATTGGTGGTTTCATAGACTGACCACACTTGGGCATCATCATATCACTTCATACTCAGCTTTCACCAAGAAGCTAGCGAAGAGGTTTGATCCAAGGTATCCGGAAGCCCACTTTGCCAAGATAACCAAGCTCAAGCAGGAAGGAGATCTTGAGGCTTACATTGCTGAGTATTTGTAGCTTTCAGTGATGGTATCCAAGCTCACTATGAGTAGGAAGGTATGAATTTTTTTGAATGGGATAGCTGAACCATTACAAGGGTTGGTCAAGTCTACCAAACCAACCACACTCCTTGAAGCTGTGGAGAAAGCTAGAGATCTACAACACATCTTGCCTAGGGCAAGAACCTTTTTGCAGCAAAAGACTCACTCAAGAACAAGGGAGACCATCCCTGCTCAGGAATTGGAGGGGAAATGTGTTATAGGGGAAACAAATAATATCAGGACCTTCTGCAAGAAGGATGCCTGCGTTGTACAGACCATAGAAGACTTTGCTCCAAGAGGAGGAGTTGTTGTAGCATTAAGAGGAGTCCCAAAGTATCTGACCTTGAGGGTGAGAGGCACCATCATGGGGAAAAGAGTTTTTGTATTGATAGATAGTGGAGCCACTCATAAGTTTATTGATACACAGCTGGTACACAAGAGAGGAATTCCCATGGAGGAGTTTGAGGGATTTTCAGTTTTGGTCCCAGGAGCCATGACTCTGCAATGTGCCAAGTATGTTCCAACACTAACCATTAATATGGGTACCTATACATTTACATACCACTTATTTGTGGTAGATATTCCAGACACCAATGTCATATTGGGAGTCCAGTGGTTAGTCACTCTTGGGAGAGTTACCACTAACTGGAGAACCTTGGAGATGGAATGGACTAGAGGAGAGGATGGCCAAGAACAAAGGATCAAGGGTATGAACACATACCCCCCTCAGGTTGTTTCAGCACATAGGATGGAGGCAGATCTGCATATATGAGATGTTGAATGGGTAGTGGAGCTGCATATATTCGAGGTGAAGGAAAAGGACTCACCGGTGCATTCAGATGTCCAATCTCTTTTGGACCGGTATTCTACAGTATTTGGGGATATCCCACTAGGGAGACCTCCTAACCGAGGGTTTGAACACACCATTGAGTTGGAAAAAGGGGTCCAAGTAGTGATCACCACTCCTTATAGGCATCCAAAGGCTTATAGGGATGAGATTAAAAGAGCTATCCAAGAGTTGCTAGCACTAGGACACATCCGGCCTAGTACTAGTCCTTTTGCTTCCTCGGTGGTTTTGGTAAAGAAGAAAGATGGCACATTGAGGATGTGCATTGATTATAGGGCCTTGAACAAGAAGACTATGAAAAACAAGTACCTTATACCGAGGATCGATGAACTCATGGATGAGTTAAGGGGATCCAAATACTTATCCAAGATTGATTTGAGGTTCGGGTACCATCAGATCAAGGTGAGGGAGCAAGATATCCCCAAGACAGCGTTCAGGTGTCACTATGGGCATTTTTAGTTTCTGGTAATTCCCTTTAGGTTGACTAATGCTCTAGCAGCTTTCTAATCCTGCATGAACCACATCTTCTAGGATCATTTGAGAAAGTTTGTATTGGTCTTCTTTCATGATATTCTTATCTACAACCGCACTTGGGAGGAGCACTTGCAGCATATTGAGATAGTCTTACATATCCTCAAGGAGCAGCAATTCTATGCCAAGCTCTCCAAATGTGAATTTTGCCTCACATAGATGTTGTATTTGGGGCATATCATAGGAGTGGATGGAGTGCGGGTACATGAGGAGAAGATCCAGGCTATCAGAGATTGGCCTAAACCTAGGAATGTTATAGAACTCAGGGGGTTTGTGGGCATATGCACTTATTACTGGAAGTTTGTGAAAGGATTTTCACAATTATCAGCACCACTCACAGACTTGACAAAGAAGGGAGCTTTCCACTGGACACCTAAAACACAGAGGGATTTTGATAAGATCAAATAGGTAATGAGTAGTTGTCTTGTTTTGGTTTTACCTGACTTTTCTCAACCTTTTATGCTAGAATGTGATGTATCAGGTGAAGGTATTGGGGAAGTCTTGATGCAAGGAGGGAATCCTATAGCCTTTGAGAGCAGGAAGTTGCTCCCTCATGATAATTTATACCCGATATATGATAAAGAAATGTTGGCTATAATGCATGCATTAGCCAAATTCCAGCAGTACTTGGTGGGAAATAAGTTCAAGGTTAAGACTAATCACAACAGTCTTATATTATTCCTTGAACAGAGACAACTTCAGGAGAGACAACAGAAGTGGGTGAGAAAAATCCAAGCTTATGACTTTGACATAGAATATGTCAAGGGGAAGAGCAATATCGTAGCTGATGCACTATCCAGGAGGCTTACAACACTATCCTTAAAGGAAATGCACGCAGATTGGAAGGCTCAACTGTTAGTTGAGTACTCCAAAGATGACTTTGCATGTGAGATACTTGATGGGGTGGTATCATATGAAAGGTTTATATTAATGGATGAGGTTATCTACTACAAGGATCAGATCTACTTGGCTAAGAATTCTAAGCTCAAGGAGAAGATCTTATTGGCCTCACATGATTCACCACTTGCCGGGCATCAAGGTTTCACAAAGACTTATAGATATATCAGAGAGAGATTCTCATGGAAGGGTCTCAAGGGGGATGTGTTTCGACATGTCTGGGAATGCACTGTTTGCCAACAGAATAAAGGAGAACACACTTACCCTGTTGGATTGTTGCAGCCACTACCTATTCCGGATGGGAAGTGGGAAAGTATCTCTATGGACTTCATCATCGGCTTACCGACAGTACAAGGTAAGGACTATATATTTGTTGTTGTTGATAGACTAACAAAGTACTCTCATTTCTTTTCCATTTCTGCACATTATACTGCTTCACAGGTAGCTGAGCTCTTCTTCAGAGATGTATTTAGACTCCATGGTCTCCCTAGGACCATAGTGAGTGACCAGGACAGCTGCTTCATGGGTGGCTTTTGGTAGGAAATTTTCCAGTTAGTGGGGACTGATTTGACTCCAAATACCAGCGATCACCCCCAAACTGATGGGTAGACCGAGATAGTGAACAAGTGGCTAGAAGGCTACTTGAGGAACTATGTGGCAGGGCAACAAAAAGCTTGGTTGCATTGGCTCCACTTGGGAGAGTATTGTTACAACACTACTCACCATATTTCTATTGGCATGACTCCATTCCGAGCCTTATATGGGCATGAGGCACTTTCATTTGTTGATGTTATGTTTGGGGCAAGTAAAGCTCCAAGGGCGAGGGATTGGATTCAAGAGAACTAGGACATACTCAGGGCACTCAAAGACAACATTACCACTGCCCAGAATCAACAGAAGATGTATACAGACTGTGGTCGGATAGAGAGACAGTTTGAGGTGGGAGATCTTGTCTACCTACGTCTTCAGCCTTAAAAACAGTCCACACTCAAGGTGAAGGGAGTTAAAAATCTCAAACCACATTTCTATGGGCCATGCAGGGTGAAAAAATGCATCGGTAAGGTAGCATATGAGCTAGAGCTTCCTAAGGGGAGAAAGATCCACAATATCTTCCATTTCTCTTACCTCAAGAAGGCCATTGGGAGGAATTTAGTTTCCAACATGGAACTTCCTCCTGTTGATGATGAGGGCCACTTGATCTTGTAGCCAGAAGAAATCTTAGACACAAGGGAGGGGCAGCTGAGAAACAGATTCATCAAGGAATATCTGATTCGATGGAGGAATCTACCAGATGAGGATGCCACTTGGGAGGGAGAGAAGATCTTGTAGCATCCTTCTTTAGTGTTGCTTGTGGGAAAGCAACTTTTGAGCAGGGAGGACTTTAATGTTCCCAATTAGATACTGCTATTTGGAACATTATAATTGCTCCATTTTTTAAATAAGAAGTAGGAAACACAACAAAATCTATCCCAGTGTGAAAAGGGATTGAGGTAGGAGGATAAAATAAAGCCTCTTTAGTGTGAAGAGGAGAAAAAGCAAGGAGCTAGCTATAGTTGACCAAGTCAAAAATGTTGTCACAAAGGGAGGGAAAGCTACTAGGGCAGCGCAGTTTTGAAGGAGGAAACTTCTTAAGGAAGCTACATCACCAATGAGTGGGGCCCGGGATGGAGAAGCTCACAAAGGATAAAAAGGGAAGGGATAGCAGCAAATGGATTCATTCATTCATAATTCTTATTTCAGTCTTATGACTGATTGCAAGCTTCAACTGTTTAGCCGGAGTTGTAGCACTGTTTAGTGCAAGGGTTCTCATGCAGGAATTCTATCTTTATCATTGATATAGCTGATTGGAAGAGCTAAGGAGGAGGTCTTGAGTTCAATTCTCATCATCTATCTTGAGGAGATCCATCCTCTGACCTTGACAGCACAGTCACTTCCAGTGAATGTGTTATTTCTGTAGCAGCTGCAGTAGATGGGGTTGTATCTATCCATTTGTTCTTATTTCAGAAGAGGGGGAGGTGATTTCCACTCCAGGAGATCTATTGAGGAAGGCCTTAGGCTAATTATTGTATTGTGTGTCCCTTTTAGATCATATTAGATATTTCTCAATACAGATTTTCTGGGTACAACGTTATTTTCTGCAGTGTTGTATCTTGTGTTGCTATTTTGCCGAAACCCCTTGCCGAAGAGTCCCAATGTGTTTGTAAAAGAGGTCAACCCTCTCATTTATTATTATATAATGAATGAAAGCTTCATATATATTTTATTACATCCATTGCTGTAGTTTTCATAATAAAAATAACGTTGTTGCTGCCTCTGGCATTTCTGTTTTATGAAGTACTGGGGTTGTGATGCTTTTTAGCATATTTGAGTTGGGGAGTTCTATTTAATGTAGCTAGAGTTATTTGTTTCTGATACCATTCTATTAATTTCTATATTTAAGCTACATACAACATATTTCAGAGGATCCAAGCCCTGGACTACGTTATTTTTTCACTGGTTTCCTTATACAACGTCCTCATTGGAGATATTGCCGAAATTCCTGAAAAAAGAGCATTACATAAAATTTATTAATATAAAAAATAATAAAATCATTCTTTTGAAATTATATGTACTCTTAGAATATTCAAATGGTCATGTGATTTCAACCCCGAAAAATGATCTTCCATGGTGAATCAGTGTTGTAGTGAAGACCCTTATGAAGATGGCACCCTCACACCCATTATAACTTCATTTTCCAAAGAAATATCATCTTTTTTAAAAATACATGGGACATAACCTTATTTGAAATACCAATTACAAGGACCAACCTTTTATCTTATACTTTCTAATTGTCTTGGCCAATGTTTCATTTTAGCTTTTGAAGTAATAAGATCTTTACTAATAGCCAATGTGTCACTTTGTTTCGATGATATGTGCCTCCATAAAGAAGATGAAACATTTTTAAATATATGCATGGGATATAATAAGTGGGTAATCTTAATATGCTCCCAATATGGGAGTTTATAAAATATAGATTTCCTTTTCATCCTAATGGGAAATTTCTCAACATAGGTTTCGAAGAATTCTAGATCATCGAACATAGGTTCCCCATTTGAATCGAACATTTCTATGAACTCCTTTTCCTTCTCTCTATCATATTCTCTAATCCATTTAGCTAGTGTCGTTATTTCAAGCCTTTGGGTTCTCTCTCATTTACCATTGAAAGCAGATGTTGCTCTTCTGTAAGGGCGTTCTTCTGGGAGGAATACGCTGGAGCAGTCATACACTGCCTTTCATAGGTCGTTGGACCATCTAGCTTTCACAGAAGGTCCACAACATTTACATCCATAATACCCTTTTGTTACAAGGCCTGCGAAATTATTTTATACAATATGCATGGCACGTTAAATAATATCATGCATATCAAAAAAATTACAATGAATTAAATTAATATGCGAAATAATATTGTTACATATATAAACAAATTAATAAACATGTAATTTACTAGAGAAAAATCTTAAGCCTAGATAATCATGTGTCGTGTAAGCACATATGCCATACAATGTAAAACTCCTCTCTGTTGTGATGGGTCTTGATACATCGTATACATTTATCCCATCGCATAATTCCTTCAATTCATCTCCCAGTGGTTGTAAGTATACATCCATATTCTTCACTTGTCTTCTACCAAGGACTACGAGAGCCAACATAAGATGTCCATTCTTCATGGAAAACCATGGGGGGATATTGTTATTGATCACTACTACAGGCCAAAAAAATAGATGGTGTTCTCGAGGGAATATGGGTTGACGCCATCCATGCCTATGCTGAGTCGTAGACTTCGTACTTCGTCCTTGAATTTTTTGGGCCATGTATCCTCTATATGCTTCATGGCTATTGAATTTGTTGGGATTCGCATAACTCCCAACTCACTTCTATGTGAGGCATGCCATCCCTGCAACATAGCTAATTCTTTGCAATGAAAGAGCCTTTGAATCCTTGGGATTATAGGCATGTGCCTCGATATCTTAAAAGGAGGACCACGTGATTTACCGTTCTTTTTTCATTTATCATACTTGTCATGCCCACGTTTCAGACATATCTATTTGTCTACATATTCTCCTATATATATAATACAATCATTTGGACATGCATGATATGATATGTACTCAACACCCAACATTTTCAACAATTTCTTTGCCTCTTCGCAGCTACCGAGCAAGACATTAGCACTTGGAAGAACCTTATATTTGATTAACCTATAGTTGGTGGAAAATATTAAATGTACACTACCAATAATTATTCACGTTCATAAAATTTATCATTTTTAATGTTGATTGTGTGAAAATATTTCTCAAAATACAAGGGACTTGATGGTCAATTACCTCAAAATTTCTGAGAAACATGCATTCGACAAGCCAAACTTTTCTTTCAAGCTGTACAATAATATCATTGTCCCCAACTCGGTATAATTTGACTGATCTCCAGGAGAGGGGTGGTGGAAGAAAATTTAAGGGAATATGGACATAGTGGTAATTGAATAGGTGGTTGATTCAATCATTCTTAGTATCGTTCCTCTCCGAGTTTTTATCTTAATTAGGCCTTCTATTGCTTTGAAATTATCATGGGATGCAACAAAAGATGGTAGGTAGGTCGCTCATCATCAATAGAATCCTAATCATTTCAAAAAACAAATTTGAACATGATTAATACAAAATCGATGATATCAATTAGTATGCACGTGAATTCATGATTAATTGGTTTGACATTGAACTAATTACATTATACCAAACAATTATTACCATAATTGTCCTAGGATTGTGGCTAGAAGATGGCATGTTACAGTTGGCAGGGTATAGCGGCTGTCCATTTTCACCTACCAACCATGCCTTGCAGTATGTTGCTTCTGATAAGATCTTCCGACATTTTTGAAATGTTTGAATATTTTGTGCATATCAACTCGATTATGAATCTGCATGAACTTGAAAATTTGTATACATAATTTTGTTCAGCTGATTGACATGGATAAAAAAAATCAATTAGATAATGAAAATATAAATAAAATCTGAAGTAATTATATCTAGAGATGGATAGGGAGAACTCCGCAATGGACTTTGCGAAATATTATGGAATGAGCTAGTTTTTGAAGAATTTTCCATTTGATATAATTATGAGATTTTCTCCCTGCATTTGAGAAAAATCAAAAATAATTTTTGGTGTACATACCTAAAAGTAATTTCACTGCCTTGAAAAAAGAGTTATTGTTATCGGTGCTAATGTATTGTTAATCGCACCAGTGCGGTTTTATTACCGGACGCACCGGTGCTATTAGTTAACAAACACACCGAATATCGGGGGGAAAAAAGTGCAACTTTATTTTTTTGAAGTGAAAAAAAAGTGGTAAACTAAAAAATGAGCGGAAAATGATTTTCAAAAATATAATTTCATAAAAAGTTATTTAAATAGTAAAAGTTATTCATTATTTCATTATTTTTGCAAAATGTTTCAGGGAGAGATTTGCGCGAGAGACATACCTAGAGAAAGAGAGCACGAGAGCACAGTGGAGCAGAAAAATACTTTCAAACAACAACACTATTCAAAGAATCATAATTTTAAGCATCTGGTGATTCACACAAAAACCTTGTAGTGTAATAAAATTGTTAAATTTTATTGTAATAATTGTTTTTTTTACTGTTTCTGTTAGATTTAATACATGCATAGTAAAAAATTTAAACTTTACAGTTCATTTTAATAATAAAATAATTTACAATCTCTATTCCTATTTACATATAATTAAAACTCAGAAAAAATAAAAAAACAAAAAAATCATTCTTACGTTAAACCCTTGCTTCTTCTTGTTTATGTGACTTCAAAATCAAGGCTTTTCATTTTAGATTTATAGGGGTTTTATTACTATATATATAGGCATATGACACCTATCCCGCGAGACCACTTGCAGAGTAAGATCCCAATCATTGTTGACCCTTGCACAATTTTTTAAAAAACAAATTTTGTAAATCGATACACATTGTTTAAAATAGTGGACCGGTGCATGATTGTAGCATATCGAGCGTGTATTAACAAAAACATTGCTAAACAATTTTTTTATTAATTATGTTTATGTTAATCGGTGCTCCAGTATTAATATAACACACTGGGTCTCCTATTGACAAAGAGCACCGTACAATGTTTCTACTATATTGGCGATGCGTTTATAAGAACCTACTGCACCATTTTCAGTGTGTAAGTTGCGAAAGTTGCACTAGGCATGTAATTTATAAAGGCGCACTGTTTTCTTGATTTTTTTTTTACCTGAAAAGTATGTGATTTATTTATGAAATATATTAATGAATGGTATAGGTTTTATATAGATAAATAAATGGTTGACAAGAATTCAAGTAACGAAAATACTGATAGCACATCCAGAAAAGCAAAAAAGGCAAGTTCTTTGTAAATTATTTACAAAAATTATTATTTTTGAACTATATGTAAGTGTAACTAGTACGTATTATTTAGTGTGTATCATATAGAACCACAAAATGATGAAGCTTGATAATATTCTTTTTGATCTAAGATGAGAAGAGCGTAAAATCTTGATGGAAAAATTGCAGAAGCATGAATCAGGTGAATGAAAAAATACTATCGATCCAATATGAGTTTCTTTTTTAAATTTTCATTAATAATATACTTAAAAATATTAGATAGCATGTTTCAAAAAATCTATTAATTCATATATGTTTAATGTTCTATAGGGACCAACAATGAAGAAAAGGAATGTTGTTCTAAGAAAAGAAAAAAAATATAACATGCAAATGAAAATGAATTTCTCCTTAGCTCATCTGGAGTGGTGTTGGAGGTTAACGAAAGGGGGAATTTTTTTTACAAAAATTTGAGGGATCTAGTGGAATGAATGTATAGATGTTCTTTCCGCTTACAAAACAAAAATCAATCCAATTATTCCAAGAACTATATTTTATTTAAACTACAGGAACAGTTTCCAGAGAATTGGTCAATGAGACATGTCGGACTTTTAATAGAAAAAATGTATAACAAAAAAAAAAAAGATTTAAAAGTAATATTCCTTTAAATGTTTTTTCTAGAATTATGTGTATATATTACTACAAAGAAATCATTTATAAATATCACTTTTGTTATATTTAGTTTTCATATATCAATATAAAAATTAAATATTTTATTGTCATGTTACTTTTTCAGGAAGATTATGAAAATCTCAAAGGATGAATGAGCTGCTATCATAAATATGCCATAGGAATGTCCAAAAAGGTGTACAAGGAGATGGTAAAAAAAATGGACATAATTGCATCGCATGAGGAGCCATCTAAAAAAGCCGTGCTTCAAATGTAATATGTAATCATTGAATTTTTCGATTAGGTACAATAAATAAATAATTTAGCTTTAAATATTAATTTTCAGGTATTTTCTTGCTGAAAAGAAATTAAAATGGAACCCATTCAACACATAAAACAGGACAAGAAGTTAGAAAATGGTTAATATCTATGTTTGGTGGTAATTGTTACTTACTTATAACAACTTAACTCGATTTCATTTTTGTATATTTTAAGTTGTTTTACAACAATCATCATTAAATGACTTCAAACATGTGCTAACATACAAAGAAGAACCATCAAATTTTTTTTTTGACTTAGATTAAATATGGGTTGTTAGTTTGGCATATCAGAAATTAATTGTGGAATTTGTAAGTATCCACCTTGTTTTACATAGCCACATCTATAATTAATAGAATAAAAAAACTCTTTTATATTAAATCTATGATTTGTTATGGGGTATAAAATTTGCAGGAAATAAAGTATGGAACTGTGCCAACAAATGAATTGTTGAAAGATGGAACGAAATTTGATTTTGAGATAAAGTGTATAATTCACGAGTTAATGCATGCTATGGTAAATTTATTTTCGATTTACATTGATGTATATTATTTAATATTGAAATTTTCATTATTCTCACCAATGTATATACACTCATTACATTTTATTTGTATGGTTGTAAATGGAACTTGAAGAAGAAGAAAACAATCAACACAATGTAAAAAATATTCCTCCAAATAACCCAAGTCATGGAAGTAGATCGAGCAGTGACATATTCCAACAAAGAATGATGATCAATATGTTTGGATATCAAAGCAAGGCGTTGTATTTTTTGAAATATTTGTCTGTGAAATCAAACATTTTGTTTAATGTAATGGACATAGTGTCCCAAGTGAAAGACAAAGGGATACCAATAAATGTCCCATTTTGAATGAAAAAGAGTGTCATATATATATATATATATATATATATATATATATATATATATATATATATATATATATATATAATAAAATATGTTTTAATTTGATACATTTAACAAACTTCTCCATTATACGCCTAAATGTGCCATGACTAAATATAAGGATGATTCATCACTACTGTGAAGAATGCAAAATATGTTGGAAATTTTGTCATTGATGGCAAAGGAGATGGCTAAGGAGAAGTCAAAGGAGAAGCAGAGGAGCTTCAGGAGCAAGGAGCAGCATCAGTCAAGGAGCAGAGATATTTTATTAGAGAAATTGGTTCTGAGTGTGGGAACATATTATAGAAAGTATGAAAAGAGTGTTGAAAATTGTGTGTGAAGAGTCGTGGAAATGCCCTGCATAAAATAAGGAATTCGGTGTTGTTGAGTAATTGTAATAAGGTTTAATGCAAATGGTTTGATTTATAAACAATTCTGATGCGCGGAGGATATATATAAAATAAGGGTTAGTATAGATATATGAATAACCTCTGTTCCGAACTTAGATGTGTTGTATTGATCGAATAACTCTGAAATAAGGGCTCATTCGAGATTATGCACATATATATCTGAAGGGCCGGAAGGATCGATGTCACAAAAGGAGAGGCGGAACCATAGTCAAATGCACAGTGTGAATGGAGCTATGCGTAGTAACAGATGAAATCACAGCGGTGAAATGCGATGAATAGTTATATATATATATATATATATCGAAAGGAGAGGAACACATAAAAGAGCAGAATAGGCGAGGAACAAATCTGGAGTGGAGAACAGAACCATGACCGAGAGGAATAGTGACGGCAGTTTGGAGCGAAACCGTGGGTTTCATCGCACCACCATCCGTCGAGCAAGCGGTTTCCATCATTCGCGAGTGATTCCATAGACTGACTGACGCGTGTCCATGAACGAAATTGGAAAACCGTTGTTTAAAGTGCACCATCGCGCGTTATAGTTCGTACCAAGACGTCGAGCGATATGCATACGAGCCGTTGATTTGGGAAAGGGCCATCGGACGGTGATCGCACGTCGGACTTTCCCGGAGTTTAACCAAGATGCACGGAGGATAGCCAGGTACAATACGAGGGTTTTATTGGGTGATTGGACATAGAGGTGGGCCCGTAGCCGAGGTTTATTACATAGTAATTGTTTAACCAGCGCGTTGGGTTAAATGTGAAAGGTGAAGAGTTATAACCTCGATTCCAAGGTTCGGAGATATATATATATTATGAGGAAACCATGAGCATATAAGAATTTATTTATGTTAATATATATCGAATGTTGATGTGTTGGGTTTTAAGCCAAAGTCAAGGATACTATGCAGCATTTCGAAACTGGGTATAAAAATTTACAATATATTGGTATATTATGTTGTGAGCTAATATTACATTTGTTCTAAATCAAGCATATAAGTGCAAAGGCCCGAAAAGTTGGAGATGCATGGTTATATGCATAGAAAGAAAAATTGGGTTAAGTACTAAATTGGGTGCAGGTAATTCTATGTGCAAGTAAGTTTTAAATTATTTAAATTACCAGCCCAGAAAATGGAGTATTGAAATTGCCCAGATCAACAGTTGAATTGAGTACAAATCTGCTGTATCCATTTTATATGCACACAGAAAGAGGAAGTATGAGGCCTGACAGAGGTAAATGAAATTTGTAGAATTGAAGAGATGTAGAGCAAAGGGATTCAAAAGTGCAGTGAACGGGTGAAATATAAAGATGACAGTAAACAAAGAGAATGCAAAACAATTTCTTAACAGCAGTAGAAAAAGACAAAATCCAGTAAAACCAAAGTTCAGAAGAAGAGCTGAGTGATATTGAAATGTGTAACCAAAAAATGTAAATATTTTTTGTTGTTTATATTGTTTGTGATCCAAAGGCAAGTATCCTAAGGAAAAGACAAAATCCCACTGTAGCATGGAAACTTGTACATATTGTTATAATTTTAAAAATGCGTTGGATAAAGGAATGAGAAGACATAAGCCAAAGAGTCATGACTGTTCACTCCAAATTCTTTATGAAATACAAACAGTCATGTGAGGAACTATATATATAATATCACATTGATATGCACATGAGAGGTGAGAGAGAGAAAATATAGATAAGGCATAGTATAGAAGTGTAAGGTAGAGAAGATTAAGAAAAGAAGAGAAGAAAGAGAAGCTACAAAACATAGATGATATCTAAGGTAAATCAGCAAGCATTCAGTTTGATAAATTGAGGAAGTTGGAGCTTCCCTATCAAGTTGCATCTTGATAGCTGTCAGTTGTAGCTGACTGAGGTTGGAGCCTCCTGTAGGTTGGTGCCTACAGAAAATTGAAGGGAGTTGGTGCTTCCTTTTAAGTTGTAGCTTGCAGAATTGAGGTAGGAGCCTCCTGTAGGTTGGTGCCTGCAGAAAAGCAGTGGTGAGAGGGAGTTATAGACTTTATAACAGAGTTATAGACTTTCTTTTGCATCAAAGTAATAATGTAATAAGATGTGGTTTTCTCCCTTTATGGGTTTCCACTTATATCTGGTGTCTCTATGCATGATTTTTATGTGTTGATCTGATTTATATCAGCTACTTAATACCTGCTGCTCTCATATTAAGTCTATTTTTATATCATATTAATACTTGCTGCTCACATTCTAATATTACTCATATTTTAAGTTGGACATGAAATGAAAGTGTAAATAATTTTTAATGAAAAGTTGTAAAATTCCATGAATATGTTAAACTGATTCACCCCCCCCCCCCCTCTCAGTTTAACTAAGGATTCAACAATTGGTATCAGAGCCGGTTCCTTAGTACCAGTCTAACAGCTGAAAGGAGATCCTAGGTTCCCAAGGATGGCTAGTAAAGAAGGATGCTCAACCAATAAAGCCCCTTTTTTCACTGGTGCAAATTATGCTTTCTGGAAAATCAGAACGAGGACATACATAATGTCTCTAGGAATAGAAGTCTAGGTTGTTGTGGAATTAGGATATGCTCCAAAGGCAACAGAATCAGAGAAAGAATCCAAACAAGATTTTGTAGCTAACGCAAAAGCCATGAATGCCAACTTGAATGGATTGTGTTGGATTATGTGAAGCATAGTTTATTAAAGTAATGCACAAAGAATCTGCCAAAGAAATATGGGATATTCTTGAGAACATACATGAGGGAGACAAGAAAGTAAAGACTGCCAAACTTCAAGTCTATAGAGCCCAGTTTGAGAACTTAAAAATGAATGATGATGAAGACATTACCAGTTTCTTCCTAAAAGCTGTAGAAATTATTAACAATATGAAAGCTCTTGGAGAAAAAATGCCAGAAATTATAATTGTGCAAAAGATTCTAAGATCTCTTCCATCCAGGTTTAATCCAAAGGTGTATGCAATAGAAGAAACAGCCGATTGGGAGACCTTGACCATGAACCAGCTACTTGGAAATCTAACAGCCTATAAAATGAGGCTCCCACAGAAGAAGCCAAGTACGAGGGAAGCAGCCTTTAAAACAGAAAAGAAGAAAGAAGAAGAGGGAGACATATGCTCCTGCTCGGATGAAGAAGAGGCAAAGTTTGTCAAGAAATTGGATAGAGGCTCAGGTAAATACAAATGTAAACTCCCCTTCAAATGCTTTAACTGTGGAAGAGTGGGACACTATGCCGCTAAGTGTCCTCACAAGAAAGTAAGGAATCAGGCTCAAGAGTTAGAGAAAAATAAATCAAAGAACTAGCAAAAAGGAAAGAAGTTCAGCAGAAAATCCTTCTATGCTAAACAAGACAGCAGTACATCTGAAGATTTAGATGAATCCTAAAGTGAAGAAGGAACCTCTGAATTCTTATTGATGGCCATAGAAGAACTTGAAGGTCTCCTGCTAGAAGATGAAGAAGAAGAAGGTGAAGTCGACCTTGAGGGGGAGCTAAGAAGTGCTCTAGAAGAGATTGATAGACTCAAACTGAAATGCAGAAAACAAAAGGACATTCTTCTCAAATATGTACGAGAAGAAAAAAATTCAAAAGTCCTTAAGCAGCTAAAAATAGAGCTTGAAGAAGCCAAGAAGATAGAGGACATGTTACTTAAGCAAATCAAAGAAAAAACTCAAGAACAAGAAAAGTTGGAAGAAGAAGTAGTATGTCTCAGAAATAAGTTAGAAAATGCTCAAAGGAAAGTGGTTATAAACTCTTCCCAAACAACAAGCTCTAGTAAGTTGAATGAAATTTTGATTGCTCAAAGATCCCCTATGATAAAGACTGGAATAGGCTATGAAGGAGAATCAAGTAAAGGAAAAGAGAAGGTTGATAGAGAGATTATTTTTGTAAAAGCAAAGAAGAATGATGAAGCAGCTCAAACAATTCCTACAAAAGAAGAAATCTGCAATAAGGAAGACAGAGATCAGAAGAAACCACTAGTAGCAAAGAATGTAATAAATACAAAGACCCTTGAATATGTAAAATTTGGAAACCATCAAAGGAGATTCTTCCCTCCAATGAATAATGCCACCTGTTATGTCTGCCACAAGCTGGGACACATTGCTGCATATTTTCATGCAAGGAGGATTAATTCAAACCAGCAAAATATGCAAACATTGAAGAGACTGCCTCAAGCAAACAAATGGAAGAGACAACCTTACATCAGGTATGCAAATAGCTTCTATGGTTACTGCTTTTATTGTAAGGAATTCGGTCATAAAATCATTGAGTGTAGAAAGTATGGACAAAGATTGATGTTTAACACCTCAAGAAGGTTTATGAATCAAAGAAATTATGTTCATACTCATAATTCTATAAAAATTATGATCAAATGTTGTGTATGCAATCAAGTTGGACATATACCTTCCAAATGTCCTCTAAGAAGATGGAGGTCATCACCTCACAAAAGATACAAAACAAAAGGGTGCCTCTAGTGGATAAAGAAGGTGAATAAGTGTGACCTGGCTCTAACTGCTCAAGATCTGAAAATTCAATGGTATTTGGATAGTGGCTGCTCTAGACACATGACAGGAGACAAAAGTAAGTTTATAACTCTTGATGAAAAAAAATTTGGCAATGTTACTTTTGGCAATGATAAGTCAGGAAAGATCAAAGGAAAGGGCTCAGTCATCATAGACAATGGCAGAGGAAAGGCCCAAGATGTACTATTTGTAGATGGGACGAAAGCAAATTTACTGAGTGTCAGTCATATGTGTGACAAAGGTTACGAAGTTCTATTTAGAGCACAAGACTGTGAAGTCAGATCAAGCACCACAGGTAAGACTCTACTCAAAGGTGTTCGAACAGAAAGAAATGTTTACATTGTGAAAGAGGAAGATGAAGCATGCCAACTTAGCAAACTTGAGGAGTCATGGTTATGGCGTAGGAGATTGGGACATCTCAGCTTCGATCATATCATCAGACTGAGCAAGAAGAAAGTTGTTAGAGATATGCCAGAAATAAAAAGGCCTTCAAATACCATATGCAAATCATGTCAATTGGGAAAACAGACCTGAACATCCTTTAAATCTAAACATGAGTTATCAACAAGAAGACCACTCCAGCTTGTGCACATGGACCTGTGTGGACCTGCTAGAACTAAGACACCAAGTGGAGAATCCTACTTCATGCTGATAATAGATGATTTCTCCAGAATGACATGGGTTTCTTTTCTCAAGAATAAATCGAAAGCTCTGGAAAAATTCAAATATTTAAAGCATTAGCAGAAAATCAGACAAGATGCAAGCTGAAATGCATCAGATCAGACAGAGGAGGTGAATTCACTGATTATGACTTTGCTGACCTATGCAATGAACATGGCATAAAACAACAATTCACCATTGCAGGAACACCTCAGCAGAATGGAGTAGCAGAAAGACAAAACAGATCTGAATTTCCAGAGCCATGATGCAAGAGAATAATATTTCTCAAACCTTCTGGGTAGAAGGAGTGCACACAACAGTACATATCCTTAATAAAGCTCACTTAAGGCCAAGCAGTGACAAGACTCCCTACGAACTATGGCATGGAAAACCAGCTTCAATCAAACATTTCAGAATCTTTGGTAGCAAGTGTTACATAAAGAATAATGATGAAAATCTTGGAAAATTTGATGCAAGAGCAGATGAAGGAATATTTCTAGGATATGCATCCAAAAGCAAAGGGTACAGGTGCTACAACAAGACTCTTCGGAAAATAGTTGAAAGCATTGATGTAAGATTTGATGATGAACTTCAAAAAAATACAAGAGATACTAACTGCTGCAGTCCATCAGATAACCATGAAGAAGAAGACCAGAATGATGATGAAACAAGAAAGACTACAGAAAATGAAGAGCTGAGCTCGAAAGCCCCCTCAAGATACACTCAGAATAATCATCCAGAAGATCAAATCATAGGAGATAAGAAAGCAGGGGTCCAGAAAAGAAGGTAGCTAATAGAACAAACTGAAGAAGTATACATAGCCATGCTGTCACAAATAGAGCCAAATAAATTTGAAGAAGCCAGCAAGGACAAGTCTTAGGTAAAAGCAATGAATGAGGAATTGGACCAAATTGAAAAGAACAATACCTGGGAACTAGTTCCTAGACCAATTGAGAAAAATAACATTGGTTCAAAATGGGTATTCAAAAACAAAATGAATGAGCAAGGACAAGTAATCAGGAATAAAGCCAGGCTGGTCTGCAAAGGATACTCACAAATTGAAGGACTTGATTACGATGAAACATTTGCCCCTATAGCTAGAATGGAAGCTATCAGAATGTTCCTAGCATTTGCATGCTACCAAAACTTCAAAGTATATCAAATGGATGTAAAATCTGCATTTCTGAATGGAGACTTAGAAGAAGAAGTCTACATGGAACAAACAGAATGCTTCTCATTGACAGACAAAGGAGACTATGTGTGAAGACTGAAGAAGGCCCTATATGGACTGAAACAGGCTCTTCGTGCTTGGTACTCAAGACTGGATAAGTATTTGCAAAAACAAGGCTTTAAAAGAGGTGGAGTAGACAACAATCTATACATAAAAGCCCATGAAAATGAACTCCTGATTGTTGTAGTATATGTTGATGACATTATGTTTGGAAGCAACAGAGAAGAACTAGCAAAAGGGTTTGCTGATGAGATGAAAACAGAGTTTGAGATGTCTATGATTGGAGAACTCACTTTCTATTTAGGACTTCAAATTCAGAAAAATAACACAGGTACATTCATCTCACAAGAAAAATACTTAAAGGAAATGATGAAAAAGTTCAAAGTGGAGGACTGCAAACCTGTGTCAACTCCCATGACCATAGGTTGCAAGCTATGTGTTGATGATGGGTCTGTTGATATAGATCAAAAACTATACAGATCCATGATTGGAAATCTATTTTATCTGACTGCATCAAGACCAGACATCATGCTAGCAGTAGGACTAGTGGATAGATATCAAGCAGCACCTAAGCAAAATCACCTTCTTGCAGTCAAAAGAATATTCAGATATCTACAAGAAACAACACAGTATGGACTTTGGTATCCTAAAGGCAAAAGCTTCACCTTAACAGCATACACAGATGCAGATTGGGCCAGCTCTGTGGATGACAGGAAGAGTACAAGTGGAGGTGCATTCTATCTAGGAGAAAGTTTGGTGGCATGGTTAAGAAAGAAACAAACATCTATCTCCCTGTCTACAATAGAAGAAGAATATATAGCAGCAGCAGCATGTTGTACACAAGTCATGTGGATGAAGCAAACTCTCCAAGACATGAAGGTAAGCATTTATGAACCTATCTCAATCAAATGTGATAATAAAAGTGCTATAAGTATATCAAAAAATCCTGTGCTTCACTCAAAAACAAAGCATATCCCAATCAAGTATCATTTTCTCCGAGAACAAGTGGCTCAGAAGATAGTAAAGCTGGAGTATGTGCCAACAAAAGAACAGACAGCTGATATATTTACCAAACCTCTTGCTAGAGAACCATTTGAATATTTGAGAGATAAACTAGGGGTAGTATCTGTAGATGCTACTCTCTGATATGAAGAGAAAGCAAAGCTTCAGGGGGAGAACAGAAATGAAAATATCATTCCAGGGGGAGATCAGCCAGCAAGGAAAGCATGAAACAGGTCCTCAGGGTCAAAGGATTATGGAAAGAATACACCCAACATACAGGAGTCAATGAAAAGGCTAAAGGATCAGAATTTTAGATTTAATCCAAAATTAGGAGCAGCAGGGTACAAAGTCAGAAGATCTCAGAGAGAGGAAATGCAGAAAGAAGAAAGGAAATGCGCAACCCTTTGCCATTGATGTCAAAGGGGGAGGATAGTAACAGAAGAAAGGGTCTTGTCTTAAAAGAAAAGCAGAGGAAGTGCATTTCCATCAATGCCAAAGGGGGAGACTGTTGGAAATGTTGTCATTGATGGCAAAGGAGATGGCTAAGGAGAAGTCAAAGGAGCAGCAAAGGAGCTTCAGGAGCAAGGAGCAGCATTAGTTAAGGAGCAGAAATATTTGATTTGAGAAATTGGTTTTGAGTGTGGGAACATATTTTAGAAAGTATGAAAAGAGTGTTGAAAACTGTGTGTGAAGGGTCGTGGAAATGCCCTACATAAAATAAGGAATTCAGTGTTGTTGAGTAATTGTAATAAATGCAAATGGATTGATTTATAAACAATTATGATGCGCGGAGGATATATATAAAATAAGGGTTAGTATAGATATATGAAGATCCTTTGTTCCAAACTTAGATGTTTTGTATTGATCGAATAACTCTCAAATAAGGGCTCATTCAAGATTATGCACATATATATCTGAAGGGCCGGAAGGATCGATGTCACAAAAGGAGAGGCAGAACCATAGTCAAATGCGCAGTGTGAATGGAGCTATGCGTAGTAACAGATGAAATCACAGCGGTGAAATGCGATGAATAGTTATATATATATCGAAAGGAGCGAAACACATAAAAAAGCGGAACAAGCGAGGACAGAACGTGGAGTGGAGAACGGAACCATGACCGAGAGGAATAGTGATGGCAGTTTGGAGCGAAACCATGGGTTTCATCGCACCACCATCCGTCGGGCAAGCGGTTTCCACCATTCGCGAGCAATTCCATAGATTGACTGACGCATATCCCTGAATGAAATTGGAAAACCACCATTAAAGTGCGCCATCACGCATTATAGTTCATACCAAGACGCCGAGCGATATGCATACGAGCCGTTGATTTGGGAAAGGGACATCGAACGGTGATCGCGCGTCGGACTTGCCCGGAGTTTAACCAAGATGCGCGGAGGATAGCCAGGTACGATACGAGCATTTGATTGGGTGATTGGATGTAGAGTTGGGCCCGGAGCTGAGGTTTATTACATAGTAATTGTTTAACCAGCGCATTGGGTTAAACGTGAAAGGTGAAGAGTTATAACCACGATTCCAAGGTTCAGATATATATATATTATGAGGAAACCATGAGCATATAAGAATTTATTTATGTTAATATATATCGAATGTTGACGCGTTAGGGTTTAAGAAAAAGTCAACGATACTATGCAACATTTCGAAACACTAGGTGAAAAATTTACAATATATTGGTATATTATGCTGTGAGATAAAGCCTAATATTACAGTTGTTCTAAATCAAGCATATAAGTGCAAAGGCCCGAAAAGTTGGAGATGCATGGTTATATGCATAGAAAGAAAAATTGGGTTAAGTACTAATTTGAGTGCAGGTGATTTTATGTGCATGTAAGTTTTAATTATTCAAATTTCTAGCCCGGAAAATGGAGTATTGAAATTTCCCAGATCAACAGTTGGATTGAGTAAAAATTTGATATATTCATTTTATATGCACACAGAAAGAGGAAGTATGAGGCCTAACAGAGGTAAATGAAATTTGTAGAGTCGAAGAGATGTACAGCAAAGGGATTCAAAAGTGCAGTGAACAGGAGAAATATACAGATGACAGTAAACAAAGAGATTGCAGAACAATTTCTTAATAGCAGTAGAAAAAGACAAAATCCAGTAAAGCCAAAGTTCAGAAGAAGAGCTGAGTGATATTGAAATGTGTAACTGAAAATGTAAATATTTTTTTGTTGTTTATATTGTTTGTGATGTAAAGGCAAGTATCCTAAGGAAAAGACAAAATCCCACTGTAGCATGGAAATTTGTACATATTGTAGTAATTTTTAAAATGAGTTGGATAAAGGAATAAGAAGACAGAAGCCAAAGATTCATGACCGTTCACTCCAAATTCTTTATGAAATACAAACAGTCATGTGAGGAACTCTATATATAATATCACATTGATATGCACAAGTGAGGTTAGAGAGAGAAAATATTGTGAAGGAAGAGTATAGAAGTGTAAGGCAAAGAAGATTAAGAAAATAAGAGCAAAAAGAGAAGCTACAGCACAGAGCTGATATCTGAGGTAAATCAACAAACATTCAATTTGATAAACTGAGGAAGTTGGAGCTTCCCTATCAAGTTGCAGCTTGATAGTTGTCAGTTGTAGCTGACTGAGGTTGGAGCCTCCTGTAGGTTAGTGCCTGCAGAAAATTGAAGGGAGTTGGTGCTTCCTTGCAAGTTGTAGCTTGCAGAATTGAGGTAGGAGCCTCCTATAGGTTGGTGCTTGCAGAAAAATGGTGGTGAGAGGGAGTTGGAGCTTTCTTTTGCATCACAACAATAATAAGATGTGGTTTTCTCCCTTTATGTGTTTCCACTTATATCTGGTGTCTCTGTGCATGATGTTTATGTATTGATATGATTTATATCATCTGCTTAATACCTGCTGCTCTCATATTAAGTCTACTATTATATCATATTAATACATGCTTCTCACATTCTAAGATTACTCATATTTTAAGTTGGACATGAAATGAAAGTGTAAATAATTTTTAATGAATAATGATGAATAATGAATTTTAAAAGATAACAATAATTGCACTGTCATAGGTCGATGTTTCTAAAAAAAAAGAAAATGAACACTAGTGCGTGTGTATGATATTGCACATCAGTGTGTTTGTATGATCCTACGCACCGGTGTGTTTCTATGACCTATGTGCACCGCACCAAATAACAATACCAATTAGAATGCCCAATGCACTTTATCAATGACTACGACCCGGGTGGATAGGCGTTGCTTGCACTGGTATGGTTTGCCTTTAATGCGTCCATGCGTTGTTATAACTTAACGGCCCGGTGCATTTTACACCTTCACGATCCGATGCGTTTTTACACCTTAACGGCGCCGGTGCATGAAACTTCTATCGACCCGGTGCGTATTTGTGGGTGACACACACCGGGATGTTGCTAAACGTCCCGAGGCTTCCGAGATATTTTTTCCATCTTGGTGCTTGGAATGTTTATAGTACCATTGCGTATAGGTTAAAACACACTTGTGCATTCACACATGAAGCACGCACCAATAAGAAATACATTCGTGAAAACCTCTCGTCGCATAGTTTTTTTTAGTTGTGTTGAAGTTTCGTTAGAAGCTCCATCAAAACCTCTGTTACCATAAACGTATGTTGTAGAAAATGTTTTTTTGACAATTTTGGCCAATTTTATAACACTAAAAACCTCCTTGATAACCTCTTCTAGAGGGTCTTTTCCTTGTAGTGCTCTAAGCTGAAACTGTCTCCTGAAAATTTGATTGCTACTGGTATTTGCACTGTTTACTAGGAAAACTGCATTGTTGATTTTTCACTATGTTTCCTGCACTTCTATCAATACTTGTTGGTGCTCCTCAACATATGATTGCAACTAGTTTACAATTGACACTCAATATTCAACTGCATCAATTGAGACTTATCTTTCTGCTTTTAAATATTGTGGTCCCATTTTGAAAGGGTAATGATCTATGAGAAGAGTATATTTCAACTGCTACTGCTCTCCTACGTACCCTACCCAAATATTTTGAACTATGGGACTAAGGCCCTACATCACCCCACCTCACTCCTGGAGGTATATTTTCATACATGTAAAAATATACCTCTTGCTTGTAGATAATTTTCACTCTAACTCCAATATATTTCACTTATCCAGAAGAAACATTCTTTAGAAAATATTTTCCCTTGTTGAACACAGTATCATAACGTCTATCCTCTAGTACATCTACATAAATCAATTTTTTCTTCAACCCATACATACATTATATTTTTCATGTGAAGATGGGAGCTCAGATCCCTCTTAAAGGTGATAGTACTAATTCCTTTGGTACTATACTTCCCATCATCTCCAAATTCTATGTGCAATTTGAGATCTTTCTCTTCTAAGCTACTAAAGAATTCCTTGTTTCCTGACATATGATATGAGGCACCAGAATCTTGGTACCGCTCACTCCCTCTTATTATGCCTACCATGCAAGCAAAGAGGGTGAAATATAACTCGAATTGAGATGCCAGATAATTTCCTCCTCCTCCTGTTGCAGTGATCAGGAGATCAAGTCCTTTTTGGAAAAATGCTCAAAAATTTAGTTGTTTAGAATTGGTCCAAACCAGAATGACTGGAAATATCTCAGAAAAACGATCCTGTAGCCGTGAACGGCACTGAAAACCGACGTTGTATGAGAAATTTATTCAGCTTTGAAGTTTGCCAATTTCAGTAAAAAAAATGGCCAGTTTGACTTTATAAAAAAAAAAAAAATTATTAAAAAAAGAATATTCCACAAAATATTCTGAGAATATTCCATGAAATATTCCACAGAATATTTTGTGGAATACTCTGTAGGCGGCCAATCACAGGGCACCATGTGGCCAGCCCGGAGGCCGCCATGTGGCCCCAAGGTGGAACGCAATTGCGTTTTAAAATTTTATTACACGCAGCAGGATTTGAACCCGGGTGGGCGCGATCAAAGTAGGGCGGCCCAACCGTCGGGCCAAACTTAGTGCTTATTAAAACATGTGCACGAAATTATATTTAAAGTTTGAATGTGCTTGTGGCGCGTTATGGTTGGGGACGTGGTCACATTAGAAGGCGCCGGGTGTGGAAAAACTGCAGTTATTTAAACTAATCTCCGACGAGCGCGGTCACGTGGCCCTTAACTTTAGCACCCGCGACCTGGTGGGACGTTTGGCGGATTCCGCCTATTCTGGTGGCTGCCCCTAATTTTTTGGACTTATCTGGAGTTGCTCCACATTTAGTGGAGTTTTTCAAGGGGTAACTGGACAAAAACTTCAGTTGACCATAACTTTGGCTAGGGAAGTCCTTTTGAAGCGATTTTTTGTTTTGTTCTAGGGGTATTGAAGCATTCTGGAGCCGTTGGGACAAGTTGTAGAGCCATCAGAGCACTCTTTCAATTATTTTATCAGAAAATTTTCTTGTGGAGCCACCAGGGCTTGGTGAAAGATCAGCTGTGTTGGACTATACTCATCCATTTGAGGTGAATGAATAGTATATTTTACTATTTTTAGTCCTCTGTTTCTGAATTTGTAGATATTTTAGCCTTTTGAGGCTTTCTTCACAGTGTAATACTTATTTTGAGCATTAATGAAAGAGGGAAAAGCCTATTTGAAGGCTTTTGGACCCAGCAGAGGTAGCCCAAGAGAGGGGTGAACTGCTTAAACAAATGCTTACTATTATGCTGTGCATTTTTGCTGCTATATTCCATATTTTACTACATTAAACAGTAACTTTTAATAAGTCCACTTTTCACAATGAGACTTATACAGTGATAAAAAATCATTTGTTTCACTTAAAACCACATTACTTCCATTGCAAAATACTTGAACTTGCTTATTCACACATAAATTTTGGTTAATGAATACTTTTCAAACATAAACAAATATTTTCATTGCCAGATCGATTTAGTGTTTACCTTATATTTCTTTAGGCAGAGCCAGTAACAGGGCCAAAAGCTTTTGGTTTCATCCTTTATAGTAAAGGTGAAATAGCCAGTAAAAGCCCCTACTGTCTATCTCTGTGTAAGAAATATTTTGTTCCCACAATTTCAGATTAGATTGGTATCAGAGCTCTAGGTTTTGCTTAATATTTTGTGAAATTTGTGCAAGAATATTATGTTATTCTGCAAAATTTGATGCTTACTATCAGGGGAAATCAGGCAGATAATGGCCACTAAGAAAGTGATAATCCTCAACCAAGGAGGGCTAGGGGCGCTATTATCTCCACCCTCTCATTTCATCCCCATGCATTTAATCAGCCACAACATGTCTTCCAGAAGGAGAAGCACAGAGGTACTGATCCAAGGAAGAAGAAAGTGAGGGCTGATGTTTCTGGGACATGATTGAGATGTTTAGGACCCAATATATAGGTTGATAGATTGCCGGAGAAGGGTCTAGAAACCAAAGAGAAGAAGAGATTCCTTCAAGAGGAAGAGACAATGATGAGTCTGTAGGCAGAATGATAATGGTGATCCTTCACTCATCATCACTCACATCATCCTCTTCAACCTTTGTTAATCAGTCACACAAAACAAAAACATCTCTTAAAAATCCTTTGTTAAAACTTGATGTGAAGTTTGAGTTGCCGATGTTTAATGGTGATGTGAATGCAGAAAAATTGGATAACTGGATTAGACAGCTGGAAGTCTATCTAAGAATTCAGAATTTGCATGATGATGACACAAAAATCCAATTAGCCTCTTTGAGAATGGATGGAGCATCTTTGGTTTGGTGGGAAGCCAAGACCAGGGAGGAAATTAAAAAGCATGGTAAGATAACTCTAACTTGGAATGAGTTTATTACTGCTATTAAGAAACAATTTTATCCTCTTGCTCATATTCAGAAAGCAATCATGAATTGGAAAAAATTTAGGCAACTTAAGGGTCAAAATGTGCAAGATTATACCCAAGAGTTTAGAAGGAGAGCACTTCTACTTGGAGTAGACTTACAAAGTCAAGACACCTTGTTAAAATACATAGGAGGTTTGCACAATTATCTGCAACATACTATTCTATTGTTCAATCCTACCAGCTTAGATGAAGTCTGTGTGCAGGTTACACATTTAGAAGCTAGAGGAAAGAATATTTTTGATAAGGATAGTAATTTCAAAAACAAAGGAAAGAAAAGAGTTGCAAATTCAAGAAAGGAAAAAGGAAATTTCTTTTGCAAGAACTGTTCGAAGATAAGTCATGATGAAGATCATTGTTGGAAGCTTCATCCTGAACTGAAACCAGAAAAATTCAAGAACAAAAACAAGACCAAAGAAAAGGAGAAAATTGTAGCAACAGTTGAGCAAGACTTAGGGTTAGACTCAGGAGATGAGACAAAAAGCATAGCCATGGTTTTAAAGAACATTAAGGGGAAAGAAGTGGTGCAAGACACAAATCCCAGTTCTAGCTCTTTGAATTGTCACAAAGATACTCATGAAGAAAAGAGGAGGATAGAGCTTTTCCGTGTGAGGGTAATTTCAAAACATACCAAAATTGACACACTATTTGACAGTGGGTCACAAGCTAATCTTATATCTAAAGACTTGGTCAAGCAGCTTAAACTTGAGACCATTCCACATCCGAAGCCTTATCCACTTGGATGGATATGTAAGGATGCCAATTTGCAAGTTTCAAGGAAGTGCATATTGCGCTTTGCAATAACTGCACACTTTATTGACACAGTGGAACTTGATGTGGTGCCACTTGATATCTCAGGTATTTTTTTGGGAAGTCCTTACTTATTTGACAGGAAGGCCATCTTTCATCGCCATGAAAACAAGTATCACTTGTTCAAATATGGTAAAGAGTACATTGTGAGAGCTCACAAGAAGAAGCTGGAATCTTCTTTACTTCATGCAAGTCAATTGAAAAGACTGGTTAATGCAAGTCAAAGTCTAACTTTGTTAATGTTGAAACGACCAGATTTTGAGCATTCGCCTTTTTATGATGTTGCTAATGATTTGTATCAGTTTAATAACAGTTTGTCTTTGAAAGAAGATGATTTTATGTTGTGAAAATTACCTTTTGGGTCAGCCAATGCAGAGAATGAAGTGTCAAAGCAAAGCAATGCAAGCAAGGAGGATACACCATTCAACATGGGAAAAAGTTGGTTTCAGAATGGTAGAATTCGCCATGGGAATAGTTTGCAAGGTGAAAGTTATTTTAAGTCTTCTGGGAAGTTTTATCAGTGTAGAAAAATTTTGTTTTCTGCAGATTACAATTGTTGTTCTGCAAATTTTAATCATTTGCATCATGACTCCGTCAATCTTAGCAATGGTTGATCAGTTGATTCCAGAGACAGATTATCATTTTCTCAAAAGCTTCATTTGATGAAATCGGGTAGATTTCAGTTATTCAAGGGTGGAAGAGTGGAGAATAAGTCTCCACATTATCAGTTTCACTAATCATAGAGATTTTTGGGTCCAAAAGCTTCCCATTTGGGAGGTGTGATCAGGAGATCAAGTCCTTTGTGGAAAAATGCTCAAAAATTTAGTTGCTCAGAATTGGTCCAAACCAGAATGACTGGAAAGAGTTTGGAAAAATGATCCTGTAGCCATGAATGGTACTGAAAACCGATGCTATATGAGAAATTTATTCAGCTTTGAATTTTGCCAATTTCAGTAAAAAAAATGGCCAATTTGACTTTATAAAAAAAAAAATTATTAAAAAAAAATATTCCACAGAATATTCTATAGAATTTTCCACAAGAGGCCAATCACAGGGCGCCACGTGGCCAGCCCAGAGGCCACCATGTGGACCCAAGGTGGAACACAATTGCGTTTTAAAATTTTATTGCACGCAGCAGGATTTGAACCCAGGTGGGCGCGATCAAAGCCGGGCGGCCCAACCGTCGGGCCAAACGTAGTGCTTATTAAAACATGTGCATGAAATTATATTTAAAGTTTGAATGTGCTTGTGGCGCGTTATGGTTGGGGACATGGTCACATTAGAAGGCGCCGGGTGCGGAAAAAATGCAGTTATTTAAACTAATCTCCGATGGGCGCGGTCACGTGGCCCTTAACTTTAGCACCCATGACCTAGCAGGACGTTTGGCAGATTCTACCTATTCTGGTGGCCGCCCCTAATTTTTTGGACTTATCTGGAGTTGCTCCACATTTAGTGGAGTTTTTCAAGGGGTAACTAGACAAAAAATTCAGTTGACCATAACTTTGGCTAGGGAAGTCCTTTTGAAGCGAATATTTTTTTGTTCTGGGGGTATTAAAGTATTCTGGAGCTGTTGGGACAGGTTGCGGAGCCATCAGAGCACTCTGTTAGTGATTTTATCAGCGGATTTTCTTGTGGAGCCACCAAGGCTTAGTGAAATATCAGCTGTGTTGGACTATACTCATCCATTTGAGGTGAATGAATAGTCGATTTTTACTGTTTTCAGTCCTCTGTTTTTGAATTTGTAGCTATTTTAGCCTTTTGAGGCTTTCTTCATAGTGTAATACTTATTTTGAGCATTAATGAAAGAGGGAAAAGATTATTTGGAGGCTTTTGGACCCAGCAGAGGTAGCCCAAGAGAGGGGTGAACTGCTTAAACACATTTTTACCGTTATGCTGTGCATTTTTGCTGCTATATTCCAGATTTTACTACATTAAATAGTAACTTTTAATAAGTCCAATTTTCACAATGAGACTTATATAGTGATAAAAACTCATTTGTTTCACTTAAAACCACATTACTTCCATTGTAGAATACTTGAACTTACTTATTCACACATAAAATTTGGTTAATGAATACTTTGCAAACATAAACAAATATTTTCATTGCCAGATCGATTTAGTGTTTACCTTATATTTATTTAGGCAGAGCCAGTAAGAGGGCCAAAAGCTTTTGGTTTCATCCTTTCTAGTAGAGGTGAAATAACCAGTAAAAGCCCCTACTGTCTATCTCTGTATAAGAAATATTTTGTTCCCACAATTTCAAATCATGCAGGCTCCTTGATGAATTTCTAGTGCAGACACTTGGTTCCATAGTGTTTGTATTCATGGAAGTGAAAAAATTTCTTTTATTTTTCTATGTGTAATTTGATATCTTTCTCCTCTAGGCTATTAAATAATTCCTTGTTTCCTGTCATATTATATGAGGCACCAGAAACTAGGTACATATCACTCCCTATTATTGTGCATACCATGCAAGCGAAGAGGGTGAAATATAACTCGATTGAGATGCCAGAGCATCTTCTCCTGCTCTTGTTGTGGGCTCCTTGTTGGATTTCTTGGGCAGACACCTAGTTGCATAGTGTTTGTATTCATGGCAGTATAATTTATTTTATTTTATTCAGGTCTTTCTTCTTGGCATTGTTCTAGCTAGATTTTTCCTTGCCTTGGGCCTTTATGCCTTTAGCCTTCTTTTCTTTGCCAACTAGAGCACAATATTCTTCCTCATCTACAATGGACATGACACTATCTCCATTGTTTATTTTGATATCCTCCTATACTAAATCAGACCAAAGTATCTCCCAATCTAGTAGCTTGTCCCATTAATTGAATCCTGATAGTTGCACCAGGATTTTAGAAGGCGAAGGAGTGTTGAGATCACAAGTTCAAAATATGGCACAATTTTCTCCTACTCTAAGTTAATCTCGAACCTGTGTGAATCTGGATAGGTATTGTGGAATGCTTTTAGTTTTATGCATTTGAATGCTCCTAAGTTTATCTCTCAATTAAAATTACCTAGAATCATTGTTGCTCTGGAAGAGATCTGTGAGAGTTTTCCACATCGCAAAAGGAGTCTCCTTTCCATGCAAGTTTGAAACCACATGATCTATGAAATCCTCTATAATAATCCACATGGATCTTATTGTGGCTTTCTTCCACTGAGAAAGTGGCTGTGCATCTGGTGCTGCTAGTTTTGGAATATCATTTTGTGTATATTCCAATACTCCAGTATTAGTCGGGACAAATTTCATCTTGTCTTTCTAAGCAAAAAAAATTGAAGTTCCCTCCAATGCATACTATAGCCCCAATCCATTGAAAGAGATTTTTTCTGCACCGAAGATAATCTGCACCAAAAACTCTGCAAATCAAAATTTATCTAAGAGAATATTTGGAAAAAGGTTTCTATTTAGTATTCTGAGACTTTGATACCAGTTATAAATTGCGAGAAATTTTCTACTGCTAATGAAATTGAACTGAAATCAAGAGACAAACATTTATTCTACTATTCTACAGGAAGGAAAACAAACGATAAAAACACATGAAATAACATGCAACCATTAAAACACAAGGAACACAATGATTTTACAAGGGGACCCAATTGAGAAAAACCCCTTTGTTGTTTTCATTAATTCAGATGAGAAAGAGAAACAATTACAATGTCTTGCTTCAACTATGAAGCACACCTCGTACTGTAAACATTTTCTCTTGCTTCTTGGATTGCTCTGGCCAACACTTAGACAATTCAAGCCTCATCCAACCTCTTATTTCCTTGCACAATCCTAGAGGAATAAATCTCCTAAATAATAGGGAAATTCCATATTTCCTTGAGCAAATCCAAGGGGAATTGATCACCTGATTAGTGCAAAAACATTGTACACTCAACAATATACAATTATAAATAGAAATTTGCATTTTACATCAAATCAACTAGGAAATTCGAATTCCATGCATGACTTAGTCTATTTTTAGTAAATTTATTAGTTAACTGAGATAGCAACGAGTTAAAAATTGTTATAACTACTCAACTAAACTCCTAATGGCTCCGCTAAATACTAGAGCTTAGATAACTGAGTTTAACTACCAATAAATTCACTAGATTGCTAAATTTTAGCAATCAACCCATGCAAAACTCTATGCCAAGCCTATAAACTCACATTTATTGATATAAATAGGTGACAAGGCCATGTCCCTAAAGCTAAATAAAATCCAAGTCATCCTCCTGACGTGGAAAATCGATGTTCTCCATTTGGCTAAGGCACTTGTAAAATGAAGCCTTTTATTGCTATGATTTCAACATATTATTTGAGGACCTCAGGTTCAAGATCCAAATATTTGTATCTTACTATGTGTGGATGTGATAATAATTGTTTTTCTAGCTGATTTTATGATAATAATAATTGTGACGGACGTGTTTTGTGACTATGTCTATGATGGATTCATTATGTGTTTGTTTACATTATTTATTTCTCAATTACTAAGATGTTGATGATTATGTCATGATGATCGTTTAACATACAAAATTACATTGGTGACTAATATTATGAATCAAATATTACTAATGATTATTAAGTGTGGTAGGAAACCACCCAGACATACTTGCATGTGATGAGTCAAAAACCTCTAGTTTGGTTTGAATTGCATACTATTGTCTCAAGAAAATTTTAAATTTCAAATTAAAATTATGTTATGAATTTAATGACATGATAGTGGTTGTAGGCACATGTTAATTTCTTGGTTGAATAACTCACACATAGGTGATGGGCTTATACAGATAGATGGAACTTCATTTGGGGGGGGGGGTGGACAATGTGGCCCCCCGGACAATGTACCTAATTTCACCCGTTAGCATTCTCATCGTGACTTGGGTTGAAAGGGTTAGAATACCTTCGCCTTGAATATCACGATTTTATGGGGGCATGCCCCAGATTGTGCCGTTCACGGTGATTTTAATAGGGGCGCACATCGAGGCAAATTATTCGATCCCCAACACCATTAGTCTTACTATAGATGGAAACATAAGATATGATAGTGATATTTGTCATTGCACCTATATCTTCCATTCGTAGTCACTGGATGCTTGAAGGGAAAGTTGCATGGCACCCTTGGAACTTCAAGGGAAGTTCTTGAAGGGAACGACTGACTTTGGTACCCTAGGCATCAAGAAGAAATCGTTAAGCGTGGCACCCTTGGAAATTCAAAGGGAAGTTTTTGAAGGGAATGACTAACTTGGCACCCTTGGCATAAAAAATAAACTACTGAATATAATCAAGATATTAAAATCCTACTAATTTACATAAGGTGGTAAATGAGGTTTTAGAACCAAGGCAATTAAATTGAGAATCAACTTAGGGTAAAAGGAGGATAGGAAGAAATAAAAATATTGTTCCACTTGAGAACTTTACCCTTCCCATGTTGGAAAATATTAGGTAGATAATGTACATAAGTATTTTAATAGGTAAAAGTGGGGGATAGAGGGACATAGAGTTAGAAATATTAATCCTAAAATAGTTGATTTTTTTAAGAAAATAGGGTCGTGAATAAAAAATAAAGATTAATGAATTAAATTAGAGAAATTTGAGAACCTCCACGTGGAAAGATCCAACATAAGAATATCCATATAAGAGGAAAATTGAGTTAAATTTGGAGGTATTTAGGGGACCAAATCTTAGACTTATTGGTTGACTTTAGTAATGAACAAAAATTAAGGAGTAGAAAAGGGGGATCAAGATACAACTAGGAGAAGAAATAGGGAGTCTTTTTGTGATGAGGAAAAATATTATTTTTGAATTAAAATTATGTAAATAATTTTCGAGAGCCTTGGGAGAGTGTGAAACGTGGGTGGGTGAATAATCAAACATTTGGATTAACAAAAATAATAAATTATGCATGAAGTTCCAAGTGTCACCTATGAAGCCTCCTATAAAAGAAAGGGCAAGTCATCAGGGAGGGGACTTTCTGCTTACCCTACAGTTAGATGGATGAGATTATGTCATTGTGAGTGGTTGTAATGTTCCGAAATGGAAATCAGCAGCTTTTACACCAATGAAAAAATCCTTTTGTCGGAAATATGAAAAAGGCTATGTTAGAGATGGACTGAGAGGGAATTTACCAGTTATGTCACCTTCGCAAGGAAGGGTGAGATCCAGAGGCTACCTAGCCCTTCACATACTCTGTCTATAGATATGTGAAATTCCTTCCTCAGGAATTGCCCAAAGAATAGGGCTGCAACAATGTAAGCACATGTATGAACATACAATGGAAAGATAGTGTTGTTTTATTGAGCCATGGAAAATGAAGAAGTGAATAGCTCATCAATGAATAATATAGTAGCAAATGTGTACAATGCTTTGAGGATCCAATCACCCAAGCTTGGCAATGAAAGCCTCAACAAGACAAGTACATGAAATGAGACAAAACACTGCTATATATCCAGGACCTAGCTATGATTGTGCAGTTATGAATGGAGACTGTAGCATAAAATATGTAAATAAAATGATATATCAATATCAACTCAAATAAATAGGGGGAGCAAGCTCTCAACCCCTGAAAACACTAGTACAACAATCCTTAGAAGGATTGGCTACAATACATGTACAGAAATGGAAAACACAATAATGCTGGAGTTGCTGGGCAGCAGCAACTCATAAAAAAAATAGGGGGAAATGGCTGAATGAGATCCTCAATCTGAAATGGCCTCCTCCAATGGGAAATATGAAGTGAAAGACTGATTCTTTCACCTAAGATCTCACCCTCCAAATATCTGCTAATCCCTCACAGAAAATACTCTCCAAGGATAACGATGTCTGAGAGAGGGATTGCACTACATATGATGGCAAGTGGTTGGCCTGATGCCAAATATGGTGGAATAATCTCATAAACCTCCCTTGCTGATCTCCCAAAGAGAAGGAAGCTCCCTCCTCTGAAAAACAGGCCAAGGATGGTGTTGTAGAAAACCTCCCCCAGCAACACCCAACAACACTGCATAATATCTAGCTGAAACTGCACTGATGATGAAGGATAATGATTGAAATCAATGTCTGGATATGAGGAATAGAGTGAAATCCTCCAAGAGCTACTCAAGAAGGAGAGGAAATCCTAAACAGGAATTCCCTCGGCAATTCTTGCTAACCAACAAGATGTTTTTGCAAGTCCACAGGACCAAAGATGAATAATTCTCTAGATGATTTGCAATGGATACCTTGCCCTCCTTTTAAACAATTCAGTTCCCTCTCAATGGACCCCACTCATTAGGGTTTCCTTCCTCTAGAAGCTTCCCTCCTTATCCCACTGCGCTGGCCCACAATGTGCTTTCCACCTCATGCTACTGCGCAGTTTGACTTGGTCAACTTGACCTAGCCTTCTTGCAAAAGCCCCCTTTCACACATGGAGGTGTGAAATCAAGCTCCAAAAGTGATCCTCCCTCATGCCAAGTGGATTTTTATTCTCTGTCCAAGAAAATAAATGGGTCTCCTACCCATTTTATTTATCCCCTATGTGGAACTGGAAAAATTTATGTTCCAATTTTCTTCATGAAAAATTGGGAACATTACAATCCTCCCCTCTCAAAGATTGCTTTTCCTCAAGCAAGTGCAAGGATAGATTGAGTTCTTCTCTTCTCCTCTCCCTATAGCATCCCTGTATGATGATCTCGTCCAAGGAAAGTGATGCTATCTCATCAATCAAATCTCCACAATGCTCCTCCTCGGCATGTAAGTCAGCTATCAAGCCATCATCATGTAAAGGTGAAATACTCAAGAGGATAGAAAAGTGATGTCTAGAGGTCCTCTTGAAGAATGGGATCTGCAACAAAGTGGGAACTATCCTTCCCATATGGATCCTCCATCTCCAAGCTATGAGCCATGCAAAATGAGTTACCTTCCAGCTAGGCAACTCTTGAAAACTGTCATCCACCTTTGGCTCCAGAAAAATAGGTGGGATGAAAATCTACACATGGTAGACTATGTAGCCTACCCCACGCTTTCCATCTCTCCACTTATGATAAGTGTAGAGTGCTAGCTGTCCATGGGATGCAATAAGTTTTCCCTCAAGTGGAAAAATGAGGACTAGACCTCCAAAGATCTCTCCCCCAACGCTGCAAATCAAGCTGGCCCAAGTTTCTCCATATATGATGAGTTGGAAGTCATCATCATATGGCATCTCCTCTAACATATGGCTCACCTCATAAAGAGACAAATGTGCTATCAAGGTGACCATATAACATCCCATGTTCCCCTTAGAACATGTAGTGCAAAAAGTGTGAGTAATTTCTCCCTCAAAGGACACATCCACACAATGTGTCTCCCTCCCAAGCATGCTCCTCATAAAGACAACAACAATAGAACCATAGGGAGAAAATATGAGAATCATTCTTGTTTCCATGTGCAACAAATGTCAAGGACAGCTGTCCCTCAAGTGAAACCAACGCATCTTGACCCTCAATTGCAATGGAGACTGATAAAATGAGTGGCTCCTCAATGACATGCATGTTGCTCCAATCTCCTCATAAGTATGGAGGAAGTAAATGATGTATGGTGTACAGGGAGTCTTTCCTCCATAATATATCTCTTCCCTAAGTCCTCCTAGGGAGTGGCCATCAATCATGCTTATGGCCTCATCTAAACCATGTGATCTAGAAAAAAGAGTGCTCCTTCTTGGAGCATAATCCTACACATGTATGGCTAAGGGACATATACATACATCATATAAATGCTAATGCAAACAACAATGAATACCCTTACCATACTCTCTGCTCATACAAATGGAGTGGCTCATAAATGAGTCTCCTCTCATCCTCAAAGTGGAAAGAGGTGGCTATGCTAACTCTCTCAAAGAGTCATGTATTTCCTACATCTCCATCTGGTCCATGCATCTACTCATATGCTGGTATATCTCCTCCTCAAATTCCATCCAAAAATACCCCTCCATAATGGTATGGTATGCTCTCATAGAATGTGTGTGGCTGAAAAGGAAATCCATATGTGCTGCTTGTAGCAAATTCTCCTTGAGCTTGGAAGCTCTAGGAAAGAAGATCCTACCATGATAAAAGATGACCCCATCTCTGACTGAATATGCCTCCTCATGCAATTGGCCATCCAAGATCATGCAAGTAAAAATATCCTTGGAATACTCCACTAACAACTAGGATTTCCAATATGGATCCATTTTCCAAAGTGACAGTGCTAAGGATCTCTCATGAAGAGTAGCTGTCACATGGTCATCCTCTTCTTTGACATCTCCTATGCCAAATATGCAAGCTGGAAGGCTGCTTTCCTTCCCCAGCTACTTCTGCCATAGCGCAAAATCTGAAATGGAAGTGGGTACTGATGATGTTGAGAGAATTCTCTCTCCCTCCTTGAGTCTACCCCAGACTCCCAGTGATGTACCAAGTTCTCTCCAGGTCTCCCACCTCCTGAATTCAATGATTGGTGCCTCAACTGATGAAGCATCCCTCCTCCTTTACTGATCCAGTGGTCTCCCTGGAAAAAATTCTCCATGTAATGAGACATCATCATCAAAATATGACTGAATAGATGAATAGAGATAACCCTCCATGCTTCCACTACGCAATCCAATCACCTTCTCAGGTCCATCAACCTCCATAGATGAATAGGGATGTGTACTCCTCATATCATGATGTTGGGTCTTATCCCTACTTCCTCCTTGTGTCTCCATGGCTCCACACCTCCTCAACAATGGCACAGGTAAAACATGAGATGCGCCTTGATCTCCATACATGAGATCCTGGGTACTTCCTTGCAAAGATGCAAGCATCCCTCTATTTGGAGCAAGAGCTCCTCTTTCCTTTGCATGAGGTGCTAGATCAACTCCATATCTAATAGCGTTATTTCCCTCAATCTCTGCAACATGAATGGGAAAATCTCTAATGAATGGATCCCCTTTTGAAAAAGAGATCCCCATGCTCCTTTTCTCAAAGGTGTGAGATGAAAGTTTCTCCTCCAGTAAAGTATGGTGCAATTTTTTAGCCTTCCCCATTGTTTTCCGAAATTTCATTTTGCTTTTATGCAAGGGTTTTGTTTGAGTTTTCTGATTCATCTCCTCCATGTGTGTCTCATGAATCCCTTTATCAAATCTTTTCACTAATGCCTTAGTGAAATTTTCATAAGATGAAATGTTTACATTTCTCAAAGAAAAGGATTCAAAAATCCACTAGGCATAAGCCTTACCTCTCATATGCAGTGTTGCAACTTTGATAGCTTCATCTTCATGAATGTGGTGCTACTGCAAGAAGGTCTCTAACTCCTCCACCCAAGCTTTGGCTGAACATATAGGTGAACCCTCAAAGGTAGATAGATGAAATCTATCTGGTTGCTCTTTCCCATTCACCTTCATCTTGCTAAACTCTGAAAAAATGAGATGATCCTGATATTTTTTATTTTGAGACTCATACTCCTCTAATAAATCACTAAGGGTTTCCCTCCCAACAAATTCTTCTCTTATTTCCATCTCACTTCCAGCAATCCTGGGCATGTGACTGCGCTGTACAAGATGGTGTGTAGCTGCATGCTCACACTCTTCCAATCTAGAGTTTGCTTTTGAATCAAAATCTCTAGGATATTCCCTATACTTCCTCTAAATATCCTCAAACTCTTCATGGATCATATGTACATATTTAGGAATATTATTGGTAAGCTTATCCCATTTTTCTTTTTCTTCTCCAAAAGATGGAGTCTTTCTCCTGCTTATTTCATTGTGTCCTTGATGAGAATAGGAAGTGCAGGGCTCTTCCTCTTCTTTCTGCATATCCTCCTTGGGGAGGCTCTTCTCTACTCTAAAAATAGATGAGATTAAGCTCATCTTCTTCATCATCTTCTTCTTCTTCTTTCTTGGGCTTGAAGGCCATAGGCTGAGCCAAGAAAGGTGCTCTAATACCACTGTAATGTTCCGAAATGGAAATCAACAGCTTTTACACCACTGAATAAATCCTTTTGTAGGAAATATGAACAAGGCTATGTCAGAGATGGACTGAGAGGGCATTTACCAGTTATGTCACCTTCACAAGGAAGGGTGAGATCCAGAGGCTACCTAGCCCTTCACAGACTTTGTCTATAGATATGTGAAATTCATTCCTCAGGAATTGCCCAAAGAATAGGGTTGCAACAATGTAAGCACATGTATTAACATAAAATGGAAAGATAGTGTTATTCTATTGAGCCATGGCACATGAATAAGTAAATATCTCATCAATGAATAATATAGCAGCAAATTTGTACAATGCTTTGAGGATCCAATCACTCAAGCTTGGCAATGAAAGCCTCAACAAGACAAGTACATGAAATGAGACAAAAAACTGCTATATATCCAGGCCCTAGCTATGACTGCGCAGTTATGAATGGAGACTACAACATACAATATGTAAATACAATGATATATCAATATTAGCTCAAATAAAGAGGGGAAGCAAGCTCTCAACCCCTGAAAACACTAGTACAACAATCCTTAGAAGGATTGGCTACAATACATGTACAGAAATGGAAAACACAATAATGCCAAAGTTGCTGGAAAATATCAACTCATAAAAAAAATAGGAGGAAATGGCTGAATGAGATCCTCAATCTGAAATGGCCTCCTCCAATGGGAAATCTGAAGTGAAAGACTGATTCTTTCACCTAAGATCTCACCCTCCAAATATCTGCTAATCCCTCACAGCAAATACTCTCCAAGGATAACGCTGTCTGAGAGAGGGATTGTGTTGCATATGATGGAAAGTGGTTGGCTTGATGCCAAAGATGGTGTAATAAGCTCAGAAACCTCCCTTTCTGATCTCCCAAAGAGAAGGAAGCTCCCTCCTTTGAAAAACAAGCCAAGGATGGTGTTGTAGAAAGCCTCCCCTAGCAACACCCAACAACACTGCACAATCTCCAACTAAAATTGCGCTGACGATGAAGGATAATTCTTGACCTCAATGTCTGGATATGGGGAATAGAGTGAAATCCTCCAAGAGCTACTCAATAAGGAGAGGAAATCCTAAATAGGAATTCCCTCGGCAATTCTTGCTAACCAACAAGATGTTGTTGCAAGTCCACCGGACCAAAGATGAATAATTCTCTAGATGATTTTCAATGGATACCTTGCCCTCCTTTTAAACAATTCAGTTCCCTCTCAATGGACCCCACTCATTAGGGTTTCCTTCCTCTAGAAGCTTCCCTCATTATCCCACTGCGCTGGCCCACAATGTGCTTTCCACCTCATGCTACTGCGCAGTTTGACTTGGTCAACTTGACCTAGCCTTCTTGCAAAAGCCCCCTTTCACACATGGAGGTGTGAAATCAAGCTTCAAAAGTGATCCTCCCTCATGCCAAGAGGATTTTTATTCTCTATCCAAGGAAGAAATGGGTCTCCTACACATTTTATTTATCCCCTATGTGAAAGTGGCAAAATTAATGTTCCAATTTTCTTCATGAAAAATTGGGAACATTACAGTGGCTACAAGCTATAGTTGTTTTTGGTGAGGTAGATGACTTTAGAGAGGGGGATCTTGAGCCAAGGAGTGCTCACCTCTACTAGCTAGCACACTTCCTCCATTGTAAAACCTCATTGCAGCTCGAGGATCTAAGGGGAAGAAGAGTACCCAAGGAGTAGGTTGGGATTTCAACTGGTGGGTCTCTACATTTAGTCAGAGCACATAAAAAATCACACTTGGAGGAAAATTAAAACAAGGGAGTTCAAGTAGCAGCAAGGCCAAGATCGACTCTCCCCTATGGTGAATGGTACTAGTGTTATTTATGATGTTTTGTTATATGATTTTGTTGTGCATAGAGCTAATAGAATGTAAAAAAATGATATGTGGAATGTAATGTAATGCATGGATGTTGATGTAAATGCTTTAATATCTCTGAGTTTCCAATGTTTATCCACTTATGGTTGTATTGCTAATTTATCTGTATTGTTTAAAAAAAAATAGTTCAAGGATGATCCTTACAAAAAACCCTAACATTATAAAACCCAATTTAATAAACTTTAAAAGTAATGTTGTAAATGCTAAGTTTAATATATTAAACCCTAGTATTTTAAATCCTAAGATTGATATTATAAACCCTAATATTAATATTAAAACCTTGGGTTAATATTATAAATTATAAACCTAATATTAAACCTTAATATTATAAATCCAATATTGAAAACCCTAGCATTAAACCCCAACTTTGTAATATCGCAAGGCGAAGTTTAGTAAATTGCAATGTAATGTATCATTATGACAATGATTGTCACAATGAAATGTTGGATATATTTTTGTATCACTCCAACTTCATAATATAATACCTTATCATTATAAAACCCAATATAATAAACACTAAGATTAATAGTATAAACCCTATGTTCAATATATTAAACCCTAGGATTACTCTTATAAACCCTAGGAATACAAAATCTTATTTTAATATTATAAGCCCTAAGATATTAAACCCTAAGTTTAATATTTTAAATCCTAAGATTAATATTATAAACCCTAAGATTAATATATTAATACTATGAAACACTAACATTATCAAATCCAAGATATAAATCCTAGGATTATAAACCCCAAGATTATAAACTGAATATTATAAACACTAGGATTATAACCCGTATGATTAATATTTTAAATTATAATAATATATATGATAATATTATAAATCCAAATATTAAGCCTCAATTTTGTAATATCGCAATGCAAGGTTGAATACATTGCAATGTAATGTAACATTATGACAATGATTGTCAGATTGATTATCACATTGAGACAATATTTATCAGAATGTGACGATGGATAGATTTCACAATATTAAACCCCAAGATTTAACCAAAATTATAAACCGTAAGATTAATATTATAAACCCTATAATTATAAGCCTTAAGATTAATATTATAAACCATAAGATTAATATTATATATCCAAAGATAATATAAAACCATAATATTATAAATCCAATACTATAAACCCTAATTAGTCGAACTTAATCAACCACATTAGTAAACCAATGTGTTTTAAACCAGATTAATATTGATATTATTGAGCATTTTTAAACATTGATTATGGGTGTCCATAGTTTGACTATGTCATCATGTTGACTCTAGTTAGGTCAAGCATGATGTTTATGGTTAATTATAACCATGTTGATTGTGCTTGACTATAGGTACCAGGGTTTACTACATGGTTGGTTAACTATATGGTTGACGAAGGTTGACTAAAGATGACTGCCTAAACAAGGTTCACTATCATTGACTATGAGCAAACAAGGTTGATTTTCATTGACTATGATAAACATATGGTTGATTAAGGTTGACCATGGTTGACCATCTATATATTGATTGCAAAGATTGACTGCAAAAATTAATTATGTTTGACAATGTCATCATATTGACTCTGGATGTGTTAATATAATTAATTATAAACATATTAAACATAGTGTTTATCATTAATAATAAAACCCTAATATCACAACCTTATGAACCCTAATATTAAAACTCAATACTAAAAACCTCATATTAAAACTCAATACAAAAGTCTTAATATTAAAACCTTATACTAAAACCCTAATAATAAAAATCAATATGAAGACCCAATATTATCTCTATATGTACTTGTTACTAATAAAAATGTGTTAATTATACATAATTTAAAATTTTCATTTATAAAATATATGTTATTCACTCAAACAATTAAAAATTTTGTAAAAAATTTAATGTTAAGTTTAGACATAAATATAATTATTAAAATATGATTAAAATTTTTAAAGATATTATTTTCATATTTATCAAAGATTTAATAAAATAGTAAATAACTATCTAACTTATTAAATTGAATACATGGTTGTATGTCTTCCAAAAACATTTGCTTTCTATAGTGTTATTTGTAAACCAATATCTAATTTTAAAAATACTTTGTGTGAATTATAATAAATAGTTTTTATTTCATAATCTTTGTTGCAATATTGACTTTTTTAGTCTTTTAAGATGTCAAAATTATAGTGAGTCGAGAAGGCTTCTTTCCAAGCTTTTTGAGCATAGGAATAAAATCTTAAATCAAATTAAATAACTCTTTTCTTTAGATTCGATAGACCAAAGATTAGTCTCAGTGGACGTTTATCACCACCACCATCATCATCATCATAAATTTTTAAAATTATTATTCACTTTAATTTTAAATTTATTAAAAAATTAAAACCTTAAAGGTGTCAAATCACATTTTTTTTTTAAGGACTCTCTCTCGGCATGCTGTCAATGTCGAATGAACTGATGGTAAATGAAAGCGAGCTATCTGATTGAGAATTCAAACTCACCAAGGATGGAGAAAATAAAATAAAATAAGACATTTTATAACCCAATCCACGTTTAGGAGGAAGAGTGGAGACATTACATTACATTAGTAAGAACTTTTTGTGTTACCATGGAGCGTAATCCGCGTAACCTCCTTACCCACAAGGACAACCATCTTCAAAAAAAAACAAAAAACAAAAATTAATAAATTCAAGGCAAGAAGGGAGCAAAGAAACTCGGAAAAAAAGATGTGTACATTTTCCATATTGTCTATTGGATCATTTAGGGGAGGAATAATATTTTCGTATTATCAAATCTAATATAAGTTTATAATGAGTCGAAAATAAATATCGCATGTGAAATATGATTTTATATTTGTCCAAAAATGAAATATAAAATTGTTGGATATTGAATATTCATGAATTTATTTTTAATTATAACATTTTATTGTTGGTTTGTTTTCATACTTTCAAATCTATCTATATATATTGTAAGTTAGGTATATGATGTTGTTTGTTTTTTATTTTATAGGAGTTCATTTTATTGGGTTCAACAATATCAAAGAATTTTACGTATGGTTCTAGGTCATTTTCAGCGACAATTATTATTATTATTATTATCCAATTTTAAGGTCACGGCCAACCCAAACATCAAATTGGTGTATGAGACCCTCTTGTTTGTGGGATAAAGGACCCACCTCCCAATAATATCAAAGAACTTCATATTTGGCTTAAACCAATTAACCTTTGGAGATCAATTACTTGTGTAACAAAATCGTGAAAATAAAATGTTGTAACAAAATTATGAAATAAAATTAGTTAATCTATTATTTGTAAAATATAATTGTGGAATAAAATGTGAAATAGAAAGTTGTACTAGGATTTTGTCTCTCTACAACTTCGTAAAATTATATTTATTTATAATTAATCTATTTTTTTAATATAAGTTTATTTTATTTATTGATTTACTTTTATTTTATTTTTTAATATAAGTTTTATTTATATATATTTTCAAGACGGGGTTTATTTCTTTATTATTATAATGGTGTTTGTTTCTTATAATTGGTTTATTTATTAAGATAATAAAATAATTGAAAATAAATAAATATGTGCATTTGGAAAAAATTTAACCTCCACAACATACTTTTGAATATTTTTATATATATTTTCCATACTAGTTATCAAACAAAATTTTAGTTTAAATCAAATCTTAAATATTCTTATATTCTATATTCTTTGTAGTAGTTACATATCAAAGATTCAATTGAAATCAAATTTTAAATATTCTTATATTTTAGTAATTATGGATGACATGTTTGATTTAAATCAAATCTAACATAGTTTTGCATTCTAAATTCTCCTAGTTATAAATAAAAGATTTAAGTTTAACATAAAAGTATTTTTATTTAATTAATTAATTAAAAAAAGTTATATTGAATTACTATTGTATCAAAACCAAGATAAGAATATATATATATATATATGGATAAGTCGTGGTTAAGTAATGATTAATCAGGATGAAGTGTCATATGAAATGAATTATAGTTCTTTTGGTACGTAGTGTTGATAAGTTATGGTATTGCCTCTTATTGTCGCAAAACAAAGTTAAGAATCTTCATGGTTAAATAGTGGTTAACCTAGATGAATCTTGTTATATGAAATGAATTATGGTTTTTGGCATATGATATTGACAATTCATAGTCAAATTTAAGAATCTCCATGATTAAGTGGAGGCGAATCTTGGTATATATTTTTTTGAATGTTTAAATGTAATATGGAAGACTTTTTGGTTTAATGATGAAATGTCTTCAAATATAACACATTTTAGTTGTTGTAAATCTCAAGTCCATTTAATTGCTTCCAAATTGTTTAAAGTTAGAGGCCATTTATTCTGCATGTTAGGTTTTTTGAAGAAAATTTATTACTGTTATGAAAAATCTTATTTGTTCACACATATTTTGACGCAGGGCTAGAGCCTGCAATACCAGGATCTTTAAAATAACACATATCAACCTGCTTCTCAACTTTTGCCCAAATTAAAAACACCAATCCATGGTATTTTCAAAACTTTTCATCTCAACCATTTCATAAGCATCAAATTGTCAAACAATCAATATTCAAATCTGTTTCCACAATCCACATTCCATACCTCATTCAATCACCATTACATTCAACTCTTGATAAACAGGATTCCAATATAAAATTCTGTTTAAATAATACCATTGCAAATATTTAAAATATCTTAACAAACGCCTTTGCAATTTCACCCATCGACTCTACCTGTAATTAAGTCGAAGTTTAACTGTTCCTTCATACCTTGCGCCTTCAATTTCTGTCAAACAGCGTTCAAATTAAACAATGCCAGTTAATGCATTCATCCTCATACAATTGCTGCAACCCTGCATATAATACTCCATTCGATTTTTCTACTCCATAGTTTTATTGCACCCACTTGGACTCGACCTTTGGAATTACACCGTCTCTAATGTGATGGATTTCTTTCAACATTTCCACACGCAGTTTCACAACTCTGCATTTCCTTTTGAATCTTGATGCTACAGATCAAACATTCACACATTTCTAATCTTCTGGAAAACTCAAATTATTTACAAACCGACTTAACGTGAATTCATACCTTTCAATCGCTTTTCTAATTACTTGGGCGCTCCATTCGAATGCAATCATACATTCATCTTCAGAATAGTAATTCAGACCCTGCGATTTAATTGATCGTGACTTCAACAGAAAATGGTTCTTCAATCTTTTGAATTGCGCCTCCTCTGATGCTTTCATTTGATCTTACTCCGTTCAACTCCTGCAATATACCATCATTCATACAGGTGATTCTACATTACATCATTTATACATGTGATTTCGGAACTGCATTCCATCGATAGAGCAACAACCCTTTATTACCATTACACACAGTTTAGTTCTGCTCTTCTGCGTTTTAGACTACTCCTCAGTCGCTTTGTGTAAGGTATAAAATCTGCGTTGGATTTAAACAATTTCATCCACTCCGCTTTTCATCAATCAGGATTTGCAGATCCTGAACCTGCAGTTTTACACGATTTCAAACAGTCCATTCCAATTCCATTAAACAATTCCGCCCAATATTAAGTCGACTTTCCAAGTCTAATTGAGCTCCGTCTTGTACACAAACCGATCAGTAAATATCTTTGAACTGTTTCAATCAATACATTCAGCGCTAAGGTCTGCAATCATGGGGATCGATTCACAATGAATCTGGCATTTAATAACAGACTTATACACTTTTAAAACTGCCAATCGATTTCTATACAATTACATACTATTCAATCCTGAAAACTGTGTTCATTCTGAAAACCACGTTCTCATACTGGACTGAGTTAAAAGTCTGCGCCCTTCATAGAATCATGCCATAATCCATTTAGATCTAAAATCCAGTTAATCGATTTTTAACATTCTAGCAAACAGAAGTTTAACCTTTATTAATCAAATACCCAATTCACAGTATTTTATGGGTTTATAACTGTGATGCCAGATATCCAATATCTGAAGGTCGATTTCAGCGCTGCCTTGTTCATCGACTAATTTTTGCAGTTATCTATTCTTATGTGACAATGTTTCCATATTTAATCCATGTGTTCACCATTATTATTCCACATGAATAAATGCACTAATTAACCAGCAATTTCTAGCAATTCACTCTTAACACAGTAATTGACCCATACAAGAATTGATCAGATTAAGACGCATAACTCAAAATCACACTTTCATAAAAATGAACATACTTACAAACTGATCTTCTTGGCCAAATATTCAACTTTCTTGGCCCTTACAAATTGCCAAAGGCTTACAGCCTTGGCTGTTCAAGCCTGCTATCAATCAGGCTTACCCTCACTCACTCACAATCTCAATGTGTTTTTCTCTCAAAACCCCCTCCTATTTATACAATTTTAAAAAAATCATTTAATTAAATGCTCAATCCCTTCAATTCCTCAACAAACCCCTAAATCTCTCAACATCCCTAAAGGATAAATCTTTATCCCTAAAATCCTTCAACTAATTAAATTCCCTCATATCCTTTTATTAAATAAAAAGATATTTACAAAAATCCTCACCTTCTCCTATTTTATTCAAATTAATTAATAAAATATTAAAAATTATCACACCCCCTTTTAACATATTTACAAAATAAAAAACGCCCTTGATGCTCCTGCATCATATTTGAGTTGATTATTCAGCTCCCAAAGGAGTCAATATTCATCAAGTCAAAATTTATTATTGGAAAAATTTGTGTAAAGATAACAATGCAATCAAACCATGCACACACAATTAACGATTGATTTTATTAATCTAGGTAATAAAAGTTTATTGTAAGTACATACAATTCCAAAGCATGATCCTTTATTATCAATATCATTAGACTATATCCCTTGACAAGAATGGAAAGCAACATAGCAAATGGACCTAGGAGTAAAAACCTACAGGTAAAAATCCCTATTATACGTACATGAGGGATTTGAAACATTGAAGAAACAAATAATGAAAAGATAAACCAAAAGATGTATTTATTTAAAAGTACAATTACTATCCCACCATTATTCTTTGCATACATCAAGCTATACATATAAAATTTCCACTGAACCTCACGGGTGATAATTTGAAAGAACCATTTGATGCTTTCATGAGGTTGTTTTGTTAATAATTTATTACAACATTTCTTTGCACTTCATTTACATATTAGCATGCCACAACCACAAGAATTACAAACATGAAAATATGGATAATGTTAATTAAGAGACTCGTCAAATGTCCTTGAAATGGAAAGAAAACTAGAATTATATTTGTCTATGTCCTTGACTTGAAGGCATGTTATTGTGTTGTTATACCACTACAAACATCCACATGGTACACCATTAAAAAAATGTGATCTTTATATATACCAATAAAAACATATTGATCGTATTACTTTATGAAACTCACTTGCGAAAACAATAGATACAATGTTGGACTCACCTCAGACTCATTGTCGAAGTGAGGACGATGTCGCTTGTTAAGGTGTTGAAACCGAAATGGTTCACATTTATATGCACGAACGTTCAAATCAATTTCCAAACTTCCACTTCATTTGATTTTTTTTTGTTTTTCATTTTTAGGTTAAGAAAAATCTTCTTCCTATTCAAAATGATTCAAAAGCATCCAACCCAAGGGTGAAGTTATAATCCATAATATGATGATTGTTGGCATCATTCAACATTTTTTTTAACCAAACGAATCAACTTCTTAGTTTTTTTCAATATAGCAAGAGGATTATTTCAGTGCAAGTATAAGTTTCCAAACAACTCTTCTCTAGCTAGGTAAAATTATTCAAATCTACATCAACATTGTGACTAGCCATAACAATTGTGCTCACATTTGGTGCTTCTATACTAATATTAGGAGAGCCATTGAATGAATCAGGTGTGGGTATCATGATTCAATAATGAGTCTGAATCCACTGAGGAATAATACAACCAATCCACCTTTATGGCATCCTTGAAAATGTTGCCACAAATAGACCATGGGAAATGACAAGTTATAATATCAGTGCAATGCCAATTGCCCTGATATTTCTTATCAATATTACTTTGATTTCTCACCCAATAAACATAAGATATGTTCTCATGAATGCCACAAAAACTATCTAGAACTATTCTTACTTTTTCCATTATTGATTCAAACTGCTTCTCTTTCTTGTAGTTGAAATATCCTCTCTTTTTTTTCTTTTTTTTTTAATTTTCCTCGAACCGATAACATGTTTCAACGTTCGTTAGGAGAATATAGAACAACCAATCCATCTTATAAGAATTTTTTTCTTCTATTGGATAGAAAATTTGTCTTCAAATAACTATGGTATGACTTCACACATTGTTTGTCTCCTCATTAACTTGCAGAAAATCTTGATAAACCTTTATCCATATCCCTAAATGTAAAAAACTAAGTTACTGATTATATTTCCTCTTTATGAAACACAAAAAAAAACATAAAAAAATAGTATGTGAACTTACGAATCTTATCATCGGCAACCCAATTTTTGTGGAAATGGTCAAAGGACTTCTCTTTACTTGAAAATTTGTTGAGAAAACCATCAATTGCATTGAAAAATTCATCATTGCAACAAATTTTCACGATACAACCTAGCTCACTGAACATCTCATTTGATTTTTTTTTTACTACTTGTCAATTAGTTCACATATTTTAGCGATGCCCTTCGTACATGTCAAACACACAAGATAACTTCACACCTTCTGTTTCTCTTGCTCGATTTAATTCACTTTAAGTGTGGAATTAATATAAAAATATATATGTTTCAATGTATAATAAGAATATATAAGTTACCTCAAAGCAAGGATTTCAATCAATGCATCATCAACCATGAAGACATTGACTTTCCAATCAAGGTGAATTTGGTAACACTTATGCTTGAGGTGCTCCAACCACAGTGCAATATCTGCTGATGTATTATGTGATGTCATGACTTATGCAATTGAAACCCCACTTTGTTTCTCATTAAACACCATGAGTGTGTGCAATTGATACTGTCATATAAAAAAATAAATATAAATATAAGTTTAGATCATTAATCATATTGAACCATTACAAATCAAATGTGTGCTAAAAAAAAATTAAAAATACACATACCCAATATTTGTTTGTATTGAAAGTTGAATCCATGGTTATTAATATATTATGGGATAACTTGACCATGGTCTCCAACATCCACTTTGTCTGAATTTCACCTATAAAATGAATCTCTCCACCATTGGGTTTTTGATAAAAGAAAAAAACATCTTGGTTTGATACCAAAGGTTCACACTCATTTCATCCTTTTTGTGCAGTTGATAGTTTTCTTTCATCAAATGATTACAGATGTTGACAACAGGGTGAATGCACGAATATTCACTACACTTTTGAGCTAATTGTGGTGATGAAATTTCAAAATTTTACTCTTTTATTGAATTGAAGCCCTCAAAATTCATATGAGTGTTGTGAATTTTGATTCAAAGTAAAAATATAATTTTTGGAGAATTATGTTGTTGTACTAATGATGCATTTTGCAACAAAAAATAGTGTCTTATAATCTATCAATTTTCCATTAAATGAAATGTGTTTCCTTGAAATTGTTTGTGCATTTTAACACCTATGTTTGTGTTCACGTAACATAACTTCATCTAAAATGTTTAATATATATATATATATATATATACATACGTTGAGATAAATACGGTATGCATATTAAAAATTTATTTTTCTATGCAAAATTAATTTTTTTTATTATTTTTCGAAGTTGGTTAATTAGTATTTCAATTGCATTTTTCAGACACCTGTGTTCACTTAATTTTTTTTCTACTATTTAAAAAAATTCAAAAACTAAGAGTAACCTTTTGAATAGGACTAGTAAGTGAAGAGCTTGGTATTTTTTGAAATGTTTTCATTTGGTATATTTTATGTTATTAATTTTTTATTCAACCCCTTTGAAATTTTCATGAAATTAGATGAAAATATCATATGAATTTGAAAATGTCAAACTCATATGCCATTAGATAGAGGATTCCTTCATGAATCCAACATGATCAACTCCACTTCTTAAGGACAAATTTTACACTAAGTCCACCAGGATACAAAATGGTTTTGCGGAGAAATCTGTAGAAAATGTGCTAAATTTGTTTTTTAATGACCTTAGGAGCTCGATCGAGCACTAGAAATATATAATTCAAATAGCTTGATTGAGGGTTAAAGAAACCATTGATCTATATATTTATGTGTTTAATCAATGGCTCGATCAAGCTATATATCTCGATCAAGCCACTGCATTGTTTTAGATTTAGATTTAATTAAAAAAATTATATTAATATTTTTTAAATATCATTTTAGTATTCATGTTGAGCATGGAAGAAATTTTATAGATATTTAAATCATAATGGGTTCTAGAAAATCCATTTTAATATCTAACAACCAAGTTGATATAATATTGGTGTACTTAAAATGGAAATTCAACTATCTAGGATATGAACAACAGTGAAATATTTTTATGTTTCATATAGGATTGTAAAAATTGCAACAAATAGAACACACACACACACACACACACATCAGGTTATGACTAAACTCTCATAGACAACCTTAAAATAAATAAAATCAAATAAAATTTATTTCAATCATGTTTGAGTATTTTAATTGAACCTTAAGATATAAGGAATTGATTGAAATACTTGGATAGTCAAGTAAATTTAGGAAAGTTCATAACATTATATAAAATTATAGAAATGTTATAATATATCATTTTTTTGGTATATTAAATTCCAATATATATGATGTATATCATAACTAAGCTCTTCTAGATAATCTCAAAACGAATAAAATTGAATAAAATTGATTTCAATCTTATTTGTATTTTTTAATTGAACCTTGAGATAAGGAATTGATTGAAATACTTACAAGAGTTGACCATGCAATGGTATATGGGGCGGACACAAAAATTTCCATATATATAGATTTTTTATTATAATATGGATGACTTTGGAATTCAAATCATTTATTATTAAAATCATTGTAATAACTTACATTATTTGCACTAAATGCACTTTGTACAAGCCAATATGAAGCATATTTGTAACTTTTTTCGTGCTCAATATTATATTGATAAATGATATATATTTTAGTTTATTCGAAGTATCAAAGTGACTCACATCATGTAGTAAGATTGTAATTATTTTGATAGTTTACAAGACATCTTTTAAATTTGAATAAAACTTAAATTTCAATTCTATTTTTGTTTTTTATTTGAAACCTTGAGATAAGGAATTGATTGAAATACTTGGATAACCAAGTAAATTTAGAAAAGTTCATAAAATTATATAAAATTATAGAAACATATAATTAATTTTTTAAATTAACATACATTAATTGCACTAAAACACACTTTCTACAAGCTAATATGAAGCATATTTGTAATTATTCCCATGTTCAATATGAAATTAATGTACATGATATATTTTAGATATTTTCAAGTATTAAAGTGACTTGCATCATACTATTAAGATTGTACTTATTTTCTTAGTCTATGAAACTAGAAATCAAGATTGTTATTATGTAAAATTTTACTTCTTGAATGTTCTTAATTGAATGTCTTAAGATAAGGAATGGATTGAAATATTTGGATAGCCAAGTAAATTTCGGACATTTCATAAAATTATATAAAATTATAAAAACATGTTATTACTTTTTCTTCTTCTTATATATTAAATTCCAATTTACACATGACTTATATCATGTTATCGCTACTTGCTCTTGTAAATGACCTCAAAAGAAATAAAATTGAATAAAACTTATTTAAATTGTTTACCAGGCATCTTTTAAAATTGAATTTAAAACTTAATTTCAATCCTATAATTTGGGTTCTTTAATTGAACCATGATATATTTTAGTTCATTTTAAGTATCAAAGTGACTTGCATCATAGTAAGAATGTACTTATTTTCTTAGTCTACAAAATTAGAAACCAAAATTGTTATTTTTTTAAATAAAAGCTACACTATATAGAAAAAATTGTGAAGTAGTGAAATAATAAAATAGATCAAACTTCAATTTAATGAAAATCCATAAAAAAATCAATAAATATCCATAAACTAAAATATAATGAATGTATCAATAAATTGTCCATACGAAAATATATACAAATATATCCACAAATTGTTCATGAATGAAAATATACAAGGTCTATACATATCACATGTGAATGTGCCTTATGAAATGGGCTTGAAATATACAAACTATCCACTCTAGAATCTTTCATTAGAAATCCTATGTGAGTTTTGCTGCCCAAAGTATGTGTCTATAATCTAGTAATTCAATAACACATTCAAATTTAAATTAATTAGATCATTATTTGTAAAAAATAAACAATATGTAAATAAATGACTTTGAACCACATTTAATTACATATGAATCTACTAACCTCATTCGAGCCCAAATGTAGTTCGGGTAGGATGGGGGTTTGATCAATCTAGGTTTAGTGCTCCCATGCTTGTGACTCAACAATTGGGGTCTGCATCGATGGGCATGCATCGTCAATGCAAATATGCCCAACATCCCACTCATGCATCCACATAACTGCGACATCGACACCACTTTGCATATGGGCCAGTGTACATAGTGGAAAAGAAAAATTATAATTACTCTACGAATTATTTAGCATGCATGAAACTTAAAAAATTTTACTTCCACATTAGTGTCCTAAGGCACTGGAGGTGGAGGTGGAGGAGAATCCATGGAACATAAACTGGTGGAGGCTGATTTGGTTGATCAAATACCCACGCATATTACCTCATAACCTCATCCATGTAGCTAGGATGTGTCTACATGTTATCATAAACTTATTAATGTAATTGAAATCTAATGCGAACTTATTAATTAATATAAATAACGTATAATTTGACAATAAGAGTCAATATATATATGTGTGTGTGTGTGTGTGTGCAGGTCGTGTACCCTCCAAGTGTCACGAATGGAATCACGAAAGTTAGTCAATGGGTAGACTCTCGAAATATGCATCATAATATAATGGAATTGGAAGGTTACGAGACAATGATGGTGGTATGCTCATCTCTCCATGCAATATGACCTACATACCACTCAATGTCAATTGTTTGTTATCTGCATTGAAATGCCTAGTCTCAGTGCCAAGTTATGACATCTCCTCTAGCTCTATCAACAATACCATGCTTCGAGACGATAGTAGATGTTGTAACTTATTTTCACCCTAGTTGTCTTTTTACTTTTTATGTTGAAAAAATAATTAAAAAATATATAAAATAATAAAACTAAAGAAATAAAGAAAGAAAGAAAGAAAGAAATGAAAAGAAATAAATAAAAATAAAAAAATAGAAAGAAAAGGGGATAATATATATCTATATATGTATACGAATAAAATCCCTAAGGTTGGTGCAAATGCCACCATGGTTTATTTTAATATTATTTTAATCCTTTTTAATTTCCAATGATGACTTTATTGTTATGAAACTATGATTTTACATTTTGTTGTTTAGCGAGAAAGGTTTATTGGAAATTAATGGCCATGATCATTTCTGCCTGGATCAGTGATAGAGGATGAGTTCAGGACCCCCCACGCTTTCAAAGGTTAATGAGGGAGGGGGGGGGGGGGGGGGGGGGGGGTTATGAAAAGATAATTTTATATTACCTCTCAAACAAATGGGGCAGCCTCACGATGCATTCGGATCCCCATATAAAAAACCATAAACCGTCTACCCTCCCCCCTCAAAAACCACTCTCACTCTCGTCGTCGCTCTGACCCGCACTCATACCCTGACACTTGTCATTCCCTCATTTTCTCTTACAATTTAACCATAAAATCAATAAATTCCTCCCACCAACAGCTAAGTAGCTGTTTAAGTAATTTAATTATTCCTACCAACGTCTAGTGACTTAATTAGACGCGCCCAAAAACAATTACAATTTGTAATTCTTCTAAAAAATTCATTTTAAATATTTTTTTTCACCCTGCATATGCCCTTTCCTCCATTTCTTCGTGAAACAATGCATGTGCAATTTTGAATTATATCAGCTCGCAGTCATTTTCTACACTAGTAACCATCGTATCCTGAAAGATTCAAATTTCCATTGCAGAAGTTAGATGCACAATGAAGGCCTCATTCTATAATTCACTAGACTTCCTTAGTAAGGAATAACATAGAGGAGTATTCTTTCAGTGATTTTGTGAATCAATTTCTACATATTTCTCTATGTCTTCTCAGCAGTAATGTTATACCAAGAATTTCATTTGAAATCAGAAATATTGCGCACCTTAATAATCAAGATAAAATGGGAGACTGGTATCTTTACCAGAATTATATAGATATCAAGATATATGGTTTCAAACTTCCTCCCTACAGATTTCCAATAGTTATGCCAATAATGATATTTGCCTTATAATACACAAGGAAACTGATGAACATGGATGACTTACATTTTGTATCCAGAAAGAAGAAACCACAATTCAAGATAAAGGCCCAAATTGTCCCTTTCATTGTAAATACCAGACCAACAACCAAGGAAAATTTTAAGGATGGAATTTTATCTTAAAGTTTAGCAACCTTAGTGAATCTTACTAGTCCATAATATCCAAAATTTAAATTTTTTGATGATAATTTTGTAAAAATGTCTATATTTCTAGTTATTTTATATTAGACAATATATAATATTGGCGATTTTAAGGTAAAATGTTATTATACTATAAAATTTGGGTGAATTCATTTTTAGAAAAAATGGAAATTGGAGAATGTTTTTTTGGGAAAAAGCATGGAATATTAGCCCACCTACGAATATTAGCCCCTAAAATTTTCCCTGCCGAAAACAAAGGAGGAATATACTTTATTAAAACAAATGCAATATAAGTTAAGTTTTACTTTTTCTTATGATCCCTTGGGAATTATTTCAAAGTTGAGAGTTGAATAGAAGACAACACCCTATGCACACACAACAGGCCATAAATTGATAAATATGAAAATAAATAAGAATATAAATAGAATACATTACAGGAAGTTGAGGAACAAATTGTTACTCATATATCTTCACAAACTCCAATTCCTCAAAAAAAAAATACTAAGAGGTCAAGAGAAAATTTATCTCCTACAGTTTCGAAAATTCAAGAGACATAATTCACAGTTTTCAAGAGAAGGAAGAAGACAAATACTCAGGAATGAAGAAGGAGAGAGAAAGGAAGCGTGTGGGCTTTTGAGAAGAGGCGAAAGGGCTGAAACTCTGTAGCTCCCTGTTCTCAGCTCTGCAGCCCCGCCAGCCTATCCGGGTCGTGCAAGACAGATCCATCAGAAGAAATCTTACCTGATTCGTCAAATGAACACCACAGGGGGGGTTCGACCCCCCTACTTTTAGGCCTTTCATATTTGGTAGCATCCCCTCGGACACCTCCAGCATTCCCTCCAGCTCCCGATCTGAGGATCATAGCAACGAATCGGTGCCAAAAGGATCTGCGTCTGAGGGGCACACTCCAGGACCACATAGCAAGCAAGATCCGTCCCCATGCAAGCCAATCTTGAAGGAAATACCCAAACTAATCATTGAAGATCCATGGATCGATGAATACAGAGACCATATGAGCAAGCATGCCCTGATCTACAGATTCATGGCGGTTCGACTGAATGAGAAGGCTATATGCTGGTGGATAAACAAAAAATGGAAACCCAAAGGAGACTATGATCTTTAGCTGGGATCTAGAAGCTTTTTCACAGTAATCTTTGCTCACAAGGACGACAAAGATCGCATTTTCGAAGGCGGCCTGTACTTCTACAACTCGCAATATTATACATAACGTACTGGAGGCCAAACTTCACTCCAGAGCAGGAAGATTTCAAGAAAGTCCTAGTATGGATTCGCCTGCACTCTCTACCTGTGGATTACTGGAACAAATGCATCTTGGAGGCCATAGGAAACCAGTTGGGAGTCTTCATCAAAGCCTCAGATCTCACATCACAAGGTAAGTACACAACCTACACCTGACTCTGTGTTTACATGGACATTTCAGGACCCCTCCCAGGCCATATGGAGCTGATCCATAGAGGAGTGCACTAGAAGCAGACCATTAACTACGAGAATATCCCATTCAGATGCCGAAAATGTCGACAGCACGGACATCTAAGTCATAGCTGCTCTGCTAATCAACCACAGCCTCAAGCCCATTAGGAACAAGAGGGTACTCCAATGCCTGGCTTCACCACCGTCTCAAGAAAGAAAAAAGGGAAGAAAGGAAAAAAGTCTCCGAAACCCACCCCCAATAATATCCCCACCAATAATGCCTCCACCCAGCAAAATAGCTTTGAGGTTCTAAGAAATCTTGACTCAACAAAGCACCCGAAAGTCTCTCAGACCCCCACTGATCCTGATCCAACACTATTCAGTAAACCCTTGAATACAACCAATGCTCCAAGCACAACCTATGATTCAATCCAAGCCAGGGAAAATTTTAAGAACCCCCCTAAATTTATATATATAATAAATAGGTGAATCCCCATGATACATAGGAAAAATGGAAGGCGATTTTATTAATAATATAATATGTATATATAATTTTTTGGCGAATCTCTCACGAGATTATCTTATCCTATAAAATCATGGCGAATCACCAGTACAAATGGCGAATCACTACTAAAAAATGGTGAATCGTTGTCTAGTGGAGTTCGGGGTGTTGGTTCCAATGAAGATATGGTAATTGAACCAAGAGTAGAAGGAAGAGAACCATCGAGACCAAGCATGGCACATGGTGACTCGTGAGGGAAGTAGTTCTCGTGTAGTTTGGAAAACACGTTCTTCTAGTTCTGCTAAGCATAGTGTTGTTTCTCATGCTACTACTAACACTGATATTGAGGTTGGAGAGGAGTTTGAGGAAGCATGAAGGTAGCAGTGGTGGAGAATTACAAAGAGTACCCCATGATGGGCTCCATCTTTCCCTTTGGTATTTGTGCCTGCAAGAACTTATGTCCATTGAACCAACAATTAGCCGTTCAACCAACAATCAACTTGACTGAGTTGATTAGGTACGAGTCAACTTAGACTAATCTTCAAAACTATGCTTTGCACTATCCCATATTTATCACACTAATGCTACACAAAATTGTGCATTTGCACCTAACTCTCAATAATTCTTTTCCAAGAAAAATCTATAATAAGAAAAATATTTTACTATATTCTAAAAGGTGTAGATGTCGAAATCATGCCACAAAGTGAAAGGAAATAAAATATATTTCCTCAAACCACCAAATATATAAAGAAAACAATAACAATTATAATAATAGAACTAGATCTATCGATCTATCGATCTATGCATGATATGAGAACCATAAGCATTCAAGAGACTAATTTCAAACTCAACAAAATCCTCTAAACAAGCAACAAACAAACCACTAAAATTTTCAAACATATCAAGGCTAGACATTAACACAATTTCATGTACTTGAATAAGCCCATTGTTGCTTAGCGTTAGACTTCTTAAATTAGTTCTTTATCATTTAATACTAGGACACATAAAAATCCTGTTACAAAAAACATAAACTCTCATAGACCAATCGTCCCATTGCCTATAGATCTTTGCTAGGGAAGAAATGATGCAAATACTAGTATAGATTCTCTGTAACTCTAGATCTATTAAGCAACAAAAGGGATAAATATCAAATAACTTCTCAGGATTAAAAAAATATAGGGTCAAGTGGATCTATGCTAGTTTATATATATTTGTAACATTAAACATCGAATATGAAATACTTTCCATGTTATTTTATCAGTGTCCATGTCTATTACAATGATGTCTCCGCCACCCAAGCTTTAATGCACCTCACTTTCTGTCGGTGCAACTAGAGATCTAAAATGTAGTTAGTTCTATTATTGTTTAATACTTTTAGGATAGAATTAAATCCAACATTAAATATGTGATAAATTTATCCTCCCTACAAACCCTAAGACTTTGATGAATATATCTAGAACATAGAACTTTTACAACAAATGTTTCCACGAAATAAATTAATTACTCTATTGAAAAAAAATTAATTTTGAAAATCATAATTTCGTTCTATTTTATGAGAAATCTATTTTAATATTTACGGTTTTCCAGAATGCACAGCTCTGTTCAATGCAGTGCACATCCTTTCCCAAAAACTTTTCCACGGCTTATCCCTTTGCCAACCGCTGGCAGTAAGTTGCAACTTATTTCTTCTTTTGTAATCTGCTCCAAAACTACCGCGGCAGAATGATCCCAATCATTGCAACAATTTTTAAAATTGCCTGATATTGCAATTAAACCTCTTTCCAAAAAGAAATCTCAGAAAAGGAAAAAAAAAACATTCAATGAAGTGAAATACTGTAGCTTGTTTTGTTAAATTTTGGAAAAAAAATGGTTTTTACTCGGTTTGGTGTTGTTTTTAGTGTGACTTTTTGAAGTTTCAGGTGCTGGAATCTGATGAAAAATTTTGAGGTAAAATCTTGGTTTTTTTTATTCAAACTGGTCTGTTGACTCTATATATGGATTCAACACCCTCAAAAACCTCTAGAGCACTTCGATTGTGCAAAGTTAGCAATCAAACTTCTGTTTTCAATAAATTCTTGCTGGTGTCTAACCCTCCGATTTCAAAAGATTTTTAATCAATCCAGCTGTCAGAAAACATAAAACCGCATTCAATGAAGTAAAATTTCAAACTCTTGTTTTGTCAGATTCTGGAAAACGTAATAGTTTATGACATCAAAGTAAAAATTTCAAACATAACATTGACAATACTGGAAAAGCTTAATGAATTGAAAAAAATCATAATTTCTAAGCTTTCAATGTCTCAAGATTTTTCATCGATCCAGTTGTAAAAAACATAAAACCCATACAATGAAGTAAAATCCGGAACCTCTGTTTTGTGAAATTCTGGAAAAGGTCGACGAAGTGAAAAAATTCATAAATTTTTTATAAGTAAAATTTCAAACCTCTGTTTTGTCAAAATCTGGAAAAGGTTATATTTCGTATGTTATGCTTCAATGAGTCAAACTTGAAACCTCTGTTACGTCAAATTCTGGAAAAGGTTAATGAAGCGAAATAATTTAGTTGGTTGTTTACAAATTTTGGTAAAAATCACAATGTCTGAGCTTTCAATTTCTGAAGATTTTTCCTCGATTTTAAAAAAAAAAAAAAAAAAACATAATACCCATTCAGTAAAATTCCAAACCTCTATTTTGTCAAATTCAGAGCAAAGGTTATAGTTTATGATAAAAACACACTCCATAAAGTAAAATTTCACAAATCTCATTTGTCAACTTCTGGAAAAGGTATCATTCATGAGCCTTCAGGGTTTATAGAACCTCACAAATATTTTCTTAGTTCATCCATGAATTTGGCAACTACAGGAAACATCTCAAGAATGATGTAAAAAGAATAAAAAATCAGCAAATCAGCCAAAGCTCTTTCAAAATACACAGTTATTCACAATCCAAACACCACAATCAAACAATTTTTGACATCCCTGCTCTGTATTACTGTATGTTCCACATCCGCAAGATAGAAACTGATTTGCATAACCACAAATAAATCTCCTAAAACCACTTAAAAAAAAGGATATGCTGTGTTAGTTTTCCCACGCAACGAACCTGCTATTAATAGAAATTTTCAAACTTAGAGACCAATTAAGGCAACTGCACTGCTTAATATGTTCAATGCGTATCACACAAACATTTAAAAGAGAGATTTCTAAGCTATCACTTGAAATTGGACGCCTTTCTATCTAGAACAAAAAAAGAGATTGAACAAGGATCTTGTTGGATTGTGGGTAACACTGAGATCTCCCAATAGCTTAAGGACAAGAGTCATAAGTCGGCTCCTTATCACACTGTTCTGTATGCTTTCAAAACACACACACACACACACACACACACACACACACACACATATATATATATATATATATATATATATATATATATATATATATATATATACGCTTGTAACAACGATAAGGACTTGGCCTCTTCTTCGATACACAAAATAGGGTTACTTTATTTTACTTATATGGATGACATAGGATGCCTACTGATAGTCTTTTATAGGATACATTTCATGTCTTGCATACAAGATCTCGATTTCCTTAAATTATGGAGGGCTTTCGAACTATCGTTTAAAAATTCTCGTCTTCCTTACAAACATGTGGAATGAGAAGTCCACCACCTTTCTTCTTTTATAGCCTGAAGATCAAGAAATCACAGACCAGGTGACCTATACTAGTCGGTCAAATTGACAGAGTGTGATAGTATATAGTTGTGCGTTATGTGTAAAATATCAAAGTGTAATATGGTGATGATTCACTGCTTCTCGGTTGACAACTTTTAGTTACCATAATTGTCATACTTTTAGTTTTGATCAAACATTCAGATTACCAGAAAATCAATCATATTGCATATCTTGTTGTAGTTCATGGAATTCCTGCTGAAAAATTACAATGTCAATTAGCCTTTCAAACTGGGTCAAGATCTGATCAAATATTTCCTTATTGTTTTTTAGTATATTAGATTTGTGATTGAATCTCTAAACTGAGTCTAGCACTGAACATCAATGGTCACTTAGAACAATCCTTAAACTAACCTCAAATAAAACCACTCAATAAGCTTGATTACAAATGATTTCACTTTGAAGAACAACACAGTGAAACTCTCTCCAAACAGGTCATAGAACTTAACATTGTAGTTTAGTCCACTGTTCTTTATATGCCTTAAATTACTATAGGCCTTTGCAAAAGAATCCCTATATTAATCAACAAAATTTGCACCAACATTTCTTACCACAGTACAAACTGAAAAAGACCTCATAATGTGTCAATAAACTCATGTCCTAGAGGGTTGATATCTTATCAAAAGGAGTTGCACTAGTCTTCTCAATTGTTTGCAACCTTGACGCATGCTAAAAAAAATAGAATAGTGTGAATACTCTCACTAGATTACTTCTCTACCATAGGGCCAATAATCCCTACATCTAGCACAGCCCTAAGCCCAACAGAAAAGACAAATTGTGCCACAACTGACCTTTGTTGAGGAGGTCGATAGGCCTCAAACAATCTGCTCCACTAGCAAGTGACCTAAACAAAACAAAAAATCCATATTAGATTCATTGCTCCATAGGGTCCAATACCTTAGAAGTTAGTTCCCAAAATAATGCCTCAAATCAACACACTAGAGCTTGCAACAAGATACTTCAAGTCCATTGCTTCATCTCTTGTGATTGCATTCCTCCTCTTGCTTGGGATTGACCTCACCAAGCTCTTAATATTTCTTATCAGCAAAAGCAAGCACTGACAAAGAAAGATGCATTGACAAACTATGCAAGAGTAGTGATACAAGTCTTTAGCTATGAAAGAAATCTGGGAAGAGATTTCCTGCAACTGGGAAAAAGAACATCGCAATACAAAGCTCCTAATTTGAACATTGTCTTTCTAAGAACTATATAAAGAGAGATAACGGGCATATCAGTAATCTGTATTTATAACTGTAATTTAAAAATAAAATGCCATTAAGCAAAAATAGAGATAACTGACACATCCTCAGTGATCTGTATTAATAACTGTAATTTAAAAAGAAAATGCCATTAACCAAAAACCTGTGAAATATGCTTTAGACTATGCTAATTATGTTTATCAACTAGGTTTATGCTTTAGACGATGCTAATTATGTTTATCAACTAAGCTTATGCTTGTGAGGAGGAAAGTCATCTCATGTCTTTTGGAATGTTCATCAAATTGTTTACCTTGATAAATAGCGAAATGTTGGGAATTGTTTGTCCAAATTTTGCAAAAGGAAAAAAAATCTAATGTTCTGATAGTCCAAGTGTCCAAATAGGCTTCCATGATTCTACTGCCAAGTAACCTCAACTGAAAAACAAACATCCTACTACAGTGGATACATTCTCTATGACTTGAGCTCCATAACCTGCTCTGGAGTCTAACCTGTGTCATGAGTCCAACAAGACCAGTTTTTAGCTTCAACATGATTTGCATGTGGGATTAGAGAATTACAGCAGCTGCCACTGTGACAAATGGAATAATTGGCAGGTCTGAGATGTCTTTCGCATTTAGTGTTAAAGCTAAATATTGTTTTTTCCACTCTAAAAAATGAAAAAAATGGCAAGTGTGAGAAGACTTTTCTGTTAAGTGTTAATGCTAAATTTTATTTCAAACATTCATTGTTTAAAATGTTATTACATTGTGATGGTTGCATTTCCAAATGGCTCCACTGTTTAGTGATCATGGTAGAAAAATTGCAAATGTCTTTTCACAGTATTTTGTTCATTTGTTCTCTCTCGAAAGCCCTTGCACTGCCTGCTCTGAACTACATCACCAAGATGACCAGCTCTAAGCTGCAATTCTATCTGCAAAAGGTCATGGAGCCTTGCTTTAGCTGCAACAGTGAAAAAAAGTGAAAACAATAAGTGCTGATGGCTTCACCATCTACTGCAAGGGAGGCCTTAATGACACATAGGCTAAAACCAGGTATTTTAGGTTGCATAAGACCTTCTGAACCACCATATAAAGGTTTAGGTTCTTTCAATATATTCGTACATCTAAAAGCATTGTAAAGTTCTAGGAATTAGAGTTTTGTATTAACATCACTGAGAGAACTATCGTATCATCTGCAATTGTCAGTTTTCTTCTTTTTCACCTGATCTCATTTACTTATCTTTTTCATGTTTCGTTAGATGTTAGCATCTAAGTCACCATGCACAATTTGGAGTTTTCTTGTGATAAGCAAAGATTCCTGAAGAAATTAATGATTGTCAAAAAAGTTGAAAAGAATTGTCATAATACTACACAAGCATGTACACTAAAGTCTATCTTCATAGTATCGTAACCACATTCGTTAGTAAGAGAGGAAGTTAATTTGAGGTTCAAAAAATGGGTAGATGATAAAGAACATAGAACGAAGAAGCTGCTATCTGCAATATGTCAGAAGTTTCTGAAGATTTTCCAGCATTCACTCTAATTTGACATCAGTTTCCCGTTTAAGAAAAAAAAGGCATTTTAGAAATTTGTTTGCAGCTATTTTAAAGTTTTTGATTGCCAAGAGACTTGGCAAATATGAGTCTATATTTAAAAAAAATGAAATATTTGGTTTTAGGAACATTCAACAAAGCCATAACTTACAAATTTGGATATACTTGAGCCAAAATTTATTTTCAGATCACATAATGAATTTGATCTTAAGCCATGCAGGATACATCCATGTATTGAAATGATTGAGCTTCTCACCAAAATTTTATGTAATGTATTTGCAGATGGTGATGGAACTTTCACTTTTGAAGATGATCTTGGAACATCTTCTGCTGAAGTAGATAAGTTCCTCACTGTTCCTCAGACAGAGATGGAGAAGTTGATAGGGATGTTTTGCCTGCAATGTTGGATCCTTTGGATGATAGTTCAGATTCTGTGAAGGCAGAGGTGGTAGGTCAAAAAGCCAAAGACGTCGGCAATCCAGATACTGGATCCTTGCAAGGTTCTTTGGGCTGCAAGATTAAAAAACATAATAGTGGGGAAAGAGTAGGAGAAGATGAAGCCGATGATTTAATGTTGGTTGGAAAACAAGCAGATTTACCAGAGAGAAGGAACATTTTCACCTTTGAAAATGATCTTGGCACATCTTCTGCTGAAGTTGATGAAGTTCCTCAATGTTCCTCAGACAGAGATGGAGAAGTTGATAGGGACGTTTTGCCTGCAATGTTGGATCATTTGGATGATAGTTCAGATTCTGTGAAGGCTGAGGTGGTAGGTCAAAAAGCCATAGATGTTGGAAATTCAAATATTAGATCCTTGCAAGATCCTTTGGGCTGCAAAATTGAGAAACATAATAGCTGGGAAAGAGTAGGAGAAGATGACGCTGATGATTTAATGTTGGTTGGCAAACAAACAGATTTACAAGAGATAAACAACATTTGTGAAAACTTAGTCCTCAATACCTCATCTGTGTTAGAGGTAAAGAAAATTCAGAAAGAAACAACAGATGAGCAATCTAAGAAAGAGAGTGATGTTTATGAATATAGGCAGAAAAGCTTTCTCGGTCCTATTTTGCCGGCGAGTGCCACTTCCTATTCACATGCATTAACTGAAGATTTGGAACCAGGCGAAATTATGGCCACATCTGGTAAGATTTTCAAAGGATTTGAAATTAAACCAGTTTTTCATGAATGCAATTTTGCTTCTGCTTTGTGTGATGATTAAATAAAATGTTGGAATTGATTAAAAAATATGTCTAACATGTACAAATTGTCTTTTAAGAACATTGCCATAGCAAAGGTTTTTTTTTCCTTCTCAGCTGCCAATTATTCTTTGAAATAAATGTTATGCAAGAACTGGCTCAGCTTGTACATTAACAGACTGCAAATTGATTTTGAGGAATTGATGCTAATTCTTTTCAAAATGTTAGTTCCAGTCAGTGAAATTCAAAGGCAAGAAGTGCCCCTTTTCTTGTCAAACGAAAACAGTTTTTCTGAAGGAATGTTAGCTGTGTCACTAGGGAGGAAACCATGCTATGGATGGCTGTCATCAGATGAGGAACTTTCTCCACGTGAACCGACTATCTCAACACTTGCTAATGAAGTGTTTTGTGACCATTCTGAGATGGAAGTCAGAGGAAATAATTTCTCAGAAAGATATGGTTCAGGAAGAAAGATTGAGCATGACACAAATATTAAGTCTTCAATTCAAGTGAGACTACAAGAAAAAACCTCAACAGAGTATGATTGTAAGCAAGCATAAAATTAGAAAGACATAAGAAGACCAGCTGGCAGATTGATTCAACAATATGAGAACCTTTCAGAGGAAACAGTTTGTCGACATGAAATATATAGTTCAGATCGGGAAAGATATAGAAAAGACCGGGAACGATCTGACAAAGAAAGTCATAGATCAGACCGTGAAAGATCAGACCAAAAAAGGCGTAGATCAGGCCAGGAAATATCAGACCAAGAAAGTCACAGATTAGACCGGGAAAGATCATACCAAGGAAGGCATAGATCAGACTGGGAAAGATCAGACGAAGAAAGACGTAGATCAGACAGGGAAAGATCAGACCAGAAAAGGCGTAGATCAGACAGGGAAAGATCAGATCAGGAAAGGTGTAGATCAGATCGGGAAAGATATAGATCAGACCAAGACAGATACAGATCAGGTCATGGAAGATATAGATCAGATCATCAAAGATATAGATCAGACCGTGAAAGATAAAGATCAGGCCACAGGAATGACAGAGAGGATAGAAAACACTCACAACAGCCTATGGACAAGCATTCTACCTGCCATGAAAAGACATCAGCTGACATTTTGAAGGATAAATATCAGAAAAGGGAACACAGAATAAAAAGTACGGTCAAGAAAGCCCAAAACCCTGTTGAACAGACCACTGATTCTTACAGAAAAGAAAGATTTTCTGAATACCAACAGAGGCAAGGTTATGAGAGAAAATCAGAGAATAATGAAGGTAGATCACATGAAAATAGGTGCACATATAATCAAAGGAGTGAGACTGAGAAAGAGAGGAGTTTGATGGAGGCTGATAACAAACATCCATTGCTTCATGTGAATAACTTTTCCCAAGAAGCAAAGCTTGGACTTGATCGAAAGTGTCATCGCTCATGAGGAAAGCCAACAGAATCTGTTTTTCAATGAAATTTCTTTGTGTGTTCAACATTTTTTGAATAAGAGGCTGACCAAAGCTCTTCATTTGCTCCAAAATGCCATTGCTCATAAGGAAAGCCAGGAAAACAATATTCTGTGCCACGTTTAGTAATTTTTTAGGAACTAAAGATTCTATCCAATCATAGAGTTCATTGTCCGAAACACGGATGACTTCCACAACCCCTAGTAACGACCTTCTGTTGCTTCCAAATTGAAGAAAAAGCTGCTCACCTGATACTACTGGGCGTTTCCTTGTAGATCCATCTTTTATGTTAGGAAAAATATTTGCCTTCTGGTTTGTATTGTCACCTTTACCTATGGGCCTAAATATAATCTCTTCTTCATACAAAATCATGTGGCCAGACTTCTCAGATTTTTCAATGATAAACTCTGATTCCGTCCCAGTAGAGGGTTGAAATTTAATCTTCGCCCCAGTGAAAACCAGTTTCCGCTTCCCCGAGTTGCCACTCAAAATAGTAGCCAACTGATGTTCCAATTGCTGAAACCTATTTATTTGAATAGGAATCTCATCATCTCCAATATGCTCCCTATCTCCAGATGCATATGTTGAGTTAGGGATATATCGAATGAATTTGCAGTACTCAGGAATAACTTGGAGAAAATTCTGCAAGATTTGCTCCTCTAATTCATTAAGCTTTGATTGGATGTTGCACTTCCGAATTTCCCTGTGGTGACTTTGGATATAATTCTCTAAGTCTGTATAACCTTGGAACTCTGGCAATGCAGAATTCTTTAAAAGAGAAATAAATTCTTCATTGTTGAGCCGAGTGAAATCAAGATCATAGTCCTTCGACAGCTGCTCCAACTCAGACAGAAGGGAACTGACGTTAACCTTTTTGAATTGAGTACTAAAATACTTTCTGGACTGTTTATAATTAGCAGTGAGAAAAGCACATCTGTGATATCCTTCAGAAAAGAACAAAGTATGTTTCGGTATTGCCAGACCTTCAGGAGGGGTCGTACTGATATACCTTCCTATGCTTAGGTTGAACCCAGGCGAAACCCTGACATCATTTTCAGAATTCTGGACATGACTTGTCTTCAGTCTCTGAGTTCGTTTCAGTCTACAAGAAGTAGTGGTGACAGAAGCAGACAGAGCTCCCAGAATGTTATGCTCTTCAACGCACACAAAAACATCATCGCACAAATCCACTACATACCGTATGAAATTGCAAGAAACCTGTTTCCTTGATGCATCTTTAAGATGAATACCTTGATGCCAATAGAAAAAAATTATGTAATGCTTCAAAAGACCAACATCCAAACCTGGTTCAAATTTGTCTTCCTCCATTTGCGCATGAATGGAATGATCTATAACACCCATCTCCTTCAATATTCTACACATCGTTCGCTTGTCCCCATAGAAGCCAATTGTCGGCAAAGATTGTTGATTCAAGGAGTTGAAACTGATTCTGATATCAGGGTATTGATTTTCTGCAGAATTAGGTACAATTCCATTACAGAGACGAAGAATCTGCTCTTCTGGAAGATGAACCTTCTCTACAAAGCTCAAATCCTACTTGTCAGATACGATTTTCATAACTTGAAAGAGAGAGACCTCCAAATCCTTGCTTGAGGCTTGACCAGTAGCAGTCTGGTTCGGTAACTCAGGTTGAGGGCCTTCCGAATTCATAAATGCGCTTGGCGATTCGCTACTAGGGGTAACTGTGTGTGCTAGTGAACCCAGAGTCTCATTTGGAATCAATTCTGCAGGGCTTTCAAATACTGAATTTATCAATGCACTTGGGTTTTGGTTATTGATGATAACTGTAAGAGGTGGTGAATCCAGTGTCTCATCTGGAATGGCTTTTGGATATTTTTCCATTGCAGATTCTATCACGTTACAATAATCATGCTGTAAGGACGTCGAGTCGGCCAGCATCTCTTATTTCCCCACCCATATAGTATCATCAGAAGTAAAAATTCCAGTCGCAGAGAACATTTCTTCTTTATTTGTAGGTGAAACAGGGCTTTTCTCTGCTTCCTCTGTGATTCCGGTTCCTAAGACGTCAAGTGAACTGAGCATTGTTTCCTCCTCCAATTCATTTGGAAAGAGATACCCACCACCCATTGTAAGTAAAGATAATCTGCAGAGAACAATATCAAAATTGCTCAAAAGAATTTCTGATCTAACAAACACACACAAAAGAAAATTATATATTGTATAGAACAACACAGAAATGATTCCATTCAAATATGGCGAATATATTGAAGCATATCAATTAGAATTAGAAAACAAATACAAAGCTAACGGACCAGAGAGAGTCGGCCAGGCCCTAACGGACCATGATGGGATTGCTATGACTGTATTTTTCCAACTCGATCTGTTCAGCCAGCAAGAACTTAGAAGATTGGTGTGCACAAAGCCCAGCCACCTCTCCGAACCACTGAAAAAATGGGGCGAATGCCATGGAAATCTGGAAAATCCGTTGAAAAAATGGGGCGAATGCCATGGAAATCTGGAAAATTAGGGCGAATTTCATGTTTCCAGTTTTTTGCGCCCTTCTTTGGTGGGTAATATTAAATAATTAATTATTTTTAAAATATTTTTTGCGCTAACTTTATTAAACTATAAAAATTGGGTTTTATATAAAAAATTCGCCCTAATAAAATTTAAAATCCCTTAAAATTCTCCTTTGGGCTAAAATTCGTCTCTAAAATTATCCCTGATCCAAGCCCAGGCACTGCAGCAAAAACCATAATCTTCTCCCTTCCTGAATAATACCAGCCAAACCTCTCTGCAAACCCCTCAATGCACAACAATGCAACCATATCAGCGCTCCACAGCCACCTCAAGCAATCCTCTGGAGGAGATCCTTGGAGATCTTGACCTCCAAAAGGTCAATGAGAAATGGTCCAAACTGGGGGTTGATGCCATTCCCCAAGAGCACTTGGAGAATATAGAAATGGCATACTTGAAGTTGGAATACATCAACCAAAATACAGCCAGAAGGCAATGGGGAAATAGCAACCAAACAGGCCTTCAAGCCAACCTGGATCTCGATCAATACAAGACACAAGGGCCAGGCAGGAAAAGAGGGCACAAATCCACAAGACAACAAATACAAGAGCTAGGAAGACGTCTAATCAATGAAGGAAAAATCAGGGCCTTAGTCCTATCTTCTCCAAAGAGAGCTCAATGAAAATCATAACCTGGAACATAAGGGGGCTTAACGACACCACCAAAAGGAGGATCCTGAAAAATCGCCTATTCTCGCAGCACCCAGACATCGTCCTTCTGCAAGAATCCAAATGCTCTCCCAAGAGCACAGAAACCTCAAAAAAATTGTCTCCAACAGTCATCAATGCATAAGCATAGATGCTATCGGGCAAGCAGGAGGGTTACTAACATTCTGGAACAAAAGAAAATTCATCTTGCAGAATTCTCTATCCACCAAGAACTCGTTATCGGTCACTTTCAACATGCCAGAATCTGGGCAAACGGTCTGCATCACCAATGTGTATGGACCCCAATGAATCCAGGAAAAGCTGAAGATGTTGATTGACCTAGACAAAGTCAGACAACACCATGGGGAAACTCACTGGATTGTAGGCGAAGACTACAATATGATCACCAATCTTGCAGAGAAAAAGGGAGGCTTACAAAGATTGGATAAGGACTCGGAAGCATTTAACACCTTTATTGTTGAATCCAAACTCACAAACATCCCCACAGTTAATGGTCTGCATACCTGGAATAATAAGCAAGGAGGAAACAGGCAGATAGCGTCAAGGCTCAATCGATTCCTCATATCGGAATCCATCCTGCTACAAAATATTGACATGGAGGCCAACATTTTGCCTATAGGAGGCTCTGATCACTGGCCAGTGTAGATCCACTTCACCAATTTGGAAAAGCCCCACAACCGACCTTTCAGATTCGAAGCCTTCTGGACAGAGCACCCAACGTTCATGCAAACCATACAAAGCTGGTGGACTCAAGCCACCATAAGAAGCGACAATATCATGTATATTTTCCAGCAGAAGCTCAAAATAATAAAAACAAACCTCAAACAATGGAACAAAAACACCTTCGGCGACATTTTTCAAGCTAAAAAGGAACTCGAGGAAAAAATGGCGCTTCTTCAACAAACATTGATCAAAGAAGGGCACAATGATGAAAGGAATGCTTAGGAATCGAATCTGCAAAGACAATGGGAAGAGCGATTAAAACAGGAAGAGCAGCTATGGAGACAGAAATCGAGGGTGCAATGGTTAAAGCAGGGAGAACGCAACACCAATTTCTTTCACAAGTCCACCATCCAGCACAGAGCCTGTAATCGCATCCTCTCCCTCAAAAAAGCTGAAGGCGATCAATTATATTCAAGGGAGCACATAGGGTATGAAATCAACTCTTATTTCACCTCTCTTCTCAGCGATCCTAGCCCTAATAGAACCCATGCCATCAATGAAATTTCTGCTGCCATTCCCAGCTTAGTGACTGAAGAGCAAAAATCCCTCCTTCTAAAGGAATTCACCGAGCAGGAGATTGAAGAAACAATCTTCACCATGGCCACGAACAAGGCTCCCGGACCGGACGGATTCACAATCAAATTTTTTAAAGCCTGCTGGTCCATTATTAAAGATGACCTTCTCATCCTAGTAAGGAACTTTCATAGAACCAAGAAAGTGCTACCTGCCATCAATGCCACATTCCTCACCTTAATTCCCAAATCAAACCAGGCTGACTCCCCGGACAAGTTTCGCCCCATAGCCCTGTGTAATGTCCTTTATAAAATTCTCTCCAAACTGATGGCTAGCAGACTTAAATCCGTCCTCCCATCAATTATTTCTCAGGAGAAAACTGGTTACGTCGAAGGTAGGCAGATCACTGACAGCATAATCCTCACCCAGGTAGTGCTGCACTCTCTCAAATCGAACAAGACTCCAGGCATGCTTATCCAGCTCGAGCTGTCAAAGGCCTTTGACAGAATCAGCTGGCAATATATGAGATCAATCCTCCAGGCTTTTGGATTTAGTCAACAATGGACAAGCTGGATAATGGAACTAGTCTCAGGAGCTTTCTTTTCAATCTTGTTGAATGGTGGACCCCTTCAACCCTTCACTCCGTCTAGAGTTACAAGGCAAGGAGATCCCCTGTCTCCTTTTCTCTTCGTCATAATGGCGGAAGGGCTGGGTAGATATTTAGCCATGGAAAAACAGCAGAATCAACTCAAAGGCATCAAACCAGCACACCAAGGACCCACAGTAACGCATCAACAATTTGTAGATGACATAATGCTCATGGGAGCCCCCACAGTGCAGGAAGCTCGAACCATCAGCAAAGTGTTAAAGACTTTCTCGGAGGCCTCAGGTATGGAAATTATTCTCACCAAATCCAAACTTCTTTTCTTCAACACATCCATTCCTGTGTAGAGAAATCTTAGCAGAATTCTGAATATTCAGAAGAACTCCCTTCCAACCAAATACCTTGGCATACCACTCTCGGAATATGCCTACAAATCTGCCAACTGGGAAGCCCTCCTTAGTAAAATGAGAGCCAGGCTAAGCAGCTGGACCTACTGGGTCTTAAACATGGCCAGCAAACTGATCTTGGTCAAGTCCGTCCTACAAACCACAGCTTACATGTTTTCAGCACTTGCAGCCCCTAAGGTGGTGTACAAATCCATTCGAAGCATTCAACGATATTTCCTTTGGAATGGAGCCTCCAAGCAATCAAAATGGGCCCTCATCAAATGGACAAACATCTTCAAACCAAAAAGGGAGGGAGGTTTAGGCCTCAGAGACCTAGAGATATTAAGCAAGGCCGTAGCAGCAAAAATCTAGTGGAGATGGGTAGAAAATCCAAACTCCCTCTGGGGAACCTTGTGGAAAGAGAAGTATACAACCCAAATCAGGGACAAAGACCTCATTAGGCTTACAGGCACCACTCAGGGATCCACCATATGGAACAAAGCCTGGGAAAATAGACATATTGTTCAACAACATAGCTTCTGGGAAGTGCACCAGGGCAACACTGCCCTATTCTGGGAAGATGCCTGGCAGCAGCTTCCACCATTGAAACACCCAGAATGGAACACTCACAAAAGAGCTATGCAGGAGGTAGGAAAAGTTACGGTAGCAGACTACTGGCAATCGGAAAGTGAGGCAACCACATGGAAAAAACGGTTATCCAAAGAACAATGGCAAACCCTAGCAGGCCCACTGAATGTAGACCATCTTCTTCAAGACCTGGACAAGAGAACAATCCTAAAATCAAACAAAGAGGACATCCTGAGATGGGGATGAAACCCTAACGGAATGTTCAACCTCAAAGAAGCATATCAGATCTTGGCTGCCTCCTTAGATCCGCAACCAGACTACAATTGGCAAACCCTTTGGAACAGAGGAACATGGTCAAAAATCACACTTTTCTCCTGGCTGGTCATGCACAACAAGGCACTCACATGGGACAATCTTCAAAAACGAGGCTTCACTGGCCCATCACGATGTATACTCCGTGAGAAGGATTCAGAAACTCTCAATCACATACTCAATACCTGTCCCACGACCTTCTCTCTCTAGGATGACATGACCATGATCTTTAGACAATCTGACAGAGACTGAGACTCCATCCAAATCTCACTTACCAAATGGAGATCTTCCATCTCCTCCAATCCCTTGGTCAACAGCGCCTGGAATTTAATACCGGGAGTAATAGCCTGGATCCTCTGGAAAGAACGAAACACAAGAGTATTCAAAAACTCAGCACTGGAAGTAAACGTGTTGACAGGGAAAGTGCGACAGCTTATCACAGAAATGGTCAATGCCATGGGCACAATGCAGATAGAAGGCAACACATCACCGAATGATGCACGAATCATACATATCCTGAATCTTCAAACCAAGACCAACCCTGCTGGAAAGAACCGGGCCTCTACAGGAACAACGCCGGACAAATGGACTTTGCCCCCTATTAACACATTCAAACTCAACTTTGACGGGGCATCAAAACAGAACCCGGGAATAGCTGGCTATGGGGGTGCAGTAAGAGATCACAAAGGCACAATCCATCTCATCTATCATGGCAATCTCGGAGTGAATACCAACAACACTGCTGAACTAATCGCTCTCATACAGGGCCTCACTCTGGCTGGCCGCTACAGATTTCTACCTCTGGTAGTGGAAGCCGACTCAGAGATCATAATACGGATGATAAAGAAACTCCAGATGGGAGTGCAGGTGCAGAAAGTGACCCCAAGCTGGAGACTAACGACAATACTAAAGGATCTCCAAGGTCAACTCTGCGATATGCAGGGGATCACTCTCCAAGCAGTTCAAAGAAAGGCAAATAAGATGGCCAATGCCTTAGCAAATGTAGGGGTCGATTCCAAGATGGTAGAATATCACAGCCTTTGGCACGATCTAGCGGAGGGAGAGCTCAAAGAAATATGCAAAAAAATCCAGCAGACGGATCTGCAAACTTAGGCCCCAGAAGCAAGGCACTCTATTGTTCACGCCATAGAAGGAAATGCCAAACTTAGCCCCTGCAGGAGCGCACACAAGCAGGATACGACAAGGGATGAAATTTGCCAGCAGGATCAAGAAATCTATGGCTACGCCACATCCCTGCACACCCATCTCTACACAATCATGCCACACCAAAAAACTGTTAGCTCATACACCTCAGGCAGCGCACAATGCCCACCTCGGTGTTGACTCGACCAGCTCCACACAACGAATCACCTCAAGGTCTCCAAAATCGATTCTATTGGCCAGCGTCATTCCTATGCAATGTACTACGATGCCAACTCAGGAAGGTCGCTTTGACTCCGGTGGAACAATGTATTTTTATCCAAAAAAACTAATATAACTCTGCTTAAATTTACAAAAAAAGAAGAAGAAGACAAATACTCATGAAGATTCATTAGAAGGAGAGAATTCGTAGGAGATGGATGCAATGGTGTTGATAGGATTTCATACTTCTGTATTTCCAATAATTGATGAGATCATCACAGATTATCTTATGTCATTTTTTTCTTAGGGAACAACACAGTTTTCTAGGTACAACGAGATCAAAAGAAAGCCTATGAAGCATTGAAGGCCACCATATATTCCAAATCCTGGAAACAATCTTCAACTACCCAGCACAAAATTCTTTCTGCACTTGATACTGAAAAATGAAAAATTTCAGTTAGCCTTCTTGGAACCCAAAGTTCCAATCCCTAAAAGTGCAAAAGATTATAAAATATATATTTTTGCTTTTGATACCAAGAGAATCCATGTAATTGATCAATTTTACCTTCATAAGTGGTAAGGTGAGATTATATATTCTACTCTGACCAATTCAGCTATGACAACCTCTAAACTACAAGCTTCCGTGATTAATATTCATACACCGTTAAAAATGGAGAATATTTCATTTTTAGCCAAAGATACTAGAATTAAAGAACTTGAATACTTGGTAATTAAATTAGGATATGATCCTAATGATGTCAAAGAAATTGAAGAGATGATAAAGAAAAATAATGTTGACATTCAAGCATTGAGGAAGCAACTTAAACTTTACTACAAAACATCCACAAGCTAAGGAAGTTGGTCAATTAGAGAAAGAAAAAGAGAATAGGTTCAAATTGATAGTTGAACAAAATGTTCAAATTCAGAAAATGGAACCTGATAGGGAGACACTTTTAAAGGAAAAATAACAACAACTCAATGTTTTGGTTTCCATTCCCATAGAAACACCATCTACTGCAGGTACTTCAACAACAGGGACATATACCCAAAAAAAAACAATTACAGTGGATACACAGTCCAATTATGCAACAACATAATTTTCAAAATCCATCGGAGACTTGTCTCTAAAGGACCAAGAAATTGAAAAAACTCAAAATACAGTTGCAGAAGCTTCAAGAATAGAAATTTAAAATTGGTAATGCTTACTTAGCTGAAATACAAAATAATTTTAAGCTGGTTTAGATATTTATGAAAATGAATCTTTAATAGCACATACTATTTCCCAAGCTAAATAAAATATATGGATTGATATAAGTGCATTAGTAACTGAAATACGATCTTCAATTGAGATTATTTTTTGACGAGAGGACTTGCTACAGAGATCAAAAGCATCAGTGGTAGAAATAAAGGAAGACCTCGACCACAAACGACGAGATGCCACAAGGATAATCAAAGTTCTAAATTCTAAGACAAAAGAAGATATTAAAGAATATGGAATTGAAGACAAAACTAAATTTGTCTTGGAGGTAAGAAAGGTGCTCACTAAGAGAAATTTAATGCTACAACTTGAAAATAAATGTTAGAATTTAGAACTTCAAAATTAAAAATTTCCAGGGGAAATTTGATGCACTACATCAGAAAGGACTTCCAGGTCTTCAGGGTATAGGTGATAAATTAATTCCACTGGAATATTATCAACACATATAACATGAGATATAAGTGGATAAAACTAAATTTTCTAAAATTAGAGGAGTTATAATTGGAAAGGCTTTTATTGAAGGTTTAAGTTATGATTTTTTAATTCAACATGAAATTAAGCATTTTTTCATAACTAAGCCTACTTTTGAGAAATATACCAAAGTGGATGAGTCATACATTAATTTACTAAAATTTTATATCCCGATGAAAAGAGATGGGACAAATTATGTGAACGCATCGAATAAAAAGACCGAGATTTTTAGGAGAAAAATGCCAATTTTCAACATCATAGTGCCAATTTTTAGGAGCAACTTATGTATCTCTATGAGTTATTCTAGTTATTCAATTTTGTTTTTTTGCACATGTTCAAAGTAACATAGGATATTATGGGTAAGAATAGATTGAGTATCAATATCTTTGAAATCCCCTGCAAAGTTATAACTATTTACAAAGATTAGTTTATTGGACATTATGTCTAAGATAGCTCCTCTACATATTTCAATTGTTGCCTTATGTCATATTTTGAATGTGTTTTGTTTGGTTATAGAAGTTTTTTGCATGCATCTATTCTATATATGATGAACTAAATGCTTAGTATGAATGTTTAATAAATTATATATCTTCTTAAGTTCATCCTTTTCAAATCAATTGAATATTAATTCAGTTAAGAACAAAGAATCAACCCTTATATTCTTTCATAAATACTTAAGGTTTACATCTATTAAAATTTCAAAGCATTGGTCATTGAATTACATTTAAAAGAAAAAAATTAACTTAGATGTTTTGGAACAGTTCCTTAGGATAGAACTATTTACAAAGGAACAATATCATATTGGCTTCATTGCCAGGGATCGAATATTGAAGTTAAGTTGTCCCCAGGACAACGATTAAACCGATCTCTTAATGGTGAATAAGAGGTTGGTATGCTAAAATCATTCATCTGGCGACTTTGCAATTTTAAATTTGGCTTCATGTAGGCACACTAGATCATAGTCAGATTCAGATCTTCTCTCTTCCTTGTCAGATCCATAGAAACTAGTGAGGATTGTCTCTATTAGACGAAGTTTGGAGGCTTCTCTTGTTGCTTTTGCCTATGTTTTACCTTATGTCCCTTCAAAATATGACCCTTCTCAGTTAAGCCCAACACATGTTGAATCATCAGATCTTCCTCCTAAGGTTTTAGAACTCATTTCTAAAGGATTATATTTAGAATCTGCATTATTAGTTCATCAACTTGATGCCTTTGAAGTTCCTTTTCCTCACCTTGAACTATCTGATACTAAAGAATATCTTAAACTTACCCTTCCTGAATTTAGACTAGCTGATTTTATATATCGTGTGGTACATTCTTTCCCTTCAACTTATGCTAAACCTGGAGAGGAACTTAGTATTTATACTAATTCTCTAGCTTTTGAAGGTTTGGAGGAGGAGGATTTTGAATTTAAAAAATTAGTCATTAATCCCCAGTCTTTCCAAAAACCTAAAACTCCATTACAACCATAATCTAGTAAACTTCTTACTCCTAAAAGGTTAGTTCCACCACAACATCAAATGTTTAGTATTCAGCCAATTGTGGAAGCACGTTATGCAGCCCTAGTTCTCTCAGTTGGAACCTAACTTCATGCTTTTCCTTATGGGTATTTAAAAAATTTACCTAGATCTAATGGGGAGACAAGACCATCTGTTCAAGATCATTTAGGTGCACTCCTATATTTTTCTAATAACATGAATATTGAGCACGAGGATGTTTACACAAGACTTTTTCTTTAATCACTTGAAGAAAATGTTAGAATATGGTTTAGACAACTTCAAGCTAATTTTGTTAGTTCATGGGCTAAATTAGTTAACATTTTAAAAAACCAATGGGGAATAAAAAGTGATGATGTTTACTATTTAACAAAATTTTAAGACTTGAAAAGAAACCCTGGTGAACCTATGGTTGATTTCATTAAATGGTTCAATAAAATTTATAATAAAATGCCTCCAGATAACAAACCACTAGTAACTGCTGGTAAGCTTAGGCTTTCCAAAGATTTTGAAGATGATTTTGACGTAATGCTTAGGGAAAGAAAATTTGAAACTTTAGCAGACATGCAAACTAATGAAATTGAAGTTGAAGCTAATAGATAAGCATTTGGTAAACTAATATCTAAGGAGAAAAAGGCTAAGAAAATAATGAAAACTAAAGAAGAAGGTACCTCATCATCAAAAATTAAAGACAAAGAACATAAAATTGATGAAATAACCTCTCTACTTAGAAATTTGTCTAACAAAATCTTTAGAACCGAAATTCAACCTAGAGTATCCCAACAAGTTGTAAACATACCACAAGTCCAATATAGAAGGCCTTTTAAACCTCAAATTTTACAAAGGCCTAATATTGATAAGAAAATTAAACCTCCATTAATGATTGATGATAAAGATCCTAAACTATTCCTATTGTCACAAATGATATCAATTGTTTTGAATATCCATCATCTCAGAATGTTATTATTCCAGTTAGTCAAGATTAGTCACTTTCTCAAAATTAAGAAACCTCTAAAGTTTCAAAATATCAAGCTTTTTCTGAATTCCTTATTGCTAAATTAAATAGAAGGTATGACTTGAGACCAAGACCAGGACTTGGTAGACCAGTCAAAAATATTACCTATGATGATCCTCAAGTAAAATTATCTGAGACACAAACATCGTCAATTCAACCACATATTTAGTTACAAGAACAACTCACAGTTGAAAAATATGTCCCATTTGTTTTTAATGTTGAAAAGGAATTAGAAAGATTTAAGAATCCAATACCTTTATCTAAACTATCTAAGAATCCAAGTTATAAACAAAAGGTTTCTAAATGGATTCAATCTTCCAGTATAGATGTAGAGGGGGATTTCATAAGTTTACAGGATGAAAAACCTTCAGTTATTTTTGGTCCTAGTTCTGATATGATTGATGAAAGTGTTCCTCATTTTTATGTCACATTGAAATTTCATGATTATCTTTCATACAATTGTATTTTAGATTCTGGGGCTTCCCATAATTTAATTCCTAAAGTAATCATGGATCAAATCCAACTGCAAATTACAAGACCATATCAAGATTTGCACACTTTTGATTCTAAGAAAGTACCTTGCTTGGGATTAATTAACGACTTAGTTGTTACACTTACCCAAATCCCTGTTAAGGGTATAGTTTTGGACATAGTTGTTGCAGACATCCCTCCAAAGTTTGGAATGTTATTGTCAAGGTCTTGTTATGAAAAGTTGGGAGGAAGTTTACAAATGGACATGTCCTTTTCTACAATCCCATTCTATGGAGGTGATCATTTAAGATTATATAGAGAGGTAAGATTTATCAAAAAAGTTTGTAAAGAAAATAAATAAATTAATCATTCAATTTATGTTATTGATCAAGATTTTGGATTCTTTACATTAACTGTTAATTATCTTTCTAATCCTCAAATAAGTGTTGAAGAAATAGTAATACACCTCACATTCAGATATTAACATTTGGAAAATGTACTTTGATGGATAATTTTCTAAAGATTGGGTTGGGGAAGGAATTTTACTCATTTCTCCTGATAAAATAAATATAACTCATTCCTTCAAATTACATTTTGAAGCCACAAACAATGTGGTAGAATATGAAGCCCTAGTTTTGGGATTGGAGTTAGATAAGAATCTGAAAGTTCAAAATTTGGTACTATATGGTGATTTGGAGTTGATTGTAAAACAAATCAGAAATATTTGTCAAACTAGACATCATAGGCTTAGAGCTTATAGGAATGAAGCATGGGACTGTATTGAAAATTGTTTTCAATATTTTAATTTCATATCAATCCAAAGAGAAGAAAGCATCCATGTTGATGCTTTGGCAATTTCTGCTAGCACTTTCAAAATTCTTGATCCACTCCAATTGCAATATCAGATTGAAGTGAAATATAAGCACTCCATTCTGAAAAATGTCAAACATTGGCAAGTATTTGAAGATGATGAACAATTGAAAACAACTTTACAAGTATTAGATGAATTTTTTTATTTACAAGTTGAAGGAGAGCAGTTCAATGGAATTAAATCAAATGAGAACGATCAAGATCCACCTTTGAAACAAAAAATTGTCGATCATGATATCATTCAACTATCAAACAAATATATCCCAAAAGTATTAGTACCTCTTGAAAAAATAATTAACCATAATGATGTCTCAAAAGCTTCAATGTTAAATTCACAACAAGAACAAGTTCAAGATTGCAATAATGGTACTTCTGAAGAAATCAAAAATGTTAAAATTTCAGCATCATTGCCTCAAGAAATTAAAGATAAATACATCAATATTTTCAAAAATTATAAATATGCATATGCATGGTCATATGAAGAATTGAAAACCTATGACACAACCATTATTGAACATAAAATTACTCTTAAACCATAATCTAAACCATTTCTACATAAATTAAGAAGAATAAATCCAATCTGGCTTCTAGTCATAGAAAAACAAGTAAATAAATTATTGGATGCAAAGATAAATTTTTCCCTTAAGATATTATGAATGGATAACCAACCTAGTTCCTGTTAGGAATAAAAATGGTGAGATAAGATTGTATGTTGACTTTAGGAATATGAGCATATTCTCTTTAAAGGATAATTATCCATTACCAAAAATGGATCAATTACTTCATAAGGTTTCTGGTTCAAATAGGATTTCAATGTTCGACGACTTTTCTAGATATAACCAGATTCTAGTTAGTCTAGAAGACAAATAAAAGACAACATTTACAACCCCATGTGGCACATTCATGTATGCCAAAATTCCTTTTGGTTTAATTAATGTTGGAGCAACATTTCAAAGAACAATAGATTTGGAATTGTTTGGTAATATAAATAAAATTATTTTCATATATCTTGATGATTTAACTGTATTTTCAAATTATGATAAAAATCATATAAAAAACCTGAGAAAAGTTTTTGAAAGATGCAGGAAGAAGGAAAGTTATTAATACACATGACGTCAAAGGAAGGAGTTGTTAGTGATCCAAAGAGAGTTTTAGCAATTTAGGTAATTGGTTTACCTAGAAAAAAAAATAAAGTCAAGCATTTTTAGGAAAGATAATTTTTTTAAGAAGGTTTATTCCTAATTATGATAAGATAGTGAAAGATATTCTTGACATGATCAAGAATGATAAAGAATTTAAATGGAAAGTGGAAGCATGATATTATTTTTCACAAATTAAAAAGGCTATTTCAGAAGCCCTAGTGCTAGCTAGTATGAGAATACAAAAAGTTGTTAAGTATCTTTTCCTTTGCCTTAGATACTACTTTAGCAGTTGTTTTATTGCAAAGAAATGATGATCAAAAGGATCAACCAATTGCATTTTTTTAGTAATTTTATGAGAGATGTTGAATTAAGATATGTCATCATAGAGAAACAAGCTTATGCCTTGGTGCAAGCTTTGAAAGAATTTAGGATATATGTCTTACATTATCTTATAATTTCTTATGTTCCCAACAATGCAGTAAAAAAAATTCTAACTCAGCCCGATACAGATGGAAAGAGGAGAAGATCGATTGCTAAGATACTTGAGTTTGATCTAGAAATCAAACCTACCAAGTTGGTGAAAGGACAAGGTTTAGCTAAACTTCTGGTTGAATCAAATTTTAAGATACTTGGTATCAATATTGTTATGTAGATTTCAAGAACAGATAATCCACAAGAACCTTCTCAAAATTCAAGAGAGGAGAATACACAAGAACCTTCTCAGATTTCAAGAGAGGATAACCCACAAGAACCTTCCTCCAATGAAGATACTACTCATCTTCCTTTACATATTGATGAATTTTTTTACTTTCATATTGGTATAAAGACATAGTGAATTTTCTAAGTGATTTTAAGTATCCTCTTGAATTCACCAAGAAACAGTGAAAATATTTGATACTCAAGGCCATGAAGTATTGTATTATAAATTCAAATTTGTATTGGAAAGATCCTTTAAATATCCTCTTATTATGTCCAACTGAGAATGAAAATGAAGGAGTAATTGGGAAGTTTCATGAAGGAATATGTGGAGGACATTATGCTTAAAAAAAATTGCATATAAAATATTAAGTGTGGGTTTCTATTGGCCAAAAATATTTTCACAGGTTGTACCAAAAGTAAAGAGTTGTATTCCATGTCAGATATTTGCTGGAAAACAAAGGCTAGAAAAACTTCTCCCTATTCTAGTTTTAGTTTAATCTCCTTTCCTACGATGGGGACTAGATTTCGTAGGAGAAGTAATTCCAACTTCACGTAATAAAAATAGATTGATATTAATAGCCACTAACTGTTTTACCAAGTGGGTAGAGGCAATTCCTATCAAGAATGAAACTTATACAGTGGTCATAAAGTTCATTGAAGAAAACATTTTTTCCAGATTTGGTTGCCCAAGACAATTTGTTACAGATAATGCTCAAGGTTTTAGTAATATTAAAATGATATAATTCTGTCAGAAATATCAGATTAAATTGCATCATTCTACACCTTATTATCCTCAGGGTAATATGTTGGAAGAATCATAAAAAAATTCTGGTTAAATTCATTAAGAAAGTATTGGAGGATCACAAAAGAAGTTGAGACAGTCATCTCAAATATGCAGTATGGGAAAACAGATTTGCACCTAAAATATCTACTAGTAAATCTCCTTTCCAACTGGTATATGGGATTGAAGCAATTTTTCCAACATAGTTAGCATTTCTAGTTATGAAATTATTGTAGGATTCATATGAAGAAGCTAATGATTTTTCTAGGAGAATCACTCAAATCCTTGAGTTGAATCAGGACATAGATGAAGTTCAATATAAAATTCGACAGTTCCAAGATAAAATCAAGAGCTTGTTTGATAGGAAATCTAAAGAAAGACAATTCAAACAAGGAGATTTAGTGTCGAAATGGGATGCCAGAAGGGAAGAAAGAGGCAAGCATGGAAAGTTTGACAATTTGTGGTTGGGACCTTTTAGCATTTTTGAAGTAAAGGGTAAAAAAAAAGTTGTTTTACGAAACCTGGAAGGACAATATTCTTTATTTCTAGTCAACGGGGAATACCTCCAGCATTATATTCAGTACTAAGTTCTTGCATCTTTATCATTGTTAATTTTCGATGTTCTTTAAAATTTCAAAATCAAAGTGTGTTTTTGACAACAAAGACTCCATAGCTCGAGGAGAAGGAACATGGATATGCAAGTTCTATGCATCCCGAAGGGGGAAAAAGTCTCCAGATGGAGCCGATGTTGTAACTTATTTTCACCCTAGTTGTCTTTTAATTTTACATTTTTATGTTAAAAAAAATAAAAATAAAAAATATAGAAAAGAATAAAAATAAATAAATAAAAAACAAAAAATAGAAAGAAAATGGGGATATATATATATATCTATATATATATATATATATATATATATATATATATATATATATATAGATTAAAATCCCAAAGGTTGGTGCGCAATTTAAAATGTAGCCATGGTTTATTTTAATATTATTTTAATCCTTTTTACTTTTTGAGGATTACTTTATTGTAATAAAACTATGATTTGACATTTTTTTTGTTTAGTGATAAAGGTTGATTGGAAATTAATGGGCGTGATCATCCTCGCCCAGATCAACGGTGGAGGAGGAGTTAGGGATCCCCCTGCACTTTCTAAGGCTAAAAAGTTGGGGGGGGGGGGGGGGGGGGGTTGGGGGCGCTCTTTGTCCGAACATATGATTTGATATTACCGCTCAAACATACATGGCAGACCCACGACGAGTTCTGACCCCTTGAATAAAAACTCATAAACCACCTACCCGCCTCCTCCCCTAAAGCCCACTCTTCACTCCCGCTGCAACTCTCACCCCCACTCATACCCTGCCACATGTATTTCCCTCATCCACTCTTACCATTTAACCATTATATCAATAAATTCCTCCTACCAAAAGCTAAGTAATTGTTTAAGTAATTTAATTATTCCCACCAATGTCTAGTGAATTAATTAGGCGCACTAAAAAATGGTTACAAACTGTAATTACTCTAAAAATTTCCTTTCAAATCATTTTTCACCCTACATATTCCATTTCCTCCATTTCTTCTTGCAGCATCGGATGTGTGATTTCAAATTATATCAGCTCATAGTCATTTGCTATGCCAGTAACCATCGTAGCCTGAAAGAATCAAATTTCCATTGTAGAAGTTGGATGTAGAAGGAAGGCCTCAATCTATAATTCACTGGACTTCCTTAGTGTTGAAATTTGCAACAAGAAACAATGAAATTAGCATCCAAACACAACACACACACTAGTGTGGGATCACAGGTCACACACACTAGTGTGGGATCATAGGTCACACAGTGATGGGTCCCAACGATACATTAGTGTGCAGCCAATTTATTAAATAAATTGGAAAATTAATTGTAATCTTATCTCATAACAACTTGTAATAGTTAACTAAGTGTGATAGACTTAGTTAGATCAATAATTTCAAGTTGAGGGTCTAAGGATAAGCATGTGGAATGATTCTATTATTAACAGGGTCCAGTTGTAGTTGTAGCACTAGTGTAGTGTGGGTGGGATTATTTAACTCACACTAATTGAGTTAAAATCAGTTTAACTAGTTCTAACTGTTTGATGAGCTAGCCGGGCAGATCTAGTGAATTAAAATAAATTTAATTCACCTGCAGTGATATACCAAGTAACTTATGATTCATTATTTATAGTTGCATGCATGCAAATTCTGGTGGATACCCAATTGAGACAAAGGTACAAGGCTAGTAAACTGTCAATTGTATTTTAGGCAAACTGCCCCGGTGTAGTTATAAAACCATGGGAAGCCCATGATGAATTTCACATTAAAGGAAGGTTGAATGTCCTTTTCAATAGGGGTTTAATTCTCTAGGGATTGCGTAAGAAGGGTAGGCTGAGGACAGGCTGATAATTGGCTATGTGTTTGTCCATTTTTTCCTAGATCAGTGTGAAGAAATTAGTAGAGTGTATGAGGTTGTGGTGATCACAAATACATTGTATTGTTTCATGATTCATTGGTTTATTATACAATAAATATGGGGGGGTTTTGAGTAGGTGCTTTCCCCAAGAATATATGGTGTTGTGTATTGATTTACTTCTTTCTCTTACTTGCATGTGATTGAGCGATCGTGTTTTATATTTCGCAAATATTGTATAAGGATTCAGTATCTTGTTTTAGTACATTACATGATTGGATTGAGTCCATTGATATAATTTATACATGGTATTATAGCTGTGTTAGAGATTTTCGACATGGTATCGGGGCGTCAGGAATCACAATAGTGGAGAAGAAATTGAGTTTATGTTGAACAATATTCAAATTTGTAGATACTTTATTTGGAGCTAGAAGCAGATCAAGATGTCTTTCAATGGATTGAGACTCGAATATGAAATCGAGGGTAGTTTGAATTATATTACATGGAAGGACAGGATGGAGGAAGTGTTGGAGCATAATGGGTTGAAGGAATTCATAGATAATGATATTCCCAATCCTGCAACAACAAATGCCCAACTTCTTGATGCATGGAAGAAGAAGGTAGAAAAGGCAAGGAGGATATTGTTAGAGGGAGTTCGAGATAATATTTTCTCAAGTATACATGGAATAGAAACTTCATATGCTATGTGGAAGGCCTTGACAGATCTTTTTCAAAGCAGTAGTGACCACATAAAATTGGCACTCAAGGACAAGTTCAGGAAAATCAAATTGTTCAAAAATTGTCCACAAAAGAAGAAGAACAATAAGAAGGCTCCAAGAGCTGCAACAGGTGAAGCTTTGGCCTCATATTTTAAGTATTTATTTCTCATCCCATGCATGGCGTCAACCATGATGGTATCTATGTTGTACTTGGTTAGTGGAGCATATTTCCACATGACGGGAAACAAAGAACTATTTAGTGGCTTGGAGGAGAAGGATCTTCAGATTCACATCGAGATGGGTGATGACGAGAGGTATAGCGCTACTGGGATTGGTACAATTACTTTCCAGAGATAGTCAGGTAAACCTTTCTTATTAAAATATGTCATGCATTTATCAGGCTTGAATTTTTTTTAGTTTCAGTTGCTATGTTGGAGGATATTGGATATGATGTGGTTTTCAGTGAATAAAAGACATTCCTCCATCAAAAAGCTACAACACAGGTAAATAATATTAGGGTTTGTGTGAAGAACCTCTATAAACTTGATGTAGATGGTTGCACAACATTGAGCAGTAAAGCAGGGAAGGTTGTGAGTCGGGATATAGGTGAGTTATGGCACAGGAGATTGGGCCATCTACACCACAGTGCTTTGAGGATCATGCAACAAATTTATACAGGTCTTCCAAAGGGTACTCTTGTGCATATAGATACATACAAGGGATATACCATGGGGAAGTATACTAAGGCCACCTTTCATGAGAAGGAGAACCAAGCAGTGACAATCCTTGAGAGAGTTCACTCAGACATTTATGGATCATTCTCTACGCCTTCCACAACAAAGCACAGATATTATGTGATTTTTTTTCATGATTTTTCTAGAAAGTGTTGGATCTTCTTTCTGCAGAAGAAAGATAAGGTTTTCTCCAAGTTTTGTGAGTTCAAATCACTGGTAGAGAAAGATACAGGGAAGAAGGTGAAGGCTCTATGGAGCGACAATGGTGGTGAGTATATCTCTAAGAAATTTTGTGCCAAAGAAGGAATTTAGAGAGAATTGATTGCACCTCATATCCCACAAAAGAATGGAGTTGAAAAAAGAAAGATTAGATCAATTATGGGAGCAACACGAGCTATGTTACATGATTAGGGCCTACCGTTGCATCTATGGGCAGAGGCATGCAACAAAATGGTATTTGTGTAGAACTGGAGTTCTCATATGATACTCGACATGAGTACACGAGAGGAGGCATTTTCAGGTAAGAAACCAAATGTTTCATATTTTAAATTTTTTGGCTCATATGTCTATTTCCATGTGACCAAAGATGCCAGGAAGAAGCTAGAACAAAAAAAATAGGTTGGAATATTTGTGGGGTACAGTGATACTCCCCATAACTATCGAGTGTATTCTCCAGCTTACAGGATGAAAATTGTCAAGAGAGATGTTAGATTTGATGAGGAGAAAGCCATGCGATTGTCCCTTGAGAGGGATATTGACTTGCATGCAGATGATGAACTCATAGTTACAAAGGATGAACCTCAGGATGTGGAGCAACCAGAAGCAGAGAATCGTGGAGTGGCAGAAACCACTCATGTAGATCCATCCACCAGAAATGGTAGGAAATGCACCAAAGAGGCTGATAGATTGATGCTAGATGTGACAGAACATGTAGGTGCACCTACATCATAACGCAGGAAGAGAATTTCCCCAAACAGGTACACTAGATACATGGCTCTTATGAGCGAGTGTATTGTGACAGAACCATCATCCTTTGAGGAAGAAATGCAACAACCAACATGGGTTAATGCCATGGTTGAGAAGTATGACTTTATTATCAGAAATAGTGCATGGGAAGTGGTCCCAAGACTAGTGGGGAAGTTAGTGGTTGGATCCAGGTGGATCTACAAGGTGAATAAAATAGAGATATTCAGGAGGGGGAATTTCGAGCTAGATGGGCAGAGGGAGTACATGCAACTATACCTCCAGGTGTGAGGTGGGGTGATGTGCAGATATTATCCCAAGAAGAAATTTGGGCAGGGTCCATTGAGATGGTGTGTCTCATGGATCGAACCTGGCTACGAGGAGCCCACTGTACAGCAGTAGTATGAAGGATCAGTTATATTGATGTATCTAGATGTCAGGAAGGCATAAATCATAGTGACAAGTGTCAGATACTGGAGCACAAATAAGAGTTAGCAGCAATGCAGAGTGCATGGATGCAGCTGTCAGCAATGCAGGGAGTCCATTAGACATGTGAAGTAGCTAGCAACACTCAGAAGAGTCTGATGATAGATGCATTATACTGATTTAGTTGTTTGGAGACCATTCAGTTTCAGGAGAGCTGTGTTAGGTCTCCATAATTTGTAAGATTGGCAAGAAAAAATGTTTCAGAGCCTACATCAAAACCACTTTGGAATCCTAGGATCTGGCCCTCCTAGATTCAGAGAGGGATCTCTCTATATAAGTGTTTTCAAAGATATGATATTTAAGGCTTAAGATATGATATTAGGCTAGTTATAAAGCACAAGGGTTTTTGTTTGTTTTGGTTGGGATGACTATCATTAAAATGAAGGAAGTTTGTTGAGGGGTAAAGGTGTAAGTAGGTTGAAAATGGTTTAGCAGATAGGATAAGTAGGAAACATTATCAATCCATTGGGCTATGGAGTCACAAAAGGGTTTAATTGCACAACAAGTTTCAAGAGTGGTCTATGGGGCAAGTCATATATGTCAATGGATCTTTTTAAGTTGATTTATGGTACGGAAAATTAAAGTGTAGTGAAAGAAGAAAACATATAAGAAAACAAAGAGAAACTTAAGATCAAGTAAGGACTTTTAACCTAGCCTGCTTTCAGCATACTCAAAGGAAAGACACAAGGAAACCTAAGATCAGGTAAGTACTTTTAAACTAGCTTGCTTTTGATATACTTTTGAAGGAAAACATTAAAAAACAAAGAATAGCTTAAGATCAAGTAAAAATTTTTAACTTAGCCTGCTTTCAACATATTATTAAAGAGAAACTTTCATGATGAACATAAAAAGTAGTCTAAGATTAGGTAAGTAGTTTTAAACTAGCCTTCTTTTGACATACTCTTAAGGGAACTTTTCAAAGCAACTATTGGAGAAGAAACTAGGGGACAGGGCTAACCATAGACTTCCATAGTTCAACTTTACTTAACAGACTTTTTAAGAACATTCAAGGACAGAATCTCAAGTTTTACTCAGCAAGACGAGGGCTCACCAAAATTCCTTGACTGGACACACTCTATTGAATTATCCTTAAATACACAATTAGCAGAAAACATAAATATAAAGATTTATCAATGAGATTTAGGGTACTTGACAGTAAATTCTAATCTATATTTGCTATTCTTTATCAGAGAAGATGAACAGTATGGAAAACATAAGAAAAATAACAATTATAATAAGAAAAACATCACCATTGACATAGACTAGGATCCCATAAATCAACTTTTGTATTTGATGTTCAAACCAGTTACAATATTCAAGTCCAATGGGTCTTTATAGCTTCAAACTTCTCATCTCAGCCTATCTTTATTCTATTACAAAAGAGAGCTTCAGTAGCCTCAATAGCTATTTACAATCAATGAGTAGACAAATACCAACACCAATACTGTCTTCTAGAGAAGTATTTATAGAATAATGAGGAGGTGGAGTGAAAGAAAGGTCTATCTATTTAATTAATACTGAGTAAGTGATTCAAGAGCTTTGAAGGGCCAAATGGAGAAGATATATAAGGTTTTAACTCTGTTAATTGAATTCTGCATTAAGTTTCATCAACTTCAGTCACTTTTGTTGACTTTGGAGGCTTTTGGTAGGCTGGTAATTAATTCTGAGCTGTCTTTGGCAAATATCTCTGACTGTGCTTTAACTGTGTATTCTTTTTAGGTGAAAAGGCCTGTAGGTGGCATTTTGAGGAGTAATTTCCTAACTGATGTGGCATTTGGAGGCTTTCATTACTGATCTGTCTATCTTAATACCCTAAAACACTAATTTAACTCTAATTTGGTGTTTTTAAGGCTGATCATGCCTTCTTCATTCTTTTTCGGTCTTCAATTGTCCTTTTGCTGACTGTGTCCACCTTTAAACTGTGTTTTTACCTTTAAACTGTGTATTTACCCTTAAACTGTCGGATTAAAACTTTTTATCTTCAACTTTTCGCTTTAATCCCTTAACTATTAAGCTCAAACCCTCAATATTTAATCTTTGTTTCTTCACTGAGTGTGCAGGTGGCTTTGGCGCTTTGGAGGGTTTATAGTGTAATCGATGTCCATGAAACACCGATTAACCTTTAGAACTAAACCATTTCATCTCTTTTCTTCATGATTTGGCCTCTATTTGGACCGCGAATATCGTCACCTTTAGGCCCGTCCTTTTATGGACTGTAGGAGGGGCTTTCGGCCTTAAAACTTTCCATCACACTTGCAAAAAACCAATCAAACGTGTTATTAAAACCTACAAGGGAGGAAAACACTACTTTGGAGGCTGGCGAAAGCAAAGGAGCATATGCAGAGGAGATGAAATGCAGGTGGAGGAGGTTCTGTGGAGAAAACTTGCGAAAATCCGGTTTAAAAAACCATATTTGGCGCGAAATATAGCTTGGCGGTTTTAGAAATACCGTTGGCATTTTTCGCGTTCAATTCGGGAGGTAAATGGTTTTTCTTAGAGGGAATGCGATCCAACCATTCTGCGACATTTGTCCCTTACGAAACCAGCGATGTCGCGCGACTTTGGGAGGTTAAACCGTAGCGGTAAAAACTGCATGAAACACAACGCTGACCGTTGGATTAAGGGGGGCAAATCCAATGATGGAGGGATGAGCGCAAGGGAGAAAAATGCTCGGGCGGAGAAAAATAGTGGAAGCCAGGTTTCAAAAAATGATTGGATGATGCTTTGCGTAGTGGAAGGTAGGCCCCGACGGATTTGGGTTTTCGGGTTTGATCGGGGCTGTTAGATCATATAGATCAGCGACAGAGATTGATTGTAGGGGTGGATGGATAGATATGGGTTAGGCGGTCGAGGGATGTAGAGGGAATGCAAAGAAAATTTAATAGCATCGATGCGATGGGGGCTAGATGTCTGGTGCTGGGGCATGGTCTCATGAAGGAGAAAGTGACCAAGGGCAAAGGTACAAGGGGCTAATCACATCGGAGGGGAAACAAGGTGGCGTTGTAATGAGAAAAAGGAAAAAGCTGATGAGTGATGGCGTGATAAGGGCTTAAGTCTTTAGCACAAAGTTTTGGGCCTCGGTTCTGTGGAAAAAAGAAGGAAGGGGGCTTAAGGCCTAAAAGGGCGGAAGAGGTTTTTCAACGGTCTTTATGCATTTTTTGTGATTTTTCAGTGTTCTGATAGGTAAAATGGGACAATTTAAACCATAAAGAAGGATTTTTCATGAGTTTAAAAGGGATTTTGAAGGTTTTTTGGGATAATGAGGGTAAAATGAGAAGAGAAAAGGGGATTTTTTAGAGGGAAATGGAGGATGAAAAAGGGAAAAAATGAGTGAAAAAGGATTAGTAAATGATGGAACATGGCCTAAAAAGCAGCTTCTTTGGATATCAACAGGGTCTCTTGGTGAATTTATGAATGAAACAATAGTGAAGATTATATTTTGATTTTGAAAGCATCATAAGGCTTTCAAGAATGAGAAATTTTCTATGAAAATAATATCTTGGAGGCTTAAGACCTATTTTAGCCATCATTTTATATGACAAAAAATTACTGATGGCTAACAAGTTGCATGTGCGAACAACACTAGAGCAGTGTTGCATCCAAGAACATTCCAAAAGTACCCGATCGAGACAGATTGATTCCTTTCTTGTTGAGAGGGAGCATTGAAATTTTCAACAAGAACAATGAAATTGGCATCCAAAAACAACACACACACTAGTGTGGGATCACAATTCACACAGTGATGGGTCCTAGCGATACATTAGTGTGCAGCCAATCTATTAAATAAATTGTTGTAATATTATCTCATAACAACTTGTAATAGTTAACTAAGTGTGCTGGACTTAGTTAGCTCAATAATTTCGAGTTGAGAGTCTAAGGATAGGCATGCGGAGTGATTCTATTATTAATAGGGTCCAGTTGCAGTTGCAGCACTAGTGTAGTGTGGGTTGGATCAATTAACTCACAATAATTGAGTTAAAATAAATTTAACTAGTGCTAACTATTTGATCAGCTAGTAGAATATCAAGTGTATTAAAATTGATTTAATTCAGAAATAGTGATCTACCAAGTAACTGATGATTCACTATTTATAGTTGCATGCATACTAATTCTGGTGGATACCCATTTGAGACAAAGGTTCAAGGCTAGTAAACTATCAGTTGTATTTTAGGAAAACTTCCCATATGTAGTTATAAAACCATGGGAAGCCCATGATGAATTGTGCAATCAAGGAAGGCTGAATACTCTATTTAATAAGGGTTTATTTCTCTAGGGGTTGTGTACGCAGGGTAAGCTAAGGGTAGGCTGATAATTGGCTATGTGTTTGTCCAATTTTTCCTAGATCAGTGTGAAGCAATTGGTAGAGTATATGAGGTTGTGGTGATCACAAATACATTGTATTTTTTTATGATTCCTTGGTTGATTATACAATAAATATGGAGGGGTTTTGAGCAGTTACTTTCCCCGGGAAAATATGGTGTTTTGTATTGATTTACTTCTTTTTCTTACTTGCATGTGATTGAGCGATCGTGTTTTGTATTCCAAAAATATTGTAGAAGGATTCAATATCTTTTTTTAGTACATTACATGACTGGATTGAGTCCATTGATATAATTTCTACATGGTATTATACCCGTGTTAGAGATTTTCTACACATAGTAAGGAGGAAAACATAGGAGTATCCTTTTAGTGATTTTGTGAGTCAATTTCTACATATGTCTTTTTGTCTTATCAACAATTATATTATACCAAGAATTTCACCTGAAATTAGAATGATTTTTCACCCTACTGATCAAGCTAAAGTGGAAGACTGGTATCTTTATGAGAATTATATAAAGATCGATATATATGGTTGTGAACTTCCTCCCTACAGATTGTTAATATTTATGCCTATAAGGATCTTTTCCTTATAATAGACAAGGAAAATGATGAACATGGATTACTCTACATTTTGTATCTAGGAAGAAAAAAGAATAATTCAAGCTAAAGGCCTAGATTGGCCATTTCATTGTAAATACTAGAGCAACAGCAAAGGAAGTAAATAATTTATTAAAACATATGAAATTTAAGTTAAGTTTTACTTGGTATTATGATCCCTTGGGAATTATTTCAAAGTTGAGAGTTGAACAGAAGACAACAACCTACGCACACACATCCAGGCCATAAATAAAGCAGTATGAAAATCAAGAAGAATGGTAGGAGAACACATTGGAGGAAGTTGAGGAACAAATTGTTACTCATACAACTTCACAGACTCCAATTCCTTAAGAAATAAATACTAAGAGGTCAAGATAAATTTTATCTCCTAGGATTTCAGAAATTCAAGAGACAAACTAAAGAGTTTTCAAGAGAAAGAATAAGGAAAATAATCATGAAGAGCCATTAAAAGGAGACTATTCATAGGAGTAGGCTACAATGGTGTTGACAGGTTTTGATACTTATTCCTTTCCAAGAATTGAGGAAATCACCACAGATTCTCCTATGTCATATGTTTCTCAGGGCACATCACAAAAAAATATTTTTTTCTAGGTACAAAGAGATTAAAAGAAGGAATGAAGCATTGAATAACACCACATATTATGAATTCTAGAAAAAATCTTCAACTACCCATCACAAACTGTTGTCTGCACTTGATACTGAAAAGGGATAATTTCAGTTAGCCTTCTTCGAACCCAAAGTTCCAGTCCCTAAGAATGAAGCATTGAAGGCCACCACATATTCTGAATTCTGGAAACATACTTCAACTACCCAGCAAACACTTTTGTCTACACTTGATACTAAAAAGGGACAATTTCAGTTAGCCTTATTGGAACCCAAAGTTCCAGTCCCTAAAAGTGCTGAAGATTATAAAACATATATTTTATCTTTTAATACCAAGAAAATCCATGCAATTGATAAAATTTACCTTCATAAGCAGGAAACTGAGGTGACATATTCTACTCTTACCAGTTCAGCTATGGCATCCTCTAAACTGCAAGCCTCCATGAATAATATTCATACACAGTTAAAAATGGAGAAGATGTCATCTTTAGCCAAAGATACTAGAATTAAAGCACTTGAAGATTTGGTAATTAAATTAGGATATGATCCTAATGATGTCAAAGCAACTAAAGTGATGATAAATAAAACGAATCTTGACATTCAAGCATTGAGGAATCAACTTAAACTTCCTACTATAGAACATCCACAAGCTAAGGAAGTTAGTCAATTAGATAAAGAAAAAGAGAATATGTTCAAATTGATAGTTGAACAAAATGTTCAAATTCAGAAAATGGAAGTTGATATGGAAACACTATTAAAGGAAAGATAACATCAACTCGGTGTTTCAGCTATCATTCCCATAGAAAAACCATCTACTACAAGTACTTCAACAACAAGGACATCTACAACAACATAAATTATAGTGGCTACACAATCCAATGATGTTGCAACAAAATTATCAAAAGCCATGGGAAAATTGTCTCTAATGGACTAAGAAATTGAAAAAACTTAAAATGCAGTTGTAGAAGCTTCAAGAACATAAACCTAAAATTGATAATGCTTATTTAGATGAAATACAAAATAATTTTAAGTTAACCAAGAAATTAGAGGTTTTTGAAAATGAATATTTTATAGCACAAAATATTTCCCAAGCTAAAGAAAATATATGGGCTGAACTATGGGCTTCAATTGATATTCTTTTTGAACAGGAAGAATTTTTATAGAGATCAAAAGCAACAGTGGCAGAAATAAAGGAAGACCTCGACCACAAACTAGGAGATGCCACAAGGATAATCAAAGTTCTAAATTCTAAGGAAAAATAAGAGCTTGTAGAATATGAAATTGAATACATAACTAAAGTTGTAATGGAGGTAATAAAGGCGCTCACTAAGAGAAATTTAATGCTACAACTCAAAAATAAATGTCAGAATTTATAAGTTTAGATTAAAAAGTTACACATGAAATTCAATGCACTACATCATAAAGGACTTACAGGTTTGCAAGGTATAGGTGATAAATTAATTCCACTAGAAGATTATCAGCATAGATTACATGAGATAGCAGTGGATAAAACTAAATTTTCTAAAATCAAAGTAGTTATAACTAGAAAGGCTTTCATTGAAGGTTTAAGTTATGATTTGCTAATTCAACATGAAATTAAGCATGTGTTCATAACTAAGCTTACTTTTGAAAAATATACCGAAGTGGATAAGTCATATAGAAAATGAATAAAATTTTCTATCCCTGATGAAAATAGATGGGACAAATTATGTGAACTCATTGAATAAAAATAAATAAGATTTTCACGAGCAGGATGCCAATTTTCAGCACCGGAATACTAATTTCAGCAGTAGAATGCCAATTTTTAGGAGCAGACAACATATTTCTAGGAACAGTAAACAGAAAAGAAAATTTCCAAATATTTTCATCAGCAAAAATCCTTGAAATATGTGAAAGATGTAAAATCGGTTCATATTTCCTCTTTTTTCAGTTTTATTTTTGTAAAAATACAAATCAATTTGGATGATATATTTTGTAATAAATTTTTGATTCATATTCTAGATATTTTGAATGAAACTCTATTTTTACTTTGTAATTTGAAGGATAAAGGGTTGAAACCTTATGATGAGACTTAATATGAATGTATCCTTTTAAGATATTTTTGAAGATAATAGAAGAATTATGTATTTGTTCTGAAGTAGCTTGTGAATATCTGTGAGTTATTCCAGTTATTTAATTTTTTTTTTCTGCACACATTCAAAGAAAGATAGGAGATTCTGGGTAAGAATAGATTGATTATCAATCTCTCTAAAATCCCCTGCAAATTTATAATTATTTACAAAGATTAGTTTATTGGACAGTCTATTTGAGAGAGCCCCTCTACATATTTTAATTGTTCCCTGTTTTCATCTTTTGAATGTGTTTTTTTTGTTTGTTGTAGAAGTTTTATGCATGCGCCTGTTCTATATATGATGAATTAAATGCTCGGTATGAATGCTTAATACATTATATATATTCTTAGGTTATTCCTTTCAAATAAATTGAAGATTAATTATGTTAAGGACAAAGAATCATCCCTTTTATTCTTTCATAAATACTTAAGGTTTATATCTATTAACAGTTCAAAGCATTGACCATCCAATTAAATTAAAACCAAAAATTTAACTTAGATGCTTTGGCACAATTCCTTAGCCTAGAAATGTATACAAAGGAACAACAATGGAAAAACTCTCAGGGGTGTTGGTAAATGCACAGGGCCCTACGAACCTTGACACAATCATAACTACATCCCAAACCATATTCATAAAACTTAGATCCGGTATTAGTGTAATTGGACCTCATATGTAGCATGAAATCTGCATATATATGCATTGTGAAGTAAACGAGAACATGGTCATGGTGGGGGAACTAGCCCCAATCTCCAATGAATCAATATTAAACTGAAGGGGGTGAATCAATATTGCTAAAAAATTTGAGTGGAATCGAACCAACATGTCCAGCGCATCAGGCCAAAGGAATGTTAAACAACGCCCCAAGAACATCAATGTCCTTGCTAATGATTTTCACCACCTCCCAAGTATGTGAGTCTCTAACCTCTAGCCTCCTCATCCTTTGTATGGAATGTAGGAGGTGGATTTTTGGGCCTTCCCTCTAGTATGCATTGATCAACCTCTCAATGCTCTCCAGCATCAAATTCAAACTACGTCTAGTAGGCAACCTAGTAGGGATTTTACCCAACTCTTGTGTGATCCATGTTTTTTGGGCCTTAACATCATCTAGTGTAATATTGGTTGTAGCGTCGTTCCATGAAAATATCGACGTTTCAGGAAGATACTAAGATTCACCCTATTGAGGTTCTACAAATAATAAACATAATTTAATAACATATATAAAATATTAATAATAATAACATGTACATTAAATTCAAACAATTCAATTAAAGACGATTTAAAAATTAAAGACAATTTCAAGATAAAAACATAAAGTTTAAAGAGGATTAAAAAATGCAGGAGGTGTACATACAACATGTGAAGAAGGTACACTATCGATAGCATGATCATTAGCATAGACAACAGGGAAAATTTTAGGGGCGAATTTTAGCCCAAAGGCGAATTTTAAGAGATTTAAAATTTTAATAGGGCGAATTCTTTATATAAAACCCATTTTCTATAGTTTAATAAAATTAGTCCAATAATTATTTTAAAAATAATTAATTATTAAATATTAGTCGACCCAAAAAAAATGCATAAAAATGAAAAAAATGATAGTCGCCCCCGATTTTCTTTGTTGGAGTAGATTTCGCCTGGATTTACAGGGTCGGAGGGAGGATTTAGAGTGTTTCGCCCTATTTTTTTCATTGCGCATGAGTGGCTGAGTGGTTGGATGCCTGGGCTCAGATGTGGTGGATCTGGTGAGTTGCACGCATTGACGGCAACTGGTTCCACAGTACCTGGTGAAAAGGGGTGAGACAATTCAAAATGCCGTGAAAACAAGAGTTGAATTGGGTGCCCTCTTATTGGAAGACAGGGAGGACTGTTAAAAGATGCAGTTCCTGTGAATAATGTGGGTACAACAATGCGAGGAGTGCCACAGAAATTCAATGGTATTGGAGCTTCTAAAGTTGTGCCAAGGTTGTTGCTTCTGATGATGCCAACGCCATGAAAATGATAAAAAATAATGTGGGTAACGCTGAAAACCCACAAAAACCGGATGATGACTTGGTCATAACCTCAACAGAACGCCTAGGGCCTGATCCGAGTGTTCTTCCGAAGGAAAGATCGGGGATATTAAGGTCCTTTTCCTCAGGAATCAGTGTGCCAGAGACCGTGGAAGATAATATGTCAATGTTGCCACCAGCATTTGGGTCTCCTTTACTTAAAATAGACTCACTTCCTTGTAGATGTAGGAATCTTAACTAGTTCTGTGGTTTTGATTTAATTCTCTTCATGTTGAAGTTTGTGTATTGCTTTTAGTTGCTCAAACTACGCTCATGAAGGGGTTTGCAATTTTTCTCTGCAGATTCCTCTCAAATTCTTGCAGTTAAGGAAACCTTGCATTTGTCTGTAGTACCGACAACTGTAATATGCCATGAAGAAGAGCTCAAAAAAGTCTTAGAGTTCTGTAAGATGTGTATAGAAAAAAAGAAAGTTGGAAGCATGTATGTATGTGGATGTCCTAGAACTGGGAAGCCTTTGCTTTTGGAGAAAGTCAATTTTTTGTCTATTGAATGGGCTAAAGAGGTAGGTAAATAGTCCTTTGGTATATTTCTTTTCTAATTAGATTTCTATTTTCTGGTTTCGAATATTCCACTGAGGGATATAGTGGACTTATTCGTGTCATCTGATAAATAAATTTCTATATCTTGAACCTTTGTTCTACGTTACAAAGGTGAGGATATCTGTTTCATTAGTGGGAAATGTTATCAGTCAGGGATGAAAATTGAGTTTCTTATGATTTGATTTCAAAAGTTGACTCTACATGTGATCAGGTTGGGATGCCACCCCCCACTTCAGTGGTTGTTAACTGCACTTCTTTGACAAACACTTCAGACATATTCAGCAGGGTAAGTACAAGACAAAATCAGGGGATTGCTCCAATGAATGACAACCCCAACTTTAGCATTTTACATTCATAATAGACTTAAGAAATACACAATGAAGGATAGTTGAATTACACTGATGAGAACATGTAGGATTGATATGCTATATTAATTGATATTCTGCTTCTATAACAGATATTGGAGCAATGCCAAGGAAATAAAAAATGCTCGGTAAATAGCTCTCCATTTCAAAAGTTGAAAAGCTTTCTGTGTGAGAAGAAATAGTCATCTGCCAAAAAGATGATGTAAGAATTATATATTAGTAGCATTTTTTTGTAAATTAACTCCTCCCTATGTGTTTTCTTGTTAAATTTTGATGTGCAAGATAAGTATTTCTATTAAGCCTTCGACAATCAAATATGCAATGTTAAAGCCAAACACTTTATAAGTCCTCATTGATGTATTTCTATTTTTGGTAAATTTGCTTATAGTATGTAAACAAGTCAACTTCATCGTGATCTCTTAGTGCATGCAAACAAGTCAACTTCATTGGTGTTCTAATTCTACTCTGCTATCTTTTGAAAAGGTTTCTGATTATCGATGAGATGGATTATTTGATTTCAAAAGATCAAGCTGTGCTTTATGATCTCTTTAGGCTTCCAAAATTCCCAAATTCACACTGTATGCTGATAGGTAAGCTGAGGAGTAGTGGATAAGCTAGACATCTTTTTCTTGTTTACTACTCACGGACATCATGAATTATATTTTTATTGAATGGTTTGTAAGAGAAACTCCCTGATGGATCTGTTTGTGCAGGCATTTCAAATGCAATAGACTTCACTGATCGGTTTCTTCCCAAATTACAGTCCTTAAATTGTATGAACTATTGCCCTTTGCATCATTTTATGATTAGTGTAATATGCACACATTTTTTCCAATTTCTACTTCTAAATGCAAAAATCAAGTACCTAGATAAATTCTTTACAATTCTCAAAGGATTATGAAAAACACTTGAACTATTAGATGTCATGTTATGTGCTGACATTTGCCTTAAATATTATGTTTTTGTTTAGCTGCTATCATAGAATATTTAATGAAAATCACATGTCATTTTAAACCATAACCATTTGTATATTGAAATATTTGCATGGGAGACATATGGAGATAGAAGGTGGGGTGGTGAGGGTTGTTGGAAAGTGCCTCTGCATCCACACAGTAAAAGCGATGTGGAATGTGGAGTACTTTACTGACTTGTTTTTTCTGAAAAATGAAAATACTCCTCTCCTTTAAGTTTTATAATCATGCTTGAAACGAGAATCACCTTGTCGTAATTGTAACCCATTAGAAGACGTGTTTATTTGATAATAGTGATTGTGGCATTTATACACTTCTAGCCAAGTTGTTTGGTATGGTTAGACGAAATATCTTTATTTTTCCTAAGGTGGCATTAATTTCTATTCTGAAATAAAAATTGTTTATGATGGGTTTGGAACTTTGTTTCTGTTAGCCTAAAAGCCTTGGTTATTCCACACTAGATCGTGGGCACCAAATTGTTAGAATGTCGGACTGTAATATGCATGGATGTGCACCTTGAATTTCATCATCTCAAAATATAAAATTCCAGTGTTTTACACACTTTAACATTTTGGTTTGAAATCAGAACTGATGGTATGACCCTCCTGCTAATCTATTTTACTATGATAGTTTCAAGTGTTGAACAATCAATTAGAGAAGTTGCAAATCTGTCATCTTTTAAATGGTGCTAGGGCCAACAAGGTCTATCATCTTCAGAAACCATAAATGGATATGGGCCGACATATTGCATTAATGTGACTTTGAATCTTGGATATATATGTAGTTAATGGATTTTGGTTGTAAGCCATGGTAAGAGTAATTTTTTCTTATTTTCTTATTTTATATAATTTTATTTTATTTCATTTTTATCAGTTGTAGGATGTCAAGATATCTAATTTTGATATCAAACATCCTTTTTTATTATTTTGAAAATGCACCTTATATTACTCAAAATGACACCAGAATTACACCAGAGACATTAGAGTTACAATTGAGAGACATTAGAATTACATGAAGAACCCTATGCCCTAAGGGATAAGGAGTATACATCCTTTTGAAGCGCATCAATTTTTGCATTGACACGGAGTGCCAGTTCAGTTTAAAATGCTTTGAAATCCCTCAATTGTATGCAGGAATTGTTTCTTTGAAGAGTTATTATGTATTTCCTCTTCCAAAACAAAGCACTAGCAGACATTCACATCATATGTTGGAGCTCTTTGCGAAAATCCTGGGTCATCCAAGTGTTGCCTAGAAGGGGTCGTCTCCAAGCTAGGTAGTTGTGAACAAGTACTGTATTCTGCTTGAAACTATCCCCAGAACGTTCTGGAAATTGGACACTTTCAAAAACATACCCTACTGTTTCGATTAAGGGTGGGATCATAGGAGTTGGAAATTACTAGACTTGGTATAACAAATGATAAAAAATGCACAATAGGCATGTGTCAGTGTTGAATTTATACAAAGAGAATGAAAATATGCAGTTTCTTTAATTCTAGTAGTTGGTTAGTTTTGATATTGACTTTTTTTAAGATGCTCCCTTAATACTGCAGTGTCAAGTCTCTTCCACCTATTTAGAGGTGGGATGCTGCATACATTGTACAATCACCTGGTTCGACTAAATGGTCCTTAGGGTAGATCAATGGTCCCTTTGCAGGTGGTGCATTGGCCACTTCTTTTGAGGATTTAACCTTGGTGTGGTCCACAGCAGTGCTTTCTTTCATTGACCTGGGTTTCCTTTCATGGTTGATATTGGAATTTTTGGTCATGAACTATTTGATGATAGAGTTGATTAGTTTGGTCATTGGTGATGAATCCCGTCAGTTGTACCTTGTGAGGTTATGTGAGTGTCAAGGATCTCATGCCTCTTGATTGGTCTAGCCGTATGATAAACAAGACACTGTTATTGCCTAAATTAATTGAAGGCTTTTCCATATGAATTATGGGGTGTTGGCTTTTATTTGTTTACAGTAGATAGATTTCATACCATCCTTAGATCAAAAATTTATTTTTGGCAGGTAAACCTCTGGTTATGACATTTCGTGCCTATTCAAAAGATCAGATACTAAAGATACTCCAGCAGAGGCTAATGGAAATTCATTATTGTTTGATTGGAGATGCCCTTTTGTAGTTGACTGAAAATATTCTTGTATACATCTTTATGGGCATAGTATGAAAAATGCAGCCAAAAATGCTGGACATTCATTTATATTTCTCATTCCTAACGGAATTGTCTATAAGTTTTACGATTACAGTGATTTGACCTTTTCTTAGCTTACATATGGTGAAATTTCACTTGGTTTTAGGGTCTCCCATGTCAAATATTTCAACCGGAGGCATTGCCAATTGGAGATTTGTGCAAGCGTAAGTTACTACCTGTCCAGTTAAAATTTTATTCAAGAGATTCAAGTGCTCTGCTTTTGATTTGAAAATTTATGTCTTTTATATTTTTAACATGAACAAGGATATTTACATTAACAATACATGAAAATACAAAAATGGCCCAGTCATACATTTAAGTGCAGGAGATTCTTGATTTGTAATACATTTGTCCAAAGACATGCTGATAGCTTGATATATTTAGCCTGATATAGAGGAAAGTTAAACCTTCTGTTTCATTATAGTATATGCAAAGGTTCAACAATGTACTAAACGATGGGTAAAGCATTTAAGTTTAGAGATGAACTGCCTTTTAAAAAATTGGAAGAAGAGTTTGCATACTTGTTGTATTCATCCAGTCCTTTTCGGTTGTCTGACCAATACTGTAGTATGCATTTTTTCCATATATGTTGGAACCCCTTTGGCTCCGTTTGGAGTCTTTAAAGATTTCAATTATAGCCCAGATTCTGTCCACCCACTCCAGCTGTGTCACATTTTCCCTGCCACTTGCCTCATCCTTTTGTTGATGGAGGTGACCTTCTGAATCTATTCTAGAGATTAGGGGCAGCATGAGGAAAGTGCTCCCTTGAAAAACAATAAGGTTGTTCAGTGGCTCTGACATAACAACCAGTCAGGAAGAGGAAGCTTGCCTTCAGGCAGTTAATGTAATTATGACAATTACTTGCCAATTCTCTCTCCCAGGCTCTAGCTACTACATTATTTCCCAGTTTTCCGCACCTAGTTGTTAACATTATATGTTATATGGAAAATATAATTGGACTAAGTACCTTCATAGTTGATTTGCTAATTATTTCCAAATTAATCTTACAGGATAGAATTCCCCTATACTTTGTAAATTAGACTTTAGTTATATCAGGTAAGTTGGAGGATCCTGTTCATGTTTTTTTGGACAATGGTTCCTTCTTGCAGAATAGTAGTGAGCATCCACCTCTATCAAAAAGTGACACTATTTACTTTGTTGGGAGTCTGACCAACCTCATGTAAATAGCCATGATAGTTAAGCTGGTCTCCTTGAGGGAGTATACAACAGGCCACTTTTTGTGGGATTTAAACCCTGGCAGTGGCTTTAACAACACCCATTTTCACTAACCTTGCCTGCCTCTTGTGGCTGGTTCCTATAATGTTATTGTCTACTCCTTCCAACTATTGTTTATGAACGTCAAAAACCAGCAATCTGGAAAGCATGTCTTCTATAGTTCTGATTCTATGATCTCATGAAATTGACATCTTTCATGAAAGTTCCCTTTCATTGTTGTGATCTACACGGCCAGTTCTGATCCAAAAGTTGTTAATTCTCCCAACAATTTATTATTTGCCTTTGTGAAATGCTTCTTGATTCCAATTTTTCCATAAGAAGGAGATGCCTATTAGTTTGATTAGATTCCACTCTTTACCTATTTATCCCTAGAAAGGACCCTTTTCTAATGAGGGGAAACAAAAAGTACTGTGCTCAACAACAATCCTGGTCCTTAAAACTTTGGTAACCTTGCAGTTCCACATACCATAATTAACCATTTCTGACTTATGACAAACCATGTAATATGCATTTGTAAAGCCAATATGATGTAGCTGATCCACAAATGCTAAAGTGTTATGAAGAACCATCCATCCAGGTACACTTCAGAGTTAAAAGAAGAATGGGACTTCTAGATACCTTGAATTTTTATTTGGGCATACACTCGGATACAGGGCCCATAAGTTGCTTATCTTTATTCTCGGACATTAAGATAATTATTTTCTTGCAAGTTTCTTGTAGTCTTCGTGGACCTGTAGGACAACACTCAACATGGCTTTCTTTTGTCGTTTTCTATCCTAAATTTCCATAGAACTAAAGGATTTTAGCTTCTAAATTTTGGTTCTACATTTTATATAAGTCAGCTGCTTTTACTTGCTTGCATGTTGTTGAATGGTAATGGAGTAAATATATGATGGATATATTTTGAACTAGAAAAAGCTACAGCTGAACTGGACAATGGTGTAAAACACACACACACACACACACATATTAGAAGCAAGAAATAAATATGGTGAGCATTCTTCTTGTTTTTTTCTTCCACGATGATGGATATATTTTGAACTAGAAAAAGCTGCAGCCAAACTGGACAATGGTATAATACACACACATATATATTAGTGTTTTTCTGCAGCCTGAGACAGTCTCGTATCCAAAATTCCCTATTCTTGCCCACCCTATTCTATTCTCTGTCGGCTTCGAAGGAATATTTCCTTGCAAACTGAAACAATGACAAAATACTATAGATATACAAAACATATTAGAAATGCTCTAAGGTTTTAGTCCCACTTGAGTCCCCATTGTTGCTTTTGTTGAGTGCATTTACATGTCAAATTGTTCCACAGGGTTGATTTCACTTGTAGGATCCTCCAGTTTTGGTTTTGGAGTGTTAGATGCACAAATCCTCATCCCTGGCCATGGGAAAGTTGCAAAATGAGGAGTCCTCAACAATTTAGAAGTTGACGGGGTAGGAGATGAAACCATCTCCTATGGGAGGTAGAGGTGACTCAAGATTCTACTAACTAGGGATTTTAGAGAACCAATCTGAAACTCTAGCTTCAATCTGCATGAAGTTGGTGATCTCCTTCATTTCCTTAAGGTTCTGTAGTCAGGGTGTATTTTCCATTGCACATGGACCTTTGCCCTATTTTTGGCTTCTAATGTACTATCACAATCCTCTTGCTATTGATTGCAGTAAATGGTGAAATTCATCACACATCATTGGGTTTGAACAACCTCAAGCTCACAACACTTAACCCCATGTTGAACCTCTCAAAATTCATACAAGTTGCATCATTTATGCCTACAATGATAGTGGCCCATTTTTACTGAAGAGAAAGACAAGTTCCAGACTGGGTTACCCCTCACCTTAGCACTGCAAAGAGTTTCCTTGGGATTTAACAAAATACCACCACATTATTCTTAGAGCAGAATACCCTTGCTTGCTACTAGTGTTAGAATGCTGTGCAGGTCGAGAATAGGGGTAAAATCAATGGCATTGAGTCCTTCCAAAATTGACATAAAAATAAACCCACATACATTTTCCAATTCAACCATTGTATTGAACATAAGCTCACATGTCGATGAGAGAGTAGTATGGACTCTGGAGTAATGGGTGTTGGTGGAGACTTAACTCCCCATCTCTTGGAGCTTGCATGAGAGGGCACTTTTTGTTGTATGAACCCTATATATTTTGTAGCATGCCAGTTAGTGGAAACTGTTACTGCACAAGGCAAGTTGTTTATAAAGTTAACCTGCAGGATACTTTGACTAGAATAATTTCCTTTTGTAGGTCCTTAGCAGTCCCTCAGCTACTCTCTACAGTTGCATCATGGCAATCCATGTGCAAATTGTGCTTCAGGAAGCTACAATAATATCACATTGTTGTATGAGCCCTGTATATTTTGCAGCATGCCAGTTAGTGAAAACTATTACTACACAAGGCAAGCTGTTTAGAAAGTCAACCTGCAGGGTGCTTTCACTAGAATACTTTCCTTTTGTAGGTCCTTAGTAGTCCCTCAGCTGCTCTCTACAGTTGCATCATGGAAATCCATGAGAAAATTGTGCTTCTGGAAGCTACAATAAGATCACATTGTTGTATGAGCCCTGTACATTTTGTAGCATGCCAGTTAGTGAAAACTGTGACTGCACAAGGCAAGTTGTTTAGAAATTCAACCTGCAGGGTACTTCAACTAGAATACTTTCCTTTTGTTGGCCCTTAGCAGTCACCACAGCTGCTCTCTACAGCTGTAGAAGACAGAGCTCAATCCCTACCTACAAATGATTTTTGCAAGTAGCCCTTGGCATATTTGTATTTCTGCACTTGTACAACATGATAAAGTTGTCACCATCAATGATATGTTCATGTTGTTTCATCTAGATTACTGTGGAATGGGCTCTTCAGAGTTTTCCTGTAATAATGGAAACTGATAATATTATATGAAATGATTGAAACTGTTTTGTAGGTAAGAATTGATCATATGGCCAGAGCATTGGCAAAAACATTCTTATTCTATGTAGTTGGCATTGCCCATTCTCTTTACTAAAAAAATATTTCCATCTATAATGTGTGTTGCTTTCATTGGGAGGCTTCATGATTTTAGTTGCTAGATATTTACATCTTGGTTTTGGCAGTTTTCTAGTGTGATGCCTTGGAGTATGAGGCTTCTGCTTATTTTCTCTGCTACAGTGACGCTGAGTGCCTTTTATTGATCTACCCTTAATGATACTATAGACAACATATCATTGTATGATTTGATTGGTTGTGATTTGGATCCCCAAGACCCTTTTTCAATGACTCATGTTCGACAATACTATTCTATGATCAGTCACTAAATATTGCAAGAGTAACTACTAAAAAGATTTCCCTAAGATATAAAGGACATATTGCTACTAGTGAGTAAGGGATGTTTTGGCTGAGTGGGATGAAACAATTTGAACTATGGTCATAATATTTTCACTAATTTGTTGTATGCAGAACCATCTGCACCATAAAATCTAAATTTTGTTTTCGATCTACTGATTTGATCGGATACTCCTTTAAAAAACTATGACTTATGACATTTACTTATAGATGGGTTTCAATGTTCGAGTTCATATGTATATGGTTGGAATTTCTCTCATCAAGATTGGTATTGGAAGAGAAGGGTTTTTTAATGCATTATATATGTCGATACACAGTTGAGTATAGGGGTATCATAGTAAAATGTGTTTGGATGTTTTTGTTAACAATCTATATTGAGTATGTCAAGCAGTGAGCTTTTTTTAACAGAGGACCATGAGTCAATAAAAGGACTGAATTGTGCATATACAAGGATATTTATGCTACTTGAAACTACCGTAGACTCTATTGATACATGTTTTTTTTCAGAAATTATGTAAGAGTAAAGGTTTTGGGGCTTCTTTTCTAACTTGTGCTTCATGGTGAAATTATTTTTGACAATATATGTTGCAAGGTTCTAAATTACTTGATCCCATATGAAAAGAAGCAGAAGGAAAATCCATTAAACCTTGGATTGCACCTAACAAGAGAATTGGAGATTCAATATTCTAGAGAAAGATTGTTGTTTTTTCTGAAATGAGTAACCACATGTTTAATGGATCTCAGGAATTGTCACATCTTGAGTTGGGTTCTATATTTGGACAAAAAAAAATGAGGACCATACATACTAGTATGATGATTATGGTTTTCAAAGATTTAACAGATACATTTAGCCTAAAGATAAAAATTGGTCCATAGGTTTTTCAAGCAGAGATGGATCTATCATTGAACTCAAAATGTTAATTATCTAGTATAGCTACATTGTTGAGCCATAAAGTCCTTAGATTTTAATTGTAGTTATGTTACTGTAATCAAGCCAAAGGCTGTGCACCATGTCAATGGATCACAGCTCTTCAGTAGTTGAGCTCTTGTAGCCAGGATTAGAAAGATAAAGTATAATGGCGATTTCATATTCTAAGTACTGATTGACTGACCTTCTTCACCACCTGTGTCATAACAAGTCAATGGATATGTAGATAAAGAACTGTACAGTGACTTAAATGAGATGGTTTCTCTGGTGTATTCCTTCATTTTATGTTTGTGATCAATCTTATCCATTTTTCCATATGACCCAAGTCTTAAGTTTTCATAATGAGTGGAGATCAATGGGATTTGGACTTGTGTTTTTAGTTGATATTCATGCAATTTTGATAAAATAGTAGCCCCAAATCCTTAAATGGTTGAAACCATCATTTTGTTTTCCTAAATCACAAACAGAAATGTTGCATAAGAATACAAATGAAAAAGATTATTCTTATTCTATGTAGTTGGCATTGCCCATTATCTTTACTAAAAAAATATTTCCATCTATAATGTGTGTTGCTTTCATTGGGAGGCTTCATGATTTTAGTTGCTAGATATTTACATCTTGGTTTTGGCAGTTTTCTAGTGTGATGCCTTGGAGTATGAGGCTTCTGCTTATTTTCTCTGCTACAGTGAAGCTGAGTGCCTTTTATTGATCTACCTTTAATGATACTATAGATAATATATCATTGTATGATTTGATTGGTTGTGATTTGGATCCCAAAGACCCTTTTTCAATGACTCATGTTCGACAATACTATTCTATGATCAGTCACTAAATATTGCAAGAGTAACTACTAAAAAGATTTCCCTAAGATATAAAGGACATATTGCTACTATTGAGTAAGGGATGTTTTGGCTGAGTGGGATGAAACAATTTGAACTAGGGTCATAATATTTTCACTAATTTGTTGTATGCAGAACCATCTGCACCATAAAATCTAAATGTTGTTTTTGATCTACTGATTTGATCGGATACTCCTTTAAAAAACTATGACTTATGACATTTACTTATAGATGGGTTTCAATGTTCGAGTTCATATGTATATGGTTGGAATTTCTCTCATCAGGATTGGTATTGGGAAGAGAAGGTTTTTTTAATGCATTATATATGTCGATACACAGTTGAGTATAGGGGTATCATAGTAAAATATGTTTGGATGTTTTTGTTAACAATCTATATTGAGTATGTCAAGCAGTGAGCTTGTTTTAACAGAGGACCATGAGTCAATAAAAGTACTGAATTGTGCATATACAAGGATATTTATGCTACTTGAAACTACCATAGACTCTATTGCTACATGTTTTTTTTTCAGAAATTATGTAAGAGTAAAGGTTTTGGGGCTTCTTTTCTAACTTGTGCTTCATGGTGAAATTATTTTTGACAATATATGTTGCAAGGTTCTAAATTACTTGATCCCATATGAAAACCATTAAACCTTTTGGATTGAAATCTGACAAGAGAATTGAGATCTGAATACTGAGAAATATTGTTGTTTTTCTCTGCTTGGGCAATCAAGAGTAACCACATAAGTTTTAATGGATCCCCCAGGGAAATTGTCACAGATCTTGAGTTGGGTTCCCATATTTGACAGAAAAAACAGAGGACCATACTTAGTATGATGATTGTTGGTTTTCAGCGTTTGGCTGTATACGTTTGCCCCAAAGATGAAATTGGTCCATAGGTTTTTCAGAAGCAGGAGATGGATCTATCATTGAACTCAAAAAATGTTAATTTTGAGTCTAGTATAGCTACATTGTTGAGCTATAAAGTCCTTAGATTTTGCAGTTAGGTGTTAATAATCATGAAGAGTAGCAATTCATGTCAATGGATCAGCAGTTCTTCAGGAAGAGCTCGAAGGATATTAGAGGATATGGTGGCATGCATGATTTGGGTTATCTTGCTACTTGATTGGATTTTGGACCTTCTTCACCACCTGTGTCATAACAAGTCAATGGATATTTGAGGAAAGATATTTTATTTCCTTTCACTTTGTGGCATGATTTCGACATCTTCACCTTTTAGAATATAGTAAAATATTTTTCTTATTATAGATTTTTCTTGGAAAATAATTATTGAGAGTTAGGTGCAAATGCACAATGTTGTGTAGCATTAGTATGATAAATATGGGATAGTGCAAAGCATAGTTTTGAAGATTAGTCTAAGTTGACTCGTACCTAATCAACTTATTCAAGTTGATTGTTGGTTGAACGGCTAATTGTTGGTTCAATGGACAGAAGGTCTTGCAGGCACAAATACCAAAGGGAAAAATGGAGCCCATCATGGGGTACTCTTTGTAATTCTTCACCACTGCTACCTTTCCTCAAACTCCTCTCCAACCTCAATATCAGTGCTAGTAGTAGCATGACAAACAACACTACGCTTAGCAGAACTAGAAGAACGTGTTTTCCAAACTACACGAGAACTACTTCCCTCACGAGTCACCATGTGCCATGCTTGGTCTCAGTGGTTCTCTTCCTTCTACTCCTGGTTCAATTACCATATCTTCATTAGAACCAACACTCCGAACTCCACTAGAAAACGATTCAGCATTTTGTAGTAGTGATTCGCCATTTGTACTGGTGATTCGCCATGATTTTACAGGATAATATAATCTCGTGAGAGATTCGCCAAAAAATTATATATACATATTATATTATTAATAAAATCGCCTTCCATTTTTCCTACGTATCATGGGGATTTGCCTATTTTTTATATATATAAATTTAGGGGGGTTCTGTCCTAAAATTTAGGGTCCTTTTTTTGGTAATTTATCAACCAAAGTATTGAGTTCCATGTAAGCACAATAAAATCAAACTTCATATTTTTTCCTATTTCTAAATAATTCATTTTATTGATAGAGCATAAAATTATAAATATATGTATAAAATTAAAATAAATATATTTTCAAAACTAATAAAATTTCATGTCAACCATATACTCCATAAGGCACGCTCTTATAATGTTTGACTTCGACACATGACATGTACTAGGTGCAATCACATGAGGACAATTTTTTTGGTACAACACACTACATAATGAAATAATATGTTACAAATTGGAAGAGAGTCAAAATAATTTTATTTACTTTAAATGAACTTTTCATCATGGTTTTAATATATGTATGAATGGTGCATTGTTTAGGCTTGAACTTATATATATATATATATATATATATATATAGCTTTAATTTTTATAGTATAAATAATTTGGTTTTTAATTTTTTAAATTTCATTTGGGGGTGGTGGGAGGGGAAGGGGTGCTCTATGGCCCTAAGGAAGTTAAAGTTGCAGAGTATTCATGGGGCTTAGGATTCATGACAAACAACCAAGATGAAGCTTATTCCCTGTACACAGGGTTTTAGTTATCCAAAGAAAATCAAGTAGCTTCTCTCATTGTTTTGGGAGACTCCCTTCTTGTTATTCATCATTTGGTGAAGGGCTCCTCTTTGAGGGAAAAAACATTATAAATTCTTATAAAAATAATTAGTAAAGCAGCAAAAGGGATCTATTTAATAGAATATTTCCATGTTCTTTGTGATTTCAATAAATATGCAAACTTATGTGCTAATGAAGGGTGTAAATTAAGATTGGGAGATTTAAAAATCAATGGTCGATTCAGGCACTCTCCTGTTACTTAGAGCTAAATGTATTGGAATTTCATATTTATAAAGGATTAAATTATCAATTAGCAATAGTATGGCATGGAAAAAAAATTTGGTTGCTCAATTTTGTAAGGTATAGATCTGCATTCCTCATTTCTTGTTGTCTAGTTTGGAGTCCCTCTAGAAAAATTTGTAGTTTTGTTGGATAAGTGGGCTCAATAAATTGTTTTTAAGATATAGTTATGTACTAACTGATGTGGCTTAGGATGCATGAAAAAAACAAAGTTGAAGCTTATGCCCTATACAAGGGGATTTAGTTAGCCAAATAAAATCATGTATCTTGTCGCATTGTTTTGTAAGACTTCCTCCTTGTTATTCACCATTTGGTGAAGGGCTTATTTTTTAGGGACAAAACATTAGAATTATTATAAAAATAATTAGGAAAGCAATAGAAGGTTTCTCTTTAATATCATGTTTTCATGTTCTTTGTAATCCTAATAAAGATACAAATTTGTGTGCTAATGAAGGGTGTAAATTAATATTGGGAGATTTAAAAATCAATGGCCAAATTGGGTGCTCTCCTATTCCTTAGAGCTAAATGGATTCGCATTGCATAGTTTTTTTTTTTTTTTCCAAAGAAAAAATCGAACCCATCTATTGATTAAGTAGAAGGTTACATAGTATATGCATAAGCATTCAAAAAAATTCATTTTGCTTTCTTTTTATTAAAGGAAAAATGGAGTTGCAATTGAGGAGGAGATGTTTCTATCGATCCTCCCAGCTTTGTCCAATTTTTTTTTTTTTTTTGTCATCTCCTTTCAGCCCCCAGGCTTCCACTTTGTTGTGGAGAGACCTAAAACATGGATGAAAGCAGACTATGTCTGTTGCAATCATCATCATGACTAAAAACTTGGTGGTAGACACCATTCCCATTTTAAAGAGTTTAAAAAAAATAAGCCAAAAACTAATGTTTGTAGCTAGAATAGTCTCTCAGATCTCCTCGATGAGGAAAAAAATCTGAAACAGAGACAAAAAAGTGGATTCAAAACATAAAGTATCAATACAGGAAAAAACATAAAACATAAAATATTAAGAACATGACCGACAGGAGCATGGAAAATAGAGCAACAAGATCTTAGCGGGCAAAAGGAGGATGGTTGATCCCTCGGATCTATCCTCCTTCAACAAATAATATGACCCATTTACCCATATCTTTTCGAACCCCCTCCTTAGATAGGAGGTCTGTTGCATGGTTCTATTCCCTGTAGATATGGAAAGCAAAAATCTAGTTAAAATAAGCTTTTACAATGTTTACTTCATCAAGAAAAGTAGATAAAAATAAATTTTAGCATCTCTGTGTTCCATTGAACCATTTGATGATGTTCATAGAGTCCCCAAATATTTTTACATCTCTCATCTCGAGAAATGAAAGCTAGCATAGCAGAAGATGAAGATATTTGAGTTCAGCAAAATTGTTTGTCCCTTGGCCAAGCCCAATGGAAGCTTTCAAAAAATTTCCAGAGGGTTCATGAATGACAAGTCCAACCCTGCATCTATTTTTAGGGTCAGAAGCCCCATCAAAATAGGCCCATGGAATATCCCCCCTGATGTGTTCCTTAAGGATGACTCTAGGTTGGGGAGGGTTTGCTGGGAGGGGCATAAATTCGAAGATGGACGCACTTTCAGCAGGAAGACAGTTGATAGGGAATGAGGTATCTTTAAAGATGATTCAATTTCTGGCTAGCCAAGTTCCCCAGGAAAAAATAAGAGGGAGGTTCTTGACCCTATAATTTGGAGAGTTGGCTTTGCATAGTTATGAAGGATTCAATTATCAATTAGTAATAGTATGACATGTAAATTTTATTTTTTAGTGGGTCAGTTTTGTAGGTATATACCTACAAATCCCCATTTCCTGGTTTCTAGTTTGGAGTCCCTGTACAATAAATTGTAGTTGTGTTGGATAAGTGAGCTTAGGAAAATTTGTTGAAGATATATCTATGTACTACCTGATTTGTTTTCTTTAATCCATGTGTAAACTTGCATATAAATACAAAATTCTCTTTCTAGTAAAAAAACAAAAACAAGCATTTAGATTTAATATTTTTCTAAGTAAAAAAGGAAAAGAATCAAAGGAAAAAAATATTAAAACAAACATTTTTTTTTAAATGTTTATTTTAAATTTTTTACTTGTTTTTCCTCTATAAATATACTAGAAATAGTATTTATATTTTTTTCCCTTTAAATACTATAAAATAGGCATCCCCCCCAAGAAGTATATATATATATATATATATATATATATATATATATATATATATATATATATATATATATATATATATAAGAGAGACACAAAATTCTGAATGATTTTTCTCTCTAAGACGATACAAAACAAAAAAATTCAATATAATTTAGGTTCTACTTAAGTTTCTTTGTGTGTTTGTAAGTATATGTGTGTGTGTGTGTGTGTGTGTGTGTGAGAGAGAGAGAGAGAGAGAGAGAGAGAGAGAGAGAGAGAGAGAGAGAGAGAGGAAAAAAATCCAATATGAAAGCCTCTTGTTAAATATATCCTTGAAGATATTAAAACTTATTTGTAATAACTCCAAAATGTTTAAACAATGCTCCAAAAGAATGGATGTGATGTGAGAAACATAAAAGAAGAAAGTATATGTATATAGTGAATATTAGATGCATTGTTTTAAAGTTAAGTACACGTGGGATAAAAAAATACGAAGTAATTTAATTACCTAACCAAAGATACATAAATAAAATAAAAGTTTTATGTAATTTTGGAGGAAATATATTGAAATAAAATTTTAAAGGAAAAATTGGGTGGGGAACTTGAAGACAAAGTTGTGGGGAATTTTGAGGGAAATTTTAAAGATTTTTTTATTAGGCAGTGCAATTTTCATTATGTGGGTTATAATAATGTCATGCTTTTAGTGAAAGGTCATGGATTCATCTAATAGTGAAGTTTATATGTCTACGACACTAACATCTTATTCATGTGCATATTCTATTGACATTAGTGAATATTATGGCAATTCCTCTATTGTGAATAAAGATTCATATTTTTCAACTAATATATAGTGTAGGTAATAATATTGAGCATATTAATAAAGAAATTTTTAATTCGAGGACTTTTAAGGCACTATTAATGAAGAGGAGGAATACGATTGTGATCATTCTTTCAGTGCTTTGATGATAATATAAATGATAAGGAAATACCCAAATTCTAGCTCCAACTAAAGATTCCAGTGATAGTTTAAATTATTGCGATGATAAGTTTCTTCACTGATGATTTTAATGGAAGTGAAAATTGAGATTTTGGTGGTAGTTTTTTGGAGAGGAGAAAAAATTTGATGGCATAATAATTATCAAGATTTTTTTCCAAAAGAAAAAATTAAAGGATGGAGATTTTCCTTCAAACATGGATTTTAAAGGCACTTATGAGAATGATGAAGTTTTTTCTCCAATAATAGAAATGAAAGGCTGTAATGAAGATTGTGAATAATTTCGTCCAAGAAAATATTTTAAAGGAATTAATGAGGATGATGAATAATTTTCTCTGCAAAAGATTTTAAAGGAAATGATGAGGATGATGATAATGACAAAGACTCAAGAGTTTCCTCCAAGTGAGGATTTTAAAGGCACTGACAAGGATTATAAATTTCCTTCAAGAAAGGATTTTAAAAGAACTAATAAGGATGATGAATTTCCTCCAAGAGAGGATTTTAAAGGCACAACTGAGGATCATGAGGAATTTACCCTAAGTGAGGTTTTTCAAGGCACTGATAAGGATAATGAATTTCATCCAATAAAGGATTTTAAAGGAATTGTTGAAGATTATGAAGAATTTATCCAAGTGAGGATTTTAAAGTCACTGATGAATATGGTGACAAATATCCTCCAAGTGAGGATTTTAAAGGCACTAATGAATATTATGTTCAAGAATTTCCACCAAGTGGGGATTTTGAAGGAAGTGATGAGGATGGTGAAGAATTTTCTTCAAGCAAGAAATTAAAAGGCACTCATGAGGGTGATGAAGAATTTCCACCAAGTGGGGATTTTGAAGGAAGTGATGAGGATGGTGAAGAATTTTCTTCAAGCAAGCATTTTAAAGGCACTCATGAGGGTGATGAATACTTTCCTCCAAGTGAAAATTTTAAAAGCACAAATGAAGATGATGAATATTTTTATCCAAGATAGGATTTTGAAGGTAATTGTGATAATGATGAAGATGATTATGACAAGGGTGGAGACTTTAATCCCAATGGGGAATATAAAGGTACTAGTGGGGATGCTTATGAATTTTTTCAAGTGAGGATTTTAAAAACAATGATTATGATGTTTTTGATGATCAAAACATTCCTCTTAAAAAAAAAATTAAATGCATTTATAGACAACATTCTATTGTTGGGTCTCCTGATAATGTTAAGTGTGATTATAGTGAGGAAAATACTCCTCCTAAAGATGAGTAAATTCCTTGTAGTGTGAATGACAAAATTTTGGATACATTGTGTTGTAGCATAGCTTGACTCAACTAAAGGTCAAGAGAGGTTCTAAGCAATTCAAGGTTGTTGAGGAACAATTGTTAAAATTTCAAGAAGACCTGCAACATGCTCAAAAGGATAACTACAAGCTCAACGAGGATTCATCATCACATGTTCACTGGAACAAAAATCAGGGAAGCAGTAGCATTGGAGGTGTAATCTAAGCCAGATGAGCAGCAAAGAAGGAAAGTGTGCAGTAAGGGTTAAGTCGGGCTTATTCGCCTGTAGAACTGTTCAAGAGTCGGGTTGATTAATGCATTCAGAACATTGCACATAGGTCAGGGTTGAGTCGTGAAAATATATGTACAGAACCAATGTTCGGAAGCTTAATCACAATTGCATGTTGAAGGCTTGATCGCATATCGCAAATCACAATCGCAAACCTTAGGAGGAATAGAACAAGTTTGAATCACCGAAATGCAAAATGCAATACGAGGACCGGATGTGATATAGTTCGAAGGTTGAATCTAAAGTATTAAAGTCCAATCATGGGAACCTCTTGCATATATCACATCAGAAGCTCAGAAGGGATAGCAATCTTAAGATAACAGGATTCACTGAAGTGCGAAGTGCAATAACGAAGCAGACGCGATGCAACTCAAAACTATGATTTAATATATTCCAATCACACATCGTACATTGCAAGATTAGGAGGAATGGTGCTCATGAATATGTTATGAAAGCCGAAATGCAAAATGTGAAAAGGTTTTATATCGCCGATTGCAATTTGCAATCGGCCCCTCCTCCACTTGCCACGTCATCCCTACCTTTATCACACATCACACATCGCAAGCTCAGAGGAATGGTGCTCATGAATATGTTTTGAATGCCAAAATTTTGAATGCGATAAAGGGACGGACATGATAGTTTTCAAATGAAAATTGGAATATATTTTAAATTCCAGTCTTACGACAGTTACAAAGGAAAGTCTGAACATAGGGCGTACTCGGGTAAGAAAATACCCGACGCTACGTGCATAACAATGGTATATGTGTGCTGCAGTTCATTAATTAAAGGCTAAATGATATGGGCATGAGCAAAAGAGGCAGAGTCAAGTAGTAGGTGACATGATGAAAGTGTTCGAAACACAAAAGCATGGGTAGAGTTGGGTAGAGATGCGTTAATGCATAATGTTAGGATATCACACTAGAAATGGAAGGAGACGCATCAACAACAAATCAGATTCATAAAAATGATTATATTTCAAGTTTTATTTTTTTTTCTTTGTTAATATTGAAGCTATAATGATGTCCTCAATTGCAATGTAATAAGTATTTTAACATTTTAGGTAGTCTAGGAGTTTCAAGAATCTCGAGCAGTTACAAACTAATTTTTTTTGTATTTAAGGAAGAGAGAAAGAGAGAGGAGGGGTTACGAGTTCTGGACCTCTTGGAGACTACATTTTGTATTTATTTTTCTGATGGGTGAATGAAAGAAGAAGAAAGTTCATTGCAACTATTGATGGTGATTCATGTTTCTTGTGTCATTTTCTTTTGTTTCTTCCTTGAGTTAAGTGAAGTAAAGAAGAAGCTCGTCTCTGACTTATGTTTGTAAGTAAGAGTTAAATAGTCGCTTAATACATGCTCCTTCACTCCAACTCCTCTCCCTTCACCATTTCTCTCTGAAACTTAAAAGTAATAGATTATGTGTTTACAACATATTATTTTGAGTTTCCTCTCTCTCCATGAATTCTCTATGAAACTTAAAAGTAATAGATTTTGTGTTTACAACATATTAGTTTGAGTTTCCTCTCTCTCCATGAATTCTCTTTGAAACTTAAAAGTAATAGATTCTGTGTTTACAACATATTAGTTTGAGTTTCCTCTACAGTTCTTCTTTTCCATTCAAATGTGAGCAGTCAATGGCATTGTGAAAAATTTTATTATTCCAAATCATTAAGCGTTTTATAAAACTAGTTTCGAGAGGGATTAAACAAATACATAATGATAAAATTATTTATGTGACACACTTTTAAAATGTCTTAAGAACTAATTCTTTTCACAACTGAGGGATTGTCTCTTAAGATACAACATTTCCTAGCGTCGTTGCTGGGGACGAAGGCACAAAGTTATTTTTCCCTGGGTATTGAGATCTATTTCTTGATGGTGAACAAGATTTAGATATAAAATTTGGTTGTTTATTATTCACATAGAGACTCCACTAATGAAAATTTCATTAGATAAGGAATTTTTCTAGCAAGAAAATGAGAAAGCATCGTGGAAAAAATGGGTATCATAGTTTGAATCTTTTAAAGGAATTTTTATTTTTCACTATCAGTTTAGAGGTCAATTTTCCCATACATATCAAGAAGATTGTTTCCTGCTTTATATTCTTATAATATTATAAGGCCCAAAAAGTACATTCATTATTGGAGAAATATAAGATTTTTCTTCTTCTTGTATTATTGATCTTGACACAAATTTATCTCATAAATATGAGAGGAGAGATGACTGTTGCATTCCAATTCCTAAAGATAATCCATCACAATCCAAGCATAAAGGTGAGGATTCATCATCTTTGGGTGATAATATTCTACCTGATAAAAAATACGCTTCTTTATAGCTTGGAGCCAAGGTGATTTTCAAACCCGTGGTGCTGCCTACAGTTCTTCATAAATATCCTTTAAAAACCTTTAAATTTCTACCAAGTTTTTCTGGAGAAAGTGATGAGGTTGCAGCCGAAAAACACCTCCTAGAATTTGAATACTTTCTAGAAAAATTTCAAATTATCTATGAAGATGTGGCTTTAAGGATGTTTTTTCATTCATTAAAGCGGGGTGCTTAGGATTGGTTCCAGTGTTTGGAGGAAGGTTCAATTAGTTCATGGTAGAGTTTTCAAGACATATTTCTTAGATATTGGGGTGATCACAAGCCGTACGAAAATCACATTTTGGAGTTATACTCCATCCAGAGGAAGAGTAATGAATCAATCATTGCATTTAATATGAGGTTTAAAAAAATCTATTTCAGCATGCCGAAATAAATTTGACTTCCTGGAGATGCAGCTATGATATAGTATTCAAGGGCTCCTTTTAATGTCTTGGATTTTTATCTCAAGGAGAGAAAACCTTGCACTCTATAGTTGATGTTTCTTTATGCACAAGAAATTGAAGATAATGTGTGGGCTTGTAGAAATTTTTCCTGTCATGTTGAAAGAACAAGTTATGTTGAAGACAAGAGGGCCTGTCAAGAAAACATTGGAATTGTTTTACAAGAGAATGAAAATTCAGAGATGAACAAGGATTTTAAAAGGGTGTCAGAGGATTGCTGTATTGCTGAAACAAAAGAATTTAAGCATTCTAAAGATTCTAGTCAAAAATTCATTGCAAAAACTGAACTACACGTTGAAAGCCTGGAAAATCATTATAATTTTCATAATTTTAATGACTTTTTCAATAGAGGAGAAAATAGTGGAGCTCCTCAGGTGTGTTTGTAGGAGGGGGAAGATTTTTATCAAGAATTGGCATTATACAAAGAATATTAGCATTATGAGGAACAAACCTCAGATTTCTCTTTTCGACCAAAATGGTTGTCAACAGAAAACAAAAAACAATTTTCTCACATACAACCTAAAATTGTGGAATCAAACAGTGAAGGAAGCTGCCATGTTCAAAGAAGTCTGCATCAACAAGATGTTCAATAAAAAGAGGTAGCAAAAAATTGGTCTCATCAATTTTATGATCTAGTAGCTGAATATATGAAAACTTTCTTTTGTTAGCAACAAGCATTCATGCAAAGGTATGTGAAAATATTTGTATCTGGAAATATTTCATGGTACCTCCCTATTGTGATATTCAAATTTCAACAGTATGGAGGCATTAGGTCTAACATGCAGATGTTGGATTGGTGCCATTAGAAGGCTGACTTCACCTGATTAAGTTCAGACATGAATACATATATAGGATTCGTGCATAAATAATCTTAGAAGTTGAGCATTTTTAGTTGTAGTATTTCCAGTTCTGTATTTTCAGTTTAAGAATAAAGGGAGAAGTCCAAAGTGTAGCAGGTTTTGGGAGGATTTCATACTGGATCAAATCCCATTTGGGATTGACTCCATGGCCAATAACGACTACTGATCTACAAGTTTTCTTTGACTCCATGCCCAATAACGGCTACTGATATAAAAGTTGTCTTTGACTCCATGCCCAATAAAGGCTACTGATATACAAGTTCTTAGCACTTCGCTACCAAAGTGTTGTCCCCAATAAGAGCCAGATGCTGTAGCATCATTTGAATCAACTAAAAGTCAACAGAGGTTCTGAGCAATTCAAGGTTGTCGAGGAATAATTGTTAAAAATTTCAAGAAGACCTACAACATGCTCAAAAGGATAACCATAAGCTCAACAAGGATTCATCATGACATGTGCACTGAAACCAAAATCAAGGAAGCAAAAGCATTGGAGGTGTAATCTAAGACAGAGGAGTAGCAAAGAAGAAAAGCATGCGAGAAGGGTCAAGTTGGGCTTATTCGCATGCAAAACAGTTCAAGGGTCGGGCCGATTGATGCGTTCAGAACATTGCACACAGGTTGGGGCCGAGTCATGAAAATATGCCTACAGAACAAGTTTTTGAAGGCTTAATTACAATCGCATGTGGAAGGCCTAATCACATATCATAAATCACAATCGCAAACCTCAGGAGAAATATAATGAGGTTGAATCGCCGAAATGCGATACGAGGACCATATGCGATATAGTTCGAAGCTCGAATCTAAAGTATTTAAAGTCTGCTGTGGGACCCTCTCGCATATCTCACATCACAAGCTCAGAAGGGATAGTGATTATAAGATAACGTGATTCGCCGAAGTATGAAGTGCGATAACGAAGCAGACGGGATGCATCTGAGAACTATGATTTAATATATTCCAATCGCACATTGCAATATCATGAGGAATGGCATTCATGAATATGTTATGAATGCCGAAATGCGAAATGTGACAATGTTTTATATCGCCGATTGCGATTTGTGATTGACCCCACCTCCACTTGCCATGTCATCCCTACCTTTATTGCACATCGCACATCACAAGCTCAGGAAGAATGGCACTCATGAATATTTTATAAATGCCAAAATTCGAAATGCGATAAAGGGACGGACACAATAGTTTTCAAAGGAAAATTGAAATATATTTTAAAGTTCAGTATTAAAGAAGTTACAAATGAAAGTCTGAACACAAGGCAGACTCGGGTAAGAAAAGACCCAACGCTACATGCAGAACATCAGTATGAGTTTGCGACAGTTCATTAATCATAGACTAAACGTTATGGGAACAAGCAGAATATTCAGAGTCGGGTAGTAGGTGACATGATGAGAGTGTTCAAAACGGAAAAGCATGGGAAAAGTCAGGTAGAGATGCATTTAAGCAGACTGTTAGGATATCATAGCAGAAACGGAAGGAGACACATCAACAACAAACTAGATTCAGCAAAAGGATTATATTTCAAGTTTTATTTTGTTTTATTTGTTAATATCAAAGATACAACGATGTCCTGGATTGGAAATGTAATAAGTAGTTTAAAAATTTAGGGATTGTAGGAGTTTCAAGAAGCTCAAGAAGTTACAAACTAATTTTGTTTGTCTCTAAGGAAGAGAGAAAGAGAGAGGAGGGGTTTCGAGTTTTGGACCTCTTGGAGACTACACTTTGTACTTCATTTTCTGATGTGTGAATGAAAGAAGCAGAAATTTTCCTACAATTGTTGATGGTGATTCGTGTTTCTTGTGTCGTTTTATGTTGTTCCTTCCTTGAATGAAGTGAAGTAAAGAAGAAGTTGGTCTCTGATTTATGTTTGTAAGTAAGAGTTAAATAGCCTTAATAAGCGCTCCTTCACTCCAACTCCTTTCCCTTCACCAATTCTCTCTGAAACTTAAAAGTAATAGATTATGTGTTTACAACATATTATTTTGAGTTTCCTCTCTCTCCATGAATTCTCTCTGAAAATTAAAAGTAATGGATTATGTGTTTACAGCATAATATTTGGAGTTTCCTCTCTCTCCATGAATTCTCTTTGAAACTTAAAAGTAATATATTTAGATATCGGCAATCAATGGCATTGTGAAATCTTTTATCATTCCAGATCATTAAGAGTTTTAGAAAACCAGTTTCCAAAGGGATAGAACAAAGACCTCATGATGAAATTATTTCTGTGACACACTTTTTAAATGTCTTAAGCATTTATTCCTTTCACAACCGATGGATTATCTCTTAAGATACAACACATTGCAAACAAATATTTTATTTAGAACTAGCACTAAACCTTTTTATATCAATATAATTATTCCAATTACACATGATCTAGGAAACACTTATGAAATCAAATTTCATTACTCATTTTCTTTCTATTAAATGTTATCAAAATAATTGCTTGAAAGATATAGGCTTCATGTATTCATTGGAGAGAAAAAAATTGTATTTTTCAATGAAAAAAAACATGAAAAAATCATATTTAGTGCGGTGCATGATATCTGCAAAGATAATTCATGATTTTCATATTTAGGAATATTTTACAGTATAGAAATGCTTAAAAAAAAATCACTCAAATGGTAACCTTTATCTATCAAGAGTCCAAACAATATTGAAAAAATTTCCTACAGTTTGTTTAAAGTACATCATATACTTGAGAGTGGGCCATTAACAAACACTACATTGTAATGGATACAAGTATTTTTTTCCAAAAATGGAAAGCGCATGCAAGACATAGACATAATACATCATTCTAGATTATTTCTTGAGACATGAAATCTACAAATTTTACAAAGAATATGTTGGAGGTGCTAAAGGAAATGGTAATTTTCTTTCACATGAATACAAGGATATGGAAAAAACAATTCAACGATGTTTGTATTTCTAAGAAGCAATGATCGAGATTTGTGATACATGTGTTTCTCTTAAATTAAAAAGAGATAAATCTAAAGTGGTAAAAAGAGGTATATATTTACAACATTATTTGTTATAGTTGGATAGTTATTAGCTATAAAAATGTATTATCAATATTTTATTTTTATGTTATGTGCAGATTCCATTGTCAAAGAACTTGAAAAACATCGAAATTAACAATGAAGTGAAAGGAAAAAGTTTCACAAGCATAAAAAGAAATGTTATGATATTCCAAATAAATATTTAAGTTTGATAATTGATGGTATGGACAAAAGAAAACATTTCTTCACATTATTTTCATGCAAAAAAAAAAATTATAAGAGTATTTAGTTTCATTTGGTTGGTTGTATGGTTTTTAATGGAAAAATGTGTCTATGGGTTTAATTCACGACTCCAAATATTTTCAAATTTGACCACCACCATAATTCATCATGTGCTCACTCATTGATCTGGTAATATTCCTCAAGTTTTGTATCTACAATTAGATGACACTAGCCATTAAAACAAAAGTCAAATTGTATTTGGATATCTAAGCATGCTTATTGACTTGAGACTTTTTCACAAACTAAAATCTGATTTCCTTGTTTTTGGGCACACTCATAACTATATTGATCAAATGTTTGATCATTGTAAGTAACATTGAAGAGGAAGAATGATAAGATCATGCCATCATTAATTGAATGTATTAAGAATTCATACATTCAAAATATTATTTTTCACATATTGGTACAAATTGTTGGCATGCGAAGGTTTATTTTGGGATTGCATGGTGAAGAAAAGTGCATCAAATAGCTTAATTATATTAGCATCCAACATCAATTAACATTGAAAATTTGATAGGAAAACACTTATATTAGGAAAGAAGTATTCAACAACTACATAATGGGGGCCTTCATCGGGTTTAATATTTTTGAAGCTCATTCCATATCATCCAATATTTGCATCAAAGGTATTGTTATCACAATATGTCTCTAAATATTCTTAATGCACAATGGCATAACAAAGATCTATATTATTTTGAACGTTTGGAAAAAATTAAAATATATATAAAGTGTGTGTGTGTGTGCTTTGATGTTGTTTATTTAATTTAGTAGGAGTCATTTTCCAATGATAAAAATAACTTAATTTCAAGCTCAAGAAACATGGATACATTTTATAATACTCCATTTATTTGACAACAACAAATTCCCAATAAATATTGGGAAAGAGACACTGTTAGACACCAAGAATATTAGTGTGTGTGTGTGTGTGTGTGTTTTATGTGTGTGATTTGATGTTGTTGATTCCATTTAGTGGGATTCATTTTAAAATGATCAGAATAACTTAATTTCAAGATCAAGACATAGGGATACATTTCTTAACACTCCATTTATTTGACCATAACAAATTCCAAATGAATATTAGGAAAGAGACATTGTTAGACAACATGAATCTCAATGTATCATTTAGTCTTCAAAGGTAGATAAAAGAGAAATTATATTGGTTCTAAAATATCACATGGACTATATGAAGCCATGGAAGACCTATATAAGAGTTTGCACTAGATATTAACGAGGGTTGCATGATCACATCATTAGCGGCTAGAGATCCACATGGTTATCCATTCTATGTTACCAAGGTTTTAAAGGTCACTAAAGAAAATTAACATGTTACAATATTTGAAGCACGTTGGTATGCAATAGATACACACCAATTCAATGGTGTGAGTAAGCCAAAAATGGCAGTTGAAAAACAAATTAGCAAAAAGAGAAAAAGAAAGGATCCAAATATAAATCATTATCACACTAACCTCTTAAAATTAGAGGATGTTAACATACTTTTTTATGACTTTAATTTGACAAAGAGAGTAACTCTTCACTCCAAGACCAAATATATTATCGAGAGGTTTCTATCATAAGAAATAGAAGCAAGATGAAATTTAACTACACCCAATCATAAACCAAGAAAACTTTTGACCTATGTAATGTTGGGCATACATGCAAACTCAAAAGGTGCACTGGTTGATAATAGACAAGAATATGGATCATATACACCTTCATCCTATCATTCATGTAAAGATGTTGTAGATTATAATGGTGTGCCACATTCTATGAGTCAATTTGAATAAGCATATACAATATTTTATCATTTTTTTATCAATATGATGTTTATATGGTAACTCCAAAGAATTTTTTTAACTTGCATAAGATCTCACATAAAGTTATGGAATTTCCATGTATTTTAGAGTATATAGTTTAATTATGAATAATTCATTGGTTTTAAATATCAATAATGCAACATTAACCTTGAGAATTAATTTATGTTCATTCACTATGGTTAATATTAATTTTTTTATTAAAATTTAAATAAAAAATTAAAATAAGTACATATTTTGGAATTAATGTTGATTTTTTAAATTTATGATGTGATATTGCCATGCCTTTATGTATTACCTTGTGCTTGGATTGATAAAAAAAACTTTAAATTAGTAAAATGTGTTTGATTTATGGTTTCATTTACAATACTGGTGACTTTCTATACCATAGTTTAAAAAATATTACAATTTTAATGCTCCAATGAAAAGTGAGTGTTATTGATCTTACTGAAAATATACAAATTATTCACATTCATGTTTAAAAAAACATAAGTTCAAAAAAAGAGATGCTACTACTAGCAATACAATTCAATTTAATGGTTGATTTTTAAGTTTTGATCGCAATGGCACAAGTTGTTAGGATAGCATTTCAAATGAACTATAATTTTAACCCTTTACAGAAATTTTATTTTGGTAGAAGCACTCTCTGATTTAGGTGTTGATTTTTAAGGTTTTTCAAAGTAATAGTATTTCCCTTCTATAGGTTTTAAATTTCAACGTCGAAAAATGTTGTAAATTTAGCCCTAAAGAGAAAATGGTAACATCCTTTTTTTCAAGGGTTAAAATTAAAACTACCTTTTTCTATTTAGGGTTAAAATTACATCATTTTTCAACCAATGACTTTAAAAACCAATATAAGTAGCACAAATTTTTTCTTTGAGGGTATTTTTTCATGTTTCTTACACAAAAGTATGGGTTTTCAGGAATAGAATTATCGTTTTGACATTATAGTGTTTATTAAATGGGTAACTTTATTTAGTCCATAAGAGGGTAAACTCTCACTCCTAATAGGCACTCTAGGTATTTGGATATTAACCTATATCTAATGTTCCAAAATTTTGAGGAACATTAAATTTTGTCAATTTTATGAAGAAGGTGAATAAAATGGGTAGGAGACCCATTCCTTGCATGAATAGAGAATAAAAATCCTCTAGGTATGAAGGAGGATCTTATTTGGATCTGGATTTCACACCTCCATGTGTGAAAGGAGGTTTTTGGATACATGCTTGGCCAAGGTTGACCAAGTCAAACTGCGTTGGCATGAGTTGGAAAGCACAAGTGGACAACATAGGGAGGAGGTTTCTAGATGGGAGGAAACCCTAATTCGAAGTAGGGTCCATGGAGAGAGGCTCATTTGTTTAAAAGAGGAGCAAGGCAGCCATTGAGATTATCTTCGATCAGTTTTAAATCCAAGTCTTGGAGACTTGTTGCTGCCTCTTGCTGTTCAGCAGAGCTACAATGCCTTCAGGCACGAGGGAGTCCTGTTGAGGATTTCCACTCCTTATTGAGTATCTCATGAAGGATTTCACTCCATTCCCCATATTTAGGCATTCAGGCCATAGCTTCATCCATCTACATCAGCGCAGCTTCTGCAGTAGATATTGTGCAGTGTTGCCGGGTGTTGCTGGGGAGGTTTCCACACACCATCCGGAGCTATTTTTTTAGTGGAGAGAGGCTCCATCCATTGGGAGATCATCTAAGGAGTTTTATGAGCATATTCCATCATATTTGGCATCAGGCCAACCACATTCCATAATTGGCAGCGCAGTCCCTCTCTTAGACAATGTTTTTCTAGGTGAATATTTGCTGTGAGGGATTAACAGATTTTGGAGGGGAAGTCTTGGGTGAAAGGATCAACCTTTCACTTCAGATTTTCATTGGAGAGGGGCTCTTTATCTACAGCAGCTATTTCATCCTTATCCATCCATTTCCAGCTCTTGAGTTGCAGCAACTACTGCAACTCTGAAATTTTTGTATTATAGTGTTTCTGCATAGATTTTAGCCAATCCTCTTATAGGATTGATGTATTGTATTTTCAGGGGTTGAGATCATGCTCCCCCACTTTATTTGAGCCTCATATTGCTATATCCTTGTATTATTATATTTTATGCAGCAGTACCTCTATAAAGTGTGTAGTCATGGCCTAGGGCTCTATTTATGCAGCTATGTATCTCATGTTTACATGTACAAGTTTCTTGAGGCTTCTAGTGCCTTGCTTGAGTGATCATTCTTCCTCAAGATTTGTATAATTATTGCTGCTATGTCATAATATATGATGGAAATTGGATTCTCTGCCATTTTATGTGTTTATGAGTCACTGCTATTTCCATTTGATGTATTTTTTATTGTTGTAGCTGCAATGTTGGGGTTATCTTAAGAGATTCCCAATCTTGTTGTGTTTCCCTCTTGGGGATATTGTCCCTTGACAATCACTCTATAGATAGAGTCTACTAGTGGGCCAGGTAGCCTCTGGAGCTCATTCTTTTTTCAAAGTTGAAAAATATAGTAAATGCCCCTGCAGTCTATCTCTGGAATAGATTTGCTTTGTCGATTGACAATGTTTCTGAAAAGGGAATATTGCAGTGGTATCAGAGCATCGAACTGGCACAGCCTATGAGTTTGATGATGAAGAATATGAGATTGATCTCATCTATTTTTGGAATAAATAAGAGCCTCCCTGAGGAGGAGGAGGAGAAAAGGGTAGAAGAGAAAGGTCCATGCACTTCCTCTTCTCTTGAAGACCAGCATGGGAGATGCTTGAATTTCTAAATCTTAAGCAAGTACCTCGATGACTATAAAACCCATTCTATAGCATTTAGGAGAGCTACAGCGTTCTCACAGTCTATTTAGCATATGGAGGAGAGAAGGCCCTATGGGAAAGGAGAAATCAGAGGCAATAGGCTTCTATTGTCTACATTTGATTGGGTTACTTCAGCTAGAGCTTGGGAGAGGAAGCTGGAGGCATTTTTATTGCAGCATCCAGTGGTAGAGAAAGAAGCAGTGGAGATGGAAGCATTGCACATGGAGGAGGAAAAATCTGTTTGGTGGTTCACACCCTTGGTCCATTCAAGGGTGAGTTATTTTGGAGACTTTTCTCAAGGGTTGATCCAAACCTTTTATGGAGGGAGGACAAATGAAGAGAAAGCCATTCCACCATGGGAGGAGAATTGCACCAACACTGCTACAGCTTTGTAGGAGCAGCCTTCTACATATATGGATGAGTAAGACATTGGAGGAAAAGCCATTGCAGCCACATAAGAAGGTCCCAAGATCCACCAAGGTATGAGTTAAGTTCCACTTTCTATTTCATCAAATAATATTAAGGATGGTGGAATTTTATATGAGGAGGTCCCAGGATCAAATCACATGGCCACTTTAGGGCCTCATGATTGCACTGTGTTGTGCAAGGGGTTCAAGGAGGAGATGAACCCTCATCCTCATGAACTATTTATGAGTCTCATTCAGCCCTTGAGGTTGGTATGTGGACCATTGGAGGATGAAGTAAACCATGACACCTCCATGGAGAATCATGAAGAAAATTGTAAAACCAGAGGAAGAGACAGCTACTACATCATTGGAGGAATCATCAACGTTGTTGAAAATGGGTGGAGAGGATATATCACCTCCATCACATTTGGATCCTCATAGATTCAACATAGTCATGGGAGAGAGGCCTTTCCTAAGAGGTCTCCAAGAAGCTGCATTTCAAACTCTCATGAAATGCAAGGAGAAATAATTGGTTTGAGAGGATGGTAGCCCTCATGGGAGGAGTACCAAAATGATGGAGAAGAGATGGTAGGATGTTTACATCATTGGGAAGCAAGGAGAAGGGATACATATTTCTGATACGACATATATATCAGTCATGATACCTTCATCACATGAGTCATATGATGTGAGCATGAGGAGGCATCAAGCACTTGAGTTGCTTGGGATTGATGGGAGAGAGCACAAGCAGATTTGCTCTCATATTATTGATGGCATTGCAGGAGTAGAGGAGGGCCCTCTCATAGTGAAAAGGGATCACTCCTTAGCTGGGTTTATTTGGAGGCATTTCCATCTTGGTAGAAGCTTCATATTTGCAGCAGCACCACTAGAGTTGTTCTTGACAAGGAGCATGTCAAGGAACAAAGATTGGCATGGGCAAGAGCCTTTTTGCATGAGCTCACAGCGCTATCATTTGGGAGGAGGATCACATGCATAGATCAATATATCATCTCACTTCCAGCATATGGTAAGAGTCTTGTGTTTACCTTTTCTGATTTACATACTCTTATCATTATGATGCAGTGCATAGTTTTTCAAAGGGGCAGATTTTTCATGGTGCTCCATGAGCAAAATTGGGCCAAACTATGTGATGGAGACAGCCATATTTTATGTTGCCTTGGGAAAGTGTTACCTCATATGTATGTTTAGCATTTATATTCATCCATTTACCATTCATTATCAGATGTAAGAACATACATTGTTATTCATTAGCTGAAAACAACTTGCCATATCTTTTCTCAAAGCAGCAGTTTGGGAAACTGCGCTGTGACTACTTGGGAGACTGTTGGTACAACTTTGCACAACATGAAACATTAAATACTTGCCTCATTTTAATGCTGAGTATGGTCTCCTTGGTGGATATTTTTTTAATCTTAATGGAGGACATTATAAAAGGAGAGACATGGGATGAATGTGTCCTTGATGAGGAAAGACTCCCATATTTTCTGCAGTACATGTTCTAAGGGGAACATGAGAGGAGGCATGGCTACAACCACATATTTTCTTATTTGTGGGGTAAGACATGGGATTGGTAATTTTATCCATCCATTGTATGTATATGGGCAAGTGTTTGACCTTATGTTGCTGATTCACTCATCTATTTACTATTTAGTAGTAGATGTGGTAGCTGTTGTACAATACTTGCCATGTTATTTTCTGCAGCTATAGTGGATGCGGTTGCATTGTGACCCTATGAGGCATTTTTTGAATATTTCTACACATGGTATAACCTACATCAAACATTTCATGGGGGAATTATATGGTGATATTGTCCTATTTATCACAGATGACATGTATTGGGCCAACTGGATTATCATTGATGGAGGGGAGATTCTTGGGGAATTACTCTTCATTCTGCCATTTGAGGGAAATACATTTGCAGCCCAGGATTAGCATGCACTACAAACTTGTCATAAGTGGGGGAGAGGACAGCATGGGGCAAGTTATAGTGCTTTCCATGATCATATTTTCAGCCCGCCTTCATTTCTGGAGCTCAAGGTGGAGGGATATTTTCCATGAGTTGTCTTGTTGGGAGGCAACTTATTTTTATGATTTATGGCTTGGGAATGAGAGATTCATATGGGGGATGATAAGTCCCATTATATATCAGATCTCATGCCTCAAGGAGGCCCTTAGACAACTCCTTGTTCCTTGAAGGATAGTTACTTCTACATGATCGTTGTTTGGGAATGTTCACCCAAAGGCTAGATTGCATATGTTGGAGGGACAGTTTGAAGACTTGATTACTGATATGGCATCATTTTCTTGAGGAGATCATCACATAAGGATGCTACAGGAGGAAGGGCAGAAAGAAACTTAGTTCATCCTTGCAATTGCTTGAGGGCAAGAAATATTTTGAGATGGGAGGACTGTAATGTTCCAAAATTTTGAGGAACATTAAATTTTGTCAATTTTATGAAGAAGGTGAATAAAATGGGTAGGAGACCCATTCTATGCATGAATAGAGAGTAAAAATCCTCTAAGTATGAAAAAGGATCTTATTTGGAGCTGGATTTCACACCTCCATGTGTGAAAGGATGTTTTTGCATACATGCTTGGCCAAGGTTGACCAAGTCAAACTGCGTTGGCATGAGTTGGAAAGCACTAGTGGAAAATGTAGGGAGGAAGTTTCTAGATGGGAGTAAACCCTAATTCGAAGTAGGGTCCATGGAGAGAGGCTCAATTTTTTAAAAGAGGATCAAGGCAGCCATTGAGATTATCTTTGATCATTTTTACATCCAAGTCTTGGAGACTTGTTGCTGCCTCTTACTATTCATCAGAGCTGCAGTGCCTTCGGGCATGAGGGAATCCTGTTGAGGATTTCCTCTCCTTCTTGAGTAGCTCATGAAGGTGTTATAAATCTATAATTTTAGCAGATTGGTGAGACTAAAACTACAAAAGAAACATTATTTTAACCACTTTGGGATTCTAGGATCTAGCCCTCCTGAATCCGGAGAGGGATCTCTCCAATAAGTGCAAATATGGATTTGTCTTTGAAGTTTGGGGTAATGATATTAGGATAGTTATGAAGGCCAAGGGTTTTTTTTGTTTTTTGGATGGTTGAGCATGAATATTACTTGAGGGGAAAGTTCTAAATGTAAAAAAATTTCAAAGGTGAGAATTTGCAAGTGAATAGAACAACTTTGGCTAAAGAGATAGATATAACGTTGGTTTTTAGTCCATTGGGCTATGGAGTCATAACAGGGCTTTAATTGAGCAACAACATCAAGAGTGATCCAAGGGGCAAGTCATCTATATCACAATATTATTGAGATTAGAGTGATGGAATGGAAACAATAAAGTGTTGGAGGGGTGGAAACTGATAATAATTTCACAAAGGATTTATAGTCAGTCCAAACAAGAAAAGCCTCTTAAGTAACTGTTTAAAACCAGTCAAGGACAGGGCTAACTATTGACTTCTTGGGCAAGTTTCTATTAAAGCAACTTAATTGACAAACAATCCAGTAATCCACATAATTACCTTTAGAAAGTATGAAAACATATAAGAGAAGACAAAGTCTAACCTAAGATCAGATAAGGTACTTTTAAACCTAGTCTGCTTTCAGCCAACACCAAGGGAAACCTTCAGAATCTGCCTTTGGAGAATAAAAGCTAGAAACAGGGAAAACCATCACTTTTCTAGTCTAACTTTAATAAGCAAATAAGGAAAATAACTTTCAAGAATAATGTTTAAAGCAAACAGTAGGACGAGGGAACACCAGCATTCCTAATTGTTTAGATTGTATTGAATCATTCTCAAATAAACAAATTGGAGGAAAACATTGAGATAAATCTTATCATTCAGAGAAGGGTACTGCTAAACAGTGAATCCTAACTCTATAAATGTTGTTCTTTATCAAAGAAAAGTGAACAATATGACATACATAGAAGGAAAAACAATAACAAAGAAAGGGGCACTTCACCAATGATATAGACCAGGATCCCAAGAAACAGCTTGTTATTGATGTCAAACTAGTTACAGTACTCAGGTCCAATGTTTTAGTTCAGCAATCATCTTCACTATCCAGCCTAAAAAATCTAACAAAAACAAAGATTCAAGGGCCAGTGAACACTATTTACAGATAGAAGTCTCACGCTCAATTATATTTCAAAGTTCTACAACCAACCCCTCACTCATCTTCTGCAGGAGTATATATAGAAGGATGGGGAGGTGAGATCTGATAAAAGATCTCAAATTACAATTAAAACAGACTTAATGGCTTCTCAGCCTTTGAGGGGCTTAATAAAGAAGCTTACATAGGTGTCTTCTGCACTAAATGATTTACATAAATATTAAGCTCGGTGGGAGCTTTTGTTGACCTTTAAGGCTCTGTGTGATGTCGAGGTTACTCTTCTGATATTTTGCCATCAGTTTTCCTGCAGAATTTATCCTCTGGATGTGTCGTGAGGAAGATATTTGGTCTTGATCAATAACTTCAGCCTCTGATTGAATACTTTGAGGCACAGGTGGCATTCCGGTAGCTGGGAGGAATCAATTTGCCTCAGATGTGGCGGTGGAGGCTTTCTGTTGATAAAACACTTAAGATTTTCTTCAAACTATGTTTTAATTGGGGATTAGGATTTTGATAATCATTCTTAGCCATGATCCCCACAAATCTGTCTTCAATCTTCTATCCTGGTACATTTTTGTCTTCGACACTGATACTCTCTGACCGGTGCTTGATTGACTGTGTTTTTTTGGTGCGCAGGGCTATACAGGGATCGAATGGCATAAATTCCTCATGAATCATTGATAAAACATGAATTTTAAACCCTGTGAATGATTTATCTGGTGAATCAGAGGCTGGAGGATCGTCACCCTCTGCTTCTGAATTTTCTTCAGAAATGGCGAGAAAACCATTAAAACCCTGCAAAATATAAAGAATGTCATAAAATCCTGCATATATAGGTTTATTGCTGTGGGAGGACATGTGGGGAGAGCATGGTCATTGGATGGCATCATCCAACAGTCGATATTGATCAAAAGGGGTCAAAAAAGAAAAAGGGAGAAGTTAAATCGAAGCTGTCGATCGTGCTGAGATTGACAGTCGAGAATGGAGGCAAAAAGTCCAAGCGAAGGAGTCAGTTTTTGGGAAAACTGGAGAAATGGGTTAAAACATGTGTTTTGGAAAAAAATGGTCATGAAATCAGGTTTGGGAATCGGGACAAACATGGGCCGTCGGATGGGATCAGCCCACGCGATCAACGGTGGAGGACGGCGCCACAAGACCTTAGAAACAAAACCCGGACTTCAAACCTTTAATTCAATCATACTGAGTAAATTCCCTGGATTCGGATTTGCTGACTGGATGAGGAACCATGGAGACCCACCCAAATAGAGATCTGCCGTGTGGATGTTGATGTGGCATTGGGACCACCAGCACTGTTGTGGACGAGGGGACCGAGCGATGGAATGTGGGTCATCGATCTGCAGATCAGATTGACGATGGAGATCCTTTAAATGTTGTGTCGTAGCCTGGTTAACTGTAAAGCATCATCGTAGAGCGACTACCGTCTGATGAGCGGCCTTAGATCGGACAATGCGCATCAATATCATGTCGGGTCCATGTCCGATCGTTAACGTGCAATGAGCGGTGGTTTTCTGAACAGTGCTCAAGACAAGTGTTGGGTGGTGTATGGAATCGCAGCCGATCGGGAAAAAACCGCCCTTCGCTAGAAGGAAGTGCGATGGATACCGTCCAGTTTTGGAATGGTGAGTGGTTGGCGGGGACCACCGACTGCAATGGATTGCACACCATCGATCTGCAGATCAGATCGATGATGGAGAGTGCTTTGAACTTTGGACTGGCGGAAAACCTTAGAAAATAATAAATCCGACAATTTTAAATAAAACTAAGGTTTAGACATTGGGTGGAGATAATTAATTCGAAACGGATAAGCACCCAACTGTAGGCTGTGGGTTATATGGAAAATCATATGACCATGGTTTAAGGAGGAAGGGGCTAAATGTGATCGGGCGACGCGATAAGTGCTCGGAAGGTTAGCGCTTGGTTATAGCACCAAGACGCATGGAGGGGAAGGGTTAAAGACTTAGCCCAAGGGGGTTTAAGTCCATAATATATCAAAATTTGATTTTGATAGATTTTCAATGTTTTTCAAAGGTTTAGAGGGGTTCTGATAAGGCAAAGAAGGAGTATTTAAACCTTATCAAAGGGTTTTGATGAAGGGGAAAGGGAAAAATCATGAAAATGAGGGATTTCATGGGGGGAAGAGGAGAGAACAAGAGGTTATTTTTGGAAAAGGGGAAAAGGGGAAAAGGGTCTTTGCAGTAGTATTCTTTCTTGGGAATCAACAGGATTTCTGAATGTAAAATAAACACAGCAGTGAAGATTATGGACAGAGGCATGAGGCCTTCAAGAGTCTTCAAGAGCCAACACTTTTTAGCAATAAATTTTGTTCCTTGAAGGCTCAAAAAAATTTTAGCCACCTTTTGCTATAATTTTTTTTATAGGTGGCTAACAGAAGGATTGCACTCCATTCCCCATATTCAAGCATTCAGGCCATATCTTCAGCCATCTACATCAGCGCAATTTCTACAGCATATATTGTGCAGTGTTGCTGGGTGTTGTTGTGGAGGTTTCCACACACCATCCGGAGCTATTTTTTTAGTGGAGAGAGGTTCCATACATTGGGAGAACAGCTAAGGAGGTTTATGATCAGATCCCATCATCTTTGGCATCAGGCCAACCACATTCCATCATTGGCAGCATAGTCCCTCTCTTAGACAACGTTTTTCTGGGTGAATATTTGCTGTGAGGGATTAGCAGATTTTGGAGGGGAAGTCTTGGGTGAAAGGATCAGCCTTTCACTTCATATTTTCATTGGAGAGGGGATCTTTATCTACAGTATCTATTTCATCCTTCTCCATCCATTTCCAGCTCTTGAGTTGCAGCAGCTACTGCAACTCTGAAATTTTTGTATTATAGTGTTTCTGCATAGATTTCAGCCAATCCTCTTAAAGGATTGATGTATTGTATTTTCAGGGGTTGAGATCATGCTCCCCCACTTTATTTGAGCCTCATATTTCTATATCCTTGTATTATTATATTTTATGCAGCGGTACCACTATAAATTGCGTAGTCATGGCCTATGGCTCTATTTATGCAGGTATGTATCTCATGTTTACATGTACAGGTTTCTTGAGGCTTCTAGTGCCTTTCTTGAGTGATCATTCTTCCTCAAGATTTGTATACTTATTGCTGCTATAACATAATATATGATGGCCATTTTATTCTCCGACATTTTATGTGTTTATGAGTCACTGCTATTTCCATTTGATGTATTTGTTATTGTTGTAGCTGCAATGTTGGGGTTATCTTAAGAGATTCCCAATCTTGTTGTGTTTCCCTCTTGGGGATATTATCCCTTGACAATCACTCTATAGATAGCATCTGCTAGTGGGCCAGGTAGCCTCTGGAGCTCATCCTTTGTTAAAAGGTGGCAAATCCAATAAATGCCCCTACAGTCTATCTCTGGAATAGATTTTCTTTGTCGATTGACAATGTTTCTGAAAAAGGAATATTATAGTGTTATCAGAGCATCGAACTGGAATAGCCTGTGAGTTCAATGATGAAGAAGATGAGACTGATCTCATCTATTTTTGGAATAAAGAAGAGCCTCCTTGAGGAGGAGGAGGAGAAAAGGGGAGAAGAGGAAGGTCCACGCACTTCCTATTCTCTTGAAGATCAACATGGGAGATGCTTGGAATTCCAGATCTTAAGCAAGTACTTCGGTGACTATAAACCCCATTCTACAGCATTCATGAGAGCTACAGTGTTCTCACAGTATATTCAGCAGATGGAGGAGAGAATTCCCTATGGGAAAGGAGAAATAAGAGGCAATAGGCTTCTATTGTCTACATTTGATGGGGTTACTTCAGATAGAGCTTGGGAGAGGAAGCTGGAGGCATTTTTACTGCAGCATCCAGTGGCAGAGAAAGAAGCAGTGGAGATGGAAATGCTACACATGGAGGAGGAAACCTATGTTTGGTGGTTCACACCCCTGGTCCATTCAACGGTGATTTTTTTTGGAAACTTTTCTCAAGGGTTGATCCAAACCTTTGATGGAGGGAGGACAAAGGAAGAGAAATCCATTCCACCATGGGAGGATAATTGCACCAACGCTGCTATAGATTTGGAGGAGCAGCCTTCTACATCTATGGATGAGGAAGCGAATGGAGGAAAAGCCATTGCAGCCACACAAACAGTGAAGTACAAGAGAAGTATTTTGATTAGGAGGGGTGTTTGTCTCCTACAAGGTTGTCTTGCTTATACAAAAAAACGCAGAAAAGATTTGTGACCTTACCCAACACAGTGATCATACATAAATGACTTTGTCACTTTCAAAAGTCCTCTCTGTGTGTTGAAAAGAAAAATCAGTGCTTCCTCTTTATACATGAAATAGACTGTAGTGAGTGAAGTTTTTATTACAATTTGAAGGTGTTTTCTCAAAACTGTGTGTGAGAAACAATGAAGTACAAGGAGGGTGTTTTTTTTTGGAAGCAGTGTTTTGCCTCTGTCTAAATACAAGGATGTCTTGTTTTTATCAATACATAAAGGATCTTTGTAAACATACCCAGCCACAGTAACATTTTCACTATGTGCTTGTTATTTTGATAACTTTGGTTGATTAGCATACAAAGGGAGACAGACAGTGTTTTGGAAAGAGCAGTGAGTTTTGTGTTAAAGAATCATTTCACATAGCATTTGAAGAAATCTGCCTTGGTCAAACAGTGACTAACAGAGAGGACAGAGTTGTGTTTGAGAAAGCATTTCAAAAAAACCATTAGAGGCAGTTTGGTGTTGTAGAGAGCATTCAAAACAATATGCCTCCCAGGCAAGACAACAGGAGTGGCCTGCACAAGAGATTTGAGCTTGTTTCCACTGAAAAGGAGCATAGTGAGGCAGGGCAGCAAGGTGAAGAAGAACACAGTGATGAAGAGCAACGCCATGAAGAAACTCAAAACAGTGATAGATGATGAGGGCTTTGCAAGTTTGAAGGAAGGAATTTTTCTTTGAATAGTGAAGGATAATGCAGTACCAGGGAGGAGGTTTTAGGAGCTAATTTGAAAATCTTTCCTATGTTATAAATGACCTAGAACACACCTAGTCTCTAAGAGAAAAGCAGACTTAGGTTGAGGTCCTTAAATCAGTTTGCAAGGGTGTTAAAACATTGATTTCAAAGCTACTTTGATCATCTGAAACCACAGAGAGAGACATTTATTGGAGATAGGGATTTTTTGTCAAAATTATAGAGATCTTCTTGCTATGAGTGTTGAACGAAAATTATTGGCTGAAGCAAGGATAAAAACAATGATCGAAGGAAAGAGGTTTTTTGTGCCAAAAACACAAGGATACTTCCCTTCAAAAACCACAAACATGTCTTGTTAAAGACCTCTTGGCTCAAACACAATACTGAAGAGATGACTTTAGTGATGATGAGGAATAAGGCAAAGAGTCTAAACATAGCAGTGATAATGAAGAGAAAAGTGATGGGCAGTGAGGCAGTGATGAAAGGGAACATTCTGGCAGACAGCACAACAATAAGCATAAAGGTGATGAAGTACAAAACACTGAAGGGAAATAGCATGACAGTCATAAAGAAGGCATCGACAAAGACAAACAAGGCAGCCCTCAAGCAAGAAATGATGAGGGCAAGAAAATACAAAACATGGATCATGAAGGGCATTATCCAAAGCATGTGCTAGTGGCCTCTCCTAGGCAAGGGGCCATGACTTCTTCACCAAAGCTAAGAATGCCAAACAACAAAGAATAAAACCAGGAAAAGCTCAAAATTGCCCAAAGAGGGCGCCTGGTGAGAAAAAAGGAGAGATACACCTTTAGGCTTGAAATTTTGGCCCGAGCTTCTAGAAATATTTCTAAAAATCCTTGAGGGACTCATCAAAATTGAGCGAAATTCGACATGTTTTGGTTTTTTGTCATTTTTTGGGATTTTGGCCAAAACTCATGGGCATCGCCATTTCAGTTTGGGGCATCATAAAAGGATGAAAATGGTATCATTGTATGCCATAATTTTAGGAGCACATACTCAGCGATTTTTAGAACATTTGAAGATCATTTGCTCCCCCAAAATTGTGAAAAACACTCGCTTTTTCTACACTCTGCCCCGTTTATCGGCAAGGCTTATTTTTTCAGTTTTTACACACAGGTCTGTTTTTGGAGGACTTGTGGTGGTCAGTTTGGAGAAAAATAAAAATGTTCAGAAATTAGACACTCAGGTCTTTTCAATGAGCTATCATGAGCTTCATTTTGACATCGGGAAGGCTTCCAAAAGTTGCCGAAAAGTCAAGGGACCTTTTGCTGATGTATTTTTTGAGTATTTTTGTAAAAATTAAACCTTTCAAAACTAATCTTTCCTCATGTGCATTTAGCTATTTTTGTACATGAGAAGTTATGAAAAGTCAATTTATTTCCCTCTTTTATCATTTTTTAGATATTTTATGAGATATTTTGTGCCTTGGGCTTTGCAAAGCCTCAAGGACAAAATAAGATATTTTGGATAGGCCAATGAGATTGCAAGTTGAACTAAGAGGTTTTCCTCACTTTGGCCTATATATTCCAAAGGATTTCATTGTAAACAAAGCTGAACTTGATGAATAGAAGCAATATATGGTCATATAAGCTTTGGAAGAAATACTTGTCTCATGCTTTTGGATAGTTTCTTGGATGTTCTTGGATGATGAAAGAGGATTGTTGTTGGATTCCATGACTTGGTAGAATGGTATAGTGTCTCTCTCTCTGATTTGTTTCCTAGTTTTCATTCATAAATCCATGTTCATGCTTGCTATAGGACAGTAGAGAAAAAATTTGAGACATGCCCTTGGAGGCACCTCAAATTTCCTGTTTCTTCATAGCTTCCATGTTTTCTTCATTCTTAGTCACATTAAAGAATTCTTGATTGCTCTTTAATAACTTAAGGATATTGTTGTTTGTTTCATTCATGGTTTTATGCATGCTAATTACGATTTACGGTATGCCCTTCTTACTCATGGCTAGCCATAGCTCCATCCATGAAATTTCTCTTTGACTGATTAGATTGTCATTTGTTGAATCAAGGAGGTCTTGTTCTGATCTTGCCCTTTGCCTAAGACTATGCAATCTTGTTTTCAAAGTGCCCAATAACTTGAAGTACTGTGTTTAGGCATTCTGACATAGTGATTTGAGTTGTTTGTCTATCTTAAGTGTATTTCCCAAAGTCTGATAGCCATTTCCCAAAGTTAGAGAGTTATATATCTCTATGCATGGCTTGAATGTTTATTTCTATGCATTGATTAGCTTAAAAGTTACATTTCTCATGATTAATGGTTTTCCCTACCATGTTTATGTTAGCTATTAAGCTATTTGTGCTTGAAATCCTTTGTTATTCACAAACTTGATGTCCATCTTAGTCCATTTTGCCCAAAGATCCATTTTACCTCGAATCAAATCGACCCTTCAACAACCTTGTATCACCATCTGATAGCTTTCTTGACCTTTTCGACCCCATAGCCCAGTTGATCTGACATATTTTTACCTATCTTATGTCTTTGATCAGTTCATCCCTCAAAACCTAAAAACCAAAACCAAAAACCTACTTCATAACTAGCCTAAAATCAGAACACCATGAGCAAACACATAGATATCCCTTACACAAATAGAGAGAGACCTCTCTGAGTCCAGGAAGGCTAGGTCCTTGGGCTCCAAAGACTGGTTTGATGTTACACTGTCATTTGGCTTGCCAATCAGCCAAATCATGGGACACTAACATAATGGTGATCACGGTGGGACTTTGAGTCAAAACATCCTAGGCATCCCTTAGGAACTCTCAAAATCTCAGTCAAACTTAGAAGAGTAGAATCTAGTTGTCTCACCATCCTAGCAAAATGATGACTCAGTTGTAGGACACTCTTACAAACCTTAGGACTATAGAAAAACTCAGAAAAACCCTAAAAAACTCCCTTAGATTGGTTTTTTTCAGTACTGGTGGTGGACCATACACATATACCTCAAAACAACTAAAAATCCACCTGGCAACTCCACTAGCCTCCAGTAGGCCTTACTACTTTACTAAAATCTAGGCTACTATCCAATCGACCTATCCCACCGTTCACTAACATAATGGCTATCACGGTGGGACTCTCAGTAACAAACAAAATTAGATTCCCTAAACATTCCAGCATCCTTAAGAATACTATCTGATTGACTTATCCCATCACTCACTAACATAATGGCGATCACAGTGGGACCTTCCGAGTTAGTGACAATCTAAGTACTCCTTAGTAACTCTCGAAGTCTCAATCAAACTTAGAAAACTTAAGTGTTGTTTGAAGAGTAGAAGCTAGCTCTTTCACCATCTTAGAAAAATGATGATTCAGTTATAGGAAACTCTTCCAGACCTCATAGGCTTCATAAAAACTCAGAAAACCCCAAAACATTCCCAGATTGGTTTTTCCCTAGTTATTGGTGGTGGACCAACATCTTTACAAAAACAACCAAGTTCCACCTGGCAACTCCACTAGCCTCCAGTAGGCCTATTACTCCACTAGTCCTTATAAAGTCTCCTAGGAATGCATTAAGCAATCCCAATCATGCTGATGGTGGACAGCACAGTTCAAATCCTCCACCTGGTGACTCCACAACCTTGATTAGACCAAAAGAATCCACTGGTAGAGAACTTTAGACTGATTGAAAAGACACAGTGACCCTTTCTAATTAACAAAGATGGATCCAAGGACACAAAGGAGATATGCTTCGATGAGCAGAGAACATATCCTTGGATTCCCACACAAAATGCCTAAAGACGTAAATTGGATAGATGAAAAGGTTGATGACCCATTGTTACACCTCATCAATTTTCATATACATATATGGAGGTTAAAGGTTGAATGGCACGAGTACTGCCTCATGAAAATGTTCATGGGTACATTAGAAGGAAAGGCAAGAGAATGGTATGAAGGCCTAGAATCTGTCATCTTGTTTTCTTTGAAGGATTTCCACAAAGTATTTTGTAAACACTATATAGGGCATTTTCCATCTCTATCATTGGCTTAAAATTGTTGTGATGAATCTGAAAACCTCATACAACACCTTGTAAGCATTGATGAAAACTTAGGAGATTGGCATCCTGAGGATTATTTAGAGGAGATCCATAATTTTCTTACCCAAACTAACCATCAAGATGACCAAGAAGAGTTGATCCCAGATGAAATCCATCAAAAAATAAGAGAGGATCCACAAGAGTTCTTTGAAAAGGTTGAAACAAATAACAATCCATCTGCCTTTCCTTGTAAAATACTGGAGGACATTCAACCACCAGATCAAATTCCACAAAAAATGGAAAGAAATTGTTGCCTAATCCAAAGAAAATAGAAAATACCTCCTCCTTTAACTGAAAAGGAAATAGATCAGATGTTATCCACTACTGCCTTACCTACTAAAGAAATTTCTCATAAAGAAACAATAGAACAAATTTTTGTTAAGGTTGATATACTTCCTCAAAAAGACATTCATCCTTGTGAGCATTCAAAAAAGGAAGAAATATAGCATAGTTCCACCCAGAAAAAGAGAAAGACACCACCCCTTTCAACAAAAGAAGAAACCAATGAAATCCTAAGCATACAGCCAGCATCCAAACCTTTTTGTAAAGAATATATGTATATGTGTTCTACTGCTGATTTATCTACTAATGCATTTTCTTATACTGAAAGTACAGAACAGACTGATGCTGATACTAAAATTTCTTCTCAAGAAGACCTGGTGCTAAATAATAGTCCTACTCATCAAGATAATGGCTCACAAACAGGAATCATCTCACTAAATCAGGGTGTACCAAGATTGCTTGAAGGTAGCATAACATTACTTTCTAAAGTTGCCAAATCAGATAATCATAAAGAGGGAGAAGGGGTTATTTCTCAAAAGAATCCCAAGGTTAGTCAAGTAAAGGAAGGATTAATCCTAAATGAGGTCTATTGTTCAAATCCTCTAGGCCAGCTCTTATTCGAAGACCCCTTTGCTGTTTCCCTAGAAACCTTTAAAGAAGGAGTAGTGTGTTCTACCATGAACAGTTTGCTGCAAAGTATGAGGAAAAATTTAAGCACTACTGTCCGAAAACAAGCCAAATGGAGGTGGCCTTTTCATTACTTCAGCATCATGAAAGAACTAAACCAGAGTCACCCATGTAATCATCTACTTGACTGGTTACATTGGAAAAGAGAGTTCACCAAAAAAATGTCTATTGTGTATATATTAGCTTAGGATAGATAGACAGCAGTGGAAAATAAGCTCAGACGTGTGAGCATCTTTTTAGTTCTAGATTGTTTGAAGAAAAAGTGAAAAAGCAGAAAATACAAAAACTGTAAAAAGTAGAAAAAGAGGGCAGTTTCTAAAAGCAATGGTACAGCCCCATACCCAAAAATAGTCATGCTGAAAGCGAGCAAGTCTAAATGCCACTACTAGTGCTCAAATGTCTTGTTCAGTTATCTAGCCTAATCATAGTTGAACATGTTTTAAATTTATTTGCTGACAAGTTAGTGAGTGGAAAAGATGGTCAAAATTGTGTAAGCTTGACTTATCAAAGAGAGTAGATTAGGAAAAGATACTAGTTCCACATGCTCAAAACAGAACCAAAGAGGGAAGCGGGGATGAAAAACAAATTGTGTATCCTAGCCCCGTTTTTTCCTAGTTTTCATTTTATGCAAAATAATATTTGTGTGCAGCTTGTCTTTCATTCCACAAGTACATGAAAAATCAGACTGTCTAACCCTGATTTGATCATTTTTCAATTTCATGTTTTATATTAGAGAACAAAATCCTGTCAAACAGCTTAATCTTGACAGTCGGTCTAGCATAGGTAGAGAAACAAAGGAGTTCATCAGTTTAATATGAACTCCCGGTGGATATAAGTGTAGAATTAGATAGTGTCACTTTTCAAAAATATTATGCCAAAGGGTTGCTAGTCCAAAAGCACCCGAAAGAAGAAAAAATGTTAGGGAATATAGCTGGGTAGGTAGAAATGTCCTTAATGCTAATCATGCTGTCAATTTTCAGAAATGGCATCAAGAAAGAATGAAATCTGCACCAATGGATAAGGCACTGGTCTTCATAAGCCAAAGATCTGCAATTCTGGACACCTCCTGAAAAGGAGCTGCCCTCCCCAAATGGAGCCACTGTTAGCCATCAGTGTTTTTCACCTGTTTTTGATGACTAGATTCCTAACTGAGTTTTCTAGAAGCTGATCTCCATATGTCAATTTTTCATCTAGAAAAACCCCAAACAAATTTTTTCTTTCCTAGCCCTACCTGTCAGCCTATAATCAGAGTAATCTTCAGTTTTAAAGGCATGTCTTGTTTCAGCAAAATATCCCTGTCTATAGCTATCTTGGTCTTGCTGGTCTACTATCATTTTCCCCTTCGTTCTCATGAAACTCACTGTCCAATGTTTGACAAAGTGTATCCTTTCCTATCCTTGATATTCTTGTCAAACACAATCAGAATCAATGAAAGCTGCCCCTAAGTTAGGTAGTGGTGCTTTAGAAAATCCCTTCCTCGACAAAAATAGCCTAAGCCAGAATCCTTTGTTCAATACCAACCAGCCCTGAAATAACGCTTAATCTACAAAATCAAACCTTGATATACCCCTAGGTTGCGCCACAAAGAGGTCTTGTTATCTCAGTCTAGAAGAAATTCTACAAAGATCTAATACAGAAAGAGATGAGCATGTGCATAGTCTAAAGGAATATGCTTAAGATTGGGAAAAATCTCCATAGAACACTAAAGGAGATTTTAACGTTTCAAAGTCATATTGTTTGCATCTTTGCAGGGGGGAAATTGGATGACAAACAATTTCCAGACAAAATCAAAGAGACAGTCCAAATAAGTCTCTCATGTTGAAGGAATTTGCCATCATTAAGTAGATGGAAAGCTGAAATGAAAAGAGAGCATGAGTACATATTTCAAAAGTCAAAAGTTTTCCAAAAATCATAGATATATATTTCAAGGAAAGATGACACAGTTTTGGAAATAGATGAAATATCATGACTATGATGACCTCCTTCAAAAGAGAAAATGTTAGAAAACATCATGCTGATAACCTCCTCCAGCAAAAGAGCAGATGGTTAGAAAGGCATGATGTGGCCTCCTTATGAACAAGCAGAGGGCCAACATGTTTTTAAAATGATTTCAGGGCTGTTGTAGTCCACCTCCTTCCAAGGGATAAAACAAAGGATGCATCAACAGGTTTTAAAGTGTGCTTGAGTATTTTTCTTTTGGAAAAGACTGCACATTTGGAACAACTTCAAAAATATATGTCTCTTTTATGCACTGAGGAAATCATAAAGAAGAAGGTTGCTGCTAGGATCAACAAATTTTGCTGACATATTTAGGTTCAAACAAATGTTTCAATCTATTTTACATCACAAGATGGAAAAGTGCTTTGTCCAACATTCTTAAGAGGTTATGAAAAGTGTTGCATGCAAGCATCTGCATATCAATAGGTTAATCTGCTGTTTATACTTTTTCATACACCATTGCAAGTCGTAGGGATGTCACATCAAAACCTGATAAGCAAATTAGCACTGGAATGGACTCTGATGAAATCAAACTAGAATTGATTTTGGATTCCAGTTTTGAGGTTGTAGACCTCCTTCACAAAGAAATAAAGGACTAGCTCCTCAAAAAACTTTACACAGCAAATCAACTCATTCATAAGGCCAAAGGTGTGATAAAACAGTGTTTCACTTTCAGTCAAAGAATGTCCCCATTGAATGAAAGACAAAGTTTTTAGAAGAAACGTGACAATCATCAAACATAGGCCTCCTTCATAAATAAGTAGAGGGCCCACCATTGTTTAAGAATGAAGAGCATTTATTTCAGTATGACAGGGATTTCAAAAAAGACTGCTGTCAAAAATGGTAAAATGAGTGAAGTTTCACTATTTTTTAAACCTCATTTACAGAGAATAAAAGGGATAGCTCCCCAAGGTTTTCACCATGAAAATCACCTCATACAAATGGTTAACATGATGCTCAAAACACGTTTCATCTTCATATCAAAGTATCTTCATCAACAAATAAAAATAAAAGCCCCATGATAAGTTTGAAAGGTCTTTCGGGAGGGCTGCAAATAGTTTCTTTGTAATTCTCCCTTGAAAACAAACTAAAGAAAAGCACAATCTCTTTAATACCTTTTTCGCTTCTTCAAAAAAGGGGACAAAATCTTGGTGGACACATAGCAAGATGGCATTAGGGTTCCAAAGGGTTACATTAGTGGTTTCAAAAAGTGATGATCTCCTTGATTTAGAAATAGAGGTTTTGATCATATTTTTAAAAATAAAAAAGCTTCCTACAACACAAACTATGAATGACTATATGATTTTGAAAAAACATTCCATTCAATATGACAAAGGTTGCAAAAGACAGAGGTTAAGGAGCGCCCGGGAAGTTTGTTTAAAAATTATTTTCTGACCAAACAGAGATGAAATTTACAAAAGTGAGAGAGTTTTTTGTCCCTCATAGGTTCAAGAATAAAAACCTCCTTCCGTTTCTACACAGGTATAATGGTTTGTGAGAAATGTAAAAAATACAGATGTCACGGGAGAATTTCTGCACCAGGATTCATCATTTTGACCAGTGTTGGGACAGTCAGAATTTTAACAACCAAATGGATACAAAATTTAAAAAATCAAGAATATTTGGAAATTAGACTTCCATAGCTTTTCAAAGAGCCATCTTGGGCCAAATTCCGACAACAAGAAGGCATCCAAAAGTAGCCTGCAATCAACACTATGTTTTTCTGCACCAGCATTCACCATTTTTGACCAGTGTTGGGAAAGTCATTTTTTGAACACCAAATTGGACACCAAATGAAAAAAATCAAGAATATTTGTAAATTATACTTCCATAGCTTTCCAACGCACCATCTCGAGCCCAATTCCGACACCGAGAAGCTATCCAAAAGTGGCCTATGAATAGCACTATGCATTTCTGCACCAGGATTCACCAGTTTTGACCAGTGTTGGGAAAATCAATTTTTGAACAACCAAATGGATAGAAAATGAAAAAATTCAAGTTTTTCTGGAAATTAGACTTCCATATATTTCCAACAAGCCATCTCTTGCCCAATTCCAACACCGGGAAAGCCTTCAAAACAGGCTGCAAGGTGCGCGGTGCGTTTGAAAAATTGCGCGGCGTGCCTGGTAGAGAAAATACAAGGGTTTTCTATTGATGCGCGGCACGCCTGTAGCAGCGCGTGGCGCTCTTGCTTCTGAATGTGCTTCTCACCTAAAAACCTTCAAAAAAACTCTTTTTAGAGCTGCTCAAACGTTTCAAACAAGGGCTGCCATCCATTTTTGAGGTATTTCTATTTGCCTCCCTGGTATAAGTCAAGTTGCTAAATGAGAGATCGTTGCCATGTTTTCAAAAATAAATGGTGATCGAATAGAGAGGGTCTTGCTATAAATCAAAGTGATTTGTTAAATATTTTGAAGAATTTTGTTACAGTGGGAGGCTATTGGAGTGTTCATTAGTTTCAAAGAGCCTAGAGCTACCCTCAAGACTGTGATAAAACCATAACCTCTGTCAGCAAATGTAGTGGTGAAAACAGTGGTAAGGAGGGTTAATTTTTGTTGAAAATCCGAGACTACTGTGGCTATGATTGCCCAAGGTTGACATAGTGATAATGGTGTGTTTATGATCATGTCAAAGGCCTAAAAAACTACCCTCAATACAGTGCTAAAATCATAAAACTACAAGTCAAAATATACACAGTAGTAGAGTTCTGTCAAATTGTTGGAGGTACCCTAACTGAGATAGGGCAAAGTTAACCTCTGTCAGCGCAGTGTATGGTGGAAACATTGTTAGGAGGTAAGAAGTGTTTGCAACGAAAGTATAGTGATTATTGAAAGAAGTGAAACAGTGAAACAATTGATGCCTCATTTGTCCCATAAAACAAGTGTGGTGAAAAATATTTCAAACTCAGTCTAGAGGTTTTTATCTACCTGTGAATGTCAAAAAGTGAAGTACAAGAGAAGTATTTTGATTAGGAGGGGTTTTTTTCTCCTACAAGGCTGTCTTGCTTATACCAAAAAACACATAAAATCTTTGTGAGCTTACCCAACACAGTGATCATACATAAATGACTTTGTCACTTTCAAAAGTCCTCTCTGTGTGTTGAAAAGAAAAATCAGTGCTTCCTCTTTATACATGAAATAGACTCTAGTGAGTGAAGCTGTTAATACAATTTGAAGGTGTTTTGTCAAAACTGGGTGTGAGAAACAGTGAAGTACAAGGAGGGTGTTTTTGATTGGAAGCAGTGTTTTGCCTCTGTCTAAATACAAGGTTGTCTTGTTTTTATCAAAACATAAAGGATCTTTGTAAACATACCTAGCCACAGTAACATTCTCACTATGTGCTTGATATTTTGATAACTTTGGTTGATTGGAATACAAAGGGAGACATACAGTGTTTTGGAAAGAGTAGAGAGTTTTGTGTTAAAGAATAATTTCACATAGCATTTGAAGAAATCTGCCTTGGTCAAACAGTGACTAACAGAGAGGACAGAGTTTTGTTTGAGAAAGCATTTCAAAAAAACCATTAGAGGCAGTTTGGTGTTGTAGAGAGCATTCAAAACAAGATGCCTCCCAGGCAAGACATTAGGAGTGGCCTGCACAAGATATTTGAGCTTGTTTCCACTGAAAAGGAGCACAATGAGGCAGGGCAGCAAGGTGAAGAAGAACACAGTGATGAAGAGCAGCGCCATGAAGAAACTCAAAACAGTGATAGATGATGAGGGCTTTGCAAGTTTGAAGGAAGGAATTTTTCTTTGAATAGTGAAGGATAATGCAGTACCAGGGAGGAGGTTTTAGGAGCTAATTTGAAAATCTTTTCTATGCTATAAATGACCTAGAACACACCTAGTCTCTAAGAGAAAAGCAGACTTAGGTTGAGGTCTTTAAATCAGTTTGCAAGGGTGTTAAAACATTGATTTCAAAGCTACTTTGATCATTTGAAACTACAGAGAGAGACATTTATTGGAGATAGGGCTTTTTTGTCAAAATTATAGAGATATTCTTGCTGTGAGTGTTGAAAGAAAATTCTTGGTTGAAGCAAGGATAAAAGCAATGATTGAAGGAAAGAGGTTTTTGGTGCCAAAAACAAAAGGATACTTCCCTTCAAAAACCACAAACATGTCTTGTTAAAGACCTCTTGGCTCAAACACAATACTGAAGAGATGACTTTAGTGATGATGAGGAACAAAGCAAAGAGTCTAAACATAGTAGTGATAATGAAGAGAAAAGTGATGGGCAGTGAGGCAGTGATGAAAGGGAACATTATGGTAGCCAGCACAACAATAAGCATAAGGGTGATGAAGTACAAAATAGTGAAGGGAAAGAGCATGACAGTCATAAAGAAGGCATTGACAAAGACAAATAAGGCAGCCCTCAAGCAAGCAATGATGAGGGCAAGCAAATGCAAAACATGGATCATGAAGGGCATTCTCCAAAGCATGTGCTAGCTGCCTCTCCTAGGCAAGGGGCCATGACTTCTTCACCAAAGCTAAGAATGCTAAACAACAAAGAAGAAAACCAAGAAAAGCTCAAAATTGCCCAAAGAGGGCGCCTGGTGAGAAAAAAGGAGAGAGACACCTTTAGGCTTGAAATTTTGGCCCGAGCTTCTAGACATATTTCTAAAAAGCCTTGAGGGACTTGCTCACCAAAATTGAGCGAAATTCGACATGTTTTGGTTTTTTGTCATTTTTGGGTTTTTGGCCAAATCTCATGGGCATCGCCATTTCAGTTTGGGGCATCATCAAAGGATGAAAATGGTATCATTGGATGCCATAATTTTATTAGCACATACTCAGCGATTTTCAGAACATTTGAAGATCATTTTCTCCCCAAAAATGGCGAAAAACACTCGTTTTTTCTACACACTACATCGTTTATCAGCAAGGCTTATTTTTTGGGTTTTACACACAGGTCTGTTTTTGGAGGACTTCTAGCGGTCAGTTGGGAGAAAACTAAACATTTTCAGAAATTATACAATCATAGATTTCCAATGAGCTATCATGAGCTTCATTTTGACATCGGGAAGGCTTCCAAATGTTGCCGGCAAGTCAGGGGACGTTTTGCTGATGTATTTTTTGAGTATTTTTGTAAAAATTGAACCTTTCAAAACTGATCTTTCCTCATGTGCATTTAGCTATTTTTGTACATGAGAAGTTATGAAAAGTCAATTTATTTCTCTCTTTTAGCATTTTTTAGATATTTTATGAGATATTTTGTGCCTTGGGCTTTGCAAAGCCTCAAGGACAAAATAAGATATTTTGGATAGGCCAATGAGATTGCAAGTTGAACTAAGAGGTTTTCTTCACTTTGGCCTATATATTCCAAAGGCTTTCATTGTAAACAAGGCTGAAATTGATGAATAGAAGCAATATATGGTCATATAATCTTTGGAAGAAATACTTGTCTCATGCTTTTGGATAGTTTCTTGGATGTTCTTGGATGATGAAAGAGGATTGTTGTTGGATTCCATGACTTGGTAGAATGGTATAGTGTCTCTCTCTCTGTTTTGTTTCCTAGTTTTCATTCATAAATTCATGTTCTTGTTTGCTATAGGACAGTAGAGAAAAAAATTGAGACATGCCCTTGGAGGCACCTCAAATTTCTTGTTTCTTCATAGCTTCCATGTTTTCTTCATTCTTAGTCACATTGAAGAATTCTTGATTGCTCTTTAATAACTTAAGGATATTGTTGCTTGTTTCATTCATGGTTTTATGCATGCTAAGTACGATTTACGATATGCCCTGCTTACTCATGGTTAGCCATAGCTCCATCCATGAAATTTATTTTTGACTGATTAGATTGTCATTTGTTGAATCAAGGAGGTCTTGTTCTGATCTTGCCCTTTGCCTAAGACTATGCAATCTTGTTTTCAAAGTGCCCAATAACTTGAAGTACTGTGTTTAGGCATTCTAGCATAGTGATTTGAGTTGTTTTTCTATCTTAAGTGTAATTTCCAAAGTTTGATAGCCATTTCCCAAAGTTAGAGAGTTCTATATCTCTATGCATGGCTTGAATGTTTATTTCTATGTATTGATTAGCTTAAAAGTTACATTTCTCATGATTAATGGTTTTCCCTACCATGTTTATGTCAGCTATTAAACTATTTGTGCTTGAAATCCTTTGTTATTGACAAACTTGATGTCCATCTTACTCCATTTTTCCCAAAGATCCATTTTACCTCGAATCAAATTGGCCCTTCAACAACCTTGTATCAACATTTGATAGCTTTATTGACCTTTTCAACCCCTAGCCCAGTTGATCGGACATCTTTTTACCTATCTTATGTCTTTGATCAGTTCATCCCTCACAACCTAAAAAAAAAAACCAAAAACCTACTTCATAACTAGCCTAAAATCATAACACCATAAGCAAACACACAGATATCCCTTACACAAATAGAGAGAGCCCTCTCTGAGTCCAGGAAGGCTAGGTCCTTGGGCTCCAAAGACTGGTTTGATGTTACACTATCATTTGGCTTGCCAATCAGCCAAATCACGGGACACTAACAGAGCTCACAGTGCTGTCATTTGGGAGGAGGATCACATGCATAGATCCATCTATCATCTCACTTCCAGCCTATGGTAAGAGTCTTGTGTGTACCTTTTCTGATTTACATACTCTTATCATTATGATGCAGTGCAAATTTTTTCAAAGGGACAGATTTTTCATGGTGCTCCATGAGCAAAATTGGGCCAAACTGTGTGATGGAGATAACCATATTTTATGTGGACTTGGGAAAGTGTTACCTTCTATGTATGTTCAACATTTATATTCATCCATTTACCATTCATTATCAGATGTAAGAACATATATTTTTATTCATGAGCTGAAAACAACTTGCCATATCTTTTCTCAAAGCAGCAGTTTGGGAAACTGCGCTGTGACTACTTGGGAGACTGTTGGTACAACTTTTCACAACATGAAACCTTCAGTAATTGCCTCATTTTAATGCTGAGTATGGTCTCCTTAGCTGATATTGCTATTATCTTAATGGAGGACATGATCAGAGGAGAGACACATGGGATGAATGTGTCCTTGATGAGGAAAGACTCCCATATTTTCTGCAGTACATGTTCTAAGGGGAACATGAGAGGAGGCATGGCTACAACCACATATTTTCTTATTTGTGGGGTAAGCCATGGGATTGGTAATTTTATCCATCCATTGTATGTATATGGGCAGGTTTTTTACCTTATGTTGTTGATTCACTCATCTATTTACTATTTAGTAGTAGATGTGGTAGTTGTTGTACAATACTTGCCATGTTATTTTCTGCAGCTGCAGTGGATGTGGTTGCATTGTGACCCTATGAGGCATTTTTTTCATATTTCTGCACATGGTATAACCTACAAAAAACATGTCATGGGGGAATTCTATGGTGATCTTGTCCTATTCATCATAGATGACATGTCTTGGGCCAGCTGGATTATGATTGATGGAGGGGAGATTATTGGGGAATTACTCTTCATTCTGCCATTTGAGGGCAATACATTTGTAGCCCAGGATCAACATACACTCCACACTTGTCATAAGTGGGGGAGAGGATAGCATGGGGCACGTTATAGGGCTTGCCATGATTATATTTTCAGCCCGCCTTCATTTCTGGAGCTCAAGGTGGAGGGAGATTTTCCATGAGTTGTCTTGTTGGGAGGTAGCTTACTTTTATGATTGATGGCTTGGGGATGAGAGATTCATATGGGGGATGATAATTCCCATTATATATCAGATCTAATTCCTCAAGGAAGCCCTTAGATATCTCCTTGTTCCTTCATGGATAGTTACTTCTACATGATAGCTGTTTGGGAATGTTCACCCAAAGGCTAGATTGCATATGTTGGAGGGACAGTTTGAAGACTTTATTGTTGATATGGCATCCTTTTCTTGAGGATATCATCACATAAGGATGCTACAGGATTAAGGGAAGAAAGAAACTCAATTCATCCTTGCAATTGCTTGAGGGCAAGAAATATTTTGAGAGGGGAGGACTGTAATGTTCCAAAATTTTGAGGAACATTAAATTTTGTCAATTTTATGAAGAAGGTGAATAAAATGGGTAGGAGACCCATTCATTGAATGAATAGAGAATAAAAATACTCTAAGTATGAAAATGGATCTTATTTGGAGCTGGATTTCACACCTCCATGTGTGAAAGGAGGTTTTTGCATACATGCTTGGCCAAGGTTGACCAAGTCAAACTGCGTTGGCATGAGTTGGAAAGCACAAGTGGACAACGTAGGGAGTAATTTTTTAGATGGGAGGAAACCATAATTTGAATTAGGGTCCATGGAGAGAGGCTCACTTGTTTAAAAGAGGAGAGAGGCAGCCATTGAGATTATCTTTGATCATTTTTACATCCAAGTCTTGGAGACTTGTTGCTGCCTCTTGCTGTTCAGCAGAGCTGCAGTGCCTTCGGGCATGAGGGAGTCCTGTTGAGGATTTCCTCTCCTTATTGAGTAGCTCATGAAGGATTTCACTCCATTCCCCATATTCAGGCATTTAGGCCATAGCTTTAGCCATCTACATCAGCGCAGTTTCTACAGTAGATATTGTGCAGTGTTGCTGGGTGTTGCTGGGGAGGTTTCCACGCACCATCCGAAGCTAGTTTTTCAATGGAGAGAGGTTACATCCATTGGGAGATTAGATAAGGAGGTTTATGATCATATCACATCATCTTTGGCATTAGGCCAACCACATTCCATCATTTTCATCACAGTCCCTCTCTTAGACAACGTTTTTCTGGGTGAATATTTGATGTGAGGGATTAGCAGATTTTGGAGGGGAAGTCTTGGGTGAAAGGATTAGCCTTTCACTTCAGATTTTAATTAGAGAGGGGCTCTTTAAATACATCATCTATTTCATCCTTCTCCATCAATTTCCAACTCTTGAGTTGCAACAGCTACTGCAGCTCCGAAATTTTTGTATTATAGTGTTTCTGCATAGATTTCAGCAAATCCTCTTGAAGGATTGATGTATTGTATTTTTAGGGGTTGAGATCATGCTCCCCCACTTTATTTGAGCCTCATATTTCTATATCCTTGTATTATTATATTTTATGCAGCAGTACCTCTATAAACTGTGCAGTCATGGCCTAGGGCTCTATTTATGCAGCTATGTATCTCATGTTTACATGTACAAGTTTCTTGAGGCTTATAGTGCCTTGCTTGAGTGATCATTATTCCTCAAGATTTGTATAATTATTGCTGCTATGTCATAATATATGATGGCCATTATATTCTCTGGCATTTTATGTGCTTATGAGTCACTGTTATTTCCGTTTGATGTATTTGTTATTGTTGTAGCTGCAATGTTGGGGTTATCTTAAGAGATTCCCAATATTGTTGTGTTTCCCTCTTGGGGATATTTTCCCTTGACAATCACTCTATAGACAGAGTCTGCTAGTGGGCTAGGCAGGCTTTGGAGCTCATCCTTTGTTCAAAGGTGACAAATCTAGTAAATTCCCCTGCAGTCTATCTCTGGAATAGATTTTCTTTTTCGATTGACAATGTTTCTGAAAAAGGAATATTACGCTATATCATTTTTTCTAAGGAATAAAAAATCTTAACCTATTATAAATACTTTAAATTCCAAATGAAAAAAAGAAAGAGGAAAATTCAATTTAAATGTGATCATTTTTTAGACTACCTAATATCATTTAGCTTTAATATATAAATCAAATATTATCCCAATTAAAATTTAACATGTCATTTGGAAAAAACTGGAATTTTATATATAATAAGAAGATATTACAAATTAATATAAAATTATTTTAAATACACATTTTATAATATTAATATAGGGCATAGTTTAACTATTAGACATTTTAACATTTTTGGTCGGAATCCAACAATAATTTTTTTGGAAAGATGATGACTTTTCATTGCTTATAATGTATTTCTGAATGCATACATGGACTCAACACCCTAAAAACCCCTAGGCACTCTGATTACACATATTACATAGCTAAAAATTACAATTCCAATAAATTCCCACAAATTTAAATAAATATTAACAAAAATATTTCTAGAAAAGAGCCAATACATCTAATAATGAAATCATGATTTAATATAACATCTCACACTACTTCCCCTTCCACTAGAGAATAAATTTTTTTTTTCAAGTTGCCTGTGATCCTCCATGCTTGACCTGTGGCTTGAGAAATTGAGACCTAGGGGCATCTAATTCATCAAAGTCACTCAGGGATCGCACCCGACCTGTGCCACACCAGCCCTAAGCTGACTGGATTTTTTAGCATGTCTCCTCCCCCTATCACAGGGCACAACCACCCCCCATGAGGTTTGATCCTAGGTCACCTTGCCAATGAGGCTCATCCTCAACCATTTGTGCTAGTGGTACTTGACACTAGAGAAGCAACCTTATTAGTAGAATAATTTCACATTATTTTATTAAATTGACCACATTTATATTACATATTTACTTCTTCTTTTGTAGGTTAATGTTTCCATTGATCATTCACAAAATTATAATATTCATAGGTTGTTATCTGTCTCTAACTGACCACTTGGGAAACTAAACTAGAGACAAACTAACTGATTGAGATTCATTGTCCAAAATTAAATTGATGGGTGAATCACCATACTATATAAATAAAGAGCGCCCCATATAGTTGGGAAACTAGCCAAGAGTATAGAAAAATTAGTGACCATAGTTTGTGACTATGTGTATAAGACTGAAAAAAACCTATTACAAAATAAAAGGGTTGTCCCATAAGTAGAAAAACCAACCAAGATAACGTCAACACAATATAACAGAGTTCTAAATGTTTCAAACTAAGCAACAAATACAAGGAAACAAAGAGTCATGAAGATAAGGAAGTATCCACGCCTATGGCGTGGTCTTCATTTTTTGCAATATGTTGTTTTTTTTTTTCTTTTCAAGTTGTCTGTGATCCTTTAGGCTTGACTTGTGGCTTAAGAAATCAGAACCCAAGGGAATACAATCCATCAAAGTCACACAGGGATTACACACAGACTCGACTACACCAGCCCTAAGTTGATTGGATTTTTTTAGCATGTATCCTCCCCCTAGCATCGGGCACAACCACCCCCCATGAGGTTTTATCCAGAGTCGCCTTGCTAACGAGGCCCATCCTCAACCGACTTTTCTAGTGGGAATTGATGTACTATGTTGTTGTTATTAGGCCTAGAGATGACCCAATTTCTAGTCAGACAAGATGGCCTTCGATATCCATTAGCAATAGCTTCAATTAAACTAACTTGTGTAGTATATTATCCCTTATATCTCATCTATCCAATAATATATTCCATAGAAGAGTCTCCAAGTTTCAATACAAACTTGTTGTGTACAAGTGATGGTTATGCCTTTCTCTGGTATTCCTAGTGTCAAGAACCTTCGAATCCAAAATTCTTTGATGTTAATTGTGAACCTCATCCTCTAAAACATTTATCTCAGACTAAATCTGATGGGATTGTGGGCTTGAAAGTGATGCACAAAACCCTCAACATGAAAATAACTCCTCAAACCAACAATCCCCCCTCGATATTTTCACCCCTTGCTGAAAATGAGTGCATTTATGTGTCGTGCCAGCCAATGGAAGAAAGAGTCACATTGGAAAAAGGATCCCCAAGTTCAAGGGGTGGATGAAATGTTGCCCGAAAAACACACCATAATCTTTTGGGAGACTTTCTTGATTCTATAAAAGTTGGGGAGTGTCCCTTCCTTGAAGCATATAGTAGGTGTGATAGGAAATCAAAGGATAAGTGTTTAATGCAAAACTATATCTAAAGACCTAATTTATTTTTAAATCTTAAATTAATCTTGAAATCAATAAGAAAACTAAGTAAAACTTAATTTTACTAAATTTCATTAATTTAATGATCACATAAACTCGAGGTGGAACTCTTTTACCAAGTTTAAATGTGTTCTTTAGTATCACAATAATACATTTAAATCATCCGTTTCTAATGGAATGGTCTAAATCAAAACATGTGAATTATCCTAAATTGATGAATTTTTAGTTCCCTAGCCCACCAAAGGGAGTATAGTTCTTGACATCTAGTCAAATCTATTTGACCTTATATTAGTTGGTTTATTATTACATAAACTAATGCAATTTATTATTTAAAAAAAAAAAAATCAATTCTAATTTTTGCATTGATCTGTTGTTCTTGATATGACTAATGTAATTTTTTATTGGTTTATTATGCTTGATATGACCAATATATCTTTGGTATTATATCAAATAATGTTATATATATATATATATATATATATATATATATATATATATATATATATATATATATATATATATATATATATATAATAATAATAATTTTTTCATTGATCTATTGTGCTTGATATGACTAATGTAATTTTTTATTGGTTTATTATGCTTGATATGACCAATATATCTTTGGTATTATATCAAATAATGTTATATATATATAGTTTTTGGGTTCATGTTGAGGTATCAATGTATTAAACTTATTTAAAGTTTTGTGTAATAATACTTTGAAACTAATGTGGTTTGGTATATCATTATATTATGATGATCTACAGACTATGTATTTAAGGCTAACACCATATAATCTAGATTACGTTCAGAAATAACCTTGGCTCACCACCCCACCATTGCATGTAATGTTGATGACATTATATAGTGGAGGCTACATCTATCCATAACCTTGCTTCATAAAATTTAGTTTCTTACATTTATCCACAACCTTGCCTCGTTGCAATCTAGTTTCTTACATATAGCCATAACCTTGCCTCATTACATGTGTAGTTTCTCACATTGTCATCCATAGGTACAACTTTTCATATATAAATTCTCACAATCTCACTACCATGTCCAACTTTGCACTTGCAGTACAATATCCTCTATACAAAGTTTATGAGTTCCATATAGAGCATAGAGAGGGGAATCAATACAGCTTAGTGAAAGTAGTGTGTCAAGCCAAAAAAATATACTAGAACATTATATGTTCCACCCACTACCAACATCATCATTTGCAACATCATAACACCCACCAATAGCATCAAAGAAAATAGCATCATGAAGTAGGACATCAAACTAGAGGAGGGATCCATATTGTGTGTGAAAAAGTCAGTAGATGAGAGATTTAAATGTTAGACATAGTGTTGTCACTCATGAAAACTAGTGTCATTGATGTCAAAGGGTATGTCAAATGAAGGAGGATTTTTAGTATAGTTTTATCATTAATGTCAAAGAAGTATGATGTCTTCGAAGTTCAATGCCTTGAAAGGTCTGAATAAGTGATGCCAAAGATAGGTTTAAGTTTATTGAGATTTTGTTGAAATTATGATGATCAAATGAAAATAGATATGGTATGGTCGGATAGTCTTCTTCGATAACTTTCCAACGGTATATCACACTTCATCAAACTCCTCTGGGATGAGAAGATAAGTCAATTTAAAAGTATTATTGGAAAAAAAGGGTCAAAATACTAAATTTTTTAATAAAACAATAAAATTGTTAAAGTTAATGCATCTTCAGGGAAGACACATATTTTGGTGAGAAATCAATGAAAATTGGCACACAAACATGTGCATTTTTCAATAGAGTTAAAAATCATGCATCTCATGGTAGATTTGATATATGTGAACATTATGAACGGTGGATGAAGTAAAAAATTGTGTGATATTTAATAGAAGTTATACCCCCATGTTCTCCATCCTTTGTCATTCCAAATCAATAAGAACATGATGCATCATAGGTTCCAAGTATTCCTTTAATCAGTTGATAAGTGGACCCTTCAGCAGCAAGATATGTGGATTAATGTCCTAGGATAGTGATGACATGGTATCATAGTATTAGTGCCAAGTGGAAACACAATAATACATGGAAAATGATGTCGCAGCATGGTATTGGTGCCAATTGGAAACACAGGCACATATAGAAAATGATGTGGTGGCCGAGTATTGGTGCCAATTGTTAGCACAAGCAGATGATGTGGATGATGATGCGATAATATGATCGATGACATGCCATCATAGTAGTGTGCCATGTGGCATGTCTAGTTAGCAATTTTTGTTGAACAATAAGGTCAAATCTAAGTGACACATGGCACCACTTAGAGAGCGCCATATGGCATTATGATGGTGGTGAGCCCTGGTATTTCACCAAGGGTGTTGCAACTCCCAGAGGCTACTCTAATTTACTTTATCAACCTATGGTTCTTAGAAACTTCTAGGTGACAGTGCTATATACACAATAGATGCATTATACTCATTTGATCCTCTTCTCAGTTCTACGATGGGGTGCTACAACTAGGGTTTCTTCTAGGATATTAAGTATGTCACACTTTTGAATGAAAAATAAGACTGACAATGACTCATGACCATTACTCTATCAGCAAGACAAGAAAATATTCTACAACATAAAGACTCATCTAGATATTTGCAAGAAATTAAATCCACACTTAAACTAATGCAAGAAATAAAGTTAATCTAAGTGGCTCTCATGGTTTAAATTTCTGAATTTAAATTGCAGAAAGGGAAACTAATCTAGGCACACATGTTGAACCAAATGACTGATTGAAATCTATCTATCTCATGCTTGAATGCTATGCTTAATAATGCATCTATCAATGGCCTAACTATGCTTGTAAATAACAATGTTTACCTAGGAGGGTCTTGGACTCATGGTTTCAGAGATGAAGGTTTCTTGGAGGTTGTGCTAAGTCTATATGAGGTAAAATAGAGTTTTTGGGCTGAATAAGTGACTAACTAGCATTGCTACAAGATCAGCTACACGATTTCTTGTAGTGCTACAGGATGTCCTGAAACGCTACAGGAAACAACTGAGAGTAGTTTGTGGCCAGAAAATGTGAGGGAAGGGTTAGGAGAGGTGAAATGAAGGTGGATCTAGGTGAATGGAAGGTATCCAACCCTTTTTCCAATATCAAAAATTCACTCAAAGCCTATCTTGCACCTCCAAGGTGGCTCTCGGTGTTGTGGTGGAGATATTAAAAAACAGGGCTGAAGGCGATTTGGTTGGAAGTTGATTGGTGAGGGGTGGAAAGTGAATCTAATGGTGTTGGTGGAGTCCTCCTATGCTACTCTATTCAAAATTGAAATAAAAATACTTTTTCATGCAATTATAATTGACAAATATATTATGAAAATGCTGGAAAATATGAATTAAATTTAAGCAAACCTACCTATGCACTTAAAACAAAAAATTATCTCTGCATCTACAACATGTTCATGATAAACAAAACAACTTATCTAACTTTTCCAAGAAATCATAAACTGAAATCAATTTGGGTCTGCAGTGAAGATCTACCCTCCTCAAACCCTAATGGAAGAGGTGATAAAGGGAGGCTTTAACACAAAATTTAAATTTTTCCATGCTACTGCAACATGAAAGGTAAATAAACTAATGACAAAAGCATGAAATGGAAGAAAACCAAATACAAAAATATGAAATGTAAGAAAAATAACTACAACACATACAATGTAAGAAAACTAAATATAGTGAGATGAAATGTAAGCAAATTAACTACAACAACATAAAAGGTAAACAAAAGTACATAAGAGAGGCTGAGGCCAATGGATTGGGCCCTAACCCACAAGCTCAGCTCCCTTAAACTAACTCAGTGAAGCAGAAACTGAATACTCATTTTATTTCAGAACCAATTCTGCTACATAGCATTTGAAAGTCACAAATGTCTATTACAAGAGCTAAGAGTTCTCTGTCTATCTTGAAAAATTTAATCCTAATGAGCTCTTTTTCTACCCTATTTATCCTAAATGGTAGCTACCAACAACTCCCTAAAAATTAGGTGATTTGTCTCTTTGGAACTCGAGAGAAGTGGAGCTTGGCCCCACTTGATCTTCCACTTGCTTGGTTGCCTTTGATTTCAAAATGTTGGAGGAGAATCTCAAGGATCCCTTGGCTTCCTTTAGGAGTTAAGGAGGTGGTAAACCCCCTACAATCACTCCCTGTTGTCTACTCCAAGCCTTGATTGTGAAGTCTTCAATAAAAATGGCATATTCTCTTGATTTCCCTGCCACCAAGCAACATATGACCATAATGAAATTAAATGTGAGAAAGAGAGACTAATAAGGCTAAAAAGGTGGAAATTAACCCCTTAAAATGCACCTGATGATGGTGCTCATCATCACCCCCCTACCAAATGGTTTCTCATCCTATGAGCAGCTTAGTCCTCTTTCTTTATCTCTTTTAGTGCCTTAGTGGCCTCTCTGACATCCCAAGGAATCAGTGAAGGAGTCCCCTCAAGAGGGTAGAATCCAACATTCTTCTATGCCTCCTCCCATTCTATGTTTTATTCATCTTGGTATTTTCCTTCACCTAGCCTCAGTAGCAAAGGTGGACTGAGTTTTAAGCCAAGCCATTGGATCTTCATTGTTTGCATAGCCCTCTTATACAAAGGTGCCCTTTCTAGGGCTTTTCTCAATCTCTCTGGAGTATGATATTCCATGTTTATAAGGCTAAAATGGAGGCAATTCCATCTCCTCTGACTTTCCATTGTGCATTCCTCTCCCAACAGTATATAAATTTCATCAAAGTGTGCAATGGAATGTGCTTGGCTGTTTAGGTATTTATATGTAAGGCTGGAATCATTTTCTAGCATTAGGTTATTTTTAATAACCCCTATAGGGTTGAATAGGTCTACCATGATATGGAGAGGCTCCTTTACTTCCCTTCTCATCACCCTTTTTACCTCCTCTACCCTTACCTCCTCATTTTTCATCCAAGAGGCTAGGGCCATCAACAGCATATCCCCCATAGTAGGATTAGGATCCTAAATGTTTAGATAATTCAAGGTAATATTATGCATATAAAATTCTTCCAACTTGGCCTTATCTACTATGCTGGAGTGGTTTCAAAAGTCAATAAAATTCCTACAGTTTTGAAAAGCTAATGATCCATACGAAGCTATTGTTTTGATCTAAAACTGTAGCCACTATTCCTTCAGGTAGACGACATAAGAGTTTGAAGGATGTCTATGTTGTATTGCCTCCATGCACAAATATGCCATGGTGGAAATTTTATTATCCTTCCACTCTAGTTGGCTTTGTAACCATTCATTTTATGCTTGTGCTTCTTGCAGTTTCTCCTTTAACATTGCTTCCCTGAGTCTAACATCAGCCAAATCACTCGTCGTCTCAGTGAATTTTTCTTCCATGATCCCTACATCTTGCACACTCTTTGTTTTGGAAATTTCATCCAGTGATGCATGGGTGCTATCTCTTGCTCTAGCTAATAAAATAGAGGAACTTAGAGCTTTTGAGGTATCAACCTTCCTCCTTAAATAAATTTGTAGTAGGAGATTATATTTTCTTGTGGGCTAGGATGTGTAACTACTGATATGTCTTTTGGAACATATTTTGCAGAGGTAGGCTCCTCCTTTTGTTCCTCCTCTTCCTTCCCTTTAGAATATTGCCCTTAAATTTGTTCCTCTTTTTCAACATATTGGGCCTCTTGACCTTCCAAGGGTACCTTTTCTCCCTCCCCCATGATCTTTTGCTCTTTCTGTGAAACATATGGAGTTTCCTGTAGCACGGACAAAGTTTCCTATAGAAAACTTTGTTTTTCCTGTAGCAAACCATCCTTTTCTCGTTGCCCCCTCTTTTGTTCCTCTTGAAGGTTTTTTGGGGTTGGAACTTTTTTGAGGGATGCTAGCCTTGACGAATGTCTCCTCATGTAGGTCACAAGCGTCTTCTTAGGTGAGGTGACATCTTGAATTTTTCCCTCTTCTAGGCTTATTTTATATTTCTTCTTAGGTGACTCTTCAAATTTTATTGGGATTTTGGTTGGAGTTTTGGGCTTCCCTTGCTTCACCCTAGCACTCTTTTTGGCCCAGAAGTACATAGGGGTCTGCCTTCTCCTCTTTTCCTTCACTGTTTTTCTTAGAGTGGGTGAGGCTGCAGCCACTTCCTTTTCTAAGGTTCTTGGTGACATGATGGTCTGTTGGGGGGAGATGTCAGTGCTCAACATTGGGTCTAATATCTCTTCCTCTCTTGTATTTCCTTTATTCTCTTGTTATTTCTCTTCCCCCTCTTTTTCATCTCCTCCTCCTTTTTCATCTTTATCTTCGCCCTCCTCTTTTCCTTTCTCTGTTTCTAGGGTTTTTGTGTGTTTTTCTCTTGTCTCCATCTCCTCTTCTTCCTCTTCTTCCTTTTTCCCTTTAGTCTCTCCTTATTATTCTTTCATACCTCTCTCTCCAAGATTATATGCATGGGTTTGTCCAGGAGTGACATCTTGTGTCCCTATGGATTCTTCCCTATCCATATCTATGGAGGTGGACCAAGGTACATGGATGTTCAACCTATTGAGAGCATCTCCTACTATAATTTTGATGAGACCATGGTGAGATAGGTGTTGATACTTTCTTTCCCTCACTCTCTGGCTCATCTTTCTGATGGAATGTAGGAATAAGTATGGAATTTTTAGTCGCTGCTCTAGTGGAAAATCTCCTTTGAATCTAAGATATTGTAATAATCTAAAGTGGTATCAATAAACCACACCAAGTCTTCCCTCATAGGTAACATACTTCATGATGTGATATGCTACTTCATCCCATGGGTAAGGGAGGCTTTCCATTCTCACTCCAGTTTTATCCTCAATGTATTACTCAGTAGGCAAAAAAAAGCTATTTTTAGAGGCAGTGTTGGACACTCTATCTTCTCTGTTCTAGTTAAATCCTAGAGGCAAGGTTGTAACTCTGATAATGAATTTAGGGGTTATGGTGATGGCTAGTCCTCTAACCACAATGTTGGCCCTATCATCTAATTGTGAGTGCAAGGCCACTGCAAACTCCTGAGACACTTCATCATCAAAGACCTTGAGGAGCTCGAAGAACCCTAGCCATTGATGATTTCTAACAATATCAACCACCTGAGGGTTCCCTTCTGTTAAAACCTCTCCCCATATTATGAATGTGTTATGGAGATGGATGGATGATTTTTGTCTTAGAACACTGGTGATATGGGACCTCATAGGCTTCAGTTCAACAAGAACTCATACTTTCTTGACACTACTTCTCTTAACAACCTATTAAATTATGAATTATTGTTGTGACTTTGTATAATAGTTTCATGAAAAATTTCATAACATGGTGGGGTGACATCCACTTAGCTTGAATTATGCTGTTTATTTCTTAGGAAATGGTGGTTTTTGGTTTCAATACCATCTGTGAGTGGCTCTCATGGAAATTATAATTATTTTACAACGTTCCTGTAGATTTTCTATAGCATCAACAAAATTCCTATAGCACAGGCTTTGCATGCAAACTTCGACCTTGTTGAGAAATTATTCGATGGCTCCCATATCTCTCCTTCTCTAACTATTTTTGAAATGCACAATGGAATGAAGGAGAATGATCCCAAGCACACCTTTACTCCAAATTGAGCAGACTTGGAGCGGAGTGGTGATTTAGATTTGGCACGGGGTTTCCTCTTTTTGACCGTTCGCCCCACTCGAGCAAATCATTTCTATCTACCTATGAATCACCTCCATCTCCTTGTGATTTATTCCTTAACTTATTTTATAGCCTGGGTGGCATGAAAAACTCCACTTCTCCTTCACTTTAACTTTATGAGGGTGGCCAAGTTAACTGGCCACATTTTTGCTTTTTAACTCTCTATTCTCGACATTAACTCATTTTATAAATATGATGCATAGTGAGAGGGTGAGGGAGCCATACCTAAGAGTACCCATTGCTAAGGATTTGTATAATTTCTTTGATGCAGGGATCCTAAGTCTAGTGAAAGCCATAATTTTTTCTTCTTTTCTGCGTTTTCTTTTATGCATATTTTTTGAGTGAAACTTATTTCTGAGTGAGATGCTTATTATTTTTGTTTGTTGATTATTTTTGCAGGTGTTGCATGGATATCCTCAAGTGTTGTTTTTGGTGTGGCCTTCCTCATGTATTCCTCTGGTTATCATCTAGAGCCATCTTCATCAACTACCTCTTGCATATTTGGTCTGTTGTTACACGTATAGGATTGCTACATGAAGTGATCATATTCCTATAAAAGTCCCCTTTCTACTACTTTAGATCTACATTTAGCTACGAAATTAGGATAAGTAGTGCAGGGATGTTAGGGATGGATTTATGGAGTGAATGGAGCGGTATAGAGATGAGAGGAGAGGTTCCGTGTAAATATTTAGCTAAACTAGCTCACACTAGCGAAAGAGAGGGTTTAGTGATTGAATACATATGCATGGAGTGGAGTGATGGTTAGGAGTGGTAGGTATGGGAAAAATAATTATTTTCATGTCTTTCTTGAGGGTTAGGTTTCCTTGAGTGAGCTTGTTCTCTCTCAGATGAATTTCCTATAGTAGTACAAGGTTTCTTGTAGCCATACAGGAAATCCTGTAACATTGCAGAGAGTAAGAAAACATGGGGTTTTGCTTACCTGGAGGGAGAAATGAATGGATGGATGCATACTAGGGTTGATCATGGAGTGGGTAGGTAGAGGAGAGACATAAGAGAGAAATAATTTTTCTCCTCTTTGCCACAACTTTCGTTGATCAACGACCTGCAAAACATAAATAGGTGAGTGGATAAGCGATGTTTCATTTTTTCTTTTTCTCTTTGTTTTTTCATTTTTTTTTTAAATACAAGTGGGATGCCTCCACAGAGGTTTTCAACCCACAATCTTGCCTTGGGAACCTGAAATAGGCTTTCACCTAAGGATCTTTTATTTTTTCTTTTTCCTTTTTTTCCATTTTTTTTTGGCTCCAGGATCACCTCATGGAGGTTTTCAACCCAGGAGTTGGCCTTGGATGCCTTAGAGAGGTTTTCACCCATGCCTCTTTATTTTTCTTTTTCTTTTTTATTTCTCTAGTAAGGTGAGGGGTTGGAAAAAATAGAGCTTCCAATGAAATTCACCTCCCTGTTTATTGAATTGATAAAATTAGCCTTATAAAGTGACTTCTTATACATTTTTAGCCTGTAACCATTGAAAAGTAGGGGGATCCCCTCCTCATCTATGGTTGTGATCTGAAAAATCCAATTATCATGAAATTTTTCCACTTGATAAGGCCCTAGACACCTTTTAATTAGTTTTCATTTTAATTCCTTGAATCTATATTCATAGAGCAGTGCCCAATCTCTTTCTTGAAATGTATTCTCTTTGATGTGCTTCTCATGCCAAAATTTCCTTTGCAGCCGAATTACTTCTATGTGAAGGAGCACCTGCATTATGAACTCATCCAAACCATTTAGTTGTAGCAACCTTTCTTTCTATGCCTTTTTGATGTCCAGGTATAATTGAGTTGCCATTCTCAGGGTGTTGCACTCAAACTCAATGGAAAGTAGAGCTTTCTTCCCATAAAATAAATCATATGGATTAAACCTTGTGGTGGTCTTCGAAGTGATATTGTAAGCCCAAGTGGCTTCCATAAATATATTTACCCAATATTTTGTACTGCTACTCATAACCTTGGTGAGGATGTTCTCCAAGGATATATTTGTCACTTCCACCTAGCCATTGTCTTCATGATGATAGGTAGTTGAAGTCTTGTGCTTTATCTTGTGCCACCTCGGGAGGTTTTCAATGAGATGAGATGTAAATTGAGCCCCCTGATCAGTGACTACCTCTTTGGGGTACCCAAATTTTTAGAACACATTCTCTCTCATAAACTCGACGACCTTCTCTTTTTTTGCTTCTTTTACAACTCTTGTTTCAATCCACTTGGTCAAGTAGTCGGTGGAGACTATGATATATATTTTTTTCCTGGATGGTGGATCAATGGGTCCAATGAAGTCCATGACCTATTTTTCAAATGGCTCTAAAGCCACCTGAGGGTGCAATGGAATTTCATCCCTCGATGAAAGTCTCACCATCCTTTGGCATTGGTCACATTTACTGGTGTATCTCTTGGGATCTTGGTGGAGGGTAGGATAATAGTAACATGCTTGCAAATATTTGAAGGTTTTCCTCTTAGAAGAAAAATGTCCCCCATAGGGACCATCATGACATGCTGAGAGGATGTCAAAAACCTATTCTTCCCTCACACATATTCTAAGAATTTGGTCAGGACCCAACTTGAAGATATTTCCACCAATCTACGTGAAAGGGGCGCTTTTCCTTATAATATTTGTCTTCTCCTTGGATGAAAGGTTTGAGGGAAAATTTTCAACAATCAAGTAGTTAGCTATGTCAGCAGACCAAGGAGAGAGTTTTCATATATAAAATAATTGTTCATCCGTAAGCTGATAATCCACCATCCCCTCCCCATATGCAGGTAGATTTAGTCTATATAAGAAATCCACAACAACACTCTCCTCTCCTAGTTTATCAACAATTGTTAAATCATAATTTTGTAATAACAATAACCATATATTGATTATAGCATTAACATGGGGTTTGGTCATTAAGTACTTTATGGTTTCATGGTCAGTATGTACAAAGGTTAGATAACCAGTAATATAATGCCTAAATTTGTTTAAGGAATGGACAATGGGCAGAAGCTCCTTTTTTGTGACAATGCAGTTAAGTTCAACTTTGGACAAATTCATGCAAATGAAACAGATGGCATAGGGTAATTTTTCTTCTACTTGCCCCAAGGATGCCCCCAAAGCTTTTTTTGATGAATCTGTGTTGATGTGGTAAGGCAGAGACTAGTTTGGACCTTGAAGAATGGGGGCAGTAGTTAGCTTTTCCTTAATGAGCTCGAAATCTTCTTGAAAGAGAAGAGACCAGAAAAACTCATAATATTTTGCCAACAACCCAAATAATGGTGAAGCCACCTTGCTGAAGTCCTTAATGAACCTCCTATAGTAGCTAGCCAAACCTAGGAAAATTTTGACATCTCTCTGCTTTTGAGGAACAAGCACCCTTTTTAGGATGGTGATTTTGTTTGGGTCCACCTGTATTCCTGCTTGTGATATTGAGTGGCCTAGGACTATCCCTCCCCTTTTTAAGAATTCACACTTTTTTAGACTAAGGGAGAGATGCATTTCAATGTAGTTTCTCAACACTTTTCCAAAATTAGAGAGTTCTTCCTAGAAATCATACCCATAAGGTATGAAATTTTCCATGTAGATTTCAACTAAGTCATGGACTAGTTCAGAAAAAATGCTCACGACTTCTCTCTGAAAAGTAGCAGGGGCATTGCACAACCCAAAGGGAAGGACTATGTAAGCGAAAGTTCCCTAGGGACATGCGAGAGAAGACTTGTCCTAGTCCTCAGGGCTAATTTGGATCTAGTTATACCCACTAAACCCATCTAGGAATGAAAAAAAAAATATTCCCTGCAAGGCCATCCATGACTTGATTTATGAAGGGAAAGGGGAAAAGATACTTGTTGGAGCACGATCCCTTGGGGTAATTTTTTGGGATAATTTTGTTTAAGTTTTGTTGTACGCGAAGCGCGGAGATGGTAAAAGGGGCTTTGGGGTGGGTCAAAGTCCCTTAATTATTGTAAAGGGTTAAAGGGAAAAATCATGAGTCTCAAACCATAGTTTGAGGCCATGGTATTTGCGCATTTTTGATAATATAAATCTGTAAAATTCGAGTGAGGAAGGACACGAATGAAATATTGGATCAGTTTTTTATGCATATTTTTTAGCCTGGGTTTTTTATGGGTAGAAAGGCTCCTACTAGTTGTGTGCACGAATACCTAAGTCCTGAGTTGTGTGTGGACTCTGCAGTTGTGTGCGCAGAAAGATATATTGTACTGAATTGCAAATCTCTTAATAAAGAAGGCATTTTTTGCGAACTAAAATTATTATGTGATTTACTATTATCTGTTATATGTTTTTTTGGTGTGTATTTACTTATATAAATGGTTAATTGCATCTATGCATGAGTGTTAGTCTATGATCTGAATGACATACAATTAGCCACTCTGCGTGAAATATATCGAAGTATTATGTGACAATCTGTGAAAGAGTTAGATTTGTTTACCGTTGAATGTGCGTGCGAAAATCTGTTACATTATCTGCAGTAAGTCTGATTATATCTTCCACATCAAAAGCTCCCTGAGGGTGAATAACCCTGGTTCCAGCACACCTCGATACTGTTTCAGGTGAGACTTTGGTCTGCGCAAGCAGATCACTCTCAAAAGGGCTAGTTTTTGGAGGGTTTTGTTGGTTGTGCAAATACTCTGACCTTGGGTTAGGACCTCTTAAGCCAAAAAATGGTTCTATTTCCGAGATCAAGATCATTTTGAGGGAGAGTTTATGTGGCACCTGAAAAAGAATGAACCGTAAGATTTACTTGATAAGAAGATACGTGAATTTGCGATCTAAGAAAACATAAGCTCTAAATTGTTTACCGAAGAATGGGCACAAAGGCATATCTATATAGAGGTCCACAAAATTTTCTTTGCTTTCTTTGTCACTGAGTTGCAAAAGTTTTTGTCTCGTCTTTCTGAATTCTAGACCTACGCAAAGAATGATGCGATCACTGAGTGGACCCCAGAGTTTGTACAAAAATCAAAGAAATCTAGCAACAAGATCACCCACACGGTAGATCATTAGATCGATAATTTTCTGGGAGGATTTGTGATTGAATTCGATATTAATAAATTTGTATCATATTATAAAGCTGAACAGAGATTTTTCAAGGGCCATAGAGGTAAGTTCACACGGTCTCTGAAACTGTAGATTAAAATGCTATTGTGTGAACAGGGTTCTCTGTGCAGCCATATTGAGGGAATGTCTCAGAGAGGCCCAACTATGTGTAGTGGAAGAACTTACAGAGTATATCTAGAAGAAGGTTTTGTTTATAGCCCTCTCAAACATAAATAAGATAGTGACGAGGAGTCTGAAATCAATAGCTCTGGTGAATCTACACACTAAGAAGAATAGGAATTGCAAGATCAGGATGATATTGGGTTGTTGGCCATAGTTTAGATCCCATTTACTCCACTCCAAAGCTCATCTCACTCTAACAAGCCATCCACTCCACCTCCAGCTCCACCACCAGACACTGATATGTATGATTCCATGAAGTTACCTAATTTATGTGGTATCAAGAACGAATACGTAGACCAATTATGGTTTGTTACAAACGTTGTATGGACAATGAAATAGATTAAAAATCAGGATGTTAAGAAAGCACAGCTAGCTACTGATTTTCAAGACCACGCGTTGGATTGGTACATAAGGTATGTGGCAGAAAACCCTAATGAAACTATTGATAATCTGAAGCTCGCATTGAAGGAACAATTCAAAAATACGAAATTGTTTGCTCAATGTGTAACTGAGTTGAAGGAGATTCGCTAAGAATTAAACGAATATGTATGGGAAGCGAATCAACTACTGAAGCATGTTGAAATTTTCAACAAGAAATGGTGAAATTGGCATCCAGAAATAACATGACAACACACACACTAGTGTGGGACCACAGGTCATGTAGTGATGGGTCCTAGTGATACATCGTGTGCAAGCCAATTTATTTAATAAATTGGAAATGTGTCTAATTTAATTATCCCTTAATTAAATTGGATAATAAATTGTAATATTATCTCATAAACACTTGCAATAGTTAACTGAGTGTGATAGAATCAATTAGCTCATGAATTTTGAGTTGAGGGTGGTTGGTTAGGCATGCAAAGTTATTCTATTATTTATTGAGTCCAAGCTGTAGTTAGTGCATTAGTTTAATGCATGAGAAATCAATTAACTCAGTTAAGTGAGTTAAAGTCAGTTCAACTAGTTGTAATTAATTGTTGCACTAGTGAGAGGTAAAATGAAGTAAATCAGATCTAATTCTCATGAAGTGATATGTCAAGTGACTGATGATTTACTATTAATATTTGCATGCATGTTAGTTCTAGTGGAGACCCAGTTGAGACAAAGGTTAAAGGGAAGTTGACTATCAGTTGTATTATTAGCATATTGCCCGGATGCAGTTAAAACACCATGGGATTGCCCATAATGTATTGCATAGTTGAGAAAGGCTAAAATTTCTAAGGAATAGGGATTCAATTCCTCATGAATTGCATGAGTAAGACATGCTAAATATAGGTCGAGAATTGGCAAAGTGTTGCCCCGATTTTGTCTGGATCAATGTGAGACGATTAGTAGATTGCGAGAGACTCTTGTGAGGACAGTGCATAGTAATTGTTTCATGATTCCTTGGTTCATTATAAAATATATATAGAGGGTTTTTGAGAAGTAATATTTCCTAGGAAAAGCATCTGTATTGTGGATTGATTTGATTCTTTCTCTTACTTGGTGTGATTGTGTGATCGTGTTTAATTTCTGCAGAATTAATTGTATAAGGATTCGGTATTTTTCTTTAGTATATTTCATGATCATATTGAACCCATTGGTGTATACATATTTTTTTTATAATTTCTACATGGTATTGGAGTGCCAAAAATCACTATAGTGGAGAAGAAATTGAGTTTGTGTTGAACAATATTCAAACTTGCATATACTTTCGTTGGTGCAACAAGCGGATCAAGATGGCTTTCAGTGGCTTAAGATTGGAATATTCACTCGAGGGTAGTATAATTATATTTCATTGAAAGACAGAATGGAGGTAGTTCTAGAAGAAAATGGATTGAAATAATTCATTGTTATTGATATTCCCAAGCCTGCAGCAGAAGATGCTGCTCTTCTTGATGCGTGGAAAAAGAAGGTAGCAAGGGCAAGGGGGATATTATTAGAGGGAGTATGAGACCACATTGTCTCAAGTATCCATGGAAAAATGACTCCATATGAAATGTGGAAATCTTTGACAGATCAGTTTTAGAACAACAGTGACCAAAGGAAGTTGGCGCTGAAGGACAAGCTCAGGTAAATCAAGAAGGAGGAGGGTGAGATGGCACCAACATACTTGGAAAAGTTCATTCAATGTCAATATTAACTTGGAAGTGTTGGTGTGACCATAATAGATGATGAATTGGTGAGCCTAGCACTTCTAGGCCTTCCCAAGAGTTGGCATAGTTATCAGGACTCTGTCAATGGGAGGGAGAAGTTACCAGATTGGGAGCGACTTTGGTCAATGTTGGCTTGAGGGGTCCTGACCTAGGTTCGAAGGTTAAGGTTTGCCAAAAAACCCCTATACTACTAGCCCTTATGGCAATGACCTACTTTCGCAGGCCAAGGTCTCACCCGAAGTAGTATGGGAGGGTGCTGGAACCAGGTTTCTTCATCTTGTGAGAGAGTAGGTAATTAAGGCAGATCGATGTTGCAACTAGCAGGTTCTCATAGATTGATTTTATTCGCAGGATTCTAACAACACAATCAACTAGTAATCATAACAAAGGTACTAGCATTAACATATCTGATCAATACATTCGCATCCACGTGTGCATCAACAATTACCATTATAGAACGTTATAATCGCAGCTAATTCTAGATTGCAGATACATTCACAGCTTAAATAAATAACATAGATGCACTTCGGTAATGAACACAATTAGTCTAGATATCATAAAGATACTTCAAATATATTTCGCATTCATTAGTATTCAAAAACCTAATTACAACACAAAACGTAGCCCATGCACATAGCCTAGCGGGGTCCGCACACAGTAGGATTGAGGATCTCCGCGCACATAGACAGTAGGAGTCCTTACCCAAAAAAACCCAAAAAAATATTAAAGATTCACATGTAGCATCAATCTTATGTCTTTCTTGCCTACTAGACCCAACTATCTATCTATTTATAACATCGTAGCCTTTGCTATCCGATGGTTCGCAAACCGTGGTTTGCGGACCCTAGAGCTACCCTTTAACCCATTACAAAACATTAGGGGCTTTGACCTACCCCAAAAACCCTATGAAAGACCGACTATTACAAATTTGTATCTAAACGCAGCGTAGGGAACCCCATTCCAACAGGCCCCCAACACAATCTTGTGACTCGTCCCGAGTCACAGCGACTGTGGAGTTTTCATATTTGCCTAAAGTTGCTTGATCACATCAAAAAAAGGGGGCAATACTCCTTCTCTCTGCACAACAATTTTCTGTGCGATATCCACCAAATTCTATGAATTTGGGCCTTCTAAAGCAGGAGTGACACTTTCCAAGGTCTAGTTCAGTTGCTTAACTGTGACATCCACTTCTTGAGAGAGCTTGAGGGCTTCATCGGCCCATGGCTTAAGGTGGTCACTGAGAACCTTATTTTTGTGGTTGAGCTATTTGAGATCATATCTAAGTGCGTGGATGGTACAAATTTATGAGAGGCGTTGAGCGGGGACTAGTGTGGGCATTGTAGCTTCCATCTGCTCGAACTCTTCTTCCTTTTGGCGTAGCTCTTGGGTGATTTAACACAAGAGAGGATCACGCTGCACCTTAGAACACAACTGCATAGCTATCTACAAAAATTCTACACCCTGAGTGATCTGAGCTGTAATGGCATTGGTGTCCTCTGTGATGAGCGCGACTCACTGGGCTCTTACCTCAAGTGGAGTTTTTGGCTGCAACTTGGCCTGCAAGGTAGCAATCCAATGCTCCATATCTGTATTGACAGTCTGAATCTCGGTCCTAGACACCTTTAGGGTGGAAACAAGCCCTTCAAATTTGCCTAGGGGGTAGTAGAAGTTGGGATATCCTCATTTACATCTGTGCATAGCGTACTGATTAGGAGTTCCAACTTGGTCTGTTGCGTGGCGGCAAGGGTGCATGCATCCTGCGCCTGGAACACCTCATCGATTTTTTCCACGATCATATGCTCAGTTGTACTGAGTTGTTGATGCACCTGGAATTATCGGTGCTAGATCTCCTCGAAGGGAGGACTTGCAGTGGTTCATGCAGGAGATAGGCCAAGACCAATTTCTCCTTTATGTAGGCGTATACTTGCGCACCTAAGGCAAGCAGGCTCAAGATGAATGTTGTGCCCAGCAGGGGGAAAAGGTGGCTCTCAGTTGTGATGACCAATTCATTGCTTCTTTATGGGGGCAACCTTGTATGAATCATGCTTGTTTACAGGGTGTTAGTTTTGAGATGTAAAGCTCGGATCTCAGATTGGAGTGTAGTGACCGTGGCCTTCTGCTACTCTTCCAAAGCCAACCATTTATCTTCTAAGTTGAGGGTGAATTTGTCTACGATCTACTCCAGGTATTCCTCTGTGAAAGTAAATTCTATTTTCTTGCTAGGTCTTGTTGCCCACCATTTCTTTCGTTGGCCTTTAAGAGGGCCGGCGATCCACTTCGTACCTCCTGGGGAGTCAATACCTTGCGCATCTAGACCCTCTTTGTCCAGATCCTATTGTGAATCCTGCTGTGATTCCAGCACCGCACCCTTCTCGGCGTCCTTTCCATGTCCTTTTGTCTCTTTAGTGGTATCAAGCTGGGTGGTATTCTTGGTGCTCATACCTGCAGTGTTAGTTGTACCTGATTTGAAGCCCAATTTCCAGTGGGGAGGCCAATTATCAATGAGTCAGTCGATTTCCTCGTCGGTGACCATGTATGGCAGTGATACCCATGTTGTATCCTTATGGCCCTGGATCTTCACATTATGCATTGTCACCTGGAACAATGTGATGCTCTTGTACTCGTCTAATATCATTGGTGATAAGTGCGGGCGGGAGTGGATTACTGCTGTGAGCTCGCTTTGAAATATGAACCAGAAGAATTTATTATCCTTAATGCATTGCTCTTCCTTTGAATCCCAAAAATTTGCGTATCATGCCCCCTCGCACATATCTGGCTTGAGCTCAGGGAGGAATGAGTCTTCAGAGGCTTCCCATGTGATCAACACGATGAGGAGTAGTAGCTAGGAGTAGCAGAATGCCCGTCCCTGATCCTGGGCCTCGCGCACATTCTCCAAAAACTCGTTGCATAGGAAATGGGACCAGTTGAATTAGACCCCCTTCTCGCATCAGCCAGCCAACTGAATTAAATAAGTGGGGATGGTTGCAACTTGGCACTTATGCATCATTTTACATGCCAGCAACAAGGTACCCATGTGCGCTCCGGGTTGATGATGGTGTTAATTAGGAACCCCCTAGTATTCCGCTCAATATGGTAGTCGTCGTGCACCTTATTAGTGATATGCTTCTCATATTTCTTGTCGACGTGCTCCATGGGATTTGGCCCCTCCATGGGAAGACCATTAATATGGTGAATGAGTGCATTATCAATGGGAATGCGGTCCTGGATCCATAAGCTGTCGTCATGGATCAAGGCAAGCATCTCTTGCACAATTGGGTTGGTGATATTATAGTGGCCAAAGTGGGGCATCCGTAGCAAGTTTAATAACCCAGAACCCACCAACCTGCTTGCCCACGGCATGGGGACTACCCTCAACACATCATCCTCCAATACCCTTTCGAGATATAGTTCCAGTGCTAATTCTGGGAAGGTTTCCAGGTTGGCCAGGTTGTGATCATCGAATTTTATCGAGTGGAGCTTGCTAAAGGATTCTCCAATTATGGGAACCTCGCTCAGAAATCAGTGGAATTTGCAGATAGGCACGCATACCATCGAGATTCTTAGGTGTGCGCATCGTGGGCCTGTGAGGCCGAACATAGGGTGGTAGCCAGTTTATTGGTTCAACAATTCGAGCTTCCTCTTGAGTAGACAGAGGTCTCTTTGATGGGTTAGGAAAACATTCATGGGGAACCATTCTGGGGGACTTCACATTCCAAGGGGAGGTGTGTGGCTTCCCTCCAGCCCATTTTGCAGCCCTCCCCTGCCCTTTCTCCTAAGCTTTCCATTTTCCATTCTTCTTCTCAACGTGCTTCCCCTTGGTTGGTGTGGACACAACCTCTTCCACTTCAGATGTGACCTCTAATACTTCATTAGTGGAGGCCACATTCTATGATGATTCAGTAGGATTAGTTGCAATCATTATCGCTTGGAAAATAAATTCAAGATTGCTAGTATCAGAAGGGGTAGCATGCCCAGACTTTAACTGAGCGCAATGGTTACAAAATTTTGCAGAGCACAAGATATCCACAATGCATGGAACCCACTTCTAATCTATATTCTTGCTTTTATAGCATTGGATAGTGACCAATAGTTGGGTGAGGCTTATCTGAAACTTACCATCAAGTAAACGGTAAAAAATATTTGGAAATTGCCTCATTAATTTCCAGTTGCCCACTCCTTTCAATGATAAAAATTTCTTTTTACCTTGTTTTACTGTTCCAATGGCTATTTTTCGTAGCTGTGTATTACCCCTGCGTGCCCAACACACCTCCCTAGGATTCCAACCTTGTGATCGACCCCTACACTCCCAGCGCACCTCCCTGGGCTTCCAGACCTGGGACTAACTCCTATGGATATAATAGCCTTGCCTACATTTTTATTCTGGCCTGCTCGTATGTGACCCAATATAGCTACGTCAGCCATATAGTCATTTGGTCCAGTACAGTTTGAGCTCGTTGCTGTTAACTGTTGTGAAACCAACTCCAAAAGATATCAATGCCTTAGAAATAAGCCACTTCGAGGGGGAAACGTTTAATACATTACATGAATGAACAATTCTTGGATGATTCAAATTAAAAAACCTCCTTTCTATATATAGGAGTGCATGGGGCCACAATGTAATCCTAGTGGGGCCATAATGTAATCCTAGCCGACCCAACAATAATAATTTAAGGGCACAATAATAACAATATGGGGGTTACAGGGGTACAATAATAACAATAAGGGGGTTACACTAACAACAATAAGGGACTATACTAGTAATAGGGACCTAACATGCCCCTCTCCTTCAAAAAAGTGTTGTCCTCAACGCTTGAATAGCTCTGGGTGCTTCTGTATAAAATTCTCATCCTCCCATGTAGAATCTTCAGTGGGTAAGTTCTTCCACTTGATGAGATACTCTGAAATTGATCGATTCCGTAGCTGTCGAGTTCTTGTTTCCATGACCGCTTCAGGTTCCAATATGATTTTTCCTTCATCATCAAGTTCTGGCAATATTGTTTGAACTGGAATATTTTCACCTATAACCTTCTTTAAGCATGAAACATGGAAAACTAGATGCACTCGCGAAGAAGCAGGAAGCTCCAATTTGTATGCCATAGTACCAATATTTTGCAACACCTTGTAAGGACCATAGTACTTTGACGATAATTTATTATCCTTCTTAGCTTGCTTGAGGGACATTTGTTTGTATGGTTGTAGCCATAAAAATACCCAATCTCCTACATCAAAACTTCTCTCGCTGCGATGTTGGTCTGCCTATTGTTTCATTCGATTTTGTGCCAAATTCAGGTTATCCTTTAAGAGTTGGAGAACTTCTTGCTGATGCTCGATGTGATCTTCCACTGCTTGAACCTTCGAATTTTCCCTTAAAGATGATTTGATGGATGGTGGATGATATCCATAAAGTGCCATAAATGGGGTCATTTTTGCTGCAGTATGGAAGGAAGTGTTATACCACCATTCAGCAAGAGGTAACCACTCGACCCATTGTGTTTGTTTATCAGATACAAAACAACGAAGATATCCTTCCAAACATTTATTTACTATCTCAGTTTGACCATCAGATTGAGGATGATAAGATGAGCTATGAGCTAATTGAGTACCCAAACAAGAAAATAACTCTGTCCAAAAATTTCTAGTAAAAATAGGATCTCTGTCGCTCACAATAACCCTTGGGCTTCCATGTAGCTTTTGAATTATGTCCATAAATGTAGTAGCAACTGTACTTGCTTTAAATGGATGAGATAATGCACAAAAGTGTGCATACTTGGTAAGTCTATCAACTGCCACCATGATGACACTCTTTCCTTCGGACTTAGGTAAACCTGTGATAAAATCCATTGAAATCTCCTCCCAACGTTGACTTGGAATGGATAAAGGTTGTAGAAGTCCCGGGGTCTTAATTGTTTCCACTTTATTTTGCTGGCAAACCACACATTCCGCCACAAACTTTGAATATCAGATTTAAGGCCATCCCAAAAAAATTCTTTCTTCACCCTGTGGTAAGTTTTTAAAAATCCTGAGTGTCCTCCTAAAGGAGAAGTGTGCAATTCTAGAAGAATCTTTTGTTTTAGTTGGGAATTCTTACAAAGATATAAGCGATGTTTGTACCATAAGGAATCATTTTTCCAACTAAATGTATCAGATGTACTAGGATCTTGCTGCAACTTTTGAATGAGTATCCATACATCTTTGTCCTTCTTCCATTCATCTCTTGCTTCAGTTATCCAATCTGGTTGGATAATAGAAATAGCACAAAGCAATGCTTCCACCTCTTCATCCTTTCTTGAGAGTGCATCTGCAACAACATTAAGCTTTCCTTTTTTGTAGATTATTTCAAAGTCATAACCCAACATCTTTGTGACCCATTTTTGCTGCTCTTCTGATGATAGTCTTTGTTCCAAAAAGTGTTTAGGACTATCATGATCAGTTTTTACCTTGAAGTGTCTTCCCATTAGGTAAGTTCGCCATTTCTTTAGTGCATGTAGTATTGCTAACATTTCCTTCTCATAAATAGGTTCCTGTAAATACTTTCCTTTGATTGGACGACTTTCAAAAGCAATGGGTCTTCCTTCCTGCATTAAAACTGCACCAATTCCATTTCCTGAGGCATCACATTTCACAATAAAGGTTTTTGTGAAGTCTGGTGTAGCTAAGACCGGTGCTAGGCACATTGCCTCTTTAAGACGTTCAAAGGCCTTAGTTGCTTCAGGAGTCCATGAAAATGCATCTTTCTTGAATAATGTTGTTAGAGGTGCTGCTATTCTCCCATAATTCTTAACAAACTTGCGATAATACCCTGTTAACCCGAGAAATCCTCGCAACTGCTTTATGGTTGTGAGAACTTTCCATTCCTTAATGGCTTTAATTTTGTTAGGGTCTACTTTAACACCCTCGTGAGATACAATATGACCCAGATATTCCACCTCTTGTACTCCAAAGAAACATTTGGGTTTTTTTGCATATAATTGTTTCTCCTGCAATAGTTTGAGCACCCTATCAACATGTTCAACATGATCCTTCCAAGACCTGCTGTAGATTAGTATATCATCAAAAAATACTGGCACAAATTTTCTAAGGAAGGGTTTGAAAATGGAATTCATCAACCCTTGAAATGTAGAAGGTGCATTGGTAAGGCCAAAAGGCATGACCAAAAATTCATAATGACCCTCATGAGTTTGAAATGATATTTTTGGAATATCTTCAGTCTTCATTCTAATTTGATGATATCCTGAACGAAGATCCAACTTGGTAAAATAAATTGCTCCATGTAATTCATCCAATAATTCATCAATCACAGGAATGGGAAATTTATCTTTAATGATGAGCTTATTGAGCTCCCTATAATCTGGACACATGCGCCATGATCCATCCTTCTTGTGTACCAATACTATAGGAGCAGAGAAAGAACTTTGACTAGGTTGAATTATACCCGCCTCTAACATTTCTGCAATCATACGTTTAATTTTTCTCTTTTGGAAGTAAGGATATCTATAAGGCCTGATGTTTGGAGGAACACTTCCTGGAATCAAATGAATAGCATGATCATGATCACGAATAGGTGGGAGTCCTTTGGGAGTTTCAAACACCTTTGAATGATTGTCCAAGACTTGTTGGAGATCTGCAGAAATAGATGATTTTGATGTCGGAACTTCTAGTGAGCATAATTGTGCAATTACGCCTCGTTGTTATTTCTTTAGAAGCTTTGTCATGACATTAGAGCTTATTATCCTTCCTGGCTTCCCTTCAATACCCCGTAATTTGAATTCCTTTCCTTCTGAAAAAAATTTCAAGAAAAGTTCTTGAAAATTAAAAGCTACCGTCCCCAAAGATTGTAACCATTGTACTCCTAGTACAACATCAGCACCTCCCATAGGAATGGAAAGCATTGGACTATTCAATACATGTTCCCCCATGGTTAGCTTGATATTATGGCATTTTCTAGAGAAATTTATAGTTCCTCCATTTGCAACCATCACTTGACATTCTGGTGCTGGGTATAGGAAACAATTCAATTCCTTGGCTACCTTACAATGAATAAAATTATGGGTACTACATGAATCAATCAACACTATTACCTTTTTCTTCTTGATGTGTCATTCTATCTTGAGAGTTTGAGGAGTGGTAATTCCTGCCAATTCATTACACGATTTGGTCAGACTCATTTTTTCCTCTTCTAGGGTTGGTTCCTGGTGTATATCCTCTTCTTGTTCATTTTCTTCCTCTTCACAACCTATATAAAATAATTTCTTCTCAGCACACTTATGACCTTTAGTATATTTTCTATCACAACTGTAGCAAATCCCTTTTTCTCTTTTTTCTTCCAATTGTTGTGGTGTCAACCTCGTAGGTCGTGGAAATCTAGGCATAGCAACACTTCCTTCTTTTATAGAAGTGAGTGGTAGGCTTCCTTGTCACCATAATTTAACACTCAATTTTTCTTGCCAACCTGAATGCCTTCTCCAATGAATCAGGTTCTAAAACACGAACTTCATGTTGGATGTTATCATTTAAAGTAATTATGAAGAGATCAATCCTGTGTTCCTTTGGAATATCAGTTACCCTTACATTCAATTTTTGGAAGTCCTCAATGTAAATATTTTTGGAACACTTATATTAGGGAAGAAGTATTCAACAACTACATAATGGGGACCTTCATCGGGTTTAATATTTTTGAAACTCATTCCATATCATATCCGTCATCATATGTTTAATATGTTTATAATTAATTATGTTTTACAATGTCATCATATTGGCTCTGGATGTGTTAATATAATTAATTATAAACATATTAAACATAGTGTTTATCATTAATAATAAAAACCTAATATCGCAACCTTATGAACCCTAATATTAAAACTCAATACTAAAATCCTCATATTAAAACCCAATACAAAAATCTTAATATTAAAACCTTATACTAAAACCCTAATAATAAAAATCAATATCAAGACCCAATATTATCTCTATATGTACTTGTTACTAATAAAAATGTGTTAATTATACATAATTTAAAATTTTCATTTATGACATATATGTCATTCACTCAAACAATTAATTTTTGTACAAATATTAATGTTAAGTTTAGACATAAATATAATTATTAAAATAAGATTAGAATTTTTATCCAATTTTAAGGTCACGGCCAAGCCAAACATCAAATTGGTGTATGAGATCCTCTTGTTTGTGGGATAAAGGACCCACCTCCCAATAATATCAAAGAACTTCATATTTGGCTTAAACCAATTAACCTTTGGATATCAATTACTTGTGTAACAAAATTGTGAAAATAAAATGTTGTGACAAAATTATGAAATAAAATTAGTTAATCTATTATTTGTAAAATATAATTGTGGAATAAAATATGAAATAGAAAGTTGTACTAGGATTTTGTCTCTCTACAACTTCGTAAAATTATATTTATTTATAGTTAATCTACTTTTTTAATATAAGTTTATTTTATTTATTGATTTACTTTTATTTTATTTTTTAATATAAGTTTTATTTATATATATTTTTAAGACGGGTTTATTTCTTTATTATTATAATGGTGTTTGTTTCTTATAATTGGTTTATTTATTAAGATAATAAAATAATTGAAAATAAATAAATATGTGCATTTGGCAAAAATTTAACCTCCACAACATACTTTTGAATATTTATATATATATATTTCCTTACTAGTTATCAAACAAAATTTTAGTTTAAATCAAATCTTAAATATTCTTATCTTCTATATTCTTTGTAGTAGTTACATATCAAAGATTCAATTGAAATCAAATTTTAAATATTCTTATATTTTAGTAATTATGGATGAGAGGTTTGATTTAAATCAAATCTAACATAGTTTTGTATTCTAAATTCTCCTAGTTATAAATAAAAGATTTAAGTTTAACATAAAAGTATTTTTATTCAATTAATTAATTAATTAAAAAAAGTTATATTGAATTACTATGGTATCAAAATTAAGATAAGAATATATATATATATATATATATATATATATATATATATATATATATATATGGTTAAGTCATGGTTAAGTGATGATTAACCAGGATGAAGTGTCATATGAAATGAATTATGGTTTTGGGCATATGATATTGACAATTCATAGTCAAATTTAAGAATATCCATGATTAAGTGGAGGTGAATCTTGGTATATATATTTTTGAATGTTTAAATGTAATATGGAAGACTTTTTGGTTTAATGATGAAATGTCTTCAAATATAACACATTTTAGTTGTTGTAAATCTCAAGTCCATTTAATTGCTTCCAAATTGTTTAAAGTTAGAGGCCATTTATTCTGCATGTTAGGTTTTTTGAAGAAAATTTATTACTGTTATGAAAAATCTTATTTGTTAACACATATTTGAGTTGATTATTCAGCTCCCAAATGAGTCAATATTCATCAAGTCAAAATTTCTTGTTTGAAAAATTTGTGTAAATATAGCAATGCAATCAAACCATGCACACACAATTAACGATTGATTTTATTAATCTAGGTAATAAAAGTTTACTTATTGTTGTAAGTACATACAATTCCAAAGCATGATCCTTTATTATCAATATCATTAGACTATATCCCTTGACAAGAATGGAAAGAAACATAGCAAATGGACCTAGGAGTTAAAACCTACAAGTAAAAATCCCTATTATACATACATGAGGGATTTGAAACATTGAAGAAACAAATAATGAAAAGATAAACCAAAAGATGTATTTATTTAAAAGTACAATTACTATCCCACCATTATTCTTAGCATACATCAAGCTATACATATAAAATTTCCACTGAACCTCACAGGTGATAATTTGAAAGAACCATTTGATACTTTCATGAGGCTTGTTTTGTTAATATTTTGTTACAACATTTCTTTGCACTTCATTTACATATTATCATGCCACAACCACAAGAATTACAAACATGAAAATTTGGATAATGTTAATTAAGAGACTCGTCAAATATCATTGAAACGGAAAAAAAAAAACTAGAATTATATTTGTCTATGTCCTTGACTTGAAGGCATGTTATTGTGTTGTTATACCGCTACAAACATCCACATGGTACAACATTAAAAAAATGTGATCTTTATATATACCAATAAAAACATATTGATCTTATTACTTTATGAAACTCACTTGTGAAAACAATAGATACAATGTTGGACTCACCTCAGACTCATTGTCGAAGTGAGAACGATGTCACTTGTTAAGGTGTTGAAACCGAAATGGTTCACATTTATATGCACGAATGTTCAAATAAATTTCCAAATTGCCACTTCATTTGATTTTTTTTGTTTTTCATTTTTAGGTTAAGAAAACTCTTCTTCCTATTCAAAATGATTCATAAGCATCCAACACAAGGGTGAAGTTATAATCCATAATATGATGATTGTTGGCATCATTCAACATTTTTTTTAACCAAACGAATCAACTTCTTAGTTTTTTTCAATATAGCAAGAGGATTATTTCAATGCAAGTCTAAGTTTCCAAACAACTCTTCTCTAGCTAAGTAAAGTTATTCAAATCTACATCAACATTGTGACTAGCCATAACAATTGTGCTCACATTTGGTGCTTCTATACTAATATTAGGAGAGCCTTTGAATGAATCGGGTGTGGGTATCATGATTCAATAATCAGTATGAATCCACTGAGGAATAATACAACCAATCCACCTTTATGGCATCCTTGAAAATGTTGCCACGAATAGACCATGGGAAATGACAAGTTATAATATCAGTGCAATGCCAATTTCCCTGATATTTCTTATCAAGCTTACTTTGACTTCTCACCCAATAAACATAAGATATGTTCTCATGAAGGCAACAACAACTATCTAGAACTATTCTTACTTTTTCCATTATTGATTTAAACTACTTCTCTTTTTTGTAGTTGAAATATCCTTTTTTTTTTTAAATTTTCTCGAACCGATAACATGTTTCAACATTATTTAGGAGAATATAGAACAACCAATCCATCTTATAAGAATTTTTTCTCTTCTATTGGATAGAAAATTTGTCCTAAAATAACTATGGTATGACTTCACACATTGTTTGTCTCCTCATTAACATGTAGAAAATATTGATAAACCTTTATCCATATCCCTAAATGTAAAAAACTAAGTTACTAAATATATTTCCTCTTTATGAAAAAAAAAAGAACAT